>CM042962.1:18720335-19920335 GCA_023678885.1 Pogostemon cablin
TACTCTAATATTTTGAGCTAACAGGTTTGGAGATGACTAAGGATGAAATTAAAGAAATAACGTTGTTGGAAATTGATAAGTTGTTGAAGACAATGGGAAAGACACTTAGTGACTATGATGGAATGCCTTTTCCTGCATTTTACGCGAGATACATCTTGAGAATCGAATGATAACCAATGAGTTGTGCTACAATAAAAATAAAATGAAGGTGGAAAATGATTAGTTAATTCAGAAACTTAATGCACACCAACGTGTTGTGTACGACACGATTTTAGATTCAGTGAATGGACAAAATGGATCTATTTTTTTGTTTACGGTTATGGTGGAATGAGTAAAACATTCCTTTGGAAGACACTTTCTGCATTAATCAGATCAAAGGGATAAATCGTACTGAATGTGGCATCCAGCGGAACTGCATCACTCTTGCTACCAGGAAGAAGAACTGCTCACTCAAGATTCGCAATACCTATAGCCATTCACGAGGAGTCAACATGTAACGTCAAGTAAGGGAGTCATTTGGCATAATTGATATCTGAGTGTCGACTTATCATTTGGGATGAAGTTCTAATGGTTAATAGATCTTGCGTTGAAGCTTTTGACAAAACTATAATGCAAGTAAATGATCCTGAGTTTGCATCAATACCATTCGGTGGTAAGACCTTAGTTTTCAGTGGTGATTTTAGGCAGATTCTACCAGTCATTCCCAAAGGTTCAAGATAGATTATTGTTGGTTCAACAATTAACTCTTCTTATCTTTGGGATGAAATAAAGGTTCTAAAGCTCACAAAGAATATGCATGTGATGAACATGCCTGAAAATTCATAAACAAATAAGATCAAGAATTTTGTTGAATAGGTTGCAAAGATTGGTGATGGAAATGAAGGCACTTACACTGAATACGGGAGCGATGTTAAAATTCCAGACGACATTCTACTGAGGTACGAAGATGATCCTATAGGTGTAATTGTCAACAACATATATCCTGACTTGGGAAATGCAATAGATCACCCTAAATATTTTCATGATAGAGTCATTCTTGCACCAACTCTTGATGTGGTGAATTCAATTAATGAATACATGATTGGATTGAATGGGAATGAAATAAAATCATATTTCAGCTCTGTCTCTGCCTGCAAATCATACGCAAATGTGGATATGCTCGCTGATGTTCAGACACAAGAATTCTTAAATACTTAAGGTGTTCAGGAGTACCTAATCATGAGCTTAATTTGAAGGTTGGAACATCGATAATCCTATTACCGAATATTTATAATTCAAGAGGCTTGTGTAACGTAACAAGACTGTTGGTTACCAATTTGGAAAAACGCATTTTGCATGCACAGTTGTTAACTGGAAGCAATGCAGGCGAGGTTGTACTCATACCAAGATTTACATTAACGCCGGCCGATGTTAGACTTCCTTTTAGGTTCCAAAGAAGGCAGTTTCCAGTGATCGTATCGTATGCGATGACCATAAACAAGAGTTAAGGTCAATCGCTTGAAAATGTTGGTTTGTTCTTGAGGAGACCAATATTTAGTCATGGCCAATTGTACGTCGCAGTTTCAAGATCAACCACCAAAATAGGTTTGTGAATTTTGTTGGACAAGGACAATGGCAGTGAGACAGGTATTTGTAAAAATTGTGTTTTTAGAGAAGTTTTTAGAAACGTTTGATTATTTTCTTTATATTTGAGCATCATCATGTTCGTTGATATTGAATTGGAACGGCGTACATTTCTAAATTGAATTAAGCCATAAATAATGTTCCAGAATTTCATTCTTTATTTCTTTTTAATTTTGATAAAATTGGTAATTTTGAGTCCGATTGTTTTATTTAGTTATTAGGTATATACTTGAGTATGGTAAGTTTGCAAATAATAAATTTCATTGTGATTGAATAATGAATTGGGAAGTGTTAGTAGTTGAGGAGAAGATTGTTTGCTCCAACTTTAGATATTTTTGTATATATTTCTCCATTTGGTAGTGTTTACATAATTTTCTTAATTACTGATGTACTAAATTTACAAACTTTTAGGAGTTCCTTTTGAGTTAGTAATGATACACGTGTCTAATTTATCTCTCCACATTTAATTTAGGATTTGTGCTTCAACTTTTATAATTATGCTAAAATCAACCTTATAATTAGTTTTCAAATTAACATAAAACTATAATTAATTAAATAAAAAATATTAAATATAATTAGTGATAGATTGATCGCCATTCTAAAATAAGAAATATTATAAATATAATTTACAAACACTAAATATGATTAGGGAGCGGCTATTTGCACCCCAAATTTACTAAACGAACTCTATTAATTTATAAATTTAAAATATATTTATGTGAGAAGACGTAAATATCCTTAAATAAATAATAAAATAAGATTAATTATGACAAATTGTTATTCATACCCCAATTATATTTCTAAATGCACCCCAATTAAATTATGACCCATTTCGGAGATTCTTCTTCCGGCGATAAATTTCTTCGCCGGATGCGAATAAGTTAACTTACGTGAAACATTTAATTGGTCCTGTATTCAGTAATCCCAAGTATAAGTTCAACAATTTATGGTTGGTGATTCAACATTCTTAACACAACCATTTTCAGGCAAATCTACTGTTGATGTGGACATTTTTGCAAACCCTCAAAAATACTCACTGTTGAGTTCTTGGTAATCTGCTCTACTGCAATCAAAACTGAGCAAGGTAAGTAATATTAACCCTCACACACACACCGTGCAAATCACAACCCTATTAAACCAAAATACATTTCAGAATTTCTCAATCATCGCCGCCTAAATCAATTCAAGAAGTAAAAAACAAGAAACAATTCGTAACCCCAAAATCGTTTAACAAAGGGAAAAAAGGAAAGGAATGGAGGGAAGTCAAGAGGCACACACATTCGTTTCACGTACGTCAACTTATTCGTATCCAGGTGAAGAAATCTATCGCAGGAAGAAGAATCTTCCAAATGGGTTATATTTAGAAATTTAATTGGGATCTATTTATTTAAGGGTATTTACTTCTTCTTACATAAATATATTTTAAATTTATTAATTAATGGGATTCGTTTAATAATATTGGGGGTGCAAATAGCTGTCTCCATATGATTATCGATGGATTGGTCACTACAATAGCTTAATAGTATTATTATAGAAGATATATGTAACACTTTGAGGTATCGTTTTTGTTTCTGTTACCTATTATCTTATGTAACACATTTTTTTTAATGAGTGAGTTTTGTGTAAATCAGGTTTACATATAAACCCTATTTTAAAAAATTACTCTTTAGTACATAAAAAATTTAATCTTTAAAGGGTATTAATTTTTATTTGTAAGAGTAATAATTATGTTTCTAAACATTAACTTTTCATGTATTAAAGAGTAATCGATAAATCAAGATTTACAAGAATTTTAAGGGTAATTTTTTCATTTAGAAGAGTAGTTATTTACTCCCTCAGTCCCGCGATAAGGTTTAAGTTTTCCATTTTGTGTTGTCCCAAGTTAAGGTTTACATTTCATTTTTTGTTAAGTTGGGCCAATACAAAACAATTATTTATTCCATGTTGGACCCACACACAACACTAATACAACTACTCATTTTACATTAAATATTATTTCTCTGATCACCTCACTGCACATTAAATTATTATATCTCTTAATCTACGTGCAAAAAGCAAACGTAAACGTTAATACGGGACAGAGGGAGTATGTCTCTAAAAAATAATTTTTTATGTACTAAAAAGTAATAACTGAAAATAGGGTTTACATAGATTTACATGTAAACTTGATTTACAGAAGTGTTTGTGTTTTTTTTAATTGTATTGTTATTGTGTTGTGTCAAAACAAATTTTTATCATGAAGAGTTCGAATTTACCCTTATCATGTCGTTTCATTATTGTATCGGCATGAAACCCGATCCATTAACACGAATTGAAAACCCTGGTGGTGGATCATCTTTTAAAAATACTTATAATTATATTATATAAAAAAAAATTGACCATCACCATCTAAATTTAAATCTATTTGTGGTGTCATTAAGAGAAAAATAAAAGAATGAATACATATTATATATTACAAAATGATAAAAAGTCAGAGACAGGGGCAGCAAATTAGCCTAGGAAAAGGCAAAGTGATCGATCATACATCAGCAAATCTGAAATACTCCAAGTTCATGTCCTTGAATAGGATCGAGTTCAAGAATTCCAGAATGCAATACTACCATTTCAGCTCTAATAAGAACATCAGCTGCTTCATTACCTTGTCGATATATATGAGAGATGTGGAATCGCATTCTGCATCATCTTTTTAATAATATCATTTAATACCCACCCCTAAGTATGTATGCATTTCACCAGATCCCAACTAAACTAAATGACGCATGCATGCATAGCTATCCATTTTGGAATGAACGTACCTAGAATCTTGCAGATTAAGAATATTAAATAGATATGTTGCAAAATTGCGGTTTGTAAATCAATTTTAAGAACATCCTAAAAGTGCTTGAACAATAAATAAACTATCGTAAATCATGTGTATAGAATGCACTGCAAATAGAGCCCTAAGTTATAAACAAATTATACAGAAAGTGTGTCTCAAACTATTACAACATCTTCATTTTAATGACATGATTCCACCACCTGCACCTCTCCTTCACTGCAAATGAATTAAAAAATTACTATATATATCAATTAAATTGTACGTAATGAATTATGTTACAATGGAAGGGAGATCAATTAAACCTCTTACGTTGGCTCAGTTTAGGCCAATCGTCAAGAAAAGAAAAGTTATAATCGCAATCGAAACCGAAGGAAGAAGAGCTGCAAGATATGTATTTGCACTACTCTTTTTAGGCAATTGTGTTGGAAGAGCGCACTCCTCCCCATTGAAGAAAAGCTTAGTGGGGAATCCATCTCCTTCTGCTATCTTTAAGTTATGGAGGTCTTTCTTTGTAAACGAAATGACTGTTTGCTGCTTTCCAGGGACCCGTGTATCCTTGTCGGGTCGGGTACCGTTCACTTCCCCAACCAAGTAGTTCAAACCGGGAAGACCCTGCATGAATATGGTGTTGTCCAGTTTAGATGTTTTGGGCAGCTTTGTACCGTTGAAGGAGTAGGCTTTCTCGAAACCAGGGAAGGCCTTCTTCAGCTGGACGGCGGAGAACCAATCAGCGAATGCCAGCTCATCCCAATTGAACAGTGTAATTCGGGCCGTCCATCCGTTGTTGTAATCCGAATCGATGTGCCAGTTGATGCTGACCCCGCAGTTATCCGGGCAGGGCATTCTCTTGGGCACGGGTAGGTGCTTGATCGCGGCGAAGGCTTTGGCCTTGGCCGTTCTGTTGGCGAACGGGACGAGGAGGGCTTCCGGTGGAATTTGCATGGCGGGGGCATTCTTATTGCACCGGGACTCCTCGTCGTCGCAGCCACAGGCACAGGTGTTGCAAGGGATGGCGCCGTCGGCATAGTAAGCGGAGTAAGACACACAGCACTTGTTTTGCTTGGGCTTGGGACGGGTCATGTTGCAGTTCACCTGCCAGCTGGCGATGGCTGACGTGGTGGCGTCCGTACCGCTCGGATCAGGGAACTCGGTGGGGTCCACTCGAACGGGTGGGCCACACTTGTAGGTCGGGTTGAGCCTTCCCACGATCTTCCAATTCTGAGGAGGGTTGATTGCAGTTCTGTTCAAGTCAGGCGGTAGTTTGAAGACTTCCAGCTGAAAAATGGCTCTGGCTTTAGTTTCGTTCATTGTTTTGGGCAACAATACGCCGTTTTTACAGCAGAATGGAAGCTTTCCCAGCTTCTCGTCGTCCTTCTTCTCCGATGGTAGGTCGGAGATGAGGGGCTTTTTTTGGCAGTTCATAACGGTGGAGAAGTCGAAGTCCTTGTAATATTGTCCCTGAGGGCCGTAGATGCATTCGGAAGGGTCCTTCCTGTGGGTGTAAGCACCCCTCATGTCGTAAATGAACTCGTTTCTCATCCATTCCCATGTGAGGTTCCATTGATCCAGACGACCCAGTGGGTGGTTGTTGTCAATGGTGACCTGAGCCAGGTACTTGTTGTCGTAAGCTTTGAGAACATCGTACGTGAAGTGGAGATCACCATCCACGCGACGGTAGAACTTGATTTTCTTGAGTTTTTCCTTGTGTTTTGGGTCCTTTACGCAACACACATGCATGTAACCACCTGCATTAGATTAAATACAATTTGAAATTATTAAAATTGCTAAAATAATAATAATAATTAAATACACTTTCAGTCTCATATCTTTTGCCAAATTCGATTTTTGTCCAAAATTACTTAAAATTTTCGATTTAATTACTTAAAATTTTCGATTTAATCCCATAATTAACTCGAGATTCTAATATGATCACCTATTTCACAATGATATTCCACGTTTGACACATGTCAAGATCAATGCCTAAATTATCTCGATGTGTGTTAGAGTGATTTGATTAAATATTAAACGATTCCCCTCTCTATCAGCTTAACTATTAGATGAGGTGGTTGTTTAACAATGTGTAGAAAGGTTTATTGGTCATTAATTAGGATATAGTATCTTAATTGAAAACAAGTTATGAAACATCAATGTAGAATAGGGGTTTCGCTCAAAATTTTAGATTTTGCCCCAAAACTTTTTCATGGCAATGATTTTGAAAATTTTTCATGAGTTAATTTGGGTGGATTTTGAAAACATTTCGAGATGAGATTCCTGGTTTTAAATGTGATTCTATCGTGTATTTCACATCCCTTTAATGTTGACACATCAACAATTTTTAAATTTTAAAAATGTTGATGCGTCGACTTTTGAAATAGCGTGGAATATAAGATGGAATCCATTTGAAATAGGAGATCTCATTTAAATTTTAAGGAGATATGAAAGGAAAATTAATTTTGGAAGAAATCTAAAATTTACGGAATAAACCGAAAATTTTAAGGTAAATTGAGAGAATTTGGGAAAAGCTCTTAAAGTGCATTTAACTCCAATAAGAGACGAGGAGATTAATAGTGATTAATTAAATAGGTGCCTTTGCGGGTAGCTGCAGGGCATTTGAAGCCATCGTTGACGAGCTTGATGGTCCTGGGCATGGGAGTAGCCTTGGCGGCGACGCCGAACATAGTTCCCTTTAAATTGATCTGAACTTGCATCTGAGTAAGATCAGCGGCGGTGTCGATGGCAGTTTTGAGATCCGCCTGCGGGTACCCGGCAAGGACGGTCCCATTATTCCCCACCCGAAACGGAAACCCGTCCCCGTCCACCACCACAGCCCCATCAACCGAAACTAGCAGCTCGTGATGCTGGAAACCGATGAACATCTTCCACGATTTGAGCTCCTGAGATCCAGTGTTGAGCACCGTGGCAATGGACTTGAATGCCCACGCCTGGGCCGTCACGTTCTTCAAGAACGGGTACTCCTTTTCCCGCCCCTGGAAGACGTACGACAGGAAGACCCCGTTGCAGCGGTCGATCTCAACCGGGGGTGGGGGAGGGGCTTCCGCGCCTCCGCTGTCATAGTCCTGAGCTACGACCGCGGAGGCGGAGAGGAGGATGAGAAGAGTGCACGTCCATGGTATTCTCGTGCTCATCAACATCATCTCTTTGTGGGATGATAGATGAGGGGAGAGAGGTATGAATGCTAATGGCGGAACGGGGCGCCGCGCATGCACGTGCCGGCGATGGTGAGATGCCCCGTTAAAGAGCGGAAATGTGGGTGGGGGGTGATCGCAGTGAAATATGGATTGATTATAGAGAGAAGAAAGGCGTGTTGGAGGTGGTTATCATGGGCTTATATCAGACGTTGATTATTTGTTAGGACCTAATTTTATGTAAACTTTCTCTTCCTCTAGTTTTCAACTTTTCTACCTAGGCCCAGAGACGATTCAGGATCATATCCTATTTTTGTCATTTTATTTTTCTTTTTCAACTATTATACTCCCTCCTAGGTCATTTGCTTTTTCCACGTAGATTAAGGAGCATTATTATTTAATGTGTAGTGGGTAATTGTATTAGTGGGAATATGGGTCCCATATTTTAATTGTATTAGAGAGGGTGTGTGGGTCCCATGTGTATGAAAAATAAAAGGGGACTCTTTAAATGGGAGACCAAAATGAAAAAATAGTTCTTTTAGCCTGGGACGTTGGGAGTATGTTTTACTTTTAAGTTACATCCTTATTCACTTACTCATACCAGTATGTGGTTAAAAGGTTTTAAATGTTATGAATTAATTATTTTTATATTCAGTTCTATGTATACAACATGATATATACTCCCTTCATTCCCTTAAAACGTAACTCGTTTGTTTTTGCACGTGAATTAAGGAGTATAATAATTTAATTTGAAGTGAGGTGAGAGAAATAATATTTTAATGTATAGTGGACAGTTGTATTATTGTTGAGTGTGTGGCCATGTATGAATCACATCAATTTAGAAAGGAAATAGATATTACCTCCGTCCCGCGTTAATGTTTATGACTTTATTTTTAGAAAATTGGAGTCTTAAATTAAATAGTAACTCAATTCATAATGAGGAGAAGAGATGATATTTCACACAAGATATTTGAAACAGCTTTGAAAATATAATGGAAAAAAATAATTATCTTGAAATTGATCTACCACACTCATTAAAGCCGCTGACTAAGGATCTCTTATTTTGTTATAAAAAGTGCCTATAATATTGAAATGAGTAGGGTGATTGAAAAGACAAGCAGCATAAAGCATTGTTGAAACTTGAAACAGAGTGGAGAGATTTTTGGTAGCATACAGCAATAAGAAAATGATAGAATAAAATATTATTAAAGCAAAGGATAATAAATTTTACATAAGTGATTTCTATTTGAAATTGACTCAAGTCTCCAAAGAACTAGAGTCTTACATATCTAGACAAGTATTATGCTCTGCTTTGAAAAAAGATGGAGAGATAATCAGGCAGCACACATTCTCAGCCTTTGAGAGAGATTATTGTTATTTAACAAGGTATAAGCAGGGAGTACCATTTCTTTTTTCCATCTGTAATCACATACTATATATAAAGAATACAATTTGTTCATACTAAAATAAATAAATTAACAGAAGAATACAAATCGCCCATTCTAAAATAAATAAATTAACAAACACAATAGGTAGCAAAATCATCCCAAAACAATACAGAAATTTAAATTCGTGAAAATCAAAATTGAGGACGTGAATTTTCCACTTTAGAAGTGATCGAACAACACCCTCGAAATTGAGTATGTTTTCTGAAATCTGTCCTCACATCAACGCCAAAAATCGAAGTTGACTTCTTCACTGAAACCCAATATCGCTCTTCTAGACGGCACCACTCAGCGAGACCCATCTCCAGATCCGCTGCTTCCCGCCAATCGCTGTAGGAGGTCCCACACAAGGCACATCACGTGTCATCTTCTCAGAATAACCCACACAAACTCTTACGGATTAATGAGAAAAACTTCAGCATGATCTTCAAGGAGCTTTGCAATTAAAATGCACCAGATGTCTCCGGCGGCGGAGAAGTTCCCGTCATCTCCGGCGGCTTCGTCGTTGTGCGGAGATCTAGACAACAGGGAAGAGAAGAGGAATGAATATCTGTAGAGAGGGAAGAAAGAAGAATATCTGTCATAGATCACAGCAGCGAAGAGAGAAAGGAAATAAGGTAACCCGCGTGACTTTATTTTACCCGTATTTTCTTAAAAGATCCGATTGTAAAAAATTTGAAAAAAAGCCGGTTGTATCCCAGTCTTTGTCGTAGTATATATATTAGGAAGGAAACACCTCACTGCGTGAGGTTTTAGCCCGAATTTATGTGAATTTTAATGCGTCAATAATCATGATGTGTTACTAAAGTTTTTGTATGCATCATGACACTACAAGATGTAAATGTACAAATGTAAGAATTTTGCAAGTACCAATCAGTAAAATGCTAACAGAAGTCATCATAGCATCAAAAAAAATTAATTAATTTACAGTATTTACTTCATGTTTCAGACACTTTTGTTATTAGTTCTCTGAGAAGATCCATGTGCTGGTATAAATGAAGTTCAAAACCTGTGCAAACAAGCTTGCAACATATTTGTGGAAGATAAAAGACAATTGGAATGCACAAATACATAGGCAAAATAATCGGTATGTAAGCATGCCTTAAAAAGACCACTGTTACAGTGTGAGAAGGAATAAATATGCTTCCAAAACCATTAGGACAATGAGACCATTTTATAACAATAATTGCAAAATATGAATGAATTGTCATGCACAATGGAAAAATATAAAATAAATTAAGGACGGACAACATCCACATGAAACATGAAGAAATAGTTGCTGATGGAACGCTTACTTGCAAACAATAACCAGAAAATAGAAGATATATTTTGTACCGAATCAATTGCAGAATAAAATATATCAAGAATGACTTTATCCAACCAACACTCCATGAAATTTGGCTACATTGGGTGAACGTTCGCTGAAAATATCAAATATAAAAACACGTTTAAGACTTAATTGCAAGCGGCAACCAGAATGTAGAAGCATAGGCTAAGAGATGACCTCCATTAACTCGAATCTTATGGAAAGTACCCATAACAGTGGCTGTTTCTGAATCATGTAGGGTGCCCTCACCATCCCAGAATCATGTGTGCCAAAACAAATTAATCAAAAAGTGCCTCCTAAAGACAAATAAAGTTTCAGCTACAGGGGATTGATTTCTCACTGTGGGTGACACCATATGATCTTTCTGGATGTTCTGCAATGAGCACACTGAATGTGTGAAAAGCAATCATATACACTTACAAGAATAATAGACATGTAATGCCATCACAAACACACATAATCTGCTCTTAATTTAGGAACAACGGGAATGTCCAAATGCCTTACGAACACCAAGATCAGTTTGCAGTAATCTCATAAATTGTTGAGAATCATCAGGCTTCTTTAATTTGTAAAATTTCAATAAGTGTGTCAAAAACTACTGAAAAACAATGGTAGAGAAACCAATACAGTGAATTACTCAACAATACTGAGAAACTCTAAATTTGAGTAATGGACAATCCAAGATGAATTAGGTAAACTATAAATGCACCTTTTTTCCATAATAATACCTGCTAAAGCAAAAATGTTAATGCAACAAGGTCAAGGTGAATTACTACCATCTCATGAATAAATTTCATAGTAGTAGGACAATTAAGAATTCTTACAAAAGTACAATGCAGGTCAAATATTCTCCATATCTGTTAAGCATCTTGTAACTAATCAATAAAAATAGCCACCAACACAAACTTCAACTTGAATATACTTTGGCTTGTCCCTGAGTCCACTTTTGTGACATGAAATGAATTTGACAGAGGTCTATTGAAACACTTTGTATTCTATGCTTGATAATTTTTAATAGTTCAGAATTATCTTTTGTGAAGGTTTTTGTATTATGTTGGAAATGTCTTTCATGAAGGTTTTTGTATTTTGTTGCTGTAAAACAAAACAAGAACAAAAATATTGTATAAGCAGACAACATGCTGTCATTTGTTGTTTTTCAGTGGTTAACAGAAAGGCAGTTCCTCAAGCTCTCTCATTCACTCTACCAAAACCAAAGAGAATTAAGTACAACGAGCTCTTAGAGAAAGTATGTATTCAGATAACTTTGGATATATACTTTTTCCTCATGCTAGGAAATCCCCTAAATTATCAATTCCATAAGAAAATTCCACAATCCAACTATCACTACAACAAAATTGAGCTGTAGAGACATTGATAAGCATCCCAATATATTACATATTGAGACACTCACATATTTTGGGACATTTAAATTAAATGTTGCATGTAATCGTGTCCCATTAAGTTTTGGGACACAAGTTCAAGACACTTCAAAGTATCTCTAAAGATATTAATACTTGACATTAAAATGTGTCTGAAAATATTATGCAACAAAATTAAATGTCTCATAATATCATTACAAATTTATTAGTAATATGTATGAGAATACTTAAAAGTGTCTCATATGATATTTTGAGACACTTGACAATGCTTTTTAAAATAATAATAACTAGTCACAAATGTGTCTCTATATTGCCTTTTAGGGACACTTAAAAATACTTTGTTAAAAAATCAACTAATAGACAATATTATATCACGTTGCTTGTTGTAGCCTCTTACAACAAAAATAATGTTTCGTTTGTTGCACCCCCAGCAATCATTGCATACCAGCAACATATACATTAACAAATATCAATACAACACAATTATACTATTCAAAATCATACATTTAAAAAATAACGATTCATGATATCTAATTTTTCCTAAAGTAGCAAGCATCAATATAAACCTAACTATATCGAGCTGCAAATGCCCCTTCTGAGCTGCTGTTATGAACAAAACCATATATGCACTTCTAACCTTCAGCCTTTTGAATTCCTTTGTGATGAGTATAATGAACCCACCTGTTCATACATCGAGTCGTCGAGTTACACTTCAATAGCCAAGATATATTACCAAGAAAATGTACTGGGAAGACGAGCCTAAGAACGTGTTGCCTATTCTCACTGCAAAGTAAATGACACTCAAAATTAGCTTAAACAAATAGAAAAAGAATAAGTTTGAATTCTACAACTTTTCCAACACATCCAGCAGTACTGTAGGCCAAAAATTTATATCATGAAATAGCATACCTTAAATCTTAGACCATGGAATATTATGGAATCAAATTTGCTGATTAATTAATGCAACATCAATCCTAAAGTTCCAATCATATGATATCTACGGACCAACAATAAACATTATCATACATTTGATGACTTACAAGGAAGCTCCAAGAACTCCACAAGTTTCAAGATCTTTGTCAGTGTTTCCTCGAGCAACATCAGCGAAATCCTCCATCAAGCATCCCGACTGATGGCATTTCATCCATGAATAATTTGTAACAGAGCAATTAAAAGCATTTTCATAAAATAATTTGCCTTTTTTCTTATACTATGAAGACTAATGGAGCAGCAGAGTGTGTGCACATACTTAGCATCAAAGAATGCATTCACCACCTTGAATTTCTTAAAAAGTGATTCAAATCATAAGCTATTACCATGGGATGAGGGATATTGTAGAATATCACTTACTGGTTTTGAATTAAGAGGAATGATACGAAATCCAGACGGAAGAAGTGGTGCGTCGTAGGAGAAAGAGGCGTCTATCGAAGCAAATATGAGCTCTGTACACATGCCAACAATATTCTCATCCACTCTATTGCAAGCCTGAGCAATCACCATACAAACACTGACCTTCAACTACAAATTTCTAATAAAGAGCTGGGCATGTACTCCCTAAGGATTATGCTTCGGATAGAATCAACAAGATAATATTCCAAATGGAACAACAGAAATCAAATTATGACACTCACATTTGCAGCGATATGGACTGTTCATAGGATCATTGCCATGAAATGAAGTGGGGTGAGGAATATTATTATAGATGAGCTACCTTCGAAGTGTTTTGCTTTAAGAAAGTGTCATTTTGGCAGCAAAACCGGAGCCATGTCAGTAAGTATATATCATAGCATCCAGAGCAGCTTCATTGCTGCATTGATCATAATTACAAATAAATTTTAATTAAATTAGTAATTAAGTTACTCAATCAGTTATGCAAAATTAATTCACTAGTCAGATTCATCACTCGGCTTCCTTTCTTCCATATAAACAATGTACGAATGTTGCAAGATACAACATTGATTGAGAATTAATTAATAATTTCAGTTATTAGAAGAGACAAAAAGAAATTATTGATCATTAATTACTTTGGTGTCAGCATCTTTATCAATGGCTGCAACGAGGTTGTCTGCAGTTTGCACAACAAGTACAGAGACTACAAGTGGTAGTGGAAGAAAGAAGCTGCATTTCTTAATTTTCCTCATTTTTTTTCATTAACTAAGATGTGCTCTCATTTAGAAAGAAAGTGTATAATGATTCTGCAACTTCATCATACTAGACTGAAAGTCTCATTCAATACTGACACGTGAAAAACTGAAATTTTAATCACCATAAAGAATTTGTATACCCTGAAACAACTGAAAAGTGCAAGAAGGCACTTCAGGGACAAATCATGCCCACAGTTCTCAATAACTAAGAAAAGAATAGTTGTGTGACTGTACCAATGGAAATCAGTATGATATTTTAAATGACAATGTCCACCATAGTAACCTTTACCTCCAAGTAATCCTGTCATGCCGATGTTTGCCTCTGGTGAAGCTGTAGTCAATGAGGAGATTCGATTAAAAGATGATAACTGGCAAGTTAAGTAATCTACAATAAGTAGGGGAAAAACAGAAATCTTACAAAGGAAGTATCAATAAAAAGTTCATTGAGCACATTGTCCTCACCACTTTCCAAGCCTAAAAACTCATCAGCCCACCTAAGCCCTCTTACCCTGTTCAGAGGATGATCAAAACTCATCAGCACATTCCTGCTCAAGAATATGCACCCTGCAACAATATATAATGAATCTCCTGTTCTATTCATAAGGAGAGCCACAGAGATAAACAGAAGCAAACAATTTGTGATTTACCAGAATGAAAAGGAGAGTAGGTCCTTCCACATGATGCAGATATGGCATTGGGATCATCAGTTCACCTTAAAGGCCCATCAGAAGCTGTTCCCCAGTACAGTTTGACGCTTCAATCACGATCCTGAAAATTTTAAGTGAAATCAATGAGAGAAGGTGACTAGGAGATATGTTGCAAGTTATTAAAGATTTGAAGTGGTACCCGGGCGAGAAAAAGGGTTGAAGCTCTGGAATCAAACAGAAGGAAAGCGAACTTCCCTTGGAGCTGTTTGACAACTTGATCAAGAGGATATGGTACACGATCCCGAAATACATTGTAAGCCTTCACTATTATAAGCATTCTGTCACTTGTCTCGATAAACCATAATGTCATCTCAGCTCACGTGTTGTACAGTGCCCCCTAAAATATGCAGAATATATCATCTATTTCTATGATAGACCTGCATGCCAAAAATGAGGCAAGTAACACAGTTACGAGGGAAGGGAGAGAGAGAAGAGTTGAGTCTAAGTACCATAATAAAATCGTCAAAATCTTTTCTAATTCAGAATATGAACAAGAAACTTAGACAGAGATGATAAATTTCATGAAAGCAGTTAGATATACCATGTTAAGAGATTTACTTAGCGGCCAATAAGGGTATACGAGCTGCTTCAACTCTTTCAGTCAACCTAAGAATCTATATGAACTACAGAGTGTAAATAACTAACTTAAGAAGTAAACCAGCATAGTCTATTGTGCAATGCATGTAACATTTCAATTCCAATATCTATTCAAGCATATATCCCAAAAACCATAATGTAACTTTTATGTGGTTTGTAAACAAGTACTACTCTAAGGCTGTTATATCCCTCAAATCTCATATAGCCAATAACTTTTAAGAGTACCTTGCTTCACTTAGTATCTCAAGGACAAGTATTTGACGAGCTGAAAATTCCTATGCTTCTTTCTTGCCAGCTACAACCCCTGCAATTATGTCGAAACTGGTTTGAGATTCCTTAGAAAGTTGAATGAAAATACTTATCCAAAAACATAAAGGTGTTTCAGAATCACCAGAATATAATGGTGAAATTGGGAATCATTTAGTGACAAAATTGTACCGCATACGTATAAAACATACATGAACTCAACCTACACAAAACATTCATTTGTCACATAATCATAACTCCACTTATATTTGGGAATCAATTTTTTTCCCCTTCACTTTTCGAAACAAAAATCAAGAGGTTCGCAAGTATAGGATGAGACATACAATTTGTGGTGGGGAGAGGGAAAAGAAATTGGGGGAGAATTAATAATAGGGAGAAAAAAATCAAATCCCGCGAACGAAGAATAATTCCTACTTGTAGCGCATCTAGAATGGGCACTGCAACTGCGCGCTCCTAATCTTCATGTCGATAGTCGGTCGATAGCTTCCATGAAGGTAAATCGAGAAATATGATTTCTATGTAAAAACGGGACCTCCAACGACTCTGATAGCTTCAACATTTTTTGCCGTCATTAGAGTAAAGAGGAGTTGCACATCGCTAGCGTCGCGAAGAGAGAAAGAGCAAGAGTCTGAGAGAGAATTTTGCACTACCACGAAGAGAGAGAGAGAGAGCAAAGTCGAACAGAGAGAACTTTGCCCTAACTCCATTCCTAATCCTAGAGAAGAGATCTCGATTACTGTTCATTAAAACGGATGGATCATATTAATAATAAATACGCGTTAGTTTAGAATTCAAATGAAAATGATTATCCCTAAACATAATTTTGGGACACAAAGTAATAAGTATCTCCAAAAAAAATTCAAATAAAAATGATTAATTGTCCCTAAACATAATTTTGGGACACAAATTAATAAGTATCTCAAAAAAATTCAAATAAAAATGATTTAGTGTCCCTAAACATAATTTTGGGACACAAAGTAATAAGTATCTCCAAAGAATTCAAATAAAAATGATTTAAGTGTCCCTAAAAATAATTTTGGGACACAAAACAATAAGTATCCCTAAATAAGTGTCCCTATATCATATTTTTGTTGTAGTGTATTAATCTAGGTCACAACACTTGGAAAAATATTTACTGAAAGATAATTGCTAATTAAGACAACCTTACCACATTTGAAGAACTCAGTGTGTAGAAGAAAGGGAAGTGCGTAATTTTCAGAAACAATCCATTAAACATAAGATTACACCTTAATTGAATGTTCATTCAAGGTAATAAAGTAAAAGAGAAAAACAACCTAATTTTCAGGGTATGACAGCATCGACAAAGCCCATCACACAAACAATATAATCGTTCATTTAAGCAAAACCACAGTACCAAACATCATAAAGAAGGGTGAAAAGTTAGTGTTTCTGTGCAGGTGTGGGATTCCGACTCACATGCAGTGAAATCAAAGGTATCATACAAACAGATGGAACTAAAGGAGAAAGAGATGTCACCTGTGCGTCTTCAATTGAACCGGCGATGACGAAAATGGTGGGGTGAAGAGGATGACTGCATCAACTGCGAACTGAGTGAAATCAGAGAGGAAAACCCAATTGAGACCCATTTGAGCAATTATGAAATTTTCGTAGAACAAAACATACCGAAATGAGAAGTTCTCAGTATCAGTATATCGGTGATGTCGAAGGAGAACCTGGTGCAGACGATAAGTGCTGGTGTGTGATAATGCAGCGGTTGAAATATTGTGGTATAAACTAAACCGAATGCGTTATTGACATATTGTGAAATCTTCTCTTCCTTTTGCTATTTTCAGACACGTGCAGAGGGTAATGCTTAGGGGCGTGTAAAAATGGTAATCGGCTACCGTACCTAAACTGGCCAAAAATTGATTGAATTCTCTTTATATATATGGTAAGATGTGGGTATTACCCATTTGGGTAATAAATTGGAAAGGCAGCCGTGAGGGAAAAAAAGAAAAAGAGAGAGAGGGGGGGAGAGAGAGGAGAGAAAGGAAAAGAAAGGAGCGTGCTGAAACGAGAAGGAATGGATTAGTTACGGTTCATCACGAGAAGGAATGAATTAGTTACAGTTTTTCACGAGTTCTATAGTATTATCGGAGTTCAGATAAGTAGAGGTCCAACTACAATGCATGAACATATTGTGTGTGCATTATTTGTGATTAATATGTGATAATTATGTTATGAATTATTTGTGATTAGTTTAATTATGATATTAGATTGTTGGCATTCGATCGTTTGATTAACGTGACCCGTTAGGGTTCCATACGTTTCTAATATGCACGGAAGCAAGAAAACATGAAACGTATTACCTTTCACCAGGGTATGTTGAAGAAGGTTGATTCTCGTCGGCAGCCTGCGCAACATCACAAGAATGGCCATTACTTCTTCATCTGAACTCCGATTGGAGTGATCTATGAGATCAGACGATCCTCTCTTCGGCGGCTTTCCGTCAGTATATTAAACACTAAATTCAGAGCACTGTACGATTTTATATGAATTTTTCAAAGTGGCGGACAGTAGCAGCAAACAACCTTCCGGTCTTCTGCTGTATTCCCAAGTCCAATCTCGACGTCGTGTGGGCGACGATCCTCGAGATCTTCTCAATCTGTTGTTCCCTAACCCCCTCACAGTGTTAGGCGTGTAAATAGGGTTTATGGACAGTTGAGGTGACTAATATATGGGCTACAACAGGGACCAGGAGGAGAAATTAGGTTGGGCCTCCACTGGGCTTAAGTATTCAAGCTTAGCCCAAAGCTTATACTTAAGCCCAATAATAATAATATAGTCCACCAAAATATCATTACTGCATTACCTTTCCAATCCCAAAATTACGTTTTGGGCTCCTTCTTGTTATGAGCCCGTTAGTCTCCCCATGTTTAAAATATACATTGTCCACTAATTAATTAAGTTACTGATAACTCCATTAATTAATATCTTATCCAAGAGTAGTACCACTTAACCACATTATCAAGCCGGAATAAATTCCACCTGCAGGGTTTACATGATAATCTTTATGAGCTCCTCAAGAGGACATCATCAACCTATGATGGACACGGATTCCTTCAATAATCAACAGCACACCATAGAGACAGCACTATTTCCCAACTCACCGAGTTTGTTGATTTAATTACATATAAATCTCACCCATTGATGAATCAAAGAAATACATACTGCCCTACGTGTCGAGGTTATTGTATAGGGATCAAGAGCACGAACATCCATAATAATTGAGATCAAGTTCTCTTATAAGTCAGTATAAGTCGAACGATCTCAAGCGGTCCCGCTCAATACACACAAGTGCACTAATGTGATTCTATAGCCAAGATAAACTAATACAAAAACACACTACAACCATCCCGATAGAGAGTCCCCGTCTATCTCGGTTGTGAGCATCTATTTATACTTTATAAGGAAATCGATAATATCATCTTCCGTGTGTTGTCGCACAACATATTATCTATAGTATAATGTAAGTGGACTATTGTATCTTGCATATAAATAAATTATAAGACTCAATCCTTTGATCATATGATTCTCATTTCAAATTAATTGTTTAAACATTGTTCATAGAAAAAGCTAGGCTTTTAGTATACAATCCAACAATCTCCCACTTATACTAAAAGACTATGCTATCATGTCTTCCCCATACATCTGATTTCCACTCCCACTACACGACCATTAAAAGCTCTCGCCTTAAGATCATTGTAAATGGATATACTAGGTTATCATCTGATGCAATCTAGGCGACAACAACCTTCCCCTCATCATATGATTTCTCGTAATAGGTGGTACTCGCGCTCCATGTGTTTAATTGCTTTATGGACTTGTGATTCCTTCAAGTTTGCAACTGCACCTTTATCATCAAAATAAATTGTGATAACCTTGGGCAAACTTAGAAACACTTCAAAGTCCATCCTGAAGTTTCTAGAGTCATATAGATACTTTGGCTGCCTCATAGGCTCCAATTTATCATTTTTCCATGATGGAGTCCGGAGTCTGAAATATATTTCTATATAACACTCCTCCACTTTATGACTCAACTTTCTAAAATTAAACACATAACCTTCGAGGTGGATTTACTGTCATCCCTATCTGTTTTGAAAAATCCTTGTAACCCACAAGAAACAATGTATGTCTTACCACAGTTCAACATTCTTGTTTCGGGTTACCTTTTTGATACCCACTGTTCATGCGTTTAGCAAAACAGATATCCATACTCGTGCATAGCATTCATTAGATTAAGCTTCCTTATTCGCCAAAGCATAAGGAGCCGCTTTCATCACCTTTATCTACATTTCCTTAGATAAAGTCACATGCTAAAATAAGTAAGGATCGTATCAATTCACGAAGCTTGAGACAAGCATAATATCCTTTCTTGTGATCCGTATTACCGTGATCAAAAAGATATTTTTGCTCTTCTTAAGTCCTTCATTTCATACCACTTTATTAACCATACCCCATATGCCCGACAATACTCTTTCATTATCTCCAATGAGCAAGATAATATCTACGTATAGTACAAGAAATACCACCATGTTTCTGTCACTTTTTGCAATACACAAGACACATTCGAGCATTGATTAAATCCATATCACTGGATTCCCTCATCAAAATGGATGTTCTATAATCTTGAAGCTTGCTTTAGTCCATCTTTGGACACTTTTAAGCTTACTCTCAAAATGCTCTTAGCCCTTTGCAATGAATCACTCTGGTTGCTTCACATAGATGTTTTCCTCAAGACTTTCAATTAGTAAAGTTGTCTTGACATCTATTTGCTATCTCTCATATTCCATATGAGTAGCAACAGATAAAAGAGTCCGGATCGACTTAGGCATAGCTACCGGCGAACATGTTATCTCATAATCGAACCCTTTCTTTTTGATATACCTTTTTCGCAACAAGCTTTGCTTCCAAGGTTTTTACCTTACCATATGATCCTCTTTTATTTCGTATGACCACTTCCAATGACTTTTACACCATATAATGGTTCTACAAGCTCCCAGATCTAATTTAGAATTCATCGATTCTATTTCAACATCATTCCATTTGCTAAGATATCGCATTTCGATCTTATAATGATTCGTCGTATCTGTGGGTCAATACCATGTTTACTAGGAACCAAGTCTCACGACTCTCCCAAAACATATATCTTACGGGTTGTCGAACAACCCTCCCACTATGACAAGGCACTACATGAAATTGTGTATCAGACGTGACACGCGTTGCAGTTTACCTTGTGGTAAATCCTCTTGTACAACAGATACTAATACTTTGTGTTTTCTCTCTCACTTCCTTTAGAACAATTTATACATGGGTTTATGATTTAATACATAGTCCTTTTAAAAAAAACTAGTGTTTGGGTTAACAATCACCCTTCGATCTTTTGGACTAAATAAATCATCACCCTTCATTTTTCTAGGATATCCCACAAACATACAGACATTCTTTTAAATTACTGTTCTTAGGGTATACCCATAAAATGAATTTTGTAATTCCAAATAACTCATCATCTATCTAATCATTTCCATAAGAGTCTTTCTCATATTAAGATTAGAAGATATGTTATTAATTACTATTTGTTGCATCCGTAGGATAAACATGATTTAAGAGTGAACAAATTATCGCCAACGTACCACAACAGATTATAGCTCTATCCTTCATTACTATGATCATGTCACTTAAATGAAATGGAGTATCCATCCGTAAATGCATAGAAACTAAAATAAAATTCTTTCTATGAAAGCGTACATAAAGATAATTTCTCATAATCAAACGTTTATTCATATCGTAAGATAAATAAACAACTCCCACTGCAACAGCCACTACTCTCATAGTTTTACCCATGTCCATAATAATCTCATCATCACTAAGTTACACGCTTTTAGTGATTTCGGTATCTACACACAACGTGTCAGTAGATGCCATCAGTATTCATGCTTCAATAACTAATAAATGAGATACTAACTTTGTTCACATCTTGATGAAATTAGATTTCCTTTGCCACATATTTTGTAGGAAATTCCCCACCATATACAACCTGTCGTATTTCAGGTAGAACTTACTCAAAACATCCAGGCAAACTACGGAGAATTAAATTGACCTAGGTTTCCCTTCAATTTCTATTCCAAGTTTTTCAATTCATTCATCAAGTCAACCATGACCTCCGCCTATCTAACTTACTAAAGTATCTGAAGAGTCGCATGAGACCATCATATTTCTATGAACCTCTCACCTCTTCACTAGAGACTTTAAAAGGTGTCATGGGATATCCTTAGTGAGAACACACTTATATTTTCCTAAGCAGTAAAATTCAAAACCAATATTCTTTTCTAATCATCTAACTTTGGACCAGTAAATATGTTTTCTTTTAGTTAGCAATAAGTAAAATGAAACCATTTGAAATTACAGAGAATTACAAATAAATACACCAATCAAATCTTCGAACTTTATCCATTTATATTGATTCCCCCAAAACAATATAAAATAAAATTCACCGACATCTCAAGCACCGTGAGTCTGCAAGCCACGATAGTGTGGACGTTTACAAACCTGAACATTTACAAGAGAAGGTTTTACCCATTAATTTCATTTATCAACCTAACCTCATGATAAAATAATTAATAGTCGGTTCCTCTTTGACCATGTAAATAAAAGCAATGACTCCGATGGGGAGGATACTTGTTATTTGCATCTAAGTGTACACCATTATTTGACCCCAAGTCCATTGCATAAGCTTATGTGCCTTACAGATAGAGAAGTATACACGCGCTCGGATAACTTCCTATAGTCATCAATTATAAGTTTGTTCCAATGAACCGCATATAAACTCATCCAATAGGGAGGAAGGTTTATGCCAACGTGCAAGTTCATAAGCATCACATTACAAACATAATTATTTATTGAAGTCTGTTCCAGCAATCCATGAATAAACTCATCCGATGGGGAGGAAGGCTCTAATGCCGAAGCGCAAGTTCACTCACATTGCTAACAAACCAATAATGGAGGCCACGAGAATTAATTACCAATCCCCTCTCCCACTTAGTTATTTAAAACCGAGGGTTTTTACATGAATATAATATTTAAAAATAAAAACGCAACTTAGAATGCTCCTATTATGGCAAATAAGGCAGTAAATCACATAGTACATGCATACATATATAACAATAATTAGATAATTAAATCAAATTATAACAGTTATATATCATGGCGAATTCGATTGTTCGCCACCAAGCACGAATGCGGGCAACTGCGACGTGGATCGGGGTAGCGCCCTGAAATCCAATCTGAAAATCAGAAGCCGATCTTCATGAATTTTGCTCCAGATTTCTTGCCCGCGGACTGCTACACCACTCCGGCACCCTGCTCGACATCCCATCCCAGCCGTTCTGCCCTTCTTGTGCCCCATCTTGCAGGCTTTTGTATGGACTTCCATGTTATGCGCCCGACATGCCTCGAGTGTGCCAACGAGTGCATTAGCATGGCAGCAAACGACCACTTCAGCCTCGCCATCGTGCAACTCCAACTCACGCCCGATGCTTCACACGGCCTCTTGATCTTGCGCCTCACAAATGGTACTCAACGAGCATAATATTCTGCTTATCCGGCAGTCCGCTCAGCAACATGCGCATCATCGTGTGCCAACATGCGTGAAGCATCCGGGAATCAGCCCGCCATCACGCACGTCCATCTCACCCTAAACTCCCCATCATGTGTCCGCACCCCTTACACCCGCCTTTCAGCTCGCTGTAGTGCACATGCTTGCTGGCCAATGGGATCTCTACTCGACGATGATCAACCACCAAATTATGTGCAGGTCATCACGTCGGCACACCCGACAGCAGCTGATGTGCTGTCCTGCGCCAAAAGTTTGCTCAGCCTGCCTGCTTCTCGCCTACGATTTTTCCATGCGCCTCACTCTTCATACGTCTAGCATGAGATTGAAGTTTGTTCCGCAAACTGCTCATCCACCGACTTGCAGACCCGACTGAACAGTAAGAAAACTCGCCTAGAACCACGCAGAATCGACATGGTCACTATACAGACTTGCTGGAACGCTGCTGACTCATCCGATTACCGCTACTTTACGTGCGCTTTGCACCATCTGCCAGCAACATCGCGCCGATGGAACTCGCCTACTCCAGCGTGCCTTTATTGTGCTGCATCCAGATGATACCCACGCACAACCTGCTACACTTCGCCGTGTGTCCTAGTAGGCCCTCTGTGCGCGAACTTCTATTCAGATTCATCCACCTGCAGACTCGACCCAGCCAGTGTCTTGACCTGATCGGAACAATGGCCAGACTTGACCGAAACTAGCGATGACTCGCTCAGAATCGCCGTAACTCGTCAGACACACCGTAAGTTCCACCAGGCCCGACTGACATGCCATCAGCTTTGATCTGAACCAAACCAGGTCTACTCTAAAAAAACTGACGGAAATGAGTCTCACCTCCCACTGGTCTTGCTGTCAGCCTCCATCGCGATGTCGCCTTGCATGGACATGTCCTCTGGATGCTCCACGAACAGGGCAGCCATAATTGTCTGAGCTTGAGCCACGAAGTGCAACCACTGAAACCATTCCCCACGCCACCAGTTAGAAGTCTGGCTGCGAACGCCAGCAGCAATGCACGCCAACTGTGACTCGCCCAGCAACTTTCACAGCCTATCCGCTGTCCAGCCATCGCGTCGCGCAGCCACCATCCTTCCATTGCCACCGCTTCGAGCCTCACTGAACTAGCCATCAATCCGCCAGCCAACGAATGCATCTCCGCCAATCGCATAGTCTCGCCGATCAGCGTGGCCCATTAACAGCCCAAGATGTTCATCATCCAGCCGTAGGGTTTTGCCAGGAATTGTGTACAATCCATCGGAACAGTATATACACAAATAAGGTTCTTACAGTATAAAACAGTAATCCAATAAACCCTAATATCATGTGATTCTAATTTCAAAAATTAAATCACATAACCACAACCCTAGCCTAACGTATCACGCTTCACCACGAAACTGAAGCTCTGATACCAATTGTTGGCATTCGATCGTTTGGTTAATGTGACCCGTTAGGGTTCCATACGTTTCTAATATGCAGCGGAAGCAAGAAAACATGAAACGTATTACTTTTCACTAGGGTATGTTGAAGAAGGTTGATTCTCTCCGGCAGCCTGCGCAGCGTCACAAGAATGGTCATTACTTCTTCATCTGAACTCCGATTGGAGTGATCTACGTGCTCAGGCAATCTTCTCTTCGGTGGCTTTCCATTAGTATATTAAACACCAAATTCAGAGCATTGTACGATTTTATACAAATTTTGCAAGGCGGCGGACAGCAGCAGCAAACAACCTTCCGGTCTTGTGCAGTATTCCCAAGTCCAATCTCGACATCGTGTGGGCGACGATCCTCAAGATATTCTCAATCTGCTATTCCCAAACCCCCTCACAGTGTTAGGCGTGTAAATAGGGTTTATGGACAATTGAGGTTACTAATATATGGGCTACAACAGGGACCAGGAGGAGAAATTAGGTTGGGCCTCCACTGGGCTTAAGTATCCAAGCTTAGCCCAAAGCTTATACTTAAGTCCAATAATAATAATATAGTCCACCAAAATATCATTACTGCACTACCTTTCCAATCCCAAAATTACGTTTTGGGCTCCTTCTTATTATGAGTCCAGTAGTCTCCCCATGTTTAAAATATACAATGTCCACTAATTAATTAAGTTACTGATAACTCCATTAATTAATATCTTATCCAAGAGTAGTACCACTCAACTTCATTATCAAGCCGGAATAAATTCCACCTGCAGGGTTTACATGATAATTCTTATGAGCTCCTCAAGGGGACATCATCAACCTATGACGGACATGGATTCCTTCTACAATCAACAGCACACCATAGAGACAACACTATTTCCCAATTCACCGAATTTTTTGATTTAATTACATGTAAATCTCACCCATTGATGAATCAAAGAAATACATACTACCCTATATGTCGAGGTTATTGTATAGGGATTAAGACCACGAACATCCATAATAACTGAGATCAAATTCTCCTATAAGTCAGTATAAGTCGAACGATCTCAAGCGGTCCCGCTCAATACACACAAGTGCACTAATGTGATTCTATAGCCAAGACAAGCTAATACCAAACTACACTACAACCATCCCGATAGAGAGTCCCCGTCTATCTCGGTTGTGAGTATCTGTTTATACTTTACAAGAAAACCGATAATAAGATCTTCCACGTGTTGTCGCACAATATATTATCTATACTATAAAGTAAGTGGACTATTGCATCTTGCACATAAATAAATTATAAGACGCAATCATTTGATCATATGATTCTCATTTCAAATTAATTGTTTAAACATTGTTCATACAAAAAGCTAGACTTTTAGTATACAATCCAATATAGATATTTGTGATTAATATGTGAAACAAGTTTGCAAATTTAATTTGAGATATTATCGTTGTTTTATATTTGTTGGTCTATGTGATCGGAGATTGTCTTATATGTAGATCTGTGTAATCTTAGATTGAAGGTATTACTCTGTTTTAAAATAATTTTTGATATTGATTGTCTGAATAATATGTGATGCGTATTTAGTTTCTCCTACTTGCATATCATGCATAATCATGAAAAGTGTTTTCCATAAAATTAATAAGATATTAATGGTGTGTGCGACCACTATATATGCTCCGAGTGGCAGAAGGGGCGACCTAGGAAGGAGCGACCTGGAAAAACACAGAGTATGCTACCTAGAGTGAGCCACCGTCTTGAAATATTGTGAGCGAGTGTGTGATGTTCAGCGAGGAGACTTCCGAGCAGCAAGGGGTTAGTTGGTGATGGACCCTAGCTGACTGTCAGGAAAGATGGATCCTCGGACTGCACCACGTGTGACTGTGTGGTTGATGCACATTTTCTTTGCACGCAAAATAAATCCCCAAGTATTAAGGATATCAATTGCAACTTAAGCAAGCGACCAAGTTATATATCAAACCCAAATGACGGTGTATTATCAATTTAATTATTAACTAAACTAATTAAGATGAATTGTGCAATAAGGTTGAGGTATGGAATTATTAACTGTTAAATAATTAATTAAAATAACAAATAAAATAAATAAGGAACTAGAAGAATATGAATGTGACTCAAGAATGGAGAATAGGTAGCTCTAGGGTAATTGTTGGGCGTTTTCTCAACACACAATTCTAATCCCCAAGTATGAAGGATGCGATTTTCACTTAGATACGCGACCAAGTTATATTTATCGAACTCAAAGAACAGTTGAATATCAATTTATTATTATCTAAACTAAGAGAAACTATTGTTGGTACTTTAAGTTGAGAATAATTATTAAGCTAATGAACAAATAATAAAATAGAAATTAAATAGAGACAGTAGAGATAAACGAGAGTTAACAAGTGAGAAGATAGGTAGCTTTTCGGGCCATCCAATTTTACTAATAAATCTCCCTTCCGTATGTCAATGTCCGACTCTGTCTTATGGATTATGGATGCATCACCAAGCCATGCAAATCTACTCTATAGACACAAGCAGATAAGCGTGTAACATGTGTGAATTGCCTTGGAGCAAGAGATATAATTACACCCCCTTTCTAGGTACTATCAGTATCAATTATTTCCCGTGCACTAAGTACTCTAACCCAATATGATCTCCCTTTATAAGTACTATATAATTATCCTCTTTATACTACTTTCTAACCCGAATTCAATTCAATTAATAAGTATTCATATAAGATATTTCTAATGAAGTTTCGGAGTCCCCTCACTTAGAATCATAACATGTAATCCTGCTTAGCAGTGAACGCACTCAATCAATAACCAAGATATGTATTCAGACTCTACATAACAGTTAATGATGCACAAAACAACTCTGAGTATGAATTAATAAAGCATAGTCTTATATAAAATAAACCCACAAGTAGTGTTATACGGAGTATACACACGAAAGTTCAATTAACTAGATAAAAACCTTCTTAACCTTAGAACTACCAAAGCGATTCTAGCCCATGATGCTTCGAAGAACGTTCATGGTATTTGGATGGATCTTACTCATAGTCTTGAAAATTACAAGAAAGATCAAGTTGCGAAGTAAACCCTAGATGTGGGCGTCGTCGCTTCTCGCTTCGTCTTGAATCTTCACTTGGTTCTCACTTGATTCGCTGCAAGAATCTCTCTCTACAGCTTCTGCGGATGGAGTTAGGGTTTGGATGTGGTGTAGGATGGATGTGGAATCTAACTCTCTTTTTGGTGTGATCGGCACCCCTTTTTATACTTGTTACTTACCCTCATGGACCCTTACAGGTTTTTTCGTAGAAAACACGCACATGCATGCACTGGAGGTGAAATCCCAATATTTCGGAGCTAATTTTGTCGCCGTTGGACTAGACTTGGCATGGTCGAATGGGACCTCTTGGTCGAACTGAGGTCGAACAGCGTGTCTGTAAACTGAACTTTATCTCTGCTTGCCGTTCGACTTGACTCACGTAGTTTGACTTAACTTTGCTTGGTCGAATGGGCTTCCTTGGTCGAATGACCTCTCTATAAGTTGAAACACCTCCCGTTCAACTTCACCACTCTGTTCGACCTTGCTGATGCTGGTCGAACAGCCTCTCCAAGTCGAACTATACCTCGAAAATTGTATTTTCCGATTCCGAGCACTTCAGACATATTTTCCTGTACAAATATGCTCAAATAACCTCAGTAGCATCTGATTCATGGATTTTCTATAAACATCTCAATTCGTCTTAATAATATACTAAATCATACTCACTTTCCACACAAATCCGAGCTCAAAACACATGAATTATCACTCTCATCAGTAATCCAGTTTTACTACTTAACTTCCCTCTCAAGTGCTGGCCGACTCTACCTTGTGAACTATGGACACATCACTAAACCATGCAAATCTACGATCTATAGACACAAGTAAATAAGCATGTAACACGTGTGAATATCTTTAGAGCGAGAGATATAATTTCACCCCCTTTCTAGGTACTATCAGTATCAATTATTTTCCACTAGGATTGGTATTCTAACCCGATATGATCTCCCTTTATATGTACTATAAAATTAACCTCTTTATCCTTCTTATTAACCTGGATTCAATTCAATTAATAAACATTCATATATATAGTTTTAATGAAACTTCGGAGTCCCCTCACTTAGAATCATAATATGGAATCATGTTCAGCGGTGAACGCACTCAATCTACAACCAAGATATATATATTCAGACTCTATATACCAATTGAAGATGCACAAAATGACCATGAATATGGATTAAGAAAGTACAATCATATAAAAAATCAATCCACAAGTAGTGTTGTACAGAGGACACCCAAAAGAGTTTAATTAATTCATAAACCCTATATCTACCAAAACGGTTCTACCCCATGATGTTGCAAAGAACAATCATGGGGGTTGGATAGATCTTACCTATATATCTGGAAAATACCAGATAAAGTAGGAAATAAATAAAACCCTAGATGCGGGAGTCATCGCGTCCTTCTTCGTCATAAATTCTCCTCTTGATTCTCCTCTTGATTCCATAGACGAATCTTGACAGTGATGGATGGATGGAGGAAAGGATGTGGATGATGGTTGGGGGTAATCCCCCCTTGTGGGGTGTAGAATGATTGTGATGCCATCCCGGTGCATTCTCACATGAATAATGATGTAAAATATATAGGTGTGAGAAGAGAATTAAATAAGAAAATAAAAGATATTGGTGAATCATGGAGGATTATGTGATAGGAGATTAATTGTGTAAAAGAAATAGGTAATTTTCAGAAAATTTCGAAAATTTTCGCTGGCAGCTGCGCGACTTCACAATTTTTAGCATAACTGCCTTGCCCAAACTCTGATTTTAGTGATTCTTGCACTCACTCGATCCTCTTTTCCTTGGCTTTATATCCATATAATGATATTACCAAAAGTCCAACATTTGAAGATGTAACAAGTCATGTAAAGTAGAACAGTCGCGCTGAGTAGCAACAGCTTGCGCGACTTCACCATTTCGATCATAACTTTCTCGTTTGGACTCCGATTGAGATGCTTCTTATGCCAAAACGACCCACTCTTCTGTGGATTTTCAACCATGCATCACACTCTCCACACAAATACAAAAAAATTACACAAGTTGGACGTGCGTTTTTTCAGCATTCTTGCATAAGTTGCACCTTTTCTCCATCTTTGCACTTTTGATCATTTTTCTACCTAAAACATAATAATACACCTCAAATGCATATTTTTCTCACCTATATTGAATATAAGACATTTGTGCTAATATATGACAATAATTTCCATTAATAAGGTGTTAAATTAGACACTAAAACATGCTTATTTTCACTCTCATCAGTGGTGAGAGATGATTCTTGGTGGCGAGACAAGTGACGAGCGACAGGAAGCTTGTTAGGCCACGAGATGATAGTCCTCACATTAGTTCCATATTTATATTGTGAAATTAATAAATCGAGTGATGAGCTCATTTTTGGTGCATATCATAAGTGTGTCGCGGGGATCCCGCAACGTGAATGATTTTCAAAATAAAAGAGACCAACTAGAATAGAATGATTAAGAAAAGGGCGATGGCCTGGAGAAATGCATTTTCATGCATGATTTCTACTTATTGAGTTCATCTCACTAGTTTATGCATTGTAGGTAAATTGCATATGATGCTAGTGGTTGGGGTTCCTTCAAATCTTGAGAGTTGTATATATGGATGACGACCTATTGGGCGGTGCAATGAGATGCTTTCTGATCAGTTTCAAAATAGTATTTACAAAATAAAAAAATGAAATGAAAAGACTATTTATTTTTGTTTATTGGTGAAAGAAAAAATGGGATCGTTATAAGTACTTTGTAATGAAATGAATCAAAATGACAAAATGAATATGTATCAAGGGAATGGAGGGAGTATATATATATATATATATATATATATATATATATATACACACTTGAGTTAGTAATTTTTCATATACTAAAATATAAGTGAAAACAAAGTTTAATAAATTTACATAAAAACCTAGCCTATATATATTCCCTCTTATATATTACAATACATCACGAGTAGATGTTAAGTTTGTGAAGTGATTTCAAACGAGGCTAATTAAACATGTAAAATAGTAAATTACTTAATATGAATTCTAATACTCTCCCATCCTAGGTTTAATAAATTAAATTAAAAACCCGGCCTATATATATATATTCCCTCTTTTATATCACTCCCTCCGTCCACTGTCAAATATATCAATTTTATCATTTTGGGCTGTCCACTCTTAATCTATTAATCTCTTTTTAAACACATGAGACCCACACACACTAATACAATTAAAATAATGGATCCACACACCCCACTAATACACATACCCACTACACATAAAATAATAATAATCCTTAATTTACGCGCAAAAAGCAAACGGATAGAATAATGTTGGACGGAGGGAGTACAATACACCACGAGTAGATGTTAAGTTTATGAAGTGATTTCAAACAAGGAGGCTAAACATGTAAAATAGTAAATTACTTAATATGAATTCTAATACCCTAAAAACGTTTATGTTTGCTTTTCGCATGGGGATTAAAGAATATAGTATTTTAATATATATTGAGGTGATCGAAATAATATTTTAATGTATAATGTGTAGTTATATTAGTGTAGTGTTGTGGACTCCATTAAGATATTTAAATATTTTGTGTGGGTCCTATAATTACTATAAAGGAAAATGTAAACCTTTTTATGGGACATCCAAAGTAAAAATGTGTAAATGTTTCAATGGGATGGAGGGAGTATTGATAGAGGCATATCTTGCGTGAGATCGTCTCACATGAGACAATTTTACACCTCTTTAAAATGTTATCATTTTTGCTATAAAATGTCATCACATTTAATTTATATTATAAATTGTTCAGATAGTATTATCACTTTTCATTAATTGAATATCACTTTTTATGCGTTCCACGTAAGCCCCTATGTGAGACATTAAAAGCTAATGTTTATTATTAGAGTTTAAAATATTAAAAAGTATAATTACATTTGTAATTTTTAAATAAATGAAGCTTGACAAATACTTGTATGAGACCGTCTCACATAAGTCTTTACGTGGGACGGGAGTAACTTTTATAATGAAAATTTATAGTACTCAATTAGTAAAAAGTGATAATGCTATTTTATAAACAATTTAAAGTATAAATGAAAAATGATAATATTTTATTACGAAAGTGATAATATTTTATAGCAAAAATGATAATTAATTTAAAAAATAAAAAATAATCTCACATGAGACGATCTCACGCAAGTCTTGCAATGAAATTTTGTAAAAAGGGGCTGATAGAAGACTTGTCTCTCAAAAACTCATAGCAGTTAAACAAATATTTATGTAAATTGGGTTCAAGTGTAAACTATGTGGTCTCCTTTCAAATCATATATTCCCTCCGTTCAACGTTAACATTTATGTTTGCTTTTTTGCACATAGATTAAGAAATATAATATTTTAATATGTAGTGAGGTGAGAGATATAATATTTAATATAAAGTGGGTAGTTGAATTTGTGTTCTGTGTGGACCATACATGAAATAATTAATTATTTTGTGTGAGCCTAACTTCACAAAAAAGGAAACGGGAATGTGAATTTGGGCCAACCAAAAATAGAAAATGTAAACCTTAACGCGGGATGAAGGGAGTATACCCTATGTATTGCTAAGATGTTTAAATTAATGGGGAACACATAGTTTACAAGGGTTTATAATATAAACCTGATTTATAAGAGACTAACTCAAAAATAAAATATAAAAAAAATACTACTAATTAAAAGGAATAATTTTTTTTATGGAAGTATATTTTAAAATTATTAATAAATATTTTTATCATATATTTACTAAATTTTAATAATTTTAAAATATATTTACCAAATTTCATATTTATATCGAGTTCTTAACATATTAACACATATTACTCCCTCCGTCCCATACAAAGGGTAGCTTTTGTTTTTTGCACGTAGATTAAGGAATATTATTATTTAATGTGTAGTGAGTAGTTGTATTAGTGGATGTGTAGGCCCCATATTTTAATTGTATTAGTATGTGTGTGTGGGTCCTATGTGTGTAGAAAAGAAAATGAGACTATTTGAGTGAGACGCTCAAAATGGAAAAAAATGGACTCTTTTGGTGGGATGGAGGGAGTATCTATTAATACTAATCGTCTTTAATGTAGACATGCACGACGGTTTGGAACCGCTGGTTCTGGTTCTGTTCCCGAAAATATGGAACTGAAATCGAACCGGGATAGGAAGTCTTCGATTTCGATTTGGAACCGCCTATTCCAATTTTAAATTTTTTATTTTTTTCAGCATTTAAAACGTAAAATAAAGGAAAAAATTGCCGGTTCGAACCGAGAAATTGTCGGTTTCAACCGGCATTGCCAGTTCCAGTTTTACGAAATGAAGAACTGGAACTGAATCGGAATATATCCAATTTCGGTTCAATTTTGACCGGTTCCAAAACCTCAATTTCCCATTTGAGTACTCATATCGTGCTATTGTGTCTTGTCTGGAATTGTCATCCCTAACCACAAACCACAGTTTAATTCTTTTTACAATTTTTTTTTAAATTTTAAATTTTTTATTTATTTTTATTTATTTAGAAACAATTTTTGGTAGAAACTTTCTATTTTGTACACTCTTACATGTATTGTTTTATATGGATTGAATTTCTTTAGTTACTTTGTAGAACGAGTTACTCCCTCCGTCCCTTATTAAGAGAGTCTTTTGCTTTTTGACAGGTACATTAAAGAATATTATTATTTAATGTGTAGTGAATATTTGTATTAGTGGGAGTATGAGCCCCATATTTAAATTGTATTAGTGGGTATGTGTGGGTCTCATGTATGTAAAAAATGAAAGGGGACTATTTGGGTGGAACGCCCAAAATGGAAAAAAGACCTTTGTGTGAAGGTGACGGAGGGAGTATACATGATTGGAGGGATAGATCAAGAATTTAAGCTGACTTGGAATTTAAAATTTCTTCTCTTCCATGTGATAAAAAAAAAAGAAAAAAAAAAGGAAAATGCCGAGATTTGATGCTCTTTTTTGTTAATGCCAAAGACTCAAATTATTTATCTTGGATGCTAAACAATCGCATGTATATTTGTCAACTATAAACAAAAAATCAATCCATACAACAATGCAGCTCACCAGTAAAGATAAATCATGAATTAACTTCACACAACGTCTTCCTGCTCCACGAGTTTGTAGATCGTCTCTTACACTCGATTAAGCTTCTTTTCACGTCTGAGATGACTGGGGCGGTTAGTAGTTCCTAGACAAAGCTAAAACTCACGCCCCATCTGTTAAATCTTTCACCAGCATCACGCGTGTTTTGCCTACATCATTGTTTAATTAATGAGATCTGTGACAAAAAACCCTAACTACTAGCTTCAAAACAGTAACATATCTATAAGGCTCAAAACAGTGGATAGAACCATGATAGTCATCCCTCACGACAGCAGCAGAAATGAAACACATATGATCACTGGAACGTATCAAATGACCACACAAACTACAGCATGAGTAAATGGTCGTGCGTACCTGTTTCAGATATTTCTTGTGAAGCTTCACAGCACTGGTGCAAGCTTTTTTAGCATCCAGATGACCGGTTACATCGTTAAGTATCTGAAAGAAACACGTAACAAAAAATCACTTTTCAGAAACCCATAAACTGCTGAGAATATGCACTACTAAGTTGGATAAAGTAATGGAATTTTCCATAAAATTATCAGAAGCTAGAAGCCCAAATCGCTCATAGCAGAGCAATATATAGCCTAAACTAAATTCGCTGCCTAAGCAGTGTTAGAGTAGATGCGACAAAGGTGTAGTGGGATTAGGAACGAGTACTCAACATCACTTGTGGAGACGTGGTGCTTTATTGCAAAAATACTATGAGATGCTTATAGATCAATTTCTATAGCGAATCCCGCTAATATCTTTAATTAACACAAGCAGTTTTCCTTAATTTGATGGCACATCTTTTCAAAACAGTCCAAAAGTATAGCAGTTTATTGTAAACTTTCACAAAGACGAATAGAACCAAAAAACCAGAATATAATTCACAGTTTGATGTGCATTAATATTTAGTCATCTCAGTTATTTCATGGATCTCCTAGAATGTAGAACACATTTATTAGAGGAATCAATACTCATCTGAAGATGCAAATTTAAAAGAATGGGTGCACCTTAGCAAACTACCTTTACAACTTCGTCTAAGCCTCGAGCTTCTGTTAACTTCGAACTCTTATCCTTTAGGACACCGGCCACAAGAAAAATGGAAATAGGAAGAGGAGTAACAGCATTTTTGCCTCCATTCCTCAGGTTATCTCTTTCAAATTTTCCCAACTGCCCTCTTGACTTGGCCTTTCCTTTAGATTTTACTCTTGCTGATTCATCATCCTCATACATGGAGAATAGATCAGGGTCATACTCTAGAGCCCACATCATCTGTGACAAGATCAATGAGCAAACCATAAAATATGTAATATGATCCAAGTATTAGACGTTTTAGAGGAATGAGTTAACACAAGGAAGAACTATTGATATTAGGGCTCAATTTTTTTTAGCAAGTTGGTAAAATTAATTGTTGACACCAATAATAAAGTTAATTTCAGATATACAAGTGAGGATCAGCGGACAGTATAATCAAATGTTCAGAGAGCTACAGCCTCAAAATTTAATCACATGACAATAGTAATTTGTGCTTTAAACTGTACTCTTTAAAACAAGTGAGAAATGAGAATACACCAATACGTTGACTCATTGGTGTATTAGTGTTAAATATACTATTTAAAAAATATATATTAAAATTATATTTACTATCTTTTCTTTTAATAAGGATGATTAATTAAAGTACATTAAATTATTATTTAGATATTCTGTTATTATACAATTTAATTTAATATTATACATGGAATATATAAGATATTAATATTGTAGTTAGAATACATACATGCATTCGATGATTTGTGTGAAAAATACGAAATTTAGTTTTATAATCTATTGCTTTTAAAAAAAATTAACACTATATTTAATATTATGATTTAATATCTTTCTTTTAATTATGATAACTATTAAAGTATATAAATTAATTATTGAGATTTCCTTTGATCATATAATTTAATACTGAAAATATGGAATTATTCTTTTTTTTAATTATATATAATGGATATGAGAGACTCTCTTGTGAGACGGGTTATTTGTTAGACGGGTCGACCATCACTAAAGTATGCTTATTGTATAAATAAAGTATGCTTATTTGTAGTTAAAGTATGTTAATAATAAATCATATTATAACACACTAAAATCATACTTTAATGCATAATTCAACATACTTTAAAAAACATACTTTAACAACCATTAAACATACTTTATCTATACAATAAGCATACTTTAGTGATGGGTCGACCCATCTCACACCCGTCTTGGGTATAATTTCATGTGTTAACCAACTAACTTCAGTGTCTTCTAAAATGAAGAACAACTCAAAGCCAAGAGATAATAAAACCACCTTAATATATCTAATCCCCCACCATTTTGAATGTTAACTTAATGACTTTTTCCAAACAATTCATTTCTACATTAGTTAAAAAACTAATCCTAATCAGTTGGAAACTGTGATGTACTGCACCTAGCTAGCATACAGCTTGAAGCCTTCATGGATTTCAACAGAGAAACAGATTTCACTGAAACACTTTAGGTTTCTATCACAAGAAATGTTGAATTTAGGATTAAATAAGACAGGAAAATGAGAATGACATGAAAATTTACCTCCCAAAGGTATAATGAATCACCAAAAGAGAACTCTCGGCGAAACAAAACCATAAGCATTCTGAAGGCAAACAAATAATCACCACCTCCTAGAGTTTCTGTTCTCAGATGAAAAAGTGTCATTTTTGTTAGTTCTCATAAAGGATTATGAATAGATCATGAAAAATCTAACAAACGACAGTAACATTCTTGATATGTAGTTCATGTCGTGTCACACGAATAGCTTCCTCCAAAAAATTCTGTACATAGCTATTTTTCTTTCTCTGTTTTTTTTCTGCGTATTTCTGAGTCAATAGTGAAAAGGCTTCAGAAAAGTGAGTATAAGGATTCAGAGTGGACTCCTACACTACACTCAAATTGGCGGATAATGCTTCATTATTTTATTTTTAATTTTTGCCTCTACAGATTGCGAATGCAAACTGTATAGTCATCACAAGCAAGTTGATGCAGGATTCAATAAAAGATGAATTATATTGAGTAAAATAGAATGCTACTGGTGTCTCTCTAGTGATGGTTATAAAATGAAAGTAGAGAGACATGTTGTTTATAATCAAGTAATCAACCACATGAATGTAACATCATCATAACATGAAGTTTCAATTTCATTCTTCTGACAAACAGTATATAAGAAAAATGCATTTAGAGTTCTATGTTCCAGACATCAAAAGATAAAAAGGATGAAGAAAGATGAATTCCATGGGAAAATTAATGTGATATACCTAAGTGCTGATGAAGTTTAGGATCAATAACTTGTGTTATGGAAGCTAGATTACCAAGCTGTGCCTCCACACCTATCGAGTTCTCAGTGCATCGGAAATTTACTCGCTTCAAAGAAATTTCGATATCAAAAATTATCATAAGCAAAACGGGCAAATTATTAAAAAGTTCACATGCTATGTTGCTTCAGCCTAGTTGAAGCAAAAAGGATAGAGTAATTCATGGACATAGTCATAAAATTAAATGAAATATGTAAATAAGCCTAGTCAATACATTTTAAATACTGTTCTTGAGTTAGGTCAAAAACTTCATTTGCTTCACATGTGAATATTCAAGATAAGCAGGTATTGTACAGCTAATAAGGTATTGGTAAAAGAGAGCATCTAATAAAAGGATACACCACAATTATTGTACAGTCATTTTCCCTTAATCTTCTAGTACAAAATTTCATGACAATGCAAAGCTAATAAAACTAGCCCACCTCAAAAAAATTTATGAAAGAGAAATCAACATCACTAGTTTTCATCATTATATCGCGTGACTGGAAGAGGATTGAAGACAGCCCTATAATGATTTAATATTATGCATATTTAATAAAGTATCCCAGCATAATATGCCATTCAGAAGATAAGCCTTATGAAAACAGAGAGCAAAAACAGTCAAAGGAGAAGCAGGATTATAATTGGAGTTGGTCTCTTGTGTCCCTGGGTACACAAGGTGTATAAGGGTATAACATTTTGTTCTAAAGGGTAAACACTTTAGTTAATAAGGGTATAATTTTTTCATTGAAAAGGTCGGCTGAAATTTGAATAGAATAAATATTTGATTTAAATAATTAAGTTTTTTTCTCAGAAAATCAAGGGTATAAGTTCTTATACTAAAGTGTATAACATTCAGTTCTAAAGGGTACAACTTTCGAAAAGCGTGGTATTTGGGGGCACGGTGTCCCCGGGTACACGCAGGTTTTAGCCTTATAATTGAAATTTGAAAAGAAAAAATAAAAGATCTCTTTTTCTATAAACACTAAAACTCATTCACAAGGAGAATAAATTGGACTACTTACCACAGTTACAGGAAACAGACTAATATTTTTAATAACAGAATAAAAAGTTAGGGACACAATGTGCCAATTGTCATATATCCATAAACCCTTATAAAGATTGAGACCTGACCGGGATACTTTCTTCTAATACAGTGTTTTTTATTCTATATGATTATTATTAGTGAAAACATAATATTACAACAATAATGAAAAGTTCAAAAAAGAACTGGAAAAGAAACAAATGGTACCAATCTGCGCATTAAACGTTCAAAGCACCAGAATGCATCTGCCTCATCCTCAAGGAGTATAATCATTGGAGAGCAAAGATCACTCATACCTGATCAGCATACAAATCTTAGAAAGCCTTGCAATTACTATTACTGGAAAAGTTGAAATAGTTATGGATAGCACATGCATTTTATTTACTAACATAAATATGCAGTCCAACATGATTTTTTAGCAGATCAGGTCAGTACTGGAAAAACATAGTAGATAAAAAATTTAGCTTGTCTTGCAGTAATACTTTTGAGTGACAATACAAATCCTCTGGGACTAACAATGAAATTTTTTAAGATTTACAAGGGACAAAAAAATTTAGATAGTTTCGTTAGTAATATATAACTTTTAGTTGTTATCAAAATACTGAACAAGAAATGGTTTCTGCTGCAAACTCATCCAAAATAGTTAAAACTTTTTTTTTTCAAAAAGAAATGCAGACATGCATATTAATTAGGCATCGTGACACAAAATAGACAGTTGAGGCATAGATAAGGAACATTCTTTAGCATTCCAAACTACATGTCCTGTTGCCTTGTATCAAACACATATAAACCAACAACACATACACCAAGAAGAACAAGGGAGAGCAAACATTGGTCTTTTTAACTCACCCTGGCAATACCCAACATCAGAATCAAACCAGGCATAGATAGCAAGGATATCCCAGAGTTTTGACAAATTTTCTTGCTTCTCATAAAACAATAGTGTCCGGTCAGTACGAACTACATCAAGACCTACAATAAACATTAAGCCATGAAAGAAAAATCATGATAAATAAGTCATTCATACAAATAAGCATACCTAAGATCAATTCCAGGAATATACTAAACCAGGGAGACCATAGGCAAAGAGCTCTAAAAACATAAGCATGCATACTAAAATAATCATTAGAAACCTATTTGATGTAATGTGAGTTTCCATTGGATTTCTTTCTTGTCAATAAGAAGATGTCCATTTGACAGTTTCTCCATTTGATAGCCAGAGCCATCTGTTGATTCAACATAAAACATCAATCGATCAGAAAAAATCTCAACAATGCTGGCTAAAAAATATGAATATTAGCTGAGTTTCCATCACTACCATTCTCCTTAGTAGGAGATGTGGATTCCTCTTCAAGGTTAATTTGTTGGAGTACAATCGGGTCCCGAATAGGTTCTCCATCTTCTGTTATTATTGGTGCAGTAACAAATTTCCCACTTCCAACTAAAGGAAACATTTGACGGCACTCCTCTTTCAATGATGCATACTTCACTCTAAAAGGATGCACAATTGAAGAATAATTATGTTAAAACTTAATGATTTACTGAAAAATGTCAAATTGGGTGTTTTTACAAATAAGAAAAACAGAACGGGCAACAAAAAGCTCTGTGTAACATGGCGTATGCAACTCTTTATCTTATTTATTTTCTGTTCTTAGCAACTGATTCAAGGCTTAATTATGTCTGGAAGGAACAAATTCGTTTTTGAAATGAAAAGTACAAGCTCTTAAAGAATTGACACATCCACTCTTTCTTTTTTATCTATTCTTATATTGGCTTCCTCTGAAGTTTTCATGCAGAAATTGATAGAGTTAAGATGATCAAGAAAGTAAATGATATTAATCCTCCACAGAGGCCACGGAAATATCCGCCACAACCAAGGTTGCAAAGTACTAGAATTCTTTGATACCCTCTCCTAACAATGAAGAAGTATAAATATGCACTACAATAGCAAGGCACATGCACAAAGCCTTGCATCATAATGCAAATCAATTATTAAAACTCCCATAAATTATGTCACTAATTATTATAATGATTGATTATTCCCATGAATCATGTCACTAATTATTCTAATGATTGATTGCCTTCCATTCCTATCAATTACTCCATCCGACGAAGCAGCCTTGTCCTCAAGGCTGAAGTCCGAAAAATTCAGTGTTCTCCCCATCCGCAACGACCATCGGCTCAACATCTTCTTCCAGTTGATCCCTGTCCTTCTCAGTTCCGTGCTCATCAGCTTCAATGTAGATGCTGAAAAATTTTCCAGCACACTTATGAAGGGGGCTGTACTGCTGCCCGCAACGGTAACACTTTCCTTTTTCACGATATTCACGGGCTTCATCCGCCGTCAAGTGCTTCGTATTCCGATTCAATCTATTTGGTTTTGAGTGTGATGTCAAAGAATTACCTGACCCTTGGTGAATGGTCATAGGATAATTTGAACCTCCCTTGAAAGTGGTTGGTGAACGCGAAGGGATCCCCGTTGTCGATAATCGTGAGAGTCCCCCCGATGGGAAAAATCTGTTCCCATTCATATATGGTTGTGGGGCTTTTGCGATACGTCGCGCTGCACGAATGGCTGCAAACACATCGGACATCTCCACATCGGGTATCCGATCACGGATCGACGACTGCAGCCCTCCAAGGAACATCCCAAGGTACTGCTCCGGTGGTAATGACGGCAGTTGGGCCACTAGCTCCTCAAACAAAGAAATATAATCTTCTATGTTTCCAGTTTGCCGAGTCACATGCATTGCTTCATAAGCGTTAATTGCGGAGCTATCTCCAAATCTCTTGATAAGCTCTCGTGAAAATTACTTCCACGAGATGGTGGCTGATCGTCGTAGTACCCACTGCGCCCAAAACATCGCCTTCCCTGTCATCACAATTAAGGCTAACTGGACCCGATCCACAACAGGCGTGCGATGCACCAAAAAGTATTGTTTTGCTTGTGCAAGCCACGTAATTGGATCGGTCCCGTCGAATGGTGGAAGTTCCATCCTTGGCACGTTCAGCCCTTCCGAAGGGGGCGTGCCTTTGGTAGGGCGTTCGCCACGCCCTTCTTCGGTGTGATTAGGTGTATCGCCATTGGCGTCACTCTCTATTGATGATGCCGTGATTGGAGGGTTTGTCTGGATCGGGGCTGATGGACTCATGGCGTTCAGTTTTGCCATGATTGCAGCAAATTGAGCGTCATATTTGCCTACATTTTTATCTAGATTGACGAGGGCATCCTCCACGATTGATACCCTATTTGTTAAATCTTCGATCACCTTCTCCATCTTCGTCGTACTTCGCGTATCCGGCATAAATCGATCCGGCAGGTCGGACCAATTTGATAGAGTTAAGATGATCAAGAAAGTAAATGATATTAATCCTCCACAGAGGCCACAGAAATATCCGCCACAACCAAGGTTGCAAAGTACTAGAATTCTTTGATACCCTCTCCTAACAATGAAGAAGTATAAATATGCACTACAATAGCAAGGCCCATGCATAAAGCCTTGCATCATAATGCAAATCAATTATTAAAACTCCCATAAATTATGTCACTAATTATTATAATGATTGATTATTCCCATGAATCATGTCACTAATTATTCTAATGATTGATTGCCTTCCATTCCTATCAGAAATGGAGCCCTGAAATACAGAAATTAATAAAAAAAGAAAAAGTTATTGTAAAAGAAAGCTATCATCTGAAGTCACAGGCAAAGAAATATGGTTTTATCTTTTATGATGTTCAAAATAAACTCAACCCAATTGACAGTTTTCTTCTGTAAATGTCAGTGCATGAAATGAGTCGCATGGAAAAGAATTGAACATCTAATAAAAAAGATGAGTCGCACGGAGAAGTACCTACGACGATTTCTTATTTGCTCTCTTTCCTCAAAGGTGCTGTTAGGATCATAACAACCCAATAAGAACTCCCAAACTTCACCTCTGATTGATGGATGAATACCCTATTATTTGTCAAAGAATAATCAAGAATCACTTTAAAATCATAATTTATTCATATTTCAGTTGAAAGGAATCATACATGTGAAAATGTGCTATTCAGATGACATGGTACAACAGGAAACAAGACAAAAGCTAATCTAGATGGAGAAATATTTTCTACCAGATAATTTTATATTTCTTACTAAAACAACAAAATCCTAATAACAAAAGAGGAATATAGCAGCAAGAAAAAAAAAGAAAAAAAAAAGGAAACTAGGACCATGATAATAATGAATTAAGCAAATATGTATAATATATACATACATGTATTAGCAAAGAAAAGTCAAATTGCTTCCCAATGATAAGTCTTAAGTATGAAAAGCAGCAGCAATAAATGTAAAGACAATTGAAGCTTACCCCACGTTGAATACGACGGAGAATTCTGCTGATATCAAGATAACCTTCTGGAGTTAGAGCAGCGCTCCATTTCCCGGTACTTAATGTTTTTCCAGCCTGGTTATGAACAGTATAACATATTTGAGAATCAAAGACATGTCAAGAATGAAATATAAAAACAGAATTAAAAAATGACAATAAAGGAGAAAGTCAAAATTAAGTTCCAGTATCCCATCAAGCAACAAATTGTTAATTCTCTAGATTTATATTATAAACTATACAGAATATTAGGATAAAATTCTTAGAGCATTTAATAAACAAGAAAGAGTTTTCTCAGTTACAAGTTCTATAAAACAAAAAATTCCTGATATAAAGAGATTACATTCTTAATTTGAAGATTAATCTATAATTATGTATATAAGCAACATCTGCAATTGCTGATCATTATGTATTAGAGCAGTGTAGAAGGCATACACATCACAAAGAAGATATCATGGGAAACTCTAATGATTGTGAAAAATATTTAACTGCACCCTCCTTATTTGAACACAATCACAGGAAAACGTTATCTAACTCATAATTCTGAAAGGAAGTCATTCTGAAGTGATATGCAAAAATCTAGTCTGTCAACAATATCATAATCTTTTTAACCTGCTGCAGTCTTTTGGAACCTTTGTCAAAGAAATAACTTAAACCTTGCTTAGCCACTATATCAAGAATCACTAAATCGCCAAGGGTATCTTTTGTCATGATTTTTTTTTTGGTGGAGGAGATAACTTGTCGATTACGCCAATTCCTATCCTAAATGGAATGATGTAGGAACCTAGTTGCTCTTTTGATTTCAGAAATAACTTTCTTTATCAATATACTGCTTCTCCCAGAGAAGAACTTGAATTTTAGTGTATTTAATATGGATTTTTCATCAATAAACATGGATGTGTTTGTTTTGTGTTATAGGAAAACAACTTAAGTGTGGGAAACCACAACAAACATTGCCCGAGGCACTTAAAAAGACTCTTGATAAAACATTTTTTCAGTTTTACTTGTTTATTTTTACCTCTTTATTTGCTCTTGAATCTCATCTCCTTTCCACCAAATTTAATCAACTGCTGATTTAACAGCAAAAACAAGAATGTACATCCCCCATATAATTTCAAGTTCAACGTTTAAGGTAATAGTAAATGAGGTGCCAATGCACCATCACATGATAAAACTACAATTTCAATGAATTACCATTCATAATTTCTAGCACTGATAACAAAAACAAATTACAAACAATCAAAACAGAACACAACAAAACTAAACAAACCTTAATTCTGAACTTGCTCTGAGGAACAACATCGGCGCAATCAGGTCGCACCTGGTAATATGAATCAGCAGGAGTTCCTCCAACCCTCCACATATTTCCCCTGTATCAACAACAAACGACAGAGAAGAAAACCTCGACTTGAATTTCTTGATAAAGTCAAAGAACCAGGAGATGTGAGGTGTGTTGGTCAATATATTCCCAAAACCCAGATCAAAACCCCACCGCACTGCATTCCTTAAAGATTGATAGCTGGCATGCTGTCTAACCAAATATTCTTTCTTTCACGCGAAAACAATATAATTATATAGAAATTTGAAGGAAATTAGAGAAGTGTTCTTTGTGGTCGTCTTAGTTTTATATTATGAATCGGCACAAGGTTGGTGAAGACGGTGATCGCTTCGAACAAGATCCACGGTCGCTTTCAATTGGTTGCCGATTCTTGATCTGACTCAGGTTGGGGTTCCATTCAACTGGTTGAATTGGTTTATTGCAAAAACCAGAGTACCATACGCGAGGAGAAGGGACTTAGCGTCTACTCGCATTGACTGACATCTGTTTCGGCAATGGAGACTGATTTGGAGCGTGATCTCACGCGCGCACAGGTTGAATCAGACTGGGAATTCGTTCAATACGTGACATTGATTTCTTTTAATGGGTCAATTCAATCAACTGAGCACCTTGATTGAACTTTGGCAGAGTTTTGACGGATGTGATAATGGCAAAAAGTAATCATTTTGATTAAAAGTAATTTTTAGTAATCACACCAATTTTAAAAATAATTTATTCTAATAATTTTTAATGGAGAAGATCAAAATATCTTTAAAAGGGACTCACTGATCACATGTTTGAAGTCTCTTTTTGATAAAAAAATATCAAAGTACAATAATTTGTTTTACAATCTATTGAATGCATTAATTTGTTACTTTTACATGTCTCATGAATATATTTATTTATTAAAATACAAAAAGATGCATTAATTTTATTCGTATTAATTTTTTTTAATTTTTTCTGGAAAAAAAAGTATTGGCCGAATAGAACAAAAAGTGTTGGCCGAATAGAACAAAATTGTTGGCTGAATAGGCAGAATAGAAGAAATATTTTTTTCGAATTTTTTTAACTTTTCTGAAAAAATGTGTTGGCCGAATAGAACAAAAAATGTTGATTGAATAGAACAAAATTGTAGGCAGAATAAGCCGAATAGAAGAAATATTTTTTCGAATTTTTTTTAATTTTTTCTGGAAAAAAAAGTATTGGCCGAATTAAACAAAAAGTGTTGGCCGAATAGAACGAAATTGTTGGCCGAATAGAAGAAATATTTTTTTTGATTTTTTTTTAATTTTTTCTAAAAAAAAAAGTGTTGGCCGAATAGAAAAAAAATGTTGGTCGAATAGAACAAAATTGTTGGCCGAATAGGCCGAATAAAGAAATATTTTTTTGAATTTTTTTAATTTTTTTTGGAAAAAAAAAGTGTTGGCCGAATAGAATAAAATTGTTGGCTGAATAGGCCGAATAGAAGAAATATTTTTTTTGAATTTTTTTAATTTTTTCTGGAAAAAAAAGTGTAGACCGAATAGAACAAAATGTATAGGTTGAATAAAACAAAATTTGGGCCGAATTGAAGAAACTTAGGTCGAATAGAAGAATCAATTTTATGAGATTTTCCTATAATTTTAAATGTAGTCCCATCCACCATATTTAATGCAGTCAACACTGACATAATGATTCCCCCATGATTTTTGTCCTTTATTCTGATAGTTTATCCTTTATCCTATCAATTATAGGTGTAAATTGGGAAGTGCACTTAATAGTGACTACTAAAAATTATTTTTAAGAAAGGTGGTCAAATAAAATTGTACTTAGTGAATAGTGGCTATTAAAAATTTGAACTGTACACTGATTCATTGGATATTACTCAAGGTAAGACTTAGGGGATGTTTGGTAGAGGGGTTTGGAGGGTGAGGAATGAGTATGGGTATGATTAATAGTGTTTGGTGTGGTATATAAATTGGAATCATTCCCAATTTTGAAGGAATTATCCATTACACACAAATATTGGGAGGAATCACTTTGATTCCATACTCATTCCTTTTTATACCCATTTTCATCCAATTAAAAATATCAAACACCCCCTAAGAGCATCCACTAATTTAGGGTTTAAACTCAATTTTTTTTATCACATCAATTTTACACTATTTTCCATTAAACTCAACTCACACCTTCCTTCATTATTTAATTTAAATTCATTAAATTTTTTTTTGAGAAAAAAGTGGGCCCACATCAAGAATTGGTCTATTGTGTCTTCGAGTGTACAAAATGTGTAAAGGTATTATTTTATTACAAATGATATACACTTTAATTAATAAAGGTATAAATTTTTTATTGAAATCGATTGAAATATAAATAATACTAAATGTTTGATTAAAAATATATTTTTTTTCAAGAAATAAAGGGCATATGTTCTTATATTAAACTAGTATTTCACATCCGTGCATTGCACGGTGAACATTTTTTATTATAGGATCGTTGTTAATTTTATTTTTGTTTTATTAGTGTTATGTTTATGTATGCATATGTTTGAGCTTCTCTCATCCGATTTTTGTATGCTTTGAATTTTGTTGTCGTATTATTTCTTTATTTATGTTTATAATTATCTCATATGTGTTTTGTAAGGAAATAATTATATTTTGCGAATAATTTTTAAGCATTTTATTATGGGATGATTGTTATTTATATTTTATTTTTAATAATTTGATTTCTACGAATATGTATGAGCTTGTCTCATCCGGTTTTGGTATGGTTAGAATTTTGTTGTAGTATTAATTTCTTATTAATGCTTTTTAATTATCTCATATATGTTTTGCACAGAAATAATTATAAATATTATTATCGATTATTGGTCTTCTTTCTTATATTTCATATGTCCTCTCGGCCTTCTAGTTATATATTTCCAATGGTTTCATTACTCTTTTTTGTGTATAGGACCCACACAAAATGATTAAACTATCTCCATGTAACCCTCCAAACATTATAATACAACTATCTACTATACATTGAAATACTATATTTCTTAACTACCGTGCTAGAAGTAAATGTAATCATTAGAATGGAACAGGGGGAGTATTATCATTAATATTTTTTTGTGTATTGTGTAGTTGTAGTAATAGAAGTTAATGGGGGCATAAACCAAATTTTTAGATTTGCAAAAAAATTTCGACTGCCCATCATTCTACTAGGTGGAGGTTTGTTTGTCATTCAACATTAGAACCAAAACAATATCTTCAGTAAATGTTCACCATTTTGGTTAGTTTCCATTGGTCATTCTATGAATCTAGTAGTTAATAATTATTATAAATTATATACAGGTGGCAGTGTTGTAGGGTTTTATTTATTTATTTTTGCTTTAATCTCTAAATGATGACACTATCTCCATAACCATTTAGTAACTGCTGTTATTTGCATGCAGATGATTTATACAATTGAATCGCCTTTTGATTTTGGGTCAATTATGTTAAATACGAATCCTTTCATTAACTTCAATCGTTAAATTATTGTTGTTAAAAATTGTAGTTAAGATTCGATAAAGCAGTAAAAAGTAATCAAACCTAATAACCACAAATCGCATAATTTTGAAATCAGTGCATTAGGACTGAATCATTAAATTTATTTGACCAAAAAAAAATTCTGAATGCATAGGGAAAAATTAACTTCAAACAAACTTAGGTGAATGATATACCTGATCCTGCATCAAGAAGATGATCACCATACAAATTAAGGATAAATTCATTTATGTTTTTCACCTTCCAGAGCCTGGCAGCTGTTACTTTCTAAACATTTCTGAATACCTCCTTGAACACAACGTTCTTACACCTACATGTGGCCCGATCATTAGTATCACAAAGCATTATTTCAAGCCTTTCCTTGTTGTAACTCTAGATACAACAACGTAGAGTTGACCATGGCTAAATATTGGCCTCTTCAAGTACAATCCAACAATCTTCAAAGAATGTCCTTAACTTTTGTTTATGGTCATGGCATATGAGACTATCAATGAGAACTGTCTCCGTTGAAACTTGAATGGAATCGTAACATCAGAAGGTGTTAAAGTAAGTCTCGAAATTAATACATAATCTCCGACATAGTTACCTATCATAACCTTAGCTTGTATTACTATATCCCTGTGACTTGTAATGACCAAACTTGTACCGTGGTGTGCTAACCTTCAAAATGAGCTCATGATTTAGCATTCTCGAACAAAATTTAGAAACCCTAGAGTATGAACGTCAGCCAAGATATCTACATTGGTATCCGATTTGCATGCGGAGTCCGAACTGAGATATATCCTAGATACATTCTTATTCAATGATTTCATGTACTCATTAATTGAATTCACAGAATCCAGTGTGGGTGCAAGTATAGTACGCTCTTGAAGATAACTTGGATCATCCACCGCGTTCAAGAAGCTAGGATATTTAGCGTCCACAATACTCTTCACAGGGCATCTCCACATTCAAGAAGTATGTCTTCTGGTATACATACATCAGTCCCGTGTTCACCAATGGATCCTAATATGTCATCCCCTATTCCTGAAATCCAATCTGTGAAATGTTATAGTTCTTTTTCATAATTAGTACTTCTCATAGACATCAAACGCATATTTTTCGTCAGCTTTAGTACGGTACACTCATCCCATATGTATGAAGAATTTATTATTGCTCTTACAATATCCTGCCAGGTACTCTTTGGTATTATTGGAAGTACCTGTCGAAAATCTCCTCCCAAAACTACAGTTTTCCCCAAAAGATTTTGGTTGAATTTTCTTCATTTTCAAGCTGCGTGATGTCTTTCATGGTTTTGTCAAGGGCCTCAATGCACCATTTATTGACCATTGGCGTTTCATCCCAAATGATCAATTTTCAAATAGAAAGGAGTAGAGAAAGATCACTTCCCTACCTTATATTGCATGCTGAAGCTATTGGCATTCGATCGTTTGGTTAACGTGAACCGTTAGGGTTCCATGCAAACTATATCAGCGGAAGCAAGAATAAAGATTTGCATTACCTTTCACTAGGATATGTTAAAAAAGAGAAATTCTCACCGGCATCATGCGCAACCTCACGATTTTGGGCATAACTTTCTCATCCGATCTTCGATTTGAGTGGCCTTCGCGCTAAAATGATCCTCTCTTCCGTAACTTTCCAATCATGTTTCACACCACCAGTTTTGGGTTCCCCAAATTACATAAAAATTGTGGAAGTTGATGATCAAGTTGCTGAAAACAACCTCTTGATCTTTTGCTGTATTCCCAAGTCCAATCTTGACGTCGTGTGGGCGACGATCTTCAAGATCCTCTCAATCTGCTGTTCTCTCTTCCCTACTCACAGTTAGGTGTGTATATCAGGTTTAGAACAGGTGAGATGGCTTATATATAGGTTACAGTAGAGACCAGGAGGAGAAATTAGAGTCGGGCCTCCATTGGGCTTAAGTATCCAAGTTTAGCCCAAAACTTATACTTAAGTCCAATAATAATAATATATTTCACTAAAATATTATTACTACACTGCCGGTCTAATCTTATAATTACGTTATGGGCTCCTTCTTATTATGAGCCCGTTAGTCTCCCCGCATTTAGGATATACAATACCCATTAATTAATTGAGTTATTGACAACTCTATTAATTAATATCTCATCCGAGAGTAGTACCACTCAACCTTATTATCATGCCGGAATAAATCCACCTGCAGGGTTTACATGATAATCCTTATGAGCTCCTCAAGGGGACATCATCAACCTATTTAATAGGACACGGATTCCTTCTACAATCAACAACACACCATAGAGACAACACTATTTCTCAACTCACCGAGCTTATTAATTTAATTACATGTAAATCTCACCCATTGATGAATCAAAGAAATACATATTGCCTTACGTGTCGAGGTTATTGTATAGGGATTAAGAGCATCAACATCCATAATAACTAAGATCAAGTTCTCCTATATAGTCAGTATAAGTTGAACGATCTCAAGCTGTCCTACTCAATACACACAAAGTGCACTAATGTGATTCTATAGTCAAGATAAACTAATACTAAACCACACTACAATCATCCCGATAGAGAGTCCCCGTCTATTTTGGTTGTGAGCATCTGTTTATACTTTATAAAGAAACCGATAATATAATCTTCCGCGTGTTATCGCACAAAATATTATCTATAGTATAAAGTAAGTGGACTATTGCATCGGATATATAAATAAATTATAAGATGCAATCATTTGATTAATGATTCTAATTTCAAATATTGTTAAAACATTGTTCATACTAAAGCTAGGCTTTTAGTATACAATCCAACAATCTCCCACTTATACTAAAAGACTATGCTGCCATGTCTTCTGCCATACATCTGATTCTCACTCTCACTACATGACCATCAAAAGCTTTCGCCTTAAGGTCCTTGTAAAAGAATTTACTAAGTTATCATCCGATGCAATCTAAGCGATTACAATTTCTTCCCCTCATCATATGATTTCTCGTAACAGGTGGAACTTGCTCTCTATGTATTTAATTGTCTTATGGGCTCGTAATTCTTTCAAGTTTGCAACTGTACCATCATTATCATAATGAACTGTGTTAACCTTGGGCAAACTCAGAAAACACATCCAAGTCCATCATGAAGTTTCTAGAGTTATATAGATACTTTGGCTGCCTCTGAGGCTCCAATTTATCATCTTTCCATGGTGGAGTCCAAAATATATTTCTATATAACAATACTTCACATTATGACTCTACTTCCTAAAATTAAGCACATAACCTCTGAGGTGGATTTACTGTTGTCCTATCTGACTTGAAAAATCCGAATCTACGTAATCCAAAAGAAGCAGTGATCTGTCCGGTAAGCCTACATATAGTTTCCAGTCCTTCTCAGGCACTTCATATACGTCTTACCGCAGTTCATCATTATTGTTCCGGGTTATGTTGATACCGACTGTGCATGCGTTTAGCAAAACAGATATCCATTCTCATGCATAGCATTCCTTAGACTAAGCTTCCTTATTCGCAAAACATAAGGAACCGCTTTCTATACCTTTATCTTCTTTTGTGTCTTAAGACACATTTCCTTAGATAAAGTCACATGCTAAAACAAGTAAGGATTGTATCATTTCCTGAATCTTGAGATAAGCACAACATCCTTTCTTGTGATCCAAATCACCATGATTACAAGAATATATTTTGCTTCTCTTAAGTCCTTCATTTCATACTGCTTTATGAGCCATGTCCAAACACCGGACAATACTCTTTCATTGTCTCCAATAAGCAAGTTATCATCTACATATAGTACAAGAAATACCACCACGTTTCCGTCACTCTTTTCCAATATACAAGACCCATCTGAGCATTGATTAAATCCATGTTACTAGATTTCCTCATCAAAACAGATGTACTTTGAGTTTAAAGCTCGCTTTGGTCCATCGATGGACAATTTTAAGCTTACACACAAAATGCTCTTCGCTCTTTTCAATGAATCACTCTAGTTGCTTCACATAGATGTTTTCCTCAAGACTTCCAATCGCGGAAGCTGTCTTGACATCTATTTGCTATACCTCATAATTCATTATGAATATCAATAAGTAAAAGAATCCGAATCGACTTAAACTTAGCTAACGGCAAAAAAGGTCTCCTCATACTCGAACTCACCCTTCTTTCTAAGTGCACCTTTACGCAACAAGCCTTGTTTCAAAATATAACCTTACCGTCTGATCCTCTTTTATTTTGTAGAGCCACTTACAATGGCTTTCACACCATTTCGTGGTTCTACAAGCACCTGATTGGTGTGAAATTTACCTAGAATTTTGAGCTTAATTGAAAGAATTTATTTGGCTTTAATTCAATAATCAAGCATGATTTTAATGAAAATTCTATTTATTGCTTAATTAGTTTGAGAGAGGTATTTTTGCTTATTTTTGCAGAAAATGAGTGTTTTTGAGCTTAAAAGAGTAATGGAAGAAACAAGAATTAAATTGGAGCGAATTATGAAGATAAATGTCAAGAAAAGCATGAAGAATGGAGAGAGATGTAGAAAGTCAAAAATTGGCCAAAATACAAGAAAACACGATCGTGTTTTTTTGCAGAGCCCGTGTTTTCTTGCTGTATGGGCGAAAAGACGTGTTTTGGTGTTAAAAAGTGCTGATGCAGGAAAACACGGGCAAATGCATAAAAACACGACCGTGTTTTTATGCACTTCTGCCAAATTTCAAGTGCGACGCTAGGGATTCCTAAGGGGGGTATAAATACCCTCCAAATCTCATTCCTCAAAAAAGGAGAGCAAATGGAGGCTTCTTCTCCCATACCTCACACCCCCAAACTCCCAATTCTCATTCCTCCTCTTGGAGGGTACACCACACCACCATTTTCCATCTATTTCATTCTCCGTTAAATAGTTGAGATCCCTTCCCCTTTCGGGGTGAGAGATCCGTAGTTTTAAATGTTTTTATAGATTAGAATTTTTATTTGCTTTCAAAGAAGGTGGAGATACCAAGGATGGATAATCTACATGAATATAAACTTCATTAAGGTGTAATCTAATCCTACTTATTATCTTTCTATTTTCTATGTTTTGGTGGTTGATTGATGTCATGATTATTGATTAATTTATGAAAATGTCTTGATTGAATTTTCGGCTTTGATTATGTTTCATTTATGAATTAGCATGCTTGTAATAATATGGGATTTATGTCTTTGGTATAAATGTATAGTGATTAGGTTGTGTATTGTGTATCGACATGTCTTGTCGTTGCTTTACCCTTAGTTGCTTTGCATGATTATCATATGTGAGTTTTTTTTATTTATTACATATGGATTTAATATAAGGGGAGCCTAGCCAAGGAGTCCTTATGTTTAGAACAACGTAAATAAACACTAGTGAGATCACTTGTGCCCGAGGATTAAACTAGCGAAGGGAACCCCATCCATACGAACATAGTACCTTGAAAGGAATTGCAAGTAGGATCGATCCTACGAGCTTTTTAGGGGTTGTGAAAACAATCTACATCATATTCACCATGGCCATTAGGGATAGGTGAAAATCGTGATCGCCCTTACCATGATTTGCTTAAAATGGAAAACAATTAAAGATGTTGGATGATTAATTATATGAGTGCATCATGAAAACTATCAAGGCATTGAAAATCCAAAAATATTGTAATTAGATTTACTTTTTCATGCATTTTATTTTCTTTTATTTTTAAACCTCCTCTTCGATCGTCCCTAACTAATCACGATACTATACCTAAAGGCCATGAATCCTAAATTCCCTTGGGTTCGATATTTTGTTGCTTGGTCGCCCCGACTATAACGACCAATCAAATGGCGCTGTTGCCGGGGAATTTAGTTGTATTTGTGACTTTGGGTTTGTTGAGTGGTTAGGATAGGGACGTTTCTTTTGCTTTGATTTGTTTTTTTGTTTTATAGTTGTGTTGTAGGGACTAAAGCATGGAGCCATGGTATTGGCCTTGAAGAGCAAAGGAGTGGTGCAAATTGAGGTAACAAATATCTTTTCAACTTAAATTCGACTTTGTCTAATTTAAGTTTGGGGGGAATGTAGTTTGTTACTTGACTTTTCTACGGTTTGAATTATAAAAATTGCATCCATGAACTCCTACTTGAGCATATTGCACCAGCGCACGTCTAAGTCCTTACTCATTTCTTTGGCACATATTTTCTCCTTTTTTATTGTTTTTATTTTTCTTGCTTTTCTTGCTTTCAATAAGGAGAAAATCTTTCTTAGCTCTCTTGTGCTTCATTGTGAGAATTTTTGAGACTATGATTTTTGGTTGGAACTTGTGACTTGATGGATTTTTGTTTGTGTACTTGTTGAGCAATGGTTTATGCTTGTTTTGTGTTGTCTTTCACTACTATAAACCCGTGAGCTTTTTGAGCCTTAAAATCATGAAATCAAATGGTTTTTCCTTTCTTGTGTGTGCATCATTCTTTTGTGTGCATTCTAGAACTTGCCATTATGTCTTTTTGAAACTACACGTGTGTGAAGATTGCTGGAAATGATTTAAGGCTATCTTTGTGTTGACAAGCCACTTAGCCAAATTAATCATACCAAATGAAATTATTTTGTAGTTGACAAGCCACTTTGAGCTTATTATCCTTATTATCCTTATTTCTTTGGTAACCTACAAATTTAGCCATTTTTATTCATATTTTATATCCTAATCACCTTTGTCGATTAGTAGAGGATTAATGGGGATGAAGTGGTTGAATTGAGCTTGCAAGAGAGTTTGGAAAGAGAGAAATGGTGAAAGTGCAAGAAAAGAGGGAGAAAAGATGAAAAAAAATGGAGGTTGTGTGAAAAGAAAAATTAAGTGAAGCTTGTATAAAAGAAGTATAAAGGAGCTTTACTAGAAAAATGGAAAGAGAGCCCTTGGTGAAAAAAGAGAAAAAAAAACTCAATAGTGGAAGAAGAGAAGAAAAAGGTTCTTTAATTTTTGGATGGATAAATTCTATTTTTAATTAAGGTGAAAAAAAAGAGGAAAAAAAAGTGGGAATGAGAGTTGTGGCTACCAACCAACTTAAATTCTTCACTAATTTGAGAAAAGAGAGAGTGAGAGTTGATAATGGCTGTCAACTTAAATTCTTTTTTTGTGGTTCTATAAGCACCCAGGCCTAATTTAGAATCCAAAGATTCTATTTCAGAAATCATTGCAAGTCGCTAAGATGTCGCATTTTAATCTTGTAGTGCTTCGTCGTTATTCCATGGGACAATTTCATGTTTACTAGGGATCAAGTCTCACGACTCTCCCAAAATATAAACCTATTCGGTTGTTGAACAACCCTCCCACTATGACAAGGCGATACATGCAATTGTGTATCAGATGTGACACGCGATGCAGTTTACTTGTGGTATATCCTCTTGTACAATTGGTACTATTCTTTGTGTTTTCCTCTCACATCCTTTAGAATAATTTATACGTGACTTTGTAATTTATTACATAGTCTTTTTCCAAAAATCTAGTGTTCGTGTTAACAATCACCCTTTGATCTTTTGGACTATCAAATAAAACACCCTTCATTTTTCTAGGATATCCCACAAACAGACAAACATCCTTACGACATGTTGTTTCTAGGCCATACCCATAAAATGAATTTAGTAATTCCAAATAACTCATCATCTATTTAACCATTTTCATAAGAGTCCTATACCTTCTTTTCGCGACACCAGTCGGCTAGGGTTAGCCTGGTGTTGACAACTTGGGATTCAATCCCAACCTCTGATAAATAGTTCCAAAATTATCCTAAGAGGTACTCGCCACCACGCTTAAATCGTAATGACAATATATTTTCGATGACCCTTCACTGCATGAACTATGCACTTTTGAATTAATCATAATACTCAGACTTGCGGTGTATCAAAATATATCTAACCACCTCTCGCCTAGAGAGTCTTAGGACCGCATAAATTAGAATGAACTAATTCCAATATATCTTTGGCGCTATACCCCTTTGCCTTGAAAAGGCAATCATATGACCTAGTTTCAGATACCAAAAGTATGTTTGATTCATATCCGAAGGTTCCTTTCTCTTATTAGGATTAGAAGACACGTTATCAATTTCAATTTTTTGCATCCGTGGGATAAACATGATTTAAGAGTGTACAAATTGTCCACCAACGTACCATAACAGATTATAGCTCCATCCTTTATTATAATAACCAATTCATTTAAATGCAATAGAGTATCCATCCATAAATGCATAGAAACTGAAATTAAATTCTTTCTATGAAAACGTACGTAAAGACAATTTCTCAAAATCAAACGTTTATTCATATCATACGATAAATGAACAACTCTCACTGCAACAGCCACTACTCTCGTATCTTACCCATGTACTCAATTATCTCATCATTACTTAGTTACACGCTTTTAGTAATTCCAGTATCTACACACAACGTGTCAGTAGATGTCATCAATAATCATGCTCCAACAACTAGTGCATAAGATACAAATCTTGTTCATGTCTTGATGAAATTGGCTTTCCTTCTCCACAAGTATTGTCAGAAGTTCCCCACCATATACAATCTCTTGTATTTCAGGCAGAACTTGCTCAAAACATCTAGGCATACTATGGAGAATAAATTGATCTAGGTTTTCCCTTCAATTTCTATTCCAAGTATTTCAATTCATTCATCAAATTAACCATGACCTCTTGCTTTTCTAACTTACTCAAGTATCTGAAGAGTAACATGAGACCATCATATTTCTATGAACCTCTCAACTCTCCACTAGAGACTTAAATAGACAGTAGAGGACATTTTTAGTGAGAACACATATGTTTTCCTAAGCAGTAAGAATCGAAACCAAGATTCTTTTTTTATCGTCTAATTTTGGACCAGTAAATATGTTTCTTTTAGTAAACAATAAGCGAGATAAAACCATTTGAAATTGCAGAGAATCAGGTAAATAAATACACCGATCAAATCCTTTGAATTTATCCATTTATATTGATTCCCTCAAACAATATAAAATAAAATTCACCGACATCTCAAGCAGCATGAATCTGCATGCCACGTTAGTATGGACGTATACAAACCCGAACATTTACAAGAGAAGATTTTACCCATTAATGTCATTCGTCAACCTAATTTTATGACAAAATAATTAATAGTCGGTTTCTTTTTAGCCATGCAAATAACAGCAGTAATTCCATTGGGGAGGATACTTATTATTTACACCTAAGTGTATACATTATTTGATCCTAAGTCCATTGCGCAAGCTTATGTGCCTTACAGTTGGAGAGGTACACACACGCTCAGATAACTAACTACAATCATCATAAAGAAGTTTGTACCAGTGATCCATGAATAAACTCATCCATTGTGGAGGAAGGCCTATTGCCAATGCACAAGTTTATTCACATCGCTTACAAACCAATAATGGAGGCCGCGGGAATTATTTACCATTTCCCTCTCCTACTTAGTTATTTAACACCGAGGGTTTTTACATGCATATAATATTCAAGGATTCAATACTCAACCTAGCAGCTCCTATTACAACACATAAGGCAGTAAATCATAGAGAATCATGCATACATATATAACAATAATCAGATAATTAAATCAACTATAAATAGTTATATATCAGCGAATTCAATTGTTCGCCACCAAGTACAAATATCGCCAAAGATTCCAGATTATCAAATTTTCGAAACTATTGATATCGACCATCGATATCGTCCAGGTTATTGAAATCATCAATATCGACCAGATTATCAAAATTTTAAAAAATTTTCAGATTATCAAAATTTTAAAACTATCGATATCAACCAGCAACCATTAGAGCAGTCAAAAGTGGGTTGAGCCCACAGGCCAACCCGCCCTAACCTACCTTAACCCACCAATTTCTCAACCCAAAATTAACCCTCCCCACAAAAGCCCGCCCTACTTCAAGCCCACTAAAGTGTGGGCTAAAACGCACCGCCCCACCAACCCAACATCAACCCACTTTTATAAATTAAAATTTAAAAAAGTGACATTCAATTTTTAGATTTTAATATTTAAATAATAAAAATATTATCACCCAACCCTACCCCCTACACACCCCCCAAATTTTTTTTAGATTTTAATATTTAAATAATAAAAATATTATCACCCAACCCTAACCCCTACCCACCCCACCCCCCACCTACCCACCCACCAACCCCAAATTTTTTTTTAAATTTTTTTAGATTTTAATATTTAAATAATAAAAATATGGGATAATATATTTATTTGTCCATTAACTTTACCTAATTTTGATTTTAGTCCATAGGTTTCCCATTTTTTGAAAATCGTCCATTATGTTTAGAGAATTTTGAAATCTATCCGTTATGTTTACTTAGTTCGACAAAACAGTCCTATTATAGGTCACAACAGGTCACTTCCAGGTAATTCCAAAAAAAAAGGAAATTACTTAATATTTCTTAAAACAAACTCCAGTCGAAACTTATAAATCAAAAACTTGTATCATACTCATCTTATAGTCATAGTGATATCGAATTTTTCTTCTACTTTCTACACGCTTCAAAATGATATCAGAGCCCTAGGTTTATTTATTTATGAATGGATATATTTATTATAAACTTATATCATTTAACGAGAGGAGAGTTTCAAAGAAATATGGATCCGAACTAAAGTTCGACATCCGAGAGTGATAGGACTATCAGCCCTGTTCCAAGCTGGAGCAACAGGGACTTCTGGCCTGTCAACTACGACGAGACAATCAGTTCTATACAACAATATTATTGTGTGCTGTATAGACAATATGCAGAGAAAGAATACTAGAACGCCGATCAATTTTGGGATAACCTCGATCGAAGGTGTAAATTGGTGGAAGCCCGTGCTAACCACACCAAAGAGGAATCTCTGGAGGAACTGCGCTAGATGCAAATAATGTACTCAAAAGAGGTACCAAGAAACATCATGAAAATTCGAAGTTTCACCGAGATCCATGGACGTATCCCCAAACAAGAGTAATGGAGGAGACGACCAAACCAAGGTCCAAGAGAGATCTGCAAGCCCTATCACTTCTCACACTGGACAGAATGACAGAGTGGAAGGAGATCGAGATAGATAACTCTAAGATGAACCAAGATCTTAGAGAATTGCAGAACACAGTGAAATTCTTTGGAGAATATTGCCAAAGCATGTCCAAGACAATGTTCGAGATCAGCCTTAAGATGGACAATGTGGAGAAATTGCAGAACAAGCAACTCGACCTCATCATAAAGTTGACAGAACAAGTAAAATTCCTGGAAACTAAGGTGACATGAAGAAGATCAGGAGGAAGGTTACCACTAACCTTCAGAACAGAACCCCTTTTACACCAAAAGGGGAAAACGATGGAGGTCATAAGGCCAAAGTCGGAAAGCGAGAAGATGATTGCTATCCTTCGAGGAGAATCCACATCCCGGATGGAAAGAGCAAATCTTGAAGATCTACAAGATGTATATGAGTCCTTCCAAGGACTATCAATTATAGATCTAAAGATGAACGTTGGAGAGGCATCAAACTCTCAACAACAGTCCCAGGCTCATCAGACCCAACAGGATCGGAGCCAAGACAAAGGAACCTCTAGATCACACGGAGTCCATGGGGCAAGACAAGAAGATACATTCCAACAACCAGGAAACTTCAAAATGAAGGCCATAGGAATGTCAACAGGAGCAAGCCGAGTTTGAGGATCTAATATACACAACACCCGATATGGCCGATCTCACCTTGAATCGATAAATCCATATGGGTTGATCTTAAACCTCGACACTCTAGACTTTAAGAATAGAGAAGCCTTGATCGATGAATGGACAAATGCCATGAATATCGCAGATGGCGCATTGGAGATGGATAAAGAAGGGTTCATAAGATTCCTTACTATGAGCCTGGAAGGATCAGTAAAATGCGCCTGGGAGGAGCTCTCAGACGAAGTTAAAAATGAGGCTATGGAAGGTGAAGATCTATGCAATATTGTCGATTGTATGTCCAAGATCTTCAAGATCCATTTTATCAGAGTAGGGTGCTTCGAAGGAATGGAAGAAGAAAAGAAGAAGAAGTATAGGAATGCCCTATACAGCCTAGAACTACTTGACATTTGTCAAGTAGATGAATACATCAAACTCTTCACAGAGTATAGATGGAAGTCAAAGGTCAAAGAGGAAGAAGTATTCCACCTATTCTTTGCCAAGATCCCGAGCCCATGGAGAGAAATGCTGATCAAAGAGTATGAACCATGCGAGCTGGATTCGATTGCAAGGAGAATGTCCTTCCTCAAAGCCAAGATTGCAGAGTGGTGTCATCAAGCGACGCTACACAAGAACTACAAGAGATTAAGGGGAATCAACAAGACAGTCCCCTTATATTGCGAAAGCAATGATCTTCAAACTATCATTGGAAGAAACCCAAAGAAGCAGAAAAGGATGAAGATGAATCATCCTTACAATTAAAGGAGCAGAGGATGGAGATCCAGAAGACCAAGATCATTTTGGTCTAAACAGAAGGCCCGAAGCTATAAATCAGGGCAAAGAGCTGGACTATCTAGATGGAGTTCAAGAGGCCAAGCCTCATCCTCAGGGTTAAACCAGAGGAGCACAAGAAGAACTCCCACAAGAATAACGTTCCGAAGAGCAGCCACACGAGTCAATGAAAGATTCAAGGATAGCAACTGCTACACGTGTGGAGCCAGAGGACATATCTCACCAGACTGCTCAGAAAACCAGAAGAGAGTAGTACGACAGTTCAAGGCAACTCCAGAAATGGAAAAGGCTGTTTACTTCCAAGATATAGTACATGTATATCAGTTTGAAGATATACCCTCAGATGTGAGCATCTACGAAAAAGAATTCTTCAGCCAAGATGAGTCAGAGTGAAGAAGAAAGCTTCAGACAGAAGATGCTAGAAGATATGTCGAGATTCTTTTCCCAGACATCCATTTCTCATAAAGCCCTTATGAGAATCATGAAGGAGGATCCAAGGCTCAACCTATACGATGGATTCACCATATGAAAGATGGACAAATTCTTTCCAAGCTTCAAGAAGAGAAAACACAACATCATATACAAAGTGATCGAAGGGGAAATTGCCATCCCAATGGAGCTCACGAGAAATGTGATGGAAATGCAACCAGTTCCTATTTACGAAATCAAAAGGGAACTCAGTAAACACAAGGAAGGAATAGCCAAGACCATGTCTTGGATCCATATCGGAGTAATCTGGATCCTCATCAAAGCAACTTTCAAAGAAGGTATCGATACACCAATTGATATTGCTATCTTTGATAAGAGGATCAAGAATACAAGAGAGGCATGCCTGGGAGGAATCTCAGTAAACCTATACGCATGCAAGGTGGTATTCTACATATATCCAAGGATTGTCTACAATCTGGCAGATAAAGATTTCAGTAGGGCACTCACCCTTCATCAAGACTTCAAGAACAAAGATCTGATGAAATAAGGGAATAGGCCTTACTCCATCACCTACAGTATCTCATATGCCCTGTCCAACACCCATCATTCGGATCTATTCCAAATGAAGGATTATATCGAGATACCAGAAGTGTTCGAAAGGGTTGCATGCGCAACCAGGCCAGAAATAATAGAGTTACCGCCAATCCACGACATGGATTTGCGAATCAAGGACAAGCCAATCTGGAACAGACAAAATAGTCTCAGATTCGAGCAAAGAAGGATTTCTTTCTAAGAAGATAGGATGATTAGTGAAAAATGGGAAAAGAAGCCAATCGTGGATGTAATCCAGGAGCTGGAAAAGTTCACAACCAAAGGTGAACTAAAATACCAGAAGGTTGGAGAGGAGTCGAAGTAATATTCGATATCACTAAAAAGGAAAACCCTATTCCTTGTGAAATCTTGTATTATCTTCAACAACCAACAACTGGGAGATATCAAGGACAACTCAAACTTGGAGATCTTGAGCTGATAATCGTAGGAGTGGCAGGAAGATTTTCAGAACAACTAGTTCTGGGATTGGAGTTTCTCGAGGATCACAAACCTTGGGGATGACTACAAGATGGAAAGAAGTTTACGGTCAAAGGAAAAATATATAAGGTTTACTAGTAGAGGCTCGGTTTTATAAGCTCTGATCCGCCCATGGCCACAAGTCCATTTTCAGTATATATCACTGTCGGAATGATATATAATGAGTATCGTGCAGAATATTTTGCAGCATACATTGATTCAGGAGCCGGCATTTGCACAGCAAAGGAAGGGGTCTTCCCGGAAGGCTCAGGAGAAGAACTGCCAACAGTTCTCGGAAAAGATTTCTCGCAAAGGGTGCTAATTCTTAACAGAGGAATCAAGCAAGCGGAAATCATGATCGGAGAAGCAGATCGTACCCCATGGTATAAGGTGAAAACTCCACCGTTATATTTTCATGACACTGAAGCGGATATTCTGTTAGGGAATAATTTCCTACAGACATTCAAGTGTTTTACCCAGAAAAATGCAACTAGGAGGCTTATTTTCACAACCCTTTGTGAACATAAGATCATCGCACCAAGACTGTGTAATGCATTTCAAAGAAAAATGCCAATCAGATTTCGCAGCAAGCGTGTCGATGAAGGAAAATTGAGCCATCCGAAGATGAATGATCAAAGGAGATATGGCGAAGTAGTCCTTCAGATGAGAACCGAGACTAGAGGAGGATGTAAGATGGAGAAACTAAAGGAGAACATAATCCGCCTTCTCAAAGCAAGCTTGGGAGAAAACCTATAGAGAGACGTCATAATCGAAGAACAAACATCTTTGGGTAGGTCATATGTGGATAGGGGGTGGTAGAGCGTGGGCTAACCCGCGGCTCGCCCCACCATAGCCCGCCCCACCAGGGCCCGCCCCACTTGAGCTCATCAAAAGGTGGGTTGTGGTGGGTTATACATTAAACTGCCCCACCAACCCATTCTGACAGCTCTAACAACCATATATAACAATAATAAATAATTAAATCAATTATGGTAGTTATATATCACGAATTAAATCGTCACTAAATTTGAAAGTCTTGTTCGATACTCCAGCTGTTGAACCAATGCCTTACACAATAAACAGGATTACTTGCGCCCTAAGTCGTTCATCATCACCGGTTGCCTTGACCCGGAACATGCCGGAACACATCGCACGAAAATAAAAATTTTATCCCACGCTACACGCCAGCACGACTCGTTCCAAGCACCAGCACGAGTCGTGCCGCCCTCCATGATGCCGCCTCTCATCTTCCCGACGCTCGCCATGCCGCGCCAACTTGCCTCGACTTCTTGCCAGAACAACTCGTGCCGGATATCGCCTCCAGTCGTGCTGACTTAGTCGCCTGCACATGCCGCAACCTTGTACGCCTGTCGACACTTGTCATCGCATAGCCTGTGATGTACATATGCCGGCACGACTCGTGCCGGTTTCCTGCACTGGTCATGCAGGTTGTTAATCCGCACCTGTGTGTTTCGCTAACATCATCGTGTTCGCACCGCCTGGCTAGTCATGCCATCCACGCCGATCAGTCGTGCTGGCTAAGCCTGCCGTCACCTCGCCAACCTGCACATCTCGTGCCAATCTCCAGTGTGGACCAGCGCCGCTCAATGCTGGCACGACTCATGCCAGCCACTAGCACGACTCGTGCCGTCCATCTAGCGCCCGTCGTTCCGCAGTCGTGATCCTCCGCGTTATACCGCTGTCAAAAGTTTAGGGTATCCAAGTATAAAAATTAATATTCTAAACCCTAATCCACGTATATGGTATCCAAATAGGGTATACAAGCATAACACGAAATATACTTAAACCCTTTTACCTTTGGCACATAAACCCTAGCCTAACGTTTCACGCTTCACCATGAAACTAAAGCTCTGATACCTATTGTTGGCGTTCGATCATTTGGTTAACGTGAACTGTTAGGGTTCCATGCAAAGTATATCAGCGAAATCAAGAATAAAGATTTGCATTACCTTTCACCAGAAGATGTTGAAGAAGAGAAATTCTCGCCGGCAGCATGCGCAGCCTCACGATTTTAGACATAACTTCCTCATTCAAACTCTGATTTGAGTGATCTTTGCACCAAAATGATCCTCTCTTCTGTGGCTTTACAGCAATGTATACAACACTAGTTTTAAGTTCCACACAATTACATAAAAATCGTGGAATTTGACGATCAGGTTGCTGAAAACAACCTCTTGATCTTCTGTTGTATTCCCAAGTCCAATCTTGAGGTCGTGTGGGCGACGATTGATGCGCATTTTCTTTGCACGCAAAATTAATCCCCAAGTATGAAGGATATCAGTTGCAGCTTAAGCAAGCGACCAAGTTAAATATCAAACCCAAAGGACGACGTATTATCAATTTAATTATTTCCTAAATTAATTAAGATGAAAGACAATAACGTTAAGGATTGAATTATTAACTAATAAATAATTAATTTAAAATAACAAAAAAAATAAATAACATTGGAAGAATACAAATGTGTCTCAAGAATGGAGAATAGGTAGCTTTAGGGTAATCCAGTTTTACTAAACTTCCCTCTCAAGTGCAGGCCGATTCTGCCTTGTGGACTATGGACGCATCACTAAACCATGCAAATCTACTCTATAGACACAAGTAAATATGCGTGTAATATGTGTGAATAACCTTGGAGCAAGAGATATAATTTCACCCCCTTTCTAGGTACTATCAGTATCAATTATTTTCCAAGTCTGAAATCTAACCCGATATGATCTCCCTTTATAGGTACTATAAAATTACCCTCTTTATCTTGCTTACTAACCTAAATTCAATTCAATTAATAAACATTCATATATGACAGTTCTAATGAAGCTTCGGAGTCCCCTCGCTTAGAATCATAACATGAAATCCTGTTCAGCGGTGAACGCACTCAATCTACAACCAAGATATATGTTCAGACTCTATATACCAATTGAAGATGAACAAGACGACCGTAAATATGGATTAAGAAAGCACAATCATATTTAAAATCAATCCACAAATAGTGTTCTACGGAGGACACATAAGAGAGTTTAATTAATTTATAAAACCTTCAAAACCATAAATCTACCAAAACGGTTCTAGCCCATGATGTTGCGAAGAACAATCATGGGGGTTGGATAGATCTTACCCATATGTTCGGAAAATAAAAGATAAATTAGAAAATGAATAAAACCCTAGATGCGGGAGTCATCGCATCCTTCTCCATCTTGAATCATCCTCTTGGTTCTTCTCTTGATTCCACAAATGAATCTTTACAGTGATAGATGGATAGAGGAAATGATGTGGATGATGGTTGGGGGGTGACTCCCCTCCTTGTGGGGTGTAGGATGGATGTGTTGTGGTTCTCTCTTGGTGTGATCTACATCATTTTTTATACTTTTAAGCTCTCCTTATGGACCTTGGATGGGCTTTTTCTTGAAAAACATGAAAATACACGCACTTGGGGTGTAAAAATACGGATTTGGAGCTGTTTAGGTATTTGGTTCGACCATGGGCTTGGTCGAACCAGATCAGGGAGGTCGAACCACTCTGTAACACGATTTCAGGTTCCTGGTTCGACCCGAACCAATGGTCGAACCACAAGCTTCTTGGTCGAACCAGCTTGCGCAAACTCACCGTTTCGCATATAACTTTCACATACCAGCTCCGATTTGAGTGATTCTTGCGCTCACGCGATCCTCTCTTCTTTGGCTTTCTATCCATATAAAGAACTTATAAAAACTCTAACATTTGAAGTGTAACAAGCCATGGAAAGTAGCACAGTCGTTCTGTTTGGCACAGCTTGCGCGACGTCACAATTTTGATCATAACTTTCTGGTTTGGGCTCCGATTAAAGTGTTCCTTATTCCAAAACGATCCTCTCTTTCGTGGCTTTCCAAAAATGTATCATACGTCTAGTTTTGAGCTCCACACAAATACAAAAAATTACACAAGTTGGACGTACGTTTTTCAGCATTCTTGCAAGTTGCACATTTTCTCAAACTTTGCACTTTTGATCCTTTTTCCACTTAAAACACAATAAAATACCTCAAACGCACCTTTTATAACATATATCAACTATAAGACAATTGTGCTAATATATAAGAACAATTCTCATAAAAAAGTGTTAAATTGGACACTCAAACACGCTTATTTTCACTCTCATCAACGATCTTCAAGATCCTCCCAATCTGCTGTTCTCTTTTCCCTACTCACGGTTAGGCGTGTATATTAGGTTTAGAACAGCTGAGATGACTTATATATAGGCTACAGCAGAGACCAGGAGAAATTAGAGTCGGGTCTCCATTGGGCTTAAGTATCCAAGTTTAACCCAAAATTTATACTTAAGTCCAATAATAATAATATATTCTACTAAAATATTATTACTGCACTGCCGCGCTAATCCCATAATTATGTTATGAGCTCCTTCTTATTATGAGCCCGTTAGTCTTCCTGAGTTTAAGATATACAATACCCATTAATTAATTAAGTTACTGACAACTCAATTAATTAATATCTCATCCGAGAGTAGTACCACTCAACCTCATTATCATGCCGGAATAAATCCACCTGCATGGTTTATATGATAATCCTTATGAGCTCCTCTAGGGGACATCATAAACCTATTTAATAGGACACGGATTCCTTCTAGAATCAATAGCACACCATAAAGACATTACTATTTCCCAACTCACCGAGCTTGTTGATTTAATTACATGTAAATCTCACCCATTGATGAATCAAAGAAATGCATACTGCCTTATGTGTCGAGGTTATTGTATAGGGATTAAGAGCACGAACATCCATAATAACTGAGATCAAGTTCTCCTATATAGTCAGTATAAGTTGAACTATCTCAAGTGGTCCTGCTCAATACACACAAAGTGCACTAATGTGATTCTATAGTCAAGACAAACTAATACCAAACCACGCTGTGACCATCTATTTATAGTTTATAAGGAAACCGATAATATGATCTTCCATGGGTTGTCGCACAACATATTATCTACAATATAAAGTAAGTGGGCTATTGCATCGGACATATAAATAAATTATAGGATGTAATCATTTGATCAATGATTCTTATTTCAAATATTGTTAAAATATTGTTCATACTAAAGCTAGGCTTTTAGTATACAATCCAACAGAAGTCTTGCATACCGAAAGTGGGATTCGAAATCTCGAGTGTGCTGCTAAGTCCCCTGACAAAAGTAAGGATGCAATTTCACTTGATGCCACGTTCAACACTCTGTCCCACTTTGATCTAATAGAAGCCGATATTGTCTTCCTATTCCATAAGAATGTCTTTCCGGTGCCTCCATATCCATATATATACGAAGAAAACTCTACCACTTCTAGAGACAATGCTCTCCATCACCCAGTCATACACCTTCTTCTGATCCTCATTTAGTTTCTTTAAAAATCCTGACATTCTTTTTATAGTGGTGATATGTTATACCTCATTTCACTTGATATTAGTCTGCTATTATGCTGATGATTCATTTTAGGATCTGGAATGGGTATCCCTTCAAAATCTCTTAGATTTTTATTCATAGATATCAATGCACAATTTATCTCACACAAACACGCATTCATTATATTAATAAAAATGAGGCAACCAAAGTTCTTATTTCACCCTAATCCACAATGAGTATCAGATTATGAGAAAACATCCAAGTGTCCTCTGTTTAAACAATCCGACACCTGGTAAGCTACTCATTCTTCTTCTCCCTCGGACTCTAATTCTTCTCTACCTCTACGCCACCTAACTGCCGCCTACTTCAAGTTGGATCATATATACTGCAGCTCAACTGGTTACATACCCCTCCATTGAACGTCGCCGTCATGGATTCTATTCCTCACCGCTGGATTCCAACCAATTCTTAGCGGGCCAACATCTAGGGATAATAAGAATAGGGCTACAATAATTTTCCCCATAACTCTTTATGGCTGCGGGAGAAACAAAATGGAATGAGGGGTGAATAACATTAGGGCTACAATAATTTTGGCCAAAAATAAATTATTACAAAATAATTAAAAAAGGAATGAGGGGGTGAATAACATTAGGGCTACAATAATTTTAGCCAAAAATAAATTAATACAAAATAATTAAAAAAGGAATGAATGGGTGAATAACATAAGGGCTATAATAATTTTGGCTAAAAATAAAATTATTACAAAATAATCCTTCAAGTTTTCTTTAATTAATTAGTTAATGACAACGAATTTTCACCGAATTTTTAATCACATGTCTTGTGTACATTAAATTAAATTATAATAATATATTAAATGAATATTGATTGATATATTAATGTTAAGGAAAATCATATGTTTTATGTATATTAAATTAAATTATAATAACATATTAGATGAATATAGATTGATATATTAATTGATATTTAGCATACATTGATTAAAAATTAGTCAAATTTATATTGTTACATAGAAAAAGTAAAATTTAAATTATAAAATCCATTATTAGTATAATTAAATTTTATGATTAAAATCCAAAGGAAAATCATATGTCTTATGTATACTAAATTAAATTATAATAATATATTAAATGAATATTGAATGATATATTATTTGAAATTAAGCATATATTGATTAAAAATTAGTCAAATATGCCTAAAACATCTCTCATACTTATCAAATCTATCTATACATATATAAAAGTAAATTTAAATTTCTACTTTTGTTTTCAATTTTACTCTATTTAGAAATAATTCAATTTTAATCTTGAACGTTCAATTAATACTTTTGATTTCAATCATGAAATTTAATTATACTAATAATGATATTATTATTAAATTTTACCTTTTTATTTTACAATATAAATTTGGTAAATATGGGAGATATTTTTGGCATATTTGACAAATTTTTAATCAATATATGCTTAATTTAAATTAATATATCAATCAATATTCATTTAATATATTATAATTTAATATAATATGCATAACACATATGATTTTCCTTTGATTTCAATCATAAAATTTAATTATACTAATTCCGTGAAAATTCGCTATCATCAACTAATTAAAGAAAATTTGAAGGATTATGTTGTAATAATTTATTTTTGGCCAAAATTATTTTAGCCCTAATATTATTCACCCCCTCATTCTCTTTTGTGATTATTTTGTAATAATTTATTTATGGCCAAAATTATTGTAGCCCTAATGCTATTCACCACATCATGATGAAAATGAACTACGAGATTTCATAAATTGGATTTCAGAATACGGGATGGCACATTAGGATCCGTTGGTGAACACGGGACTGATGTATGTATACCAGAAGACATACTTCTTGAATGTGGTGATGACCCTGTGAAGAGTATTGTGAATGCTATATATCCTAACTTCTTGAACGCGGTAGATGATCCAAGTTATCTTCAGGAGCATGCTATACTTGCACCCACGCTAGATTCTGTGAATTCAATTAATGAGTAGATGAGATAATTGAATAAGAACGTATCTAAGATATATCTCAGTTCGGACTCCGTATGCAAATCGGATAATAATTATGCGACGTCTTGACTGACATTCATACTCCAGAGTTTCTAAACTCGATAAAGTGTTCGGCAATACCAAATCATGAGCTCATTCTGAAGGTTGGCACACCAGTTATGCTTTTAAGAAATCTAGACCACGCAAGAGGATTATGCAATAGTACATGTTTGGTCATTACAAGACTAAGGGATAGAGTAATACAAGTGAAGGTGATGACAGGTAATGGTGTCGGAGATTATGTTTTCATTTCGAGACTTACTTTAACACCTACTGATGTTACGATTCCATTCAAGTTTCAACGGAGACAATTTCCTTTGATAGTATCATATGTCATGACCATAAACAAAAGTCAAGGACAATCTTTGAAAATTGTTGGATTGCACTTGAAGAGGCCAATATTTAGCCATGGTCAACTCACTAAGAGAATACTCCTTAATTTACCTGGATAAAGAATATGATACCTTGACAGGAGAACATGAGGAGTAAAAGAAAGAATATAAATTATAGTTAATAATTAATCGTATAATATAATAATATCCGGGCAAAACACAAGCGGGAACGTTCGCTTCTTGCATGATGATTAAAGAATATAATAGTTTAATGCATAGTGTGTAATTGTATTAGTATGATAGGTGAGTCCCATGGAGATATTTTAATTGTTTTGTGTTCGGGTACTGTATACGAAAAAGGGAAATGAAATCATTAGATGCCCAAATTGAAAATATGAAACCAATAGGACAGGACGAAGAAAATACTCCTTAATTTACCTGAATAAAGAAAATGATACCTTGACAGGAAGACATGTGGAGTAAAAGAAAGAATATCAATTATAGTTAACAATTAATCGTATAATATAATAATATCCGTGCAAAACACAAACGGGATACTTATAAAAATAAACAAAAAAATGCTACAAAAAAATTCAAACGGAGGAGTTAAGTACAAATATATCCCCCAAGATAAAACTTAAAAAATTAAAATATAATTAACAATAATCCTATAATAAAATGCTTCCCGTGCAAAACACAAACGAGAGCATTTGTTCCTTGCACGGTAATTAACGAATATAGTATATTAATATATAGTGGATAGTTGTAATAGAATGGTAGAAGGGTTACATGGAGATAGTTTAATCATTTTGTGTGGGTCCCATATACCAAAAAGAGTAATGAAACCATTAGGAACGGATCCCCATTAGAAATATGTAACCAGAAGGCTGGGAGGACATATGAAATATAAGAAAGAAAACCAATAATAGATAACAATATTTATAATTATTTCCGTTCAAAAAACATATGGGATAATTAACAACATAAATAAAAAATAATACTACTATAAAATTCTAACCAGACAAAAACTAGATGAGACAAGCTCAAACATATTCATAGAGATAAAATTATTAAAATTAAAATATAATTAACAATAATCCTATAATAAAATGTTTAAAAATTATTAGCAAAATATAATTATTTCCGTGCAAAACACATATGAGATAATTATAAACATAAATAAAAAAATAATACGACAAAAAAATTCGAACCAAACCAAAACCAGATGAGAAAAACTTAAACATATTCATACAGATACATAACACTATTAAAAAATTAACCAACAATCCTGTAATAAAATGCTCAATGTGCAACGCACTGACGGGAAATACTAGTATATAATATAAAATAAAAAAGTAAAATTTAAATAATAAAATCCATTATTAGTATAATTACATTTTAAAAGTTTTTCAATATAGAACCTGAAAGATAGGTAAACTATCAATCAGGGACTCGAAACATTTATTCTATCAATTCAGGACCTGAAAGATATGAAACTATCAATACAAGACCTAAAATCATAAAATTAATAAAAATAAAATAATAAAAACTACATTAAAATTTTATGATTTTAGGTCTTGTATTGATAGTTTCATATCTTTCGAGTTATGAATTGATAGAAAAAATCTTTTGGGTCCCTAATTGATAGTTTACCTATCTTCGAGTCCTGTATTGAAGAAATTCCAAAATTTTATGATTGAAATTAAAAACATTAATTGGACGGTCAAGATTAAAATTGAATTATTCTAAATAAAGTAAAATTGAAAAAAAATTTGAAAAAAGTAGAAATTTAGGTTTTCTTTTATATATGTATAGATGGTATACTAATTAATAGTAAAGGTTAAACCTTTTGAAAAGAACGGGATTTGGGGACACAGTGTCTCGGAAGCACCCAAGTTTTTTGCCCCACATCACTAATGCAACTCCACTCTCCTTTTTTGTGGTCAGTTTGGCTCAAGAAACACTTAAATCGGAATTCAAATGAAGAATTTATGATCAAAACAGTGAAGTTGCGCAAGCTATACCGACCAAAAATGACTCATGCCACATTTTCATGACTCATGCCCTTTAAATGCTAATTACATACACCATTCACGACACATCTCGTGAAAGAAATGAGACTTGGTGGTGACGGATGGTGAAAGGGCTGCTGTGAAAGGCATGTAGCGAGGCCTGGTTGCGGCGATGGTGTTATAGTCGAGACTGTTGGCATAGCTGTCTCATACAGCAAAGAAGTGGGGCTGGCAGGAGACGATCCTCCTCGCTTGTGTAATTGCCGAACAGCATGCTGGGCTCGCGGATGACTTCCCATGGTAGTTTAATCAGCCATGTTGAAAGGCATGAAGAGTGATGTGTCGCTCACGATGGCGCTGTTGATCATTCCTCCACCGCCGGGCAACGGACAGGGCTGTTCATGGATGATCCGGCAGAAGGTAGGGGTGTATCAGACGGCATCATATGAGTCTGGTAGGAGATAGAGATCCCAGGCGAGACTTATTCAGGTGGATTCGAAACAACCAGCGGCGGCATGGCGGGCGATTAACTGCGTTGAAAGCCATGGCCGTACGACAATGGAAACACAGCGCGAACGATATGCTTTGTGAAGGAATGAACAGTCACTACACCAAAAATGCTGATAGACATCGGTTATTAGCCGATGTCTATTTCACCAGCCAGCCAAATGTTGAAGCCCGTGATGTGAAAAGTAGGTGCTTATAGACATCGATTTTTAGCCGATGTCTTTTTCCTTGCATAGACATTAGTTGTATCCTTTGACATCGATTATCCACCGATGTCTTTTCATTGAAAAATATCGGTTGGCTCTCATAAGACATCGTTTATCAACTGATGTCTTTCCATGAAAGACATCGAATAGGACCATAAGACATCAGTTTTGAACCGATGTCTTTATAGGAAAAGACATCGGTTATGATCCATTAGACATTGGTTAATAACCGATGTCTATTCACTTAAAGACATCATAAAGTACCAATAGACATCAGTATTTCATCGAAGTCTTTATGAAAAAAGATCGATTTTGCCCCATAATACATCATTTTTCCACTGATGTCTTTCCTAGCATAGACATCAGTTTCAAACCAATAGACATCAGATTCAAACCAATAGACATCAGTTTTTACATTATGTCTTATATACTCCCTCTGTCCGGTTCTAAGGTATCCATTTGCTTTTTGCACGTAGACAGTTCTAAGGTCTTTATTTGCTTTTTACACGTGGATTAAAGAGTATTATTATAGGTAAAGTGGGTAGTTGTATTAGAGGGAAGTGGTGGGTCATATTGTGTACTTTTTTTACTAAATAGAGGCAATTGATACCTTTGAAGTGGACGCCAGAAATAGTGAAATGGATACCTTAGAAGCGAACGGATGGAGTATTATTTTTATTTAATACATAAATTTATATTACTATTAAAATAACAACTCAAAGTTACGAATATTTTACAAGAATTCAAATATTTTATTTAAAATACAGAGAAAATCATCCTTCAAATCTAAAGGTACAAAAATATCCTAACTAATTAAAACTAAACATCAATTTTACATAAATAATACCTAAATTTACAAACTAAAATATCATGATTCAAGAGATGCCCAACCTATTGTTTCGAATCCACTTTATTTTCTTGTCTTGCATTAAATAATACATTTATCTTCATGTCGTCTCACTGAATTACCTGAGATAAAATAAAAGTTTAGCACATAATAATAACACTTAAAGATATTTATCGAAAAAAAAAACTTAATATAACTTAAAGATACAACCCACATGCCTTTCCCATAACTAAAAATATCACTAATATTTAATAACTAGATTACACATCATCAACAAAGATACATGCTTTGATCTATCTTTAAATAGAATATGTCTGAACACATCATCAATATTAAGTATCTTAAAAAGAATTACTTTACTTTAATATACATAATATACTCAACGACAATATAGCAGAATTGAAAGTCCAATTCATTAAGCTGCTCTTATAGTATTCTATTTTGGTTAAATTATAGAATCTTAGTTAATAAAATAAAAAAACTGTTCCTGAAATGAAAAGCCATGCATACAAACTTTTCTCTTGGTGACATGTCAAACTAAAACAAAAGGCCATACACTCTTTTATCAGCAAAGTAATGAATGAGATCCAGAAAAATATACTTTTAAGAACTCAGTCAATTCAAAACTAGAGGCAATCCAATTTTATACGGCACACACACAGCATGACAATCATGAAGCTAGATTACAAGAGTACATGAATAACATTACTTAAAAGATTAGTCATTTGTAAATCTCCAACAAAGTGTACTTCATAGAATATTAATATTGATTAACAATTTTGAGTGACAACATATACTAGTGCAACATGCTGTCTTTTGATGATATACTCCAAATTAAGACACCACCAGTCGCTTCAGATTCAGAAAAGTTACAAATATCATTAGGAGAAAAATGAAAGCACATCAGGTATTTGACACATTAAAAATTATTATTTATATTGGAATCGTGAACTTATTTTATGGCTACTACAATTGACAATTCTTATGATATTAATATAGAAAAAATCGAAGTGAATGATTAAAGAGTACTTATTAAAGAAATTAAATTACAACAAGGTACAAAAAAAAAATTAAAGTCGTAGCGTTCTTGTGGATAGAATAATAATTTTAGAAGTCAAAGTCAGTGATTAAAATTGATCAAATTTGGAGGGAGATTGATGCAATTCTCGAAAATGGAAGTAAAAAAGTGTTGAGAGTATATGGTCTTTTGTCACTAAATGATACTAATGCATGGAATGGGAAAATGGAAGTTGGCAATAATATAATCTTGGACGAAAATTAAGACTTTTAATCATTACATATATCGATAACAGATAACAAAATCTATAATCCGAACTGAACATGTAAAATTACATACTTACATGATCAGAGTTCTAGTTATGTACACATCTACTTTAAACACTAACATGTAACAAAAATAATTATATTCATATAATTTAATGATGAAATAATGAAGATCTCAAACCTGTCGAAGACGTGTCAGGAGAGCAATTATGTGGGCATAGTTATTCATTACAGTCACTGCCTCAATATATCTGCAGAGAAGAACAATAATATGGTATAACAACATAAGTGAACCATTTAAAAACTAGGTAAAAGAATCATTCTTGCATACCTGCATATGAGACAAAAAAATGGTATAATACAATTGTGTAACAGACTAAGTCACACCCATTAAAATAACCTTCTCACAGATGGAAAAATTAGAATTTCGTACTAATATTACAACTAAATCTTGGACTTGTACTAAAGTACTCTAGCTCTCAAAAGAGCATACAGAATTGATGGCCCACCCAAGCAACCGGCAGGCTAAACAAACACAAAGTCCAATGAGAAATTTAATGAACCAGATGAATTATAAAAAAGTCAAATTGAGTGATATGCAACTTAGTTAGCACCAAAAACATATGTAAGAAATGATAGATGAAGAAATAGATGACATACGTATTAAACTGTGCCTGACTCTCATTATACAAAGCTGTATAATACCTCTTCTACAATATCCAGAAAATCCCGTCTTAGAGTAACCAGAATCACAACATATATAATATCAATGGATTGTTTCCTTGCAGAAAATAAATCTTGTTTTTTCAGTTCTTTCTCCCACGAATTTAAATCACCGTATGTGTTTTTCCTTGATAGTAAAACACATTACAATTCAAAATTCTATCTCAGAAAAACCTGACTTAACCAAGCATAGCTCAAATTATACAATATAGGTAAACTAAATTTCACGAAATCGGAAATGCCAGCATATAAAAATCCAAATGAAATTAGATTTTAAAGCAAAAATAAATTTCACGTACCAAAGTTTTCCAGAATTCTTCTTAAGCGGCCTATCTTTCAATGGCCTCCACTTCGCTTTAGCTCCTTTTCTTCTCCTCGTTCGCAATCCTCAATGCCTCCTTTCTGGCCTCATTCTTATGTATTTTATCGATTCTTTGCAGCTCCATTTCTTTAACGTACTCCTTGCAGAGTTCTTTCACTACCTTAAAGACACAGACATCATAAACCAAATATCAAAATAAACCATTAGCAAATTGGTGAGAAAATAATAAGAATAAAAAGTTTTACGTAAATTAGAAAACTTACAAGCTCGCAAATTTTTTTAAAGCTTCTAGCTCCTTTGGCATGTAAGTTTCAAGTAATGCTTCTAGCTCATTTTTTTTGGCTCGCAAATTATATTTGTCCTAAGATTTCCACAGTATTTAAGCTTTTGAATAATATAAGAGTATCTCATAAAAGTAAAAAACACATTAACTCGTGTTTCTAAAATGATGAACGATATACATAACGCAACTTTTATTGCATGATTCCAAATTAATGAAAATCTTTCAGAGCCAAAGTTAAATATTTCATAAGATGCATTTCATAAGTCATAACAAATTAAAAACTATTGTTTACATTATCAATGGCCAGTGTGATATAGCAGTTCCATTACAATAGAGCAAGTATGTTTAGAGTTAAATTTATTTTTGGTCCCACAGAAATTGGGTTGGTCAATTTCAGTCCCAAGATAGATATTTTTTTCAATTTAGTCCCGTAATTATATTATTATTTATGACCAATTTCCACTGGAATCCTTATTTCTGCCAAAAAAAACCCACGTGCAGTGCACGTGACCACATGATTTGGGGGAATCCGGGGACCTAATTTGACGTGGTAGCTAGATAAAATCTGGGCCTTTGAATTCGCCACGTCAATGTGAAAAAAAAAATTAGATTTGGGCTGGCTCCTCCCCAGCTGCTCGCTTCTCCATGCGATTCTGCTGCAAGTACAGGCTGAGTTCCTTCATGGCTGACATTTTCTCTTCCTCCGGCGCCAAAATTCATCTTGAGAGAAAATTTGCAGCATTCATTTGGGCTGGCTATCTAGCGGTGTTTCCCCAGAGCGACCACCCTTTTTTGACAGCTTGAGCAAGCTCTCCACGCTGTATCTTTATCACCGTCGATGACATCGGAAGCTGATCGCCGGATTTGTAGTTGTTTTGCCTTCTACCATGGCAGCTTCCAGCTGTTTTACCGACGTCTGTTAGCTTCTACGGTGATGCAATTCTTGTCCGACAGTCACATCATCAGAATCTCAACACTCTACGAGTTTGAAGGACCTGCCCTCACGACAAACTCGTCCAATATCAGTCGCAATTTCTCTTGGCAGGTAGCTTCTGCAGACGCTATTTTTGTTATTAGTGTACGACCCAGATTTTATCTAGCCACCACGTCAAATCAGGTCGCCGAATTCCCCCAAATCGTGCGGTCACGTGCACCACACGTGGGCTTTTTCCTGTAAAAATTGGAATTCCGGCAAAAATTGACCATAAATCAATCAAATAATATAGTTACGGGACTAAATTGAAAAAAATATCTATCTTGGGACTGAAATCGACAAACCCAATTCCTGTGGGACCAAAAATGAATTTAACTCCATGTTTTATAATCCACTATTAGAAAAGGACAGCAAGCATGCTTCATATTCAGCCCCTATCAAAGCCTCCACTTACAACTAAAATGCTAAAAAAAAACTAATAATGCTTTTGGAGCAAAAAAAAAGACAACATGTTTTTCACATTTGTTGACAGTTTATACCCAAATGCCATAGATATTGAGAGTGCTCATTATTAAATCTTTATAAAAAAAACTTCAAAAAACTCAAGAGAAGAATGCAGAAGCCTAGAGAGCAACTGACATAGCAAAATGTTTATGTTGACTCCTGTCCACAGTAATCGATGTCCAGCCAATGATGTTACATTCAATACTGAATTTGCAACCCCTACAACATGCAACTCAGAAAAATGCTAACTAGATATGAGTATCTTAAGTCTTTAACTTACAATCAATACAACATATGCTTTCATTCACTAGTAAACAAGAAATGTGTTTTTTACCTTAATATTGCAGGTTTTAAGAGCCCACTGTGAATATACATCATACATTTAGTTTAACCAGACGATAAGGACTTCTTAAATTAAACCACTACTCAAGCGTAAATTATAAGGATAAGACAAGAATAAATCTAATTAGTTCATGTAGAACCGATTGGAACTAGCTACTTGCTAATAAGTATTTCTAAGCTAGACAAAGCTCATAGATTTCTTTAAAGAGTTTATTTGACTCCTCCAAAAAATTTTACCCTACTTCCAAGGTTTAAAAATCAATGTAAAGTGGAGTAAATATATTTTATTAGTAGTAAAGAAAGTAAAAGAACAAGAATCAATTACCCTATTACACAAGCAGCATTACAAACCTTCTTCTCTTTTCTTATATGATAAAGATCTAACAACTGTCCCAACTATCCACTTGAAGAAGGATATAATATTATTTAATTTCAGTTATAGTAGGAGTTATACAAAATACAAACAATTGAAAGAAAAATTAAGTAATAGCCTCAACCTAGATCGATCAGAAGGTATGCTAGTGTCAATTCTATGTTTCCTGACATTTGTATTCTGAGGTTTACTCAAATAAATAAAAATAAATTGACGAGTGAACCCAAAATCATCTTTATCAAACCCACAGTAGCTTGAGATTAGTTTCTTACCTATGAACATTGGAGAACTTCTTTGTGGAAGGAATGAGAAGGTGCAGAAGCAAGAAGAACGACGAGGAGTGAGCATGCTTGGATGGAGACTGGAAGCTGGAGCGGGGAGCTAGTGGCGAAGCAGGCAGCGGGCGACGGAAGACTGCGACGGGCGACGGGTGACAAGTTCTTGAGATACAAGCGGTGGCTAAACTAGGGCTCAATGGATGGGGGTGGAAGGGGGGATCGAGTCGACGAGTTCTGATCGATGAATATACGAGATTTAATTTAAGTTATATTCAATTAATATATGACTAAAATATATTCAGAAAACGTGTTGGCATGAGAACATTTTTATTTTAATTTTGCATATTATTATATTTCAATTAAAAATGTTAAAGACATCATATATTAGACATCGGTGCATTATAACCGATGTCTATTGGAGTATTAACATCAGATGAAAAGACATTGGTTTTTCAAACCGATGTCTATCAGTGCTTTTTTTTTTAAATTTACGAATAGACATCGCCTGAAAGACATTGATTATTGAAAATCAATATCTACCAGTGCAAATTTAATGAAAACCGATGTGTATCAACACACTTTTACGCTGATAGACATCGATTATGAAAAAGACATAGGTTTTTCATAAAAAGACATCACATTTTACATAGAACCGATGTGTATTTAATGATGTCTATTAATATTTTTGGTGTAGTGGGTGGTGGCTCGCGATGAATCACTGGCGGCTGTTCAGGGCGGGTCCATGGATTTTCCGAGAGAGCCTATATAGTTTTCGGTCAAGTCTTAAAAGAATTTGAGCGTGCCTGGACCCTTTTTCGATCGGGTCTGCGAGGCTGGGGTGAGTCTTCATCGAGGCTGGCGACGCTGGTGTCATATGGGCGGCGACGTGCATGGCTTGTGATCAATAATAATGGCCTGAAACATGGTGCTCGAATCAAGCCATGGTTGAACAGGGGACGGTGGTGTGGTGGTCATTGGCTGAAAAACAGCTGTCAGTGGCACGAACATCGATTGCTCATCGGAGTTCACGGCGCTGATCGTGATGACTCGTGCACGATTGACGTTGACGAGGCATGTTGGTGGCACGACCAGCCGGAGAGGCCGGCACGTCGTGGCAGTGGAGCCAGCATAATCAGCTGCCAGCAGATGGCTTCGTCGGTGATGATGATTCTGGAGTGCATCAGCATGGCTGAATCAATGACAGATCATCAAACGTTATCACTGCGACGACATTCTACTCAGGTTCACGATGGGACTTCATCAACAACTATTTTTTGGCGGGCTGGCAGGAGTGGCGCCACTTCATGCGACGACAACCGGAATGACCAGTAGGAATTCAGCCGTGTAATGTTTTTCCGATGTGCAGTAGGACTGCAGCATGATTAGAGGATGTGCAACGTGGCCCCAACATATTATTTTTCGATCGTCAATTGTATGTGACGACGAGGTTGGGCAGTTTTGGGGCCGGTGCGTGAGCGGTTCCTATGTGCTGCTAGTATGTGTGGGGGGTTAGCTTAGGGTACAAATGTACCTTGTTATTATGCAAGCCACATGCCTTATTGCTTGCTTGTTGACCAAGTCAAATTCCTTTTATTTGGCATTTTTTCTTTATATATAATTGATATAATTGTTTTATTTATCAATTATTATTATATATTTAGATGCATGTGGTATTTGATTTACTGCCTTATTTAGCGTAATAATAGCATGTTTATTTGCATAATTATATCCGTTATATTGTTTGCATGCAAAAACCCTCTTGTTAAATAACTAAGTGGGATAGGAATTGGTCATGATCCCGCGGCCTCCATTATTGATTTATTGTGTGATGCAAGTAAACTTATGAGTCGGCTATAGTGTCTTCCTCCCCAACGGATGCGTTTTATTTGTGGATCATAGAATAAATTTTATTAAATAATTATTATTTATAATGTGATGCAAGTAAGCCTATGAGTCGGCTATAGTGCCTTCCTCCCCAAAGGATGAGTTTTATTTGCAGATCACTGGTACAAATTAATAATTGATGGTTGTAGAAAATTATTTGAGGGCGTGTGGACTTATCCAACTGTAAGACACACAAACTTGAGTAACGTACTTAATATCAAATAATGGTATACACTTAGGTGCAATTAATATGTATCCTCCCCAACGGAATCACTGTTATTAAATTTTATGGCTGAATGACAACCGACTATTAATCATTGAGTCATAAGGTTAATTATGACGTATGGAATTAATGGTTAAAACCTTCTCTTGCGAATATTAGAGTTTGTATACGTCCACACTAACGTGGCATGCAAATTCACGGTGCTTGAGATGTCGGTGAATTTATTTTATATTGTTTATTGAGGGAATAAATATAAAATTTAAATTTGAGGAGTTTGATCGTCGTATTAGTTTACTTGATTCTCTGAATTTTCGAATAGTTTATTTCGCTTATTCTTAACTAAAAGAAATAAAATTTACTGGTCCATAATAAGTGATTAGAAAAGAATCTTGATTTTAATTCTTATTGCATAGAAAAATTAAGATGTGTTCTCACTAAGTATGCCTTCTGATGCCTATTTAAGTCTTTAGTGAAGAGGTGAGAGGTTCATAGAAATATGATGGTCTCATCAGATTCTTCGGATACTTGAGTAAGTTAGAAAGGCAAGAGGTCATGGTTAACTTGATGAATGAATTGAAAATACTGGGAATAGAAATTGAAGGGGAAACCTAGCTCAATTTATTTTCATAGTTTGCCTTAACGTTTTGAGCAAGTTTCACCTGAATTACAAGAGGTTGTATATGGTGGGGAACTTCTGACAAAACGTGTGATGAAGGAAAAACCAATTTCATCAAGATGTGAACAAAGTTAGTATCTCATTCACTAATTGTTGATGCACGGATAGTAATGGCATCTACTGGATTCCGGAATCATTAAACGTTTATAATTAATTGATGATGAGATTACTATATATATGGGTAAAGCTACAAGAGTAGTGGTTATTGCAGTGGGAGTAGTTGTTTATTTATCTTATGATTGAAATAAATGTTTGATTATGAGAAATTGTTTTTGTGTACATTTTCATAGAAAGAATTTCATTTCGGTTTCTATGCATTTACGGATGAATACTCTATTTCATTTAAATGACATAGTCATTATAATGAAGGTTGGAGCTATAATCTATTATGGTACGATGATGACAATTTGTACACTCTTAAATCATGTTAATCCCACGGATGCAACAAATAGTAATTAATAATGCATCTTCTAATCTTATAAGAGAAAGGAACCTTCGGAAATAAACCAAACATACTTTTGACGTCTAAGAATAGATCATTTTACTTAAGTACGATTCGAAAGCGAGTCTTACTTGGAAGTAAAAATGATCAAATTTCCTTTTCAAGGGAAAGGGGTATAGAGCCATGAAAAGATATATTGAAAATGGTTCATTCTGATTTAAGCGATCCTAAGATTATCCTGTTGAGAGGTGATTATGAATTATTCTAGAAATAAGATATATTTATTTGATGCACTGCAAGTCTGAGTACTATGATTAATTCAAGAAGTGCATGGCTGATGCGGTGAGGCATCATGGAAAATATATCGAGTCACTGCGATCTGATCGTAGTGGCGAGCACCTCTTAGGATAGTTTAGGAGCTGTTAATCAGAGGATGAGATTGAATCTCAAGTTGTCAATACCGGGAAAAATCCCAGTTGAATGGTGTGGTGGATAGAAGGAATAAGACTCTTATGGAAATGATTAGATAGATGATGAGTTATTAAATTCATTTTGGGAAATCCTGGAAAAATGAAGGGTGTTTATTTAATAGTCTAAAAGATCAGAAAGTGATTTTTAACACGAACACTAGATTTTTGGAGAAGGACCATGTAATAAATTACAAATCTATGTACAAGCTATTCTAAATGTATGAGAAGGGAAACACAAAGTATAGTACCAAGACTACAAGAGGATGTACCACAAGTAAACTGCATCGCGTGTCACATCTGATATATAATTGCATGTAGTGCCTTATCATAGTGGGAGGGTGTTTTACAACTGAAAAGATTTATGTTTTGGGAGAGTTGTGAGACTTGGTCCCTAGTAAATATGAAATCTGCTCATGGACACGAAGAAGCACTACAAGATCAAAATGCGGAATCTTAGTAAGTTGCAATGGATTATGAATCAAATCTGGAAGCTTGTAGAACCACTAAATGGTATAAAAGCCATTGGATGTTTGGCTCTATAAAATTAAAAGAGGATTGATCACATTATGTCGATTCGGATTCTTTTATTTATTGCTGCTCATATTAAATATGAGGTAAGACAAATAGATGTCAAGACGGCATTCCTAATAAGAAGTCTTGAGGAAAACATCTATGTGAAGCAACCAGTGTGATTCATTGCAAAAGGCTAAGGACATTTTGAATATAAGCTTAAAAGTGTCCATAGATGGACTAAAGCAAGCTTCATGATCATAAAACATCCGTTTTGATGAAGAAATTTAGGCATATGGATTTAATCAACGCTTGGATGGTTCTTGTGTATTTAAAAGAGTGACAGAAATATGGTGATATTTTTTTATGTACGTAGATAGTATCTTGCTCATTGGAGATAATGAAAGAGTATTGTCGGGCGTATGGGTATGGTTCATAAAGCAGTATGAAATGAATGACTTAAAAGAAGAAAAGTATATCCTTGCGATCATAGTGATAGTGATCACAAGATAGGATGTTATGCTTATCTCAAGCTTCATAAATATATACAATCTTTACTCGTTTTAGCATGTGACTTTAACTAAGGATTTGTATCTTAAGACACATAATCAGATAAAATAGATAAAGGCGGTTCCCTATGCTTCGGCGATAAGGAAGCTTAATCCATAGAATTCTATGCACGAGATTGGATATCTGTATTGCCAATAGCATAGTCAGTGAGTATCAAGGTAACTCAGAACAAGAATATTGAATTATGGTAAGACATATTTGAAGTGCCTGAAGAGGACTGAAAATTATATGTAAGCTTACCAAAATAATTCATTATTTCTTGATGGTTACTTAGATTCGGATTTTCGAATCATAGGGACGGCAGTAAATCCACCTCAAGGTTATGTGTTTAATGGAAGTAGATCCATACTATGGAGAAGTATTATATAGAGATATATTTTGGACTCCACCATAGAAAAATGATAATATTGGAGCCTTGCGGCAACCAAAGTATCTGCATATATATACTCCCTCCATCGCTCACTAAGAGGGGCTTTTACTTTTTGACACGTGGATTAAGGAGTATTATTATTTAATGTGTAGTGGGTAGTTGTATTAGTGAGAGTGCGAGTCTCATAATTTAATTGTATTAGTGGGTGTATGTGGGTCCCTTGCGTGAAAAAAGGAAATGAGATTCTTTAGGTGGGACGCCGAAAATGGAATAAAGACTCTCTTTAAAGGAGAAGGAGGGAGTATATAAATATATATATCCTTGTCGTACCCTATGGAGAGATCAACAAAGAATTGGAGTAACAGGAAGAGAGATCCACAGCCCGTGAAAAAATTACGAAGATATACCACGAGTACAAAAAAAAATGAACGACGAGACTTGGGATTTGATTGATACTGAACATGAACTTTTCTCTCCGAAATGAAAATTAGGGTAGGGTTATTAGAGCAAAGCTTTAACAGCATTACAAATAGTTGAGATTAAGACTCAACCTAATTTTTTATTTGATAATAATAGGCTCTAAAGAGTTGGGATTGCCCGACAAAGATTTTAGCCCAAATAATATAAGAGCATCATGCCTATATATATATATATATAAATATATATATATATATATATATATATATATATATATATATATATATATATATATATATATATATATATATATATATATATATATATATATATATATATATATATATATATATATATATATATATTACTTCAACTACTTTCATCATTTAATCTATTTTATTTTACTTTTTTTTCAAATAATTAATCGATTCTATTTTTCATTCGCATATCTTACCTTATTGCCAAAAAATAAATATAATTATTATTGTAATCTAATAATAAACTTTAAAATCGAGGCTAGACTGGACCTTAAAATCACTTAACAATATTTTTAAGTCAACACACAATTTGCCTTTTCATATTTTCTTAAATAGTCATAATTTTTAATGAGTTTTTCATGTCTTTGATCATTAAAGAATTGAAGTAATAAGAAGAGAGAGTCACCACCTGTGAAAGAATTATGAATATATACCAATAATACAAAAAAAATTAGCGATGAGACATTGAATTTTATTGATACTGAACTTGAACATTTATTTTCGAAGCAAAAATAAGGGTAGGGTTTTTAGTAAAGTGCTTTTATAGCATTATTACCAATATTTGGGATTTGGGCTTAGCCTCATTTTTTATTTAATAAAAATGGCCCCCTTAAGAGTTGGGATGACTAGACAAGAATTTTAGCCTTAATAATTATAAGGTCTTCATGCCTCTCTCTCTATCTCTCTCTCTCTCTCTATATATATATATACATATATATATATATATATATATTTTTTTTTCCTTCCACAACTTTCATCGGTTAATCTAATTTTTTTTCTTTTTTTGAAATACTGAATCAATTATACTTTTCATTCGCATATCTTACCTTTTGACGAAAAATTAATATAATTATAATTGTAATCTAATATAAACTTTAAAACCAAGACTGGATTGGACCTTAAAATCACTTAATAAAATTTTTTGGCCAACACACGATTTTTCTTTTCACATTTTCTTAAATAGTTAAAATTTTAATGAGTTTCCCATAATACCCTCACATCATATAAAACTAGTGTCACACATGTGAAATAGTGAGATAAATAAGCTCTCATATAAAATAAAAAAATATTGAAATTTTAATTTGTTCCCATATATATATTTCCTAGTCGTGGTGCCCTATGGAGATACTTAAGTATTTGATCAACAAAGAATTGAAGTAACAGGAAGAGAGAGCAACTGCCCATGAAAAATTACGAAGACATATCAAGAGTACAAAAAAATGGGCGGTGAGACATTCGATTTGATTGATACTGAACTTAAACTTTTCTCTTAAAAACGAAAAATAGGGTAGAATTTTTAGTGAAGTGCTTTTATAGCATTACGAATAGTTGGGATTGTAGCTCAGCGTCATTTTAATTTGAAAACTAGTAAGTTACCCGCGTACTACGCTGAATAATTAAATATTATTCAATAAAACAAATTAAATAAAAAGTAAATATTATTATTAGAATATTATTATTATAATATTAAATTTATTTTATTGTTTCTATGTACATAAAAATTTATATATAATTGAATTTTCTTTAATAACCCAATTAAACAAAAAAATACCAATCTTATTTAATGGGGTAGTCAGAATATTGAGGAAATATTTATTGAAGAATATAATAATTTTTTGAAGGTGTGTTTAATAACTAAATAATAATAATTAAAATTGATAAATTATTATGTGCACACACTAATGAATACTACCAATGAACAAAATTTTATATACTTTGTTAGTGAATTTTCTGTTTGTTTTTTTATAAAATAACTTAATATAAAAAAGTTATACATTTAGTAAGAAAAATATATACAATATTGAATAAAAATTAATATATATTTTAAAATTAGGAACGTATAAGGTAAATTTTAGAAGTCAACATAAAATGAAAAAAAAATGATTTAGAATAGTCATTTGAGATTGTCCAAGTTAGAGAACATGAAATAAAAATATATACGCTCTAAGAGAAGAACTACATATATGGTGTAAAGAAAGGGCATTTAAAAATTTTTCCCATCCTTAAAACATGATACAAACTTGTATAATTGTGATAAGTGCATTTAAAATTTTCTCTCATCCTTAAACCATGATACTTACTTCTGTATTATATAATTGTCATATCACTTATTGCAAAGTAGATATACCTTTTCAAACTTAAATTCCAACACAAACCCTGATTTAGAGTTATTTAATTGAAATAATCTTATATTTTTATTTTATAAGAAACTTATTGTCAAGCTTATTATAAAAAAATCATTAATTATATCCCATAATTTAAAAAAAAAAAAAACTATATTAACTTAATTAATTAAGGGTGTACCTATTTAATAATTTATACCCTTTCTTCTTATTAATAGTAAGCCATAATTTTCTTTACTAAAATATCTAACATGATTGAATTAAAACACTCAGCCAGGTACTATCTTTCCTCATTTATTTACTTACATTTATATGTATTTTGTTTTGAATATGAGCTATAATTTGATGAAGTTTGTGTATACGCATGCCGGCAAAGAACAATATTATAGAAATAACACGATTATCCTTCTCGTGAATGGATTTAGTATACCATTTTATTACATTATTCTAGCTCAGTTATGTTTATATATTATATTGACCTTTTGAGTTCACTACATATAATATGATTTTGTTTTAACATATACATTCAATTTAAGAATATGTTTTCTAATCTCATTAATCAAATTCATGCATTTGTTGATGTTCAACTTCATTTTTAGTCATGTATTTAGCGTTAAGTCGGAGATTGTAACCTTCATAATTTTATAAGTTGGAATATATTTTATTGAGTCTGATGAGACTAGACATGCACAAAAAAGGGGGAACCGGCGGTTCAAACTGGGGAACCGCCGGTTTTAACCATAACCGGATCGGAACCGGCTAAGGAAGGTTCGGTTCCGGTTCCTCATATTTGGGAAAAAAACAGGCGGTTCCGTTCGAACCGGCGGTTTTTTAATTTTTTTTACTTTTACGCATAAAACCCAAAAAAAATTAAAACCGGAACCGCAACCGTCAATTCCGGAATCGAAACCTTTGTACCCCGGTTTGGTTCCGATTCTCCCTACCTTGGAATCGGAAGCGCCGGTTCGGAACCGGCGGTTCCGAACCGGGGTGCATGTCTAGCTGAGACCTTTGATCTTCTGGAATTTAAGAGAAGAAGCCAATAATTGGAACCCTAATCCCCCTATATAAAAAATTAAATGTTGAATAAAGTGAATTAACATTTATAAAAAGATCGGGAAATTCATTAATTTGGAGCCCGATACTTCTCGGCCTTCACAATACATATCTACATTAACAAATTTCATGAAATATATGTGGGACATACACATCATAATAAAACCAAGTGATATATCTTAACAAAAAGCAGCAACATTGGAAATAAGCAGAGCAATAGATGCCGCTTCTTTAACAACTTTCAATATCTTCGCTGCAATAATAAAGTGAAATAAACCACTGAGAGTTTATACCAATTTAAAACAGAGCCAAAGTAACACAATCTCATGAGAGAGCAATACAATTGGCATTTGAAAATTTGTTGAATTAAATACTTGTGAGAGAGCACAAATACACCAATTTGAATAGTCATAAATGAACAAAATCAAATTCATATGGACTGTATCATTAAAAAACATAAAGAGAGAGCGGTAATTTGAAGACAACAAAAAAAGTACCAGTTGTCGATCCTTGGGAGCACTGGACATTTCACTTGATATTGTAAACCACATATATCCTTAGTTTTATGTGCATAATTGCAGAAGAGGCCACTCCTTAATTAGCATACGACACATTTATAAGTTAATTTTAACATAAACGGTGAACGAAGTTTGATTTTAAGGCTATGGAAGCCAACAAATATAAATTAATGATTAAGGAGCAATTAACAGTAAAATTGACAATTGTAGATGAAAGAGCAAGAAACCCACACTTAATGATGCCCTCTGAGAAACCATAAACAAACCTATACCTAAAACCACCAGGGAATGCCTCCTCCAGAAGGCTTCAATCTGCAATCTCACCGCTTCTTTATACTGCACAAAACGAATATTTAAGAATCTTTCCAGAATTTTCCAAGACTTCCTTTGCAAAAATCTTTGAATCAATCTCACGATTCGCCAATGAAAAGAACCTAAGTGCCAAGAAAAACCAAGGCGGAAAGAATGCAGTGTCTAGATATAAATTCTCATGAAAAAGAAGAATGGCTGATGATGAAAATTTGCTTCAGTGGAAAATTTTGTGAAAAGCCCTTATTAGAATACATCTCGATGACCATGGGTTCCCTTTCTGCGAATTTCTGCAACTGATGAATAAATGGATTTAGATTCACAAAAATTATAAATTCTAGGGACGAATGCGGATTGGGCATATTATATAAAGATTTTCCCAAATCTTAGAGAGGGAAGTATATTGAGAAAGAAGACAAACCTGATTGAGACGGTGAGACGATGGCCGACGGAGAGCGGGCGAGAGATGGATGTCATGAGTCTTAAGCGACTCTATTATAGATAGATAGAGGCTAGTTATGAGACCATAATTGCGGTAATTAATTTCATAATAGCAGTGTGGTTATGAGACCATAATTGCAGTAATTAATTTTCATAATAATAACGCAAAACGCAAGAACAAAAATTCAAGAAATTTGACAAATCAACATAAATAAGAAAATTTGAGAAAATGATAAATCAGCCTAAGATTCATGTGGAAAGGACACATGTCAAATAAAAATCTTTGTTTAGATAAGTAAAGATAATGGATCACTTAAGAGTTGGGATGACACGACAAGAATTATATCCCACATAATTATAAGGCACTCATGTTTATATGTATATATATATTTTTCATTCTACTCTTTTCATAGGTTAATCATTTTTCGTTTTTCTTATTTTTTACATAATTAATTTATTTTACTTTTTATTCACATATCTTACCTTTTGCCCAAAATTTAATATAATTATAATTGTAATCTAATAATAAACTTTAAAATCGAAGTTGGACATGATCTTAAAATAACTTTATGTTTTTAGTTCAACACATGATTTTTCTTTTCACATTTTCTTATATAGTTATAATTTTTAATGAGTTTCCCATAATACCCTCAAATCAAATAAAACTAGTGTCACTTTTGTGAAATAGTGAAATAATGAAGTTGTATATAAAATAAAAAAATATTAAAATTTTAATTTGTTCCCATATATATATCCTAGTCTTTCCTTATGAAGAGAATTAAGTCTTTGATCAATAAAAAATTAGAGTAACAGGAACAGAGAGTCACTACCCGTTAAAAAATTACGAAGACATACCACTAGTACAAAAAAAGGGCGGTGAGACATTGGATTTTATTGATATTGAACTTGAACTTTTCTTTTCGAAATGAAAATAAGGGTAGAGTTTTTAGTTAAATGCTTTTATAACATTACAAATAGTTGAAATTTGGGATCAACCTCATTTTTTATTTAATAATAATGTGCCCCTTATGAGTTGAGATGGCTAGACAAAGATTTTAGCACAAATAATTACAAGGCCTTCATGCCTCTATATATTGAATCAATTATACTTTTCATTCGCATATCTTACCTTTTGCCAAAAAATTAATTTAATTATAATTGTAATCTAATAATAAACTTTAAAACCGAGGTTGGACTGAACCTTAAAACCACTTAATAAAAATTTTGGGTAAAAATAACACACGAATTTTCTTTTCACATTTTCTTAAATATTTATAATTTTTAATGATTTTCCCAAAATACCCTTTGTTGATGCGTGTTATTAGCTAGTTAATTTTGGGATTAAGAACGAAAAGATGATTGTTTAACTGAACTAAGAACGATCACAACAAACACAATAAACGCAATAAACATGTGAGAGATGGGCTCCAACCAAAGACCTTAACCGACTTTATTACTCTTCTTAAGAACAACACTCATAAAAATCCTCCCAATTATAAGTGTAATGTCCAATACGAGAATGAGTAATCTGCTTCTCTCACTGTATATACTTCCAGTAAACCCTAATGATCGACCAATCCCACGTTGCCACCTGGACCGAGACAAACAGTCATTAATGGAGGTTGGGTGGTACACCAGTTGCTTTGGGGCGGTTGCAAGAGGTTGCCAGGCGACCTGCAAGGTGAACAGACTTCCTTTTGTCATTTGCTTGTTTCCCATTGCCGGATGAGGAGGAACATGTCTGTCGTGTGTTGTCCTCTAGTTGAGAGTGTCGTTCAGAATGTCTCCCCTTACCGTTATTCTTGTCCTTTAGCATGTTGCCTCTTGCCGTTCCCCTAACAGTTTCGATACCTTACCTTGCAGGTCTGATAATCCCATTAACTTCGGAGGAATAGTTTTCCAAGGCTATCCTATTCCTCTGAGTTCCTGAATATCTTTCTTTGCCTCAGGGTGGAGATGTCCCGTTGAGGTGTTTCGGCCACCGATTCAGTTGATGAATTTCCTCTTCTTTGGCTCGTTCAGATTTCGTTCTTCTTGGTTCCCTTTACTACACATGTGGGCTTGTCTTTTGGGCCACTTATCTATCATCTCGTTTGTTACCTCTTGGGCTCCCTTCTAGGCCGTAATTATCCCATGAGTTATCATTTCTTCCTGTTCTTGGGCCTCTCTGTAACTGGACATTTTGTTCGTGACAGACCTGCTTGTTGGGCTTTCGGCCCATTTGGCATGGGGATATAATACCCATAACACCCTCACATCACATAAGACTAGTGTCACGCATGTGAAATATTTAGATGAATAAGCTCTCATATAAAATAAAAAAAATAATTAAATTTTAATTTGTTCCCACATATATATATATATATGTATGTATGTATTTCCTAGTCATGCCCTATAGCGATAAATAATTCTTTGATCAACAATGAATTGGAGTAACATGAAGAGAGAGCCACCACACTTGAAAAATTACGAAGACATACCACGAGTACAAAAAAAAAATGGGCGGTGAGACATTTGATTTGATTGATACTGAACTTGAACTTTTCTCTCCATAACGAAAATTAGGGTAGAATGTTTTAGTGAAGTTCTTTTTTAGCATTACAAATAGTTTGGATTGGTGCTCAACCTCCTTTTTTATTTAATAATAATAGGCAACTTACGAGTTGGGATGACACAACAAAAATGTTAGCCCATATAATTATAAGAACCTCATGTCTATATATATATATATATATATATATATATATATATATATATATATATATATATATATATATATATATATATATATATATATATATATATATATATATATTTCCTTCTAGTCCTTAATTCACTGGTTAATCTATTTTCTTTTTTTTTTAAATAATTAATCGATTTCATTTTTCATTCTCATATCTTATCTTTTGCCCAAAATTTTATATAATTATAATTGTAATCTAATAATAAACATTAAAACCGAGGCTGGACAAAACCTTAAAATCACTTAATGATATTTTTAGTTCAACACACGATTTTTCTTTTTACATTTTCTTATATAGTTATAATTTTTAATGAGTTTTCCCATGATATCACATAAAACTAGTGTCATGCATGTGAAATATGAGATGAATGAGCTGTCATATAAAATAAAAAAATATTAAAATTTTAATTTTCACACACACACACACATACACACACACACACACATATATACTCTCTCCGTCCCTTACTAAGAGGGTCTTTTATTTTTTGACACGTGGTTAATGAGTATTATTGTAGTGAGTAGTTGTATTAGTGAGAGTGTGAGTTCCATAATTTAATTGTATTAGTGGGTGTACGTGAGTCTCATGTATGTTAAAAAGGAAAGGAGTCTCTTTAGGTGGGACGCCAAAAATGGAATAAAGACCCTCTTTAAAGGGGATGGAGGGAGTATATATATATATATATATATATATATATATATATATATATATATATATATATATATATATATATATATATATATATATACTTGTCGTGCCCTATGGAGAGATTTAAATCTTTGATCAACAAAGAAATGGAATAATTGGAAGAGAGATCCACAGCTCGTGAAAAAATTACGAAGACATACCACTAATACAAAAAAAAATGAACGGCGAGACATGGGATTTGATTGATACTGAACATGAACTTTTTTCTCCGAAATGAAAATTAGGGTAGGGTTATTAGAGCAAAGCTTTAACAGCATTACAAGATTAAGGCTCAGCCTAATTTTTTATTTGATAATAATAGGCTCTAAAGAGGTGGGATTGCCCGGCAAAGATTTTAGCCCAAATAACATAAGAGCATCATGCCTCTCTCTCTCTCTCTCTCCCTCTCTCTCTCTCTCTATATATATATATATATATATATATATATATATATATATATATATATTACTTCAACTACTTTCATCAATTAATCTATTTTATTTTCCTTTTTTTTCATATAATTAATCAATTCTGTTTTTCATTCGCATATCTTACCTTATTGCCGAAAAATAAATATAATTATTATTGAAATCTAATAATAATCTTTAAAATTGAGGCTAGACTGGACCTTAAAATCACTTAACAATATTTTTAAGTCAACACACAATTTGCCTTTCCATATTTTCTTAAATAGTTATAATTTTTAATGAGTTTTTCATGTCTTTGATCAACAAAGAATTGAAGTAATAAGAAGAGAGAGTCACCACCCGTGAAAAAATTATGAAGATATACCAATAGTACAAAAAAATTGGCGATGAGACATTGGATTTTTTTGATACTGAACTTGAACATTTCTTTTCGAAGCGAAAATAAGGGTAGAGTTTTTAGTAAAGTTCTTTTATAACATTATTACCAATATTTGGGATTTGGGTTCAGCCTCATTTTTTATTTAATAAAAATGGGCCCCTTAAGAGTTGGGATGACTAGACAATAATTTTAGCCCAAATAATTATAAGGTCTTCATGTCATTCTCTCTCTCTATATATATATATATATATTTTTTTTTCCTTCCACAACTTTCATCGGTTAATCTAAGTTCTTTTTTCTTTTTTTTTCAAATATTTAATCAATTATATTTTTAATTCGCATGTCTTACCTTTTGTCGAAAAATTAATATAATTATAATTATAATCTAATAATAAATTTAAAACCAAGACTGGATTGGACCTTAAAAACACTTAATAAAATTTTTGGGTGAACACACGATTTTTCGTTTCATATTTTCTTAAATAGTTATAATTTTAATGAGTTTCCCATAATACCCTCATATCACATAAAACTAGTGTCACACATGTGAAATAGTGAGATGAATAAGCTCTCATATAAAATAAAAAATATTGAAATTTTAATTTGTTCCCACATATATATATTTCCTAGTCGTGCCCTATGGAGATACTTAAGTCTTTGATCAACAACGAATTGAAGTAACAAAAAGAGAGAGCAACTGCCCATGAAAATTATGAAGACATATCATGAGTACAAAAAAAATGGCGGTGAGACATTCGATTTGATTGATACTGAACTTGAACTTTTCTCTTAAAAACGAAAAATAGGGTAGAGTTTTTAGTGCAGTGCTTTTATAGCATTACAAATAGTTGGGATTGGGGCTCAGCGTCATTTTAATTTGAAAATTAGTAAGTAACCCGTGTACTACACGGAATAATTAAATATTATTCAATAAAAGTAAATTAAATAAAAAGTAAATATTATTATTATAATATTAAATTTATTTTATTGTTTCTATGTACATTAAAATTTATATGTAATTGAATTTTTTTTAATAACCCAATTAAAAAAAAATACCAATCTTATTTAACGAGGAAGTCAGAATATTGAGGAAATATTTATTGAAGAATATAATAATTTTTTGAAGGTGTGTTTAATAACTAAATAATAATAATTAAAATTGACAAATTATTATGTGCAAACACTAATGAATACTACTAATGAACAAAATTTTATATACTTTGTTAGTGAATTTTCTGTTTGTTTTTTATAAAAAAAACTTAATATAAAAAAGTTATACATTTAGTAAGAAAAATATATACAATATTGAATAAAAATTAATATATTTTTTAAAATTAGGAACGTATAAGGTAAATTTTAGAAGTTAATATAAAATGAAAAAAAAATGATTTAGTATAGTCTTTTGAGATAGTTCAAGCTAGAGAACATGAAATAAAAACATATACGCTCTAAGAGAAGAACTACATATATGGTGTAAAGAAAGGGCATTTAAAAATTTCTCCCATCCTTAAAACATGATACAAACTTGTATAATTGTGATAAGTGCATTTAAAATTTTCTCCCATCCTTAAACCATGATACTTACTTCTGTAGTAATTGTCATATCACTTATTGCAAAGTAGATACACCTTTTTAAACTTAAATTCCAACACAAACCCTGATTTAGAGTTATTTAATTGAAATAATCTTATATTTTTATTTTATAAGAAACTTATTGTCAAGCTTATTATAAAAAAATCATTAATTATATCCCATAAATTATTTTAAAAAAAAAAACTATATTAACTTAATTAATTAAGGGTGTACCTATTTAATAATTTATACGCTTTCTTCTTATTAATTGTAAGCCATAATATTCTTTACTAAAATATCTAACATGATTGAATTAAAACACTCAGCCAAGGTACTATCTTTCCTCATTTATTTGCTTACATTTATATGTATTTTGTTTTGAATATGAGCTATAATTTGATGAAGTTTGTGTATACGCATGCCGGCAAAGAATAATATTATAGAAATAACTCGATTATCCTTCTCGTGAATTGATTTAGTATACCATTTTATTACATTATTCTAGCTCAATTATGTTTATATATTTACCTTTTGAGTTCACTACATATAATATGATTTTGTTTTAACATATACATTCAATTTAAAAATATGTTTTATAATCTCATTAATCAAATTCATGCCTTTGTTGATGTTTGATGAGTGTGTAAATTCACGTTTTTCGAGCCCGAATTTGTATCACAGTGGTGTGTTATATAGTTGTAATTCAATATGAATCGATATACATAATGAAAAGTCATGAATCAGGTGTCTTCAAGGCTATTTGAGTTTATTTTCGAAGGAAAACGACTTGGAAGTGATCGGATCCGGAAAAAGGAAAATTTAGAGGTAGATTCGACCAAGGAGGTGTGCAGTTCGACCACGAAGAAAATGGTTCGACCAGCACCTGTGGTCGATCCAATGGAGAAAAAGCGCCTGGAGCGCCGTTCGACCACGACGTTGCCGTTCGACCAAGCCATTTGGTCGAATCGTGGTCGAACCAGAAGCCTGAAGACACACACCTGTAGTTCAACCAGAGAGTATGCGATTCGATCAGGATTCTGGTCGAATCCGTGACCCGCAACCAACTTACAGGTCGATTCGACCTGGAGTTCGACCAGCTGGGAACGGTTCGACCTGGCGTGTTGGTTGAACTGATACGCAGAAACTTATCATAATCGTATTTTTACACCTTTAATGCATGTGTTAGCTCAAGAAGCCTATCCAAGCCACGTAAGGAGAGTTTACAAGTATAAAAGAAGAGCTTTCGCAGGAGAAAAGAATCATTCATCATTCATCCACCACTGAAACCCTACCATCATCTCAAGGAGTCGTGAAGAAAGGTTCGTCTGGCGAGTCAAGTAAGATTATACCAATTAACCATGATTGTTCCTAGATCAATCAGGGCTAGAGCCGCTCCGGTAGTTCTAGGGTTATGAAAGTTTTATGAGTTAATTGAATTTTCACATGTAAACTCCGTACAACACTACTTGTGGTTTACTTTATATAAGATTGCGCTTTTTTAATTCATACTCACAGTCGTTTTGTGCATCATTAACAGTTATGTAGTGTCTGAATATATATCTTGGTTATTGATTGAGTGCGTTCACTGCTGAGCAGGATTACATGTTATTGTTCTAAATGAAGGGATTCCAAAGTCTTATTAGAACTATCTTATATGAATACTTGTTAATTGAATATTATTCGGGTTAATAAGTATGATAAAGAGTATAACGTCATAGTACCTATAAAGGGATATCATATCGGGTTAGAGTACTAAGTGTACGGGAAATAATTGATACTGATAGTACCTAGAAAGGGGGTGAATTATAACTCTTGCTCCGAGGATATTCACACGTGTCATATGCATGTTTAGTTGTGTCTATAGAGTGAACTTGCATGGCTTAGTGATGCGTCCATAGACTACAAGGCAGAGTCGGACATCAACACATGAAAAGGAAATTAATAAGTAAAATTGGATGACCCGAAGAACTACATACTTTCTTACTTGATCACAATGTATTTTCTCCATTGCTTATCTAGTTAATTTGCAATTAAAGTTATTCGTTATTTAATTCCATAACTATTCCAAACCAATTTGCCAACATAGTCTTAGTTAATTAGAATATAATTAAATTGATAATAATCCATCCCACTATTTTGATAATCACTTGGTCACCTATCGAAACTACAATTGATATCCTTCATACTTGGGGATAATTTTGTATTGAGAAAATGCTCATCAAGTTCTTGGCGCCGTTGGCCGGGGACGACATTAATTATTAGTTTATTATTTCTAGTTTAATTGAGATTATATAATTCTTGTCTTTAATTTCTAACACTTATTTTTCGTAGGTGCATGCTCACTAGATCGAACGTAGGTGAATTAAAGCCTTATAATCTGGAGATTGGAGCATCGTCGAGGAAGAAAAAGAAGAAAAAGAAAAAGAACAAGAACAAGAACATAGACCCAACTGAGGCTCTTAATTTAGGAGTTGAAGTTGACGTGCTGAATTTGCAAACGATTGAAGCTGCAACCAAAGTTAATTTGGAAGTAGAGGTAATCAACATGGCAGCGAATCCTGATATACTTGCCATCCGTGAAGTCTTTAAGAACAATGGAGGAGGCAATGCGGGGCTGTTAGAAGCAAGAGGGACATGAGCCGATTTTGATTTACACCCTACTCTTACAACATAATTGAAAGGAATCCCTTCTCTGGGGGAACCTTTGATGATTTTCAGCAACATCTAAATAAGTTCCTTGGGTATGCAAGTACACAAAAGGATGCAGGAGCTCATGAGGATGCGAGGAAGATAATTTTATTTAAGTTCTCGCTGAATGAAAAAGCGAGAGATTGGTACGATAATCTTAATGCTGCTGAATGTGATACATGGGAGAAGTTGAAAGTGAAATTCTTGGAGCGATACATGCCACCTTCAAAGGTGTTCAAGATGAAGTAAGAAATCAATCAATTTACTATCCATGGTAATGAGAAGTTTCATGAAGCTTGGGACAGATTCAAGGACATGCTTCGGAAGTGTCCACAACATGGGCTATCTAAAGCTCAATACATCAGTATATTCTACAATGGGTTGGATTGCGATTCTCGTGTGTTACTTGATGCTTCATCCAATGGAGCATTGCTTACAAAGTCACCCATTGAGGCCGAGAAGCTTTTCGAGGATATTTCGATGAATTCAAGAGATTGGCCGACTGATAGAGTGAGAGACACTTATTTCCTTGGTAAAGTAGCACAGGTTGTGCATACTATGGTGAAGTCGGGAATATATGATGAGATCGTCTCTAGCTTAGCTAGTATCAACAAGTTACTTGAATCTCAGCAAAAGGAGATTACGGATATATCGCAGAGAGTAGCAATGATGCAGCAGAATGGTGGCTATGAAGGAGCTAGCTAAGATGAGATTAAGGAGGCAAACTATGTCATGGTTCAAAGTATTCAAGGAACTAGGTACCCAAATCAAGGAAACCATAATTATCAGGGGAATTACAACAATCGTGGTCCCCTGGGTAATTACCAATAACCAAGGATGCCGGAGTTTTCATGAAGTAATCCGAATAATGCGGTGCAACCTCCTATCGGTGTTGATCCGGGAGCTAATATGGAAGAAGGGAAGCCGGGTTTTGAGGATACAGTGAACAGGTACATGGCGAGGAATGATGTAAGAGTAGATCATCTTGAGGCTAAATTAGAAAAGAAGATTTATGCCAATCATGAGGATTTGTCTAAGCAAGTGAATGACCTTACATTGTTGCGGGGGAGATGGCAGAAAACGTAAACAAATTGACTCAAACTATTGAGAAAGGGAAGCTTTCGTCGTAAAGTATTGAGAATCCAAAGTCTTGCCATGCCATAACATTGAGGTCTGGAATGTAGTACGAGGGACCAATGAGGCCAGAATCGAATGTTGAGGTGACAGGAGCACGATTCGACCCTAATTCAACCAACTTAAGTGGTTAAACTGCATAGGAGAAGTCGAACCAGACACCTGGGTGACATCCGGAGGATATAGAAGACCAGTTCAACCAAAACCTTATCGATTCGACCAAAACCTCTGGTCGAACTCAGGAAAAATTCCACTATCTAGAGCACTCTGTTTTATCTAAAGCCCGATTCAACCATGATCACTATGGTTCAACCAACCCCGTTGGTCGAACTGCGGTCGAATCAGCCTTTAAGGGGGATAATGAACTTTCAGGTGCTCAGTTCGACCATTACTCACCCAGTTCGACCAGCCACCCTGGTCTAACCCAGGTCGAATCGTACCGTTCTGCACCATTTTCTGCTCTGAATGCTTCGCATGATGATGGTGTCACTCCAGTACCTTCCAAAGAGCAGAAAACTGAAATTATAGTGGAAAAGAAGTGGTAAAGATCCAAGAGATTGAGAGCCAAAAAGGATAAGGCTGAGAATGTTGAACGTGATGAATGAGGGATTCCCAAAATAAAGATACCTCCACCGTTTCCTTTCAAGCTAGTTATGAAGGGATTGGAAGAGAAGTTCAAGAAGTTTTCAGAGATCATAAACAAAATAAGCTTGAACATTCCTTTCTCTGAAGGATACACTTTTGAAGAAGAGAAGCTTAACGGAATTGAAACAGTCAATTTGTCTGAGAATTGCAGCTCGATCATTAAGAGAAAGCTGCCAGCTAAGTTGAAGGATTCGGGAAGCTTCACTATCTTATGTGAGATATGAAAGGGGCCGGCACGTCGAGTCTTATGTGATCTTGGGGCAAACATCAATTTGATGCCATTATCTATATTTTAAAGGCTTGGTTTGGGGAAGTTAACTCCCACAATAGTTGCTCTACAACTAGCGGATATGTTTATGACTTTTTCGAAGGGTGTTATTGAAGACGTTCTTGTTAAAGTAGAGAAGCTAGTCTTTCATGTGGATTTTCTTGTGCTTGAGATGAAGATGAGAAGGATAATGTCCCTCTTATCTTAAGGAGACCTTTCCTTGCTACTGCGGGAGCTATGATAGATGTGTAGAAGGGTGAGTTACGACTGTGAATGGATAAAGAAGAGGTCTTATTTAACCTTGACAAAGCAATGAAGATGCCAATAGAGATGCAATGTCATAGTATTGATGTGGTGGAGGAGATTGTGAAGGAAGACATGTCTTTGATCCTGTCGAAGGATCCTCTTGAGACATGCTTGGCGGAATCTCTTACTTTTACCACTATGGAGCTAGATGAACTCTCCAATAAGGTATGTATTGAATTTCTTGAAAACTTGCTTGATTTGGGTGATGACAGGTATGAATCGAAATGACCAAGATTGAAGAGGTCAACTGGACTAGGAAGTACTTACCATTGGATAGAAAGAGTGCACCTCAAGAAGAGAAGAAAAAGGAGTTGAAACCGATACCGGAGCACTTGAAGTATGCCTATCAAGGTGACAATGGAAAATATCCGGTAATTGTATCTTCTTCCCTTGATGATGATCAACTTGAGGAATTGTTAGATATGTTTAGAAAGTATAAGTCTGTGATTGGTTGGTCTCTTGATGATTTAAAAGATATCAGTCCTTCATATTGCATGCATAGAATAAGATTGTTAGATGAGGCCAAGAGTAGTATACAGAATCAGCGGAGGGTGAATCCTGCTATTCAAGAAGTGATTAGGAAGTAAATCCTAACGTGACTAGATGCAGGAATTATTTATCCAATTAGTAATAGTCCCCATGTGAGTCCATTGCATGTTGTAGCGAAGAAGGGGGCATGACTATTGTGAAAGCCGATGATGGTGAGACATTAGTCACTAGGATTCCTACTGGATGGCGTATGTGTACGAATTACAAGAAACTGAATGAAAATACATGCAAAGATCATTTTTCCCTTCCTTTCATGGATCAAATGCTTGATCGTCTTGTAGGGTATGAGTTTTATTGTTTTGACAGTATTTGGTTGGCATGAGGACGATAGTGTAAACGGATCATTCTGCGATCTGATACTTGATGGAGAATAAGGAAACAAAGCCAAGGATCATTAGATGGATTCTTCTTCTGCAGGAATTTGATATGGAGATCCGAGATAAGAAGGGTACGGAGAATGTTTGGCGGATCACCTATCAAGGTTGGAGACAAGGGAGCACTGTGATGATTCTTTCGATTATATAGAAGAAATGTTCCCTGATGAGAAGATCATGGTGGTGTTTGTTGAAGGAGCAAAAAGAGCATGTGTGGTGGCTGCCCAAGGAATGGATCCATGGTATGCGGATTATGTGAATTACATTGCCGTAGGAGAAATTCCAAGAGATCTCAACTGATATCAACTTGCAAAATTCTAGAGGGATGTTGAGACTTTTATATGGTATGATCCTTAATTTGTACGGATTCCATAGTTTGTAGGTGTGTGCCCAAGATGGAGATGGATAGTGTTCTTGATTTTTGCCATGCATAACCTAACGGGGGGCACTTCAGAGCTCAAAAGACGGCAGTGAAGGTACTTCAATCTGCTCTGTATTGACCTACTTTGTTTAAGGATTGTGAAACCTATGTGGCGACATAAGATAGATGTCAAAGGATGGGAAACATAAGTAGGAGAGATGAGATACCACTTTAGCCGAGCATTGTTGTTAAGATCTTCGATGTATGGGGGATCGATTTTATGGGGCCTTTCCCCTATCTAATGGATTTCTCTACATCCTATTAGCAGTGGATTATGTTTCTAAGTGGGTGGAAGCCATTCCCACTCGCGTGAATGATTCAAGGAATGTGTTATCTTTCTTGAAGAAACATATCTTTGCCCGCTATGGAGTTCCTAGAGAACTTGTGAGTGATGGAGGATCTCACTTCGTCAATAAACTTCTTGAAAAGGTGCTTAAGGATTATGGAGTCAAGCATAAGGTTACTACACCCTATCACCTTCAAGCGAATGGGCAAGCTAAAGTCTCCAACCGACAAGTGAAACAAATATTGGAGAAAGTAGTCAGAACCAATAGGAAGGATTGGGATATGAAGCTCGATGATGTTGTGTGGGGGTTCCGGACTACTTATAAGATGTGTTGGATATGTCACCGTATCAAATTGTCTATAGGAAGCTGTGCCACTTACCCTTAGAGATTCAGCACAAAGCTTTTTGGGCATTGAGGAGTTTGAACTTGTCTTTAAAGGATCAAAAGGAGTTGAGGATGACTCATATAAATCAATTGGATGAGTTCAGAAATCGAGCTTACAAGAATTCGGAGATCTTTAAGGAGAGAATGAAGAAGTGGCATGATTCAAAGATCTCATATAAGGAGTTCAAGTAAGGTGATGAGGTATTACTTTTTAACACTTGTTGAAGCTCTTTGTAGGGAAATTTGGGAAATTAAAATCAAAGTGGACGGGGCCGTTCATTATTCATAGAGCCTGTGGAGGGGTGAGTTCTGAGCTTATGGACAAAGATGGGGACAATATCGCGGCGAATGGGCATCGATTGAAGCATTGTAAGTCATCGGATGATGCTTGCGTCGTCTTTGAGGATACCTTGCACTAGATTGGTACTGTCGTGACTCTACGACGTTAAACAAGAGCGCCTGTTGGGGGCTTTTCCTCCCGTTTTATTGCTTTATTTCTTTTTTGTGAGTAAGAAGTTTTCATATTTGAAGTGCTTACTTATCGACAATTACATCTCTTCGCAAACTTAGTTTCCACTATAGTTTCTACTAAGTTTGGGGGAGGGGGCGTGATGTACTTACCTCATGAAGCACCGAGAGTATAATCTTTTTTTTGTAATGTTTGTTAGGGGAGTTGATTTTTTGCGGCATATTAAAAATTTAACCGGTTTTAGTGCGTCGATTTTTTGCAATTTGCCTAATGTTTAGTGGTGTTTTGAGTTATTTTTGAGTGTCATATGCGGAGTTACACATAAATATTGAGTTTAAGATTGATTTTCGAGCTAAGTTTTGCTCCGTTTTGGAACCTAATCTAATGTTTGTTTTTGAGCTTGAAGTGTGCAGGGGATGAAGAAAATTTGACTTTGGAGTATTAGGTGTTAGATTTGACCAAGGGTGCAGGTCGAACTGAGGAGAGCAAGTCGAACTGGTGATCAGAGACTCCATTAAAGGTCGATTCGACCACACAGGGAGAGATTCAACCAAGGCTTCGACCAAGATGGAGGTCTAACTGGAGATCAGAGAATTCTGTACCGGCTGATTCGACCAAGATGGGCTCAGTTCGACCAAACGGTAAGTCGAACCGAGGTCGAATTGTAGACCTAAAAATTTTGAACAGAGGAGTTCGACCACGACACTGTAGTTCGACCAAGGCATTTGGTCGAATAGAGGTTGAACTGAGGCGCAGAAGGTCTTCAAAAACTCGATTTGACCACGTTAATTCCGTTCAACCACTACAGCAGGTCGAATCTTACCAGGTAAGTTAATTTTTAGTCCTATTTTTTTACCTCCATTCGATCACTTTGCACACCACCTTCACTTGAATTCGTTCGAATCGAAAGCCCTTGCTTCTAAACTTCGATTCCACCCAATTTTGCTCCGATTAAACTACGTTCCATACTCTTTCCACTCAATTCGTCGTGATTTTCGAACAATCTTATTGCAAAACTAGGGTTTTATCGCGATTTTGAGGATTTTATCACACTTGTTCGTTCTTTAGCCATGGCCGGTTCAAAAGATACGCTTTCTCAACTCTATTACCCTAGGATTGAAGTTCTAATTGTTGATTACAAGTAGGTAAGTTGATTGAATGAGTATATATGTGAATTCATGGTGTAATTTGAGTTTTTGTGTACAATTTCATATGAACAATTGATGGGCTTGTCCTTTGGCCTCTTCTCTATCATTTCGTTTGTTGCCTCTTGGGATCTCTTCAAGGCCGTAATTATCCCATGAGTTATCCTTTCTTCCTGTTCTTGGGCCTCTCTGTAACTGGACCTTTTGTTTGTGGCGGACCTGCTTGTTGGGCTTTCGGCCCATTTGGCATGGGAGATATAATACCCATAACACCCTCACATCACATAAAACTAGTGTCACACATGTGAAATATTGAGATGAATGAGCTCTCATATAGAATAAAAAAAATAATTAAATTTTAATTTGTTCCCACATATATATATATGTATGTATATATATATATATATATATATATATATATATATATATATATATATATATATATATATATATATATATATATATATATATATATATATATATATATTTCCTAGTCATGCCCTATGGCGATAAATAAGTCTTTGATCAACAACGAATTGGAGTAACATGAAGAGATAGCCACCACACGTGAAAAATTATGAAGACATACCACGAGTACAAAAAATGGGCTGTGAGACATTTGATTTGATTGATACTGAACTTGAACTTTTCTCTCCATAATGAAAATTAGGGTAAAATGTTTTAGTGCAGTTTTTTTTACCATTACAAATAGTTTGGATTGGGGCTCAACCTCATTTTTTATTAATAATAATGGGCAACTTAAGAGTTGGGATGACACAACAAGAATGTTAGCCTACATAATTATAAGAACCTCATGTCTATATGTATATATATATTTCCTTCTAGTCCTTAATTCACCGGTTAATCTATTTTCTTTTTTCTTTTTTTAAATAATTAATCGATTTCATTTTTCATTCACATATCTTACCTTTTGCCCAAAATTTTAAATAATTATAATTGTAATCTAATAATAAACATTAAAATCGAGGCTGGATAGGACCTTAAAATCACTTAATGATATTTTTAGTACAACACACGATTTTTCTTTTTACATTTTCTTATATAGTTATAATTTTTAATGAGTTTCCCATAATACCCTCAAATCAAATAAAACTAGTGTTACACTAGTGAAATAGTGAGATGAATGAGTTGACATATAAAATAAAAAAATATTAAAATTTTTATTTGTTCTCATATATATCCTAGTCTTGCTCTATGAAGAGACTTAAATCTTTGATCAACAAAGAAGTAAACTAACAGGAAGAGAGAGTCACGCCAGTGAAAAAATTACGAAGACATACCACTTGTACAAAAAAATGGGCGACGAGACATTGGACTTTATTGATATTGAACTTGAACTTTTCTTTTCAAAACAAAAATAAGGGTAAGGTTTTTAGTAAAGCGCTTTTTTAGCATTAGGATTTGGGCTTAGCCTCATTTTTTCTTTAATAAAAATGGGCCCCTTAAGAGTTGGGATGGATAGATAAGGATTTTAGCCAAAGTAATTATAAAGTCTTCCTGCCTCTCTCTCTCTCTTTATATATATTTTTTTCCTATCACGACATTCACCGGTTAATCTATTTTCTTTTCTTTTTTTTAATATTGAATTAATTATACTTTTCATTCGCATATCACACCTTTTGCCAAAAAATTAATATAATTATAATTTCAATCTAATAATAAACTTTAAAACCAAGACTGGACTGGACCTTAAAATCACTTAATAAAATTTTTGGGCCAACACATGATTTTTCTTTTCGCATTTTCTTAAATAGTTATAATTTTTAATGAGTTTCCCATAATACCCTCACATCATATAAAAATAGCATCACACATGGGAAATAGTGAGATGAATAAGCTCTCATATAAAATAAAAATATATTGAAATTTTAATTTGTTCCTATATACTATATATATTTTCTAGTGGTGCCCTCTGGAGATACTTAAGTCTTTGATCAACAATGAATTGGAGTAACAGGAAGAGAGATCAACCTCCCGCGAAAAATTACGAAGACATACCACGAGTACAAAAAAATGGCCGGTGAGACATTCGATTTGATTTATACTGAACTTGAACTTTTCTCTTCAAAACGAAAATTAGGGTAGAAATTTAGTGCAGTGCTTTTATAGCATTACAAATAGTTGGGATTGGGGCTCAGCCTCATTTTTTATTTAAAAATAATGGGCCACTTAAGAGTTGGGATGGCACGACAAGAATTTTAGCCCACATAATTATAAGGACCTCATGTCTATATGTATATATATATATATATATTTATTTTTCATACTACTCCTTTCACCGGTTAATCTATTTTCTTTTTTTTTTTTTTTCAAATAATTAATTAATTTTACTTTTCATTCTCATATCTTACCTTTTGCCCAAAATTTAATATAATTATAATTGTAATCTAATAATAAACTTTAAAACTGAAACTGGACAGGTTCTTAAAATAACTTAATGATATTTTTAGTCCAACATATGATTTTTCTTTCCATATTTTCTTATATAGTTATAATTTTTAATGAGTTTTCCATAATACCCACAAATCAAATAAAACTAGTGTCATGCTTATGAAATAATGAAATGAATGAGTTGTCATATAAAATAAAAAAATATTAAAATTTTAATTTGTTCCCACATATATATCCTAGTCTTGCCCTATGGAGAGAATTAAGTCTTCGATCAACAAAGAATTAGAGTAACAGGAAGTGAGAGTCACCGCTCGTGAAAAAATTACGAAGACAAACCACTAATACAAAAAAAAATTGGTGGCGAGGCATTGGATTTTATTGATATTGAACTTGAACTTTTCTTTTCGAAACGAAAATAAGGGTAGGATTTTTAGTGAAGTGCTTTTATAGCTTTACAAATAGTTGAAATTTAGGCTCAGCCTCATTTTTTTATATAATATGTTTATGTGAAGTGTTGAGACCAGTGTCGTCACATCTGGAATCACACCGATCCTCCACCAGTTATTATTTAACAACTAACATGTTTGTGTGGTGTTGTGCTTGATGTTGCTTTTAGGGTTGTGGCAGTTGAATGAAGATTGTGCTGAATAGGACGCACAAGCCTGGAGAGCAATCCGGAAAGTTCTAGAAGTCCAGAAGACTCTAGAAGTTGAAAATAACTACCCAAAGTAGTGGGTTGGTTATTTGCTGTAATGGGTGGTTGTCATGTCTCCTAGTGGACCACTTATTTGAAGAAGGCCTGCAACATGCTTACGACTATAAATAGAAGTTGTCAGACTTCATTCCCTGGCACGGAGTAACTTGGAGAGTTCCTACATAGAGAGTCACCAGACGTAGAGTTTATTCGACTACGTTCCTCTTGTATTGTTTTCACTGGTGTTGTAAAATGTCGTTCTGCATCACATGTATAGTATTATCCCGTATGTTTTGTGTGTACTGTTCACAGGCAGCGGAAGTACATACTTGAAGTAGGGTTTATTTCTAACAATCTAAGTCTTACCATTTGGGAGTTTGTTTAGGATTTATATCCGTGTGTGTATTCGAAGAGTGGAAGGAATGTTTTCATCTCATTGAAACTGATTTTGTAAATCACTTTTTTCAAGTTAGTTATATTTTTGCCATGAGGCCTCTACAAACTTATTCATAAGTTTGTAGAAAGATTGACTAATTTTTTGTGTTAAGTCTTTCACTGTACAAACTTGCATATTCGTATTCAAGTTTCAATTCTGATAAGAGTCTGTGTTGTACGAAGTGTTACCACATAAAGGACAATATCACTGTAAACACTTACACACCCGACGGACCCCCTCGATAAGTGGTATCAGAGATAATACTTGATGGTACTAAGTGATGATTCCTGGTGTTAAGTATTGAAGTGTCTTGGATTATCCCGCTGGATCGATCAACCATCCTTCCATACTTGATGGAACCAATTATGCCTTATGGAATAGGCGAATGAGGAGTCTCATCAAGTCGATGGATGAACATTCTTGGATAGCCATTCTAGTAGGCTGGACACCACCTACAGTTCAAGACAGAGATGGAGATCTAATCATCAAGAATGAGCTTGAATGGAGCACTGAGGAGAACACTCAATCGATGATGAACTATCGAGCACTCAATGCAATCAACTCATCGGTTGATACAATGATGTTCAACTTGATCCAGAATTGTATATCAGAAAAGGATGCTTGGGAAAGGCTTCAAGAGCATTGTGAAGGATCTGGAAGTGTCAAAAGGACAAATGCAAGAATGTTGAATGCGCAATTCGAGAGCTTGAGGCTGAAGGAAGAAGAGACAATATCATCATATAATGAGCGACTCTACGAGGTGGTGAATGAAATGCAGTCACTTGGGGAACCTATCTCCAATATCAGGTTAGTAAGCAAAACTCTGCGTACGCTTCCTAGTAGATTTAATGGTAAAATTTGTGCTACCGAAGAGTCTAGGAACACTGATCTGTTGAGTCATAATGAGCTAAAAACTTATGAAATGAATTTATCTCAACAAGATGCTGCGTATGATAGAAAAGGTGTTGTTGTTTTTAAAGGTGAAATTGGTGCTTGTTCTAGTTCTGGTAAGACGTCTATCATAACTGATATTAAACAAGTTGACAAAAATGTTGACAATATTTCTGATGATACTGATAGTATTGCTTTACTTGCTAAGAAATGTGAGTCTTATCTTAGACAAAAGAAGAACAAGTCTAAAGCAAACATTCAGCCTAAGGTAGAACATTCCCCTCTTACTCATATTCGTAAACCCACTCAAAGAAGAAAATTTAGGTATGATCCCGAGTTTTGGAAAAAGATCATTTGTGATGAATGTACTGGTTTTGATCATTATGCAAGTGAATGTGCTAACACTCTTCTGAAGAAAAGAATGAGCTTAAATGCTTGTTTGAGTGACGATGATTCTGAAGGAGATCCAGATGCAAATGAAGAATAACTTGCGATCTTAACACAATGTGTGAAGGAAGATTTCTCTGAGAGTGACTCAGATGTTGGTGTGCCAACATCAGAAACAACATCATGCAGGATTATGTCTACTTCTGATCCTGATATGAACTGTACTAATGCTTTCTCTTCTAGTACACGTACTATATAAGAACCTCTAGAGATGAAGATTTCTGAACTTCTGAAAGAACTGAAAGCAGTCAACCCACAGAATGATGGTTTAATTGAGATCATAACAAGACTTGAGGTAAATCTTACTAAGAAGTATGCTGAGATTTCTAAACTCCTAGATCAGTTAGCTGCTTCCACGTTGAGCTTCAAATAGTACAGTAAAGATACTCTGTTTTGAATGAAGCTTTATCTGTTGGAAAAACTAATATATTTGGTCTTGGATACACTGAAGATTGCATGCCTTTTAGTTTTAAAAGTCTTGTTAAGTTTGTGACACATGGTTCAAAATATGTGAAACCTGATTCAAATGATTTTTCCAAGAAGTTTTCTGATAGAAAAGGCAGTAGGACCCTTGTTTGTCATTATTGTGCAAACCCTGGTCATATTCGTCCTCACTGTTTCAAATTGAAAGATGATATATATATATATATATATATATATATATATATATATATATATATATATATATATATATATATATATACTTTCTGGAAAAATGTTTTCTGGAGTGTTACCACACAAGTATTCACATACAACTAAATCTGCTTGGGTCAGAAAACCAAAAGTGATTTGTAATGTTGTCTGTACTTCTTTACAAGCATGTGTACCTGGTCTATGGTATTTTGATAGTTGTTGTTCTAGACTTAAGACTGGTAATGTTGAATACTTGAAGGATTATGAAACTTTTGATGGTGGTAAAGTTACTTATGGTGGTGGCTCTAAAGGTAACATTATTGGAAAAGGATCTTTAAATGTTAAAGGTTTTCCAAATCAGAAGAATGTGCTTCATGTTGAAGGTTTACGCGCTAATTTGATAAGCATAAGTCAATTATATGATGATAATTTGCATGTGAAATTTGATAAGAATTCATGTTTTGTGCTGAATGAACTGATGACTGTGTGATGATTGGTAGTCGATCTGCTGATAATTGTTATCTGATTGATAGCAACATTTCTGCAACATCTCACAACATGATGAAAGTGTACTTTGGCATAAAAAATATGGCCATGTAAATTACAAAAATTTATAGAAATTGGTTAAGTTTGTAACTGTTAAAGGATTGCCTAAGCTTAGTTTCAAAGATCCACCTGCATGTGGTTAATGCCAAAAAGGTAAGCAGGTAAGATCTTTGCACAAAATCACAACAATGTGCACATCTTCAAGGTGTTTTGAATTGCTTCGCATGGATCTCATGGGTCCTATGGAGACTGAAATTCTTGGTGGTAGGAGGTACTCTTTGGTTGTTGTTGATGATTTTTCTAGATTTTCATGGGTTGAATTCATTAGAGAAAAATCTGATACTTTTAATGTTTTCAAAGTTCTTTTTAAAAGGTTCAAAAATGCTTTCAATCTTAGAGTATGTAGGATTAAAACTGATCATGGTAGAGAATTTGAAAACAACATGTTTGCTGAATTTTGTAAAAAGAAAGGCATTATGCAAGAGTTTTCATCTCCTAGAAACCCACAGCAGAATGGGATTGCTGAAAGAAAGAATAGAACACTGCAAGAAATGGCTAGAGACATGCTTACATCAATGAATGTATCTAAAAGATTTTGGGCTGAGGCATTACATACTGCATGTCATGTTTCTAATAGGATTCATTTTAGACCAGGCTATGCTATTACTGCTTATGAACTGCTGTATAGGAAGAAACCAAACCTGAAATACTTTCATGTATTAGGTTGCATGTGCTACATTCTGAATGATAGAGAGTATCTTTCAAAGTTTGATTCTAAAAGTGATGAAGCTCTTTTCTTAGGATATTCTAAGAATAACAAAGCTTACAGAGTCTTTAATCTTAGAACCAAAACTATTCAAAAATCTGTCAACATTGTTTTGATGATTCATCCAATATTGCAGTAAACAATGTTGAGCCGAATGTGATCACATCGCCTATAACATCGAGTGTTGATTCAGAAGAAGATGAGAACCAACTCTACAGAACTCTAAAAAATACTCTTGCTCACAGATATAAGAAAGATCACCCTTCATCACAGATCATTGATGAGTCATCTGTTGGTGTTCAAACTAGAAGAAAAGGTAATTTAGAGATGCAGTACGATCGGTTTGCATGTCTAACATATGCAATCAGGTATGTACTAAATGTTATTTCTCTTATGTTAAACCCAAGAATGTGTCCGAAGCTTTAAAAGATGAATGTTAGATAGAGGCTATGCATGAAGAACTTGAACAATTCACTAGGAATGATGTTTGGAGTCTAGTACCTAGGCCTACAAACACTAATGTGATTGGAACAAAGTGGATTTTCAAGAATAAAACTGATGAATCTGGTAACATAGTAATAAACAAAGCTAGGCTAATTGCACAAGGATACACACAGGTTGAAGGAATAAATTTTGATGAAACATTTGCATCCGTAACTAGAATAGAGTCTATTAGGCTTCTCTTAGCTATTGCATGCTTTGTTGGTATCAAATTGTTTCAAATGGATGTTAAAGTTGTGTTCTTAAATGGTATTTTATTTGAAGAAGCGTTTGTTGAACAACCGAAAGGTTTTGTTAATCCATTTCACCTTGATTATGTGTATAAATTGAAGAAAGCTTTGTATGGTCTAAAACAAGCTCCTAGAGCATGGTATGGTAAACTAACTTACTTCTTACTTCAGTTTGGATTCAGTAGAGGTGAGGCTGATAGAACTCTTTTCATTAAGCATGAATCTGATGGCTTTTTGATTGCTCAAATTTATGTCGATGAGATCATATTTGGAGCAACATCACAGGTCATGATGGACAGCTTTGTGAAGGCAATGACGACCACGTTTGAGATGAGTGTGGTTGGTAACCTAAATTATTTTTTAGGGCTCCAAATCAAGCAAAGTAAAAGTGGTATTTTCATCTCATAGAGTAAGTATGCAAGGAACTTGGTGAAAAGATTTGGCCTTGAGAACGCTAAGCCAATGAAGATACCTATGGGAATATCACAAAAACTGTACAGAGATGATGCTGGCTCAGATGTTGACCACACTCTGTATAGATCAATGATTGGTAGCCTTCTGTACTTAACTTCGAGCAGACCTGACATTATGTATAGTATCTGTGTATGTGCTAGGTATCAAGCGATTTCCAAGGAGTCTCATATGAAAGCTGTGAAGAGGATCATTCGATATGTTGCTGGAACAAGTGAGATGGAATTATGGTTTTCGAAGGATACAAATAGCTCCTTGGTTGGATACAGTGATACTGATTGGGCAGGTGATTGTGATGTCAGGAAGAGCACAAGTGGCGGATGCTTCTATATGGGTAACAATCTTGTTCCTTGGCATAGTAAAAAACAAAAATGCATATCACAATCCACTGCTGAATCTGAATATATTGCTGCTGAAAGTTATTCCACACAATTGCTTTGGTTAAAAAAGATGTTAGATGATTATTTAGCACGAAAATTCATACTTTTCATATGCCGTTTTCATATGATTATTGTATAATTTTAGTATTTTTTGCGGAGTTTATTACTTATTTTCATATTTTTTATGACTTCATAGGTATTGTTAAGATTTTGCAGATTTAAAGCATATTATGAAGTGAAATTGATAATTATAGGAAGGGAATAAAAGTAACATAATTGGATGAGCAGCAGGCAATGTTATCACCGTGAGAAGTGAGCAATTTCATGAGGTAGCATAGATTAAATTTTTAATTATTAAATGGGCCATGCAAAGACAGTAGATTTTGCATGCAAGTATTGCCACGTCATCATGAGTGTTGGGAGCAGTTTTGGAAAAGTAAACGGAAGTGGTGGGCCCAACAGCATGAGAATTTGATTTGAAGATCAAATGAAACTTACAATCCCATGGAATTCATGCGAAGAATTAATAGGGCCCACGAGTTTTATGACGTTGTGTGAAGGCCCAAGACTTTCATTGCCGTGAGAATTCCCATTTCAGTGTATAAAAGTAGAAGCCATGAATCAACACAGAGGGACGATCGAAACAGAACAGAACACGCCTCTCATTCATTCTTCATCACAACCAATCATTCACCATAGAAACTTACGGTGAATTTCATTCACGCACCACCAATCCATCCATCCACTCACATCAGATCATTCACCCATCAATTCCATCGGTCTAGAGGAGGATTCCAATGCAGTTGAGAGATCAATCCAATCGGAGAGACGGAGGGAAAACGTAAACCACGTACTTGGGTTTTGTATTATTTTCTTAATTTCTTCTTTTGATGATTTTATTATGAATTTGTTAGCCATGAGGGTTGTTTGTGACTTCATGGGCTAGAAACCTTTTACAATTCTAAGGATTGAAGGTTAGGGTAGTTGATTTGGAACCCTCGACAAATATTGTGAATTTATGCTATTGTTGATTCTTGTTTATTCGATTTATTCAGATTATGTTAAATGTTTGTAATGTCTTCATAGCATGCTATTGATGTAGCTCGTGATGCTTGGTATGTTATGTTAGCTTATGTGCATACGTACTTAATATTGTCTGTTTGCTAGGGATTATAGTAGTTTGCCCGTGAACACGATAATCCTAAGGGCTGATAAATAAGATACTTGATATTCTTAGTGGAATAATGCAATTAGAAAATCAAGTAGGAAGTGAATAAGTTTGAGTAGTACTTTCAGAGAATATATGTTAGTCGAACTGGCCATCTGGAGGTTTATTAAGTTTGCCTTATTAGTATCTAGGAAGGAGGTTCAAAACTGTTCACGCATCATCTTGTGATGTATTTCCATTAAAATAGCATGAATGAACAATAGGAGGTTTAGGAGACCAAATCAATTGTACTACACCTGAAACCTTAGAGCTGTTACTTCTCTTGATTCAATCTTGAGTATTCCTTACTTTTATTTATTTTGTTATTTATTATTTCAAAACTTTAGATAATAATCATTCAAATCTTAGAAATTTGGTTAAAATAATTCTAGTTAAATAGTAATATAAAATAAATAAATAGATAGTTGTCTCAGTGGGAACGATATTATTTTTAACTTGGGTACTTGCCTCTGCAATTGACATCCATACACTTGGGGATTTAATTAGAGTGCGCAAAAATATGCCTAACAAGTTTATGGCGCCGTTGCCGGGGACAATTTTAATTATTTATTTTTATTTTATTGCTAATTTAATTAGGTTATATTTTAAGTATATTCTGACTCTAAATATTTTCTGAGGTACATAATATGGAAGTCAGATATGATGGAAACACGTTCCAACCTCATCAAGACCACACTAAGGAGCCACTTGAATTATGCTTAAGTGATTTTCTTGCTCTTCCTACTTCTATTACTGATAATTTTTCTAATGAACTTTCTCTTGAATTCCTTGAATGCTTGCATGAATTAAATAAATGCAGAGAGTTAAAAGGAGAAGCGGCAACAGTAGAGGAATCCAAGTTGAAGTAGCGTTTCCTTCCCTTTACACGAGAAGTGAGCGAGAATTTGGAGAAGATGGAGTTGGAAGAGGAGTTGATGATTCTTGTTGAAGAAAAAAAGGATAAGTGATGGAGTAATATTGAGAAGTTGATGAGTTGGGATGAAAACTCGATTGGCAATTTAAAGACAAATTTTAAGAATGCCAACGAGAGCGTTCCTTGCCACAAGTACACAATTGATGAAGAAGCTCAGCGCTTAAAGTACGACGGCAAGGATGAAAGATATCCATGGCCATTCCGATGAGCCTATGGATTTTCGTCTTGCTTGAAGACGTTAAAGACGAGCGCTTGTTAGGAGTCACCCCAACGCTATCTTTATTGCTTTCTGTATTTTATTTTATTTATTTAGGTTGCTTTTTATTTTTACCCACTCTATGTTCTCAGTTTGTAATTACTATTGTATGCAGATAATTGATCGATGTGTGAATTTTGGTTGGACACCAGTTCCTGAAAGCAAAAGGTGAAGGAGCAGGGGAGGCAACCGAAGTGCAAATAGAGAATGAAGGAGTTCTTGATATGTGTTGAACTTCCTTGATCATGAGCAAGGCTAGCTTCTGGAAAGATTACTAAAGAAAGGAACAATGCTCGACCAACACCGTCATCGAGCGACAATTCTGGAAGATGCCAAGCAGAAATACTAAGTCATCTAGAAAACATGTTCGATGGCAAGCATACCCAATCTAATTTTGAGCATGAATCCATCCTATCCAAAGAAGCCGATCGAAGTCGAGCACAGTCCATTCGATGTCAAACAGATTGGAAACGATCAATAGCCTTCATACGGAGATCGTAATCCATCTAAGAAAGCTTCTCAACGATTGTTATGCACTTGGTGTCGATCATTGGAACATGAGAAATCAACTGATCTAAAATGCATGAAAAAAAGCAATTCCGATCAATATTTTCTGGTCGTTAGTTGAGCTGGAGAAAACTTCATAGGTGTTGAGCTTTATTCAGAAATGAAATCAGCTGCAGGTTGCTTGACAGTCGTCATGCTGCAAAGAGAGGGAAGAAATCTTGCTGGATGCTTCCGTTTTCGGTGGTTGTGTGAGAAAGATTTTGAATGAGTGGAGTTGTCTTGAGTTCCTCATGCATTTACAGCAAGAACCATTGTAGAAATTTGGTAAATCTATTTACAAGAAAGTGGCGGGTCCAAGCACATTTGTGGATAAAGTAGTTGCATCCGCAAAGAGCACCTGTCTACCGTGAGCTGCTACTTATGAAGGAGTTCTGTGCATACCCGTTCATGCAAAGAAAATAAGTTTGGGGAGGTGCATTTGGTTCTTTGAATATTCTTTTATAACTTGGTGAACAAAGGAGCATGAAGAAGAGCCATGTAAGGTAAGAATTCTATTCTCTATTTTCTCTCCATATTCTATGCTTTATCTTTTCTATATTTCAAATCCCCTATACTTTTTCTTAAACTTATTTTGATATTCTATCGAAAATAAGTTTGGGGAGAAAGAGGTCGGTTTCTTGAAATTATTCTTTTATTGTGGAGAGTGGAGGAGAATGTCGAGGGAGATTGCTAGCTGAGGTAAGTGAGCTGAATTTTTGAGTGGTTGCATACTATGAGTTGAGTTTGTTTGTGGGTGAGATATTGATGTGGTATGAGATCCGTAATTTTTTTGTTGACTACTCCATGAACTTAATACTTCTGATAGAATTTTAGGTATGTGACATGATTTGATTTATGATGAAAGTATTTTTGCTTAACTTGAAAATTCTTATTAATTAGGTGAATGAAAATGTGTTGTTGCAAAAATCATGAATTGCTAGATAGCCTTGGTTGTTGGAATTTTTTTATACCTAGTGAGCTTTTGAGCCTATTGAAAATCATGAACATTCTAATGCATGATTGTTTAATTCTTGAGAGTTTCTTGATTAATTTTGATGTGTTTCTAGAACTTGCCATGAGTCTCCTTAAATATTCGAGAATAGTCTAGCGGATTATGGAAATGATATTAGACTATCTTTGATTTATATAGCCTACTTTTTCCATACACTTTGCCTGAATTCATTTAATCCTTAGTCAGCCCGTTGAGCCTTAAAAAATCTATTCTTTGAATAACCCGTTTGATCTTAATCAATATTTAATTTTTCCTTGTTTTTACTTGGATAAATTGAGAAATTGTTGAGGAGATTAGAAGAAGAATGTGAATAAGTTGGAGTTGAAAAGGATGATGAAGAAAGGAGAAGAAAAAGGATATAAAATCGTATTGAGTCGAAAAAGAAAAAAATAGAAAAAGAAGGAGTTGGGAAGAAAAAATAAAGTGAGAGAAAAAAAATATTAGTGGGGTAGTGCACAAATTTAATACCCCTGATGCAAAAAAAGAGAAGAAGACATTATAATCTCTCATTATTATGGTTAAAGAAAACAATTGAATAATTTGGAGTTGAGGAGGAGCTGTGCTTTAATGAAAGTAATAAGGAAAAATGAAAGATCATGATAGACCGCTTGATTGATCCGAGTTTAAGTCACTTATCCATATATTTCCTACCTTTCCAAAGAGCCTTTGTTACAACCAAATTAAAAGTTCTTTTTTATCCATAATTTTGCTAGCTACAAGTAAAAGGACAGTTGAGACAATGAGCAAGCTTATGGTTAAACACCGCAGTTAAATCATGTTGAGTGTCTTGAAGCCTATATACTTGAGAGTTTAGCAAAATATTTATCCTAGTGAGTTTCTATGTACCAAGGCATAAATCTAGTTGGTAATGATTTTTGTGATGTATCACATGCTTATCTATTTTATTGATTTGAATTTATTTTTCTAAAAATTTTCAGAAGCCAATATAATCATATGTCACGTCCTATTTTTCTTTTATTCTTTTTATTGCCTCTTGACGAGCAATGTTTAAGTTTGGAGAGTTTGTTTAACACGAAAATTCGCGCTTTTCATAGGTCATTTTCATATGATTATTGTATAATTTTAGCATTGTTTGTGGAGTTTATTACTTATTTTCATATTTTTTATGACTTCACGGGTATTGTTAAGATTTTACAAATTTAAAGCATATTATGAAGTGAAATTGATAATTATAGGAAGGGAATAAAAGTAACATAATTGGATGAGCAGTAGGTGATGTTATCACCGTGAGAAGTGACCAATTTCATGAGGTAGCATAGATTAAATTTTTTATTATTAAATGGGCCATGCAAAGACAATGGATTTTGCATGCAAGTATTGCCACGTCATCATGAATGTTGGGAGCAGTTTTGGAAAAGTAAATGAAAGTGGTGGGCCCAACAACATGAGAATTTGATTTGAAGACCAAATGAAACTTGCAATCCCATGGAATTCATGCAAAGAATTGTTGGGGCCCACGAGATTTATGATGTTGTGTGAAGGCCCAAGACTCTCATTGCCGTGAGAATTTCCATTTCAGTGTATAAAAGCAGAACCCGTGAATCGACAGAGAGGGACAATCGAAACAGAACAGAACACGCCTCTCATCCATTCTTCTTCACAACCAATCATTCACCACTGAAACATACCGTGAATTCCATTCACGCACCACCCATCCATCCATCCACTCACATCAGATTATTCACCCATCCATTCTTTCGGTCCAGAGGAGGATTCCAGTGCGGTTGAGAGAGCAATCCAATCGGAAAGACGGAGGGAGAACGTAAACCACGTACTAGGGTTTTGTATTTTTTTCTTAATTTCTTCATTTGTTGATTTTATTATGAATTTGTTAGCCATGAGGGTTATTTGTGACCTCATGGGCTATAAACCTTTTATAGTTCTATGGATTGAAGGTTATTGTAGTTGATTTGGAACCCTCGATAAATATTATGAATTTATACTATTGTTGATTCTTATTTATTTGATATATTCAGATTATGTTAAACGTTTATAACGTCTTCATAGCATGCTATTGATGTTGCCCGTGATGCTTGGTGTGTTGTGTTAGCTTGTGTGCATACGTACTTAATATTGTCTATTTACTAGGGATTATAGTAGTTTGCCTGTGAACACGATAATCCTAAGGGCTGGTAAATAAGATACTTGATATTCTTAGTGAAACAACGCAATTAGGAAATCAAGTAGGAAGTGAATAAGTTTGAGTAGTACTTTTAGAGAATATATGTTAGTCAAACTGGCCATCCGGAGGTTTATTAAGCTTGCCTTATTAGTATCTATGAAGGAGGTTCAAAACTGTTCACTCGTCATCTTGTGATGTATTTTCATTAAAATAGCATGAATGAACAATAGGACATCCATGAGACTGAATTAATTGCACTACACCTGAAACCTTAGAGCTGTTGCTTCTCTCTTGATTCAATCTTGAGTATTCTTTGCTTTTATTTATTTTGTTATTCATTATTTCAAAACTTTAGATAATAATCATTCAAATCTTGGAAATTTGGTTACAATAATTCTAGTTAAATAGTAATATGATATAATTAAATAGTTAGCTATCTCAGTGGGAATAATATTATTTTTAACTTGGGTACTTACCTCTGCAATTGACATCCCTATACTTGGGGATTTAATTAGAGTACGCAAAAATATGCCTAACAATGATTATGTGCTTAAGACAAATGCTTTAGTGATTTTTTGTGATAGCACGAGTGCTATAAACATTTCCAAAAATCCTGTGCAGCACTCACTTACTAAACATATCAGCATAAGACATCATTTCATTAGAGATTTAGTTGAGAAAGAAATAGTTAAGTTGGAGTATATTTCCACTGAGAAACAACTTGCTGACATTTTCACGAAAGCACTTGATTCGAGAGGTTTTCTTCACTTAGGAAATATCTTGGTCTCTGCATTCCATGAGTCATGCATAATGTTGCCTAGAGTGTGACAACACTCGAAGCGACACTACTGTCAGTTTTGTCTTTTTATGTTGAAATTAACTTATTTGGTCGTTTATTTTCTTGTTGCTAACTATATTCTGGTTTAAACCTGAGGTGCAATTTTGGACATACACAGCTGAAAGCACTAGTTCTAAAAAATCAAAGGTCTAAACATGCTGAGTAACTAGGCACACGGGGCTGACAACCACGTGTGTTCTTTTCTAAAGGCTGTTTAGTTTCAAAAAAGGAATTAGAACACTCTTGGACTATCACTGAGTAACCAGACACACGGGGCTGACAACCACGATTTGATCTTTTCAAAAGGTGGTATGTTCCTTGAGATTGAAAAGTGCATAAAAATCCATAAATGGATAAAAAGTGTATGTGTGCCTGCGTAAAAATTCAATCTTGACTGATTCCTCTAGAATGTTTTTATCTTATGAAAATGTGTTATTAATTTAATTATTTTCAATACATTAAGTGATGGAATTTATAGTATATTTATTTATTAATTACGCATATTGTTTCTCTTTTATTTATTAAGGCTATATTTTTCTCATATAAGTTAGTGGGCCTTAGTAACTGTTGCATTTAATCCCCTGCATTACACGATCAACAGTTACACTTTGTGGACTTACACCCCTTCTCAAATCTTCTCTTCTTCTCTTTAAAATCTCGAAGTGTATGTGTGAGTTGATATGGTGTGAATATTGTTTGCCTGGTTAATCATTACACAACACTCTCTCACATTCTTTTGGTTTTTTAAAATTCAAATTGTTGTCTCATTCGCGTATCTCAATGTCTCCTCCAAAGACAAACCTTTCTCCTTCCAAAGCAAAACATTCCTCATTATCCAAATCCTCTGCTTCCTCTCACAAATCCACTCCACTTCAAACCTTAGCTTCGATGGCCGAAAATGTCGTGACTGGTGCTGCTCAGAATGTAAATCCTGATGTTGCTACACCGCCGCTTGGACCCGTTGTAGAGTCAGCCGTACCCAAACATATTATCCTTCCTCAAGGTACTCCCGACTCTGTATTTCTCTCGCTTCATGCTCATATCGCTGATTCAAGCATTTTTGTATCTCGAATCGAAGTCCCGATGCCTGAACCTCCTTATACTATTGTCCAATCTGATATTCCCGCTCCATCATCTGAACCCACTCAATCTACTGTTCCTCCGTTTGAAATTCCATCTAAAACTCAGCCCTTTGAAAGATTTGAACCATCTGACCCTGTTCAAGTCCCTTTCACATCATCACCCATTGCTTCTCCTATCCGTACTGAGTCGAATCCGCCCGTGTCTTCTCCTTCATCATCACTGCCTGTTTTGATTATGGAAAGGTGACCAAGAAGACTGCTTCTAAGCACAAGGATCCGCCTATGCACTGGTCTATCCATGTTCGAAAGAAGAGTCAAACTGCTGGTTCACAAAATGCTCCCAATACTGCTAAAGGGAAATATCATATTTCCTTGTCTGATTCTGATAATGACTCTGCTCCAATGGATGTAGATGTTCCTGGAGAGAACCCCACGATGGTTGAATTCTGCAAAGCCCTGAAGAAAAGGAGATGAGGTAAGAAAGTTGTTTCTGATGTTGCCGCCTCTGTTGCAACACCTGAAGAAGAAATTGAAGCTGATCTGGACCAACTGATTGATGATATTGCCGCTGATGTTGCCACTGATAAAGCAACACCTGTTGATGCGGAGGCACAAATCTCAGATCTTAATCCTGATTCTTCGTCTGAGGAAGATGAGGATGCACCCGAGGAATCTGATAAAGGTGCTACCTTTGATGAATCAAATGAGGATGCTGCTGATACCAATGATGAAGTTGCTCTAGATGCTGATGATGATGCTGCTGATGATGTTGATGAACAAGATGATGATGATGAACAGACTGATGATGCTGATCCTGAAGATGCTGATGAAGAAGATGATGATTCTGATTATGATCTTGAGAACTTTGGAACTGACCGTTTCTACTTTGTTGATGGTAAGGCCAGATATAAGGAATTTGCAAAGAAAGATGTCATTCATGAAAGGAAAATGAAGGATGCAGACCTTGTCACACACAATCTCACTCAATTCTTTGAAGAACAAAGTTTGCTCAAATCTCTCAAGTACTCTAGTACTTTCTGCAGCAATTGGATTTGTGAGTTTTATGAAAACATTAGTTCAAGCATGATTAAGAGTACTAGTCCTAAGTTTGCAAAGATTTACTTTAGGAAAAAGATTTATGATTTTTCTCCTGAAAAGATTAATGCATTATTGGGGACTGTACATTCTGAAAGTGATGATGATATGGATGAGATTGTTTCTGTGATTACAGGTGGTCTGATTACTAGTTGGCCTAAGAAGTTGTTTAGTCCAAGTTTAACAAGTCTACATGCTGTCTTACACAAGCTGTGTGTCTACAATTGGTTGCCTACCTCAAACATCACTAGAGTTACTACTGAACATGCTGTGCTGATTTATAAGATAGGGAAGAACCTGCCTTTTAACATTGGTGAAGTTATTTAGATGAACTTGATCAGTTATGTTGGAAATATTTCAAAGGTTGGCAAGTTACCATACCTTGCATTAATCCATCTCTTGCTATCAGATCAAGGTGTTAAGAAGGGTAAGGGTGATTTTCAGTCTCTAAATTCTCTAGTTTTAGGTATTGCTAAACCTCTGCTTGAAGGTAATCGCATTGTTGATCTACCTATGTGAACCTCGCTCCTGCTCATGAACCTGAACCTAGAACTCAGAATGTTGCCTCTGATGTTGGAAACAGTACTGTACGTACTGATGCTCCTGCTCAATCTGGAGAGATAGTTTCTATTACTGTGCATCGCAGGTACATTGAAGAGCAAGCTAATGCACTCGCACGCCAAGTGTCTCATCTTAGACTCCAAGCCTCTGCATTGAATAGGCAAGCTGACTGGTTAGAACAAAGAGCTTAATTATAGACTGATTTTCTATCTACAACCACAGGTGGAGAGATACCTGATGCTGCTTAAAATGCTGCTGCTGTTGAAAGCTCGAGCTCAGGGGAAGTTGTGATCGAAGACATCATTGGAGAACTAGAAGGAGAAAATACTGATCGTGTTATAGGTGCTGATGCTAATGTTGCTGATGATGCTGCAACTTAGGGAGAGTTCATATAGTAACAGGGAGATTGAGTTTGGAGAATAGCAGATCAAATCATGTTTGTTGATGTTATGATACCAGGAGTCTGGGAGAGTAGCAGATCATGATGTTGATGTTCTAATAAAGACTGTTGCTGCTCTAACTTGCTCCAACTCTCTAACCCTCTAACTATTTGATGGTGATTTATTTAAACTGATATTTCTAATTCCTGCTGGATACTTAGTTATTTCAGTTTGTTTACTGTTCTCAACTTATTGAAACTAGGTTGCTGAATTTTTAGTAACTTTAGTTTTTACCTTTTGTTAACTCTGAACTAAGATCTGATCTTATTGGTTAATTACTACTTTAGTAATTATGCTCTGATATGCTGAGTTATTTTGCACAATAGACGAACTAACACCTGATGTATTATTTGGATATCTTGTTTTCTTTGCATCAGGTTGTATGGTTGCGGATATATGTGATTGGGGAAGATTGTTGATGTGAAGTGTTGAGACCAGTGTCGTCACATCTGGAATCACATCGATCCTCCCCAAGTTATTATTTAACCACTAACATGTTTGTGTGGTGTTGTGCTTGATGTTGCTTTCAGGGTTGTGGCAGTTGAATGAAGATCGTGCTGAATAGGACCCACAAGCCTGGAGAGCAGTCTGGAAAGTTTTAGAAGTCCAGAAGACTCTAGAAGTTGAAAATAACAACCAAAAGTAGTGGGTTGGTTATTTGATGTAATGGGTGGTTGTCATATCTTCTAGTAGACCAGTTATTTGAAGAAGGCCTGCAGCATGCTTTACGACTATAAATAGAAGCTGTCAGACTTCATTCCTTGGCGCGAAAAAACATGGAAAGTTCCTACATAGAGAGTCGCCAGATGTAGAGTTTATTCGACTACGTTCCTCTTGTAGTGTTTTCACTGGTGTTGTAACATGTCGTTCTACATCACGTGTATAGTATTATCCCGTACATTTTGTGTGTACTGTTCACAGGTAGTGAAACTGCATACTTGAAATAGGGCTTATTTCTAACAATCTAAGTCTTGCCATTTGGGAGTTTGTTTAAGATTTATATCTGTGTGTATATTCGAAGAGTGGAAGGAATGTTTCCATCTCTTTTAATCTGATTTTAGTAAATCACTTTTTCCATGTTAGTGACATTTTTTCCATGAGGCCGCTACAAACTTATTCATAAGTTTGTAGAAAGATTGAGTAATTCCGTGTGTTAAGTCTTCCGCTATACAAACTTGCATATTCGTATTCAAGTTTCAATTTTGATAAGAATCGGTGTTGTACGAAGTGTTACCACACTAAGGACAACATCACTATAAACAATTACACACCCTACGGACCCCCTCGACATATCAATAATGGGTCCCTTAAGAATTGAGATGGCTAGACAAAGATTTTAGCACAAATATTTATAAGGTCTTCATGCCTATATATTTTAATTTTTTTTCCTTCCACAACTTTCACAGGTTAATCTATTTTTTATTTTAAATATTGAATCAATTATATTTTTCATTCGCATATCTTACCTTCTACCGAAAAATTAATATAATTGTAATTGTAATCTAATAATAAACTTTAAAACCGAGGCTGGACTGAACCTTAAAATCACTTAATAAAATTTTTGGGCCAAACACACGATTTATCTTTTCATATTTTCTTAAATATATATAATTTTTAATGAGTTTCCTAAAATACCCTCACATTATATAAATTTAGAGTCACACATGTGAAATAGTGAGATGAATGAGCTCTCATATAAAATAAAAGATATTATATATATATATATATATATATATATATATATATATATATATATATATATAGTCATCCCTTATGGAGATAAATAAGTCTTTGATCAACAACGAATTGAACTAACACGAAGAGAGAGCAACTGCACGTGAAAAATTACGGAGACATACCACGAGTACAAAAAAAGGGCGATGAGACATTTGATTTGATTGATACTGAACTTAAACTTTTCTCTCCATAACGAAAATTTGGGTAGAATGTTTTAGTGCAGTGCTTTTATAGCATTACAAATAGTTGGGTTTAGGGCTAAACCTCATTTTTATTTAATAATAATGGGCAACTTAAGAGTTGTGATGGCACGACAAGATCTTTAGCCGACATAATTATAAGGCCCTCATGTCTGTATGTGTGTGTGTGTGTGTGTATATTTTCTTTTTTCTTATTTTTTTCAAATAATTAATCGATTTTATTTTTTATTCGTATATCTTACCTTTTGCCCAAAATTTTATTTAATTATAAGTGTAATATAATAATAAACATTAAAACCGAGGATGGACAGGACCATAAAATCACTTAATGATATTTTTAGTTCAATACACGATTTTTCTTTTCACATTTTCTTATATAATTATATTTCTTAATGAGTTTCCCATAATATCCTCAAATCAAATAAAACTAGTGTCACGCATATGAAATAGTGAGATGAATGAGTTGACATATAAAATAAAAAAAATATTAAAATTTTTATTTGTTCCCATATATATCTTAGTCTTGCTCTATGAGAGACTTAAGTTTTTGATCAACAAAGAATTAAAGTAATAGGAAGAGAGAGTCACCACCCATGAGAAAATTACTAGAACATACCACTAGTACAAAAAAAAATGGGCGGCAAGACATTGGACTTTATTGATACTGAACTTGAATTTTTCTTTTCGAAATGAAAATAAGGGTATGAATTTTAGTGAAGTGCTTTTATAGCATTACAAATAGTTGGGATTTGGGCTTAGCCTCATTTTTTTTTGGATAAAAATGGGCCCCTTAAGAGTTGGGATGACTAGACAAGATTTTAGCCCAAATAATTATAAGGTCTTCATGCCTCTCTCTCTCTATATATATTTTTTCCTTCCACAACTTTTACCGGATAATTTAATTTCTTTTTTCTTTTTTTTCAATTACTAAATTAATTATACTTTTCATTCGTATATCTTACCTTTTTTCGAAAAATTAATATAATTATAATTGTAATCTAATAATAAACTTTAAAACAAAGACTAGACTGGACCTTATAATCACTTAATAAAATTTTTTGGGCCAACACATGATTTTTCTTTTCACATTTTCTTAAATAGTTATAATTTTTAATGAGTTTCATATAATACCCTCAAATCACATAAAACTAGTGTCACAAATGTGAATTAATGAGATTAATAAGCTTTCATATAAAATAAAAAAATATTGAACTTTTAATTTGTTCCCATATATATATATTTCCTAGTCGTGCCCTATGGAGATACTTAAATATTTGATCAACAACGAATTGGAGTAACAGGAAGAGAGAGCAACCTCCCGTGAAAAATTACGAAGATTCTTAAAATAACTTAATGATATTTTTAGTCCAACACATGATTTTTTTTCACATTTTCTTATAATTTTTAAAGAGTTTCCAATAATATCGTTAAATCAAATAAAACTAGTGTCATGCTTGTGAAATAATGAAATGAATGAGTTGTCATATAAAATACAAAAATTTATTGAAATTTTAATTTGTTCCCATATATATATCCTAGTCTTGCCCTATGAAGAGAATTAAGTCTTTGATCAACAAAGAATTAGAGTAACAAGAAGAGAGAGTCACCGCCCGTGAAAAAATTACGAAGACATACTACTAGTACAAAAAAAATTGGCGGCAAGACATTGGATATTATTGATATTGATATTGAACTTGAACATTTCTTTTCGAAATGTAAATAAGGGTAGGTTTTTAGTGAAGTGCTCTTATAGCATTACAAGTAATTGGGATTTGTGCCCAGCCTTATTTTTTATTTAATAATAATGGGTCCCTTAAGAATTGAAATGATTAGACAAAGATTTTAGCACAAATAATTATAAAGCCTTCATGCCTATATATATATATATATATTTTTCTTTTTTCCTTCCACAACTTTCATCGATTAATCTAATTCTTTAAAAATATTGAATCAAATATACTTTTCATTCGCATATCTAACCTTCTGACAAAAAATTAATATAATTATAATTATAATCTAATAATAGACTTTAAAATCGAGGCTGGACTGGACCTTAAAATCACTTAATAAAATTTTTGGTCCAACACACGATTTTTCTTTTCACATTTTCCTAAGTATTCATAATTTTTAATGAGATTCCCAAAATACGCTCACATCACTTAAAACTAGAGTTACGCATGTGAAATAGTGAGATAAATGAGCTATCATATAAAAATAAAAAATATTGAAATATTAATTTGTTCCCATATCTTAGGTATACTATAGCAGAAACTTTTCTCTAGAGCGCTCCAATGTGACGTGTAATTTTCTCAATTTTTTGGATTTTTTTATACTTTTTTAATATTTTCCTTATTTATTTTAAATTTACGTCCTTAATTAATATTTTCTTTTTTTAAATAATGTGTTTATTATTTTTAATAATGATTGAATTTTTAATATTTTATTTATTTATTTGGGTATCATTAATTAGTTACTATATCTTTTAATACAATAAATTAATTAATATCAAATTAAATCATATATATAAATGGAAAAAAGAATATACAGTATAATATTCTCTCTCACCCCACCTATAAATAAGACTTTTTGATTATTCATTCTAAATACACACATTCGTTTCTCCAAGAGGAATAGGAGTTTTATTCAAGTTCCTCTAGAGAATTGATTTATGAATATATAAAAATAAAAATTTATTTAGATTGACCGAATCAAGTAGAGATTCGATCTACTTTTAAAAAATTGATTCAAGTATTCTTTAAGAGAAAGAGAACTAATTCAAGTATTTTTGAATTGTTTTACCTCTTAAAAATCGATTCTTTAAGAGGAAGAGAATTGATTCAAGTATTCTTGAATAGATTTATATCTTAAAAATCGATTTTTCAAGAGATACTTAAATAGATTTACATCTTAAAAATTGATTTTTCAAGAGTAAGGGGATCGATTCAAGTATTCTTGAATCGATTTACATCTTAAAAATAGATTCTTCAAGAGGAAAAAATTTATTCAAGTATTACCTCTTAAGAATCATTCAAGTATTCTTTAAGATTTACCTCTAAAGTATTGATTCAAGTATTCTTTAAGTGAAAGAGGATCATCGATTCAAGTACTCTTGAATCGATTTATCTCTAGGGAATAAGAGGTTGAAAAATTAATTCATGTACAAAATCGAAAGCTCAAGTTCTTTAAGTTAAATTATTATTTCATATCAAATAACATTAAAATTGAGTTTGTAAATATTTGTTAATTTTTTAAATTTAGTATATTAAAATTTATATATTTACATATATCTTAAATATTCAATTATAAAATTTGTTTTCGTTTGTGAAACTAATAAAATTAAATAAAAAATAAAATTAATAAATTCATTAAAATTTATGAATATTTAAAAGAATATTATATATATATATATATATATATATATATATATATATAATACAATAGTTTCTTAAAAATAATAATTAATGGAAATAGAATTATTATTATATAGTTAATTAAGAAATACTAAATAATAATAATGAGTAAAAAGTAATACTCCATTTAAATATTATTTATAATATATATATATCAACTATTTAAAATATTTTTATGATTTTGTTTTAATTAATTATAAAATATTTAACCTTATTTTCGATAAATAATATTAAGTATTGTATAAGAAAGTCATTTTTCGCTAACGTGTTGTTCACGTATAATTTTACTATTTATTTATTTTTCTTATACACTTATTATGACTTATTTATTTTAATATCATTAATTGCAATTATTAAATAAATTCATTCGATATAAATAAATTAATTAGTATCTAATCAAATCATGTATAGAAAAAAAAGAATAAATTGAGTTTTTTTAAAATTTGATAATTATTTTAGACAAATAGTAAATTAAAGATTTATTACGAAGAGTTACATACTTTGATCATAATTGCACTTAAATACAATGCAAAAAATTGAAATACTAACAACTATATAATATACAGCAAAGAGACAAAATTACCCCTATGTAGTTCCACGTTTTTTTATAGAGATAGAGAGAGTAATAAATTGTTTTCAATTGAATTATGTTATAAGGTAACATTTAAAAAAAATACAAGTCAAGATTCTTTCAAATAATTAGAATATATGTACATATAGTATTAAATTTTTACATGATTTAATTATACTTTACATTATCAAAACTCAAATGTTATAATTTGTTGCAAATTCTTTACATTGATGATGAAAGAAATTTATTTTATATTATTTATTGAGGAATCAATATAAAATTTAAATTCGAAGTGTTTGATCGTCGTATTTATTTACTTAATTCTCTGAATTTTTGAATGATTATTTCACTTATTATTTACTGAAAGAAATTATATTTACTCATCTAAAATTAGATGATTAGAAAAGAATCTTGGTTTTAATTCTTACTGCTTAGAAAAATAACATAAGTGTTCTCACTATAGATGTCCTCTAGTGCCTATTAAAGTCTCTAGTGAAGAGTTGAGAAGTTCATAGAATTATGATGGTCTCATGCGACTCTTCGAATACTTGAGAAATAAAGAAAGGTAAGGGGTCGTGGTTAAACTTGATGAATGAATTGAAAATACTTGGAATAGAAATTTAAAGGGAAACCTTGGTCAATTTATTCTTCGTAATTTGCCTAGTTGTTTTGAGCAAGTTCCAACTGAATTACAAGAGATTGTATACAGTGGAAACTTCTGACAAAACGTTTGGCGAAAGAAAAACCCAATTTCATCAAGACATGAACAAATTAAGTATCTTATTCACCAGTTGTTGAAGCACGATTAGTGATGGCATCTGCTGACACGTAGTGTGTAGATATTGGAATCACTATATGTCTGCAACTAAGTGAGGATGAGATTACTGTGTACATGGGTAATGCTATGGAAGTAGTGGTTGTTGCAGTGAGATTTGTTTATCTATCTCATGATATGAATAAACGTTTGATTTTAAGGAATTGTCTTTACGTACGTTTTTCATAGAAAGAATTTGATTTCGATTTCTATATTTTACGGATGGATACTCTATTTCAATTGAATGACATAGTCCTTAAAATGAAAGGATTGAGCTACAATCTGTTATGGTATGTTAGTGACAATTCGTACGCTTTTAAATCATATTTATCCTACGGATGCAATAAATAGTAATTAATAAAGCATCTTCTAATCTTAGTAAGAGAAATGAATCTTCGGAGATGAACTAAACATACCTTTGGCATCTAAGACTAGATCATTTTACTTAAGTACGATTCGTAAGTTGATAGCCAGTGAACCGTTACGTTTATTGGAAGTGGAAACTATCGAACTTGTGAGTCTTACTTGGAAGTGAATATGATTAATTGCCTTTTTCAAGGCAAAGCGGTATAGAACCATGTAAAGATATGTTGGAAATAATTCAATCTGATTTATGCGATCCTAAGATTTTCCCAACGAGAGGTGTTTATGAATATTCGTCACTTTGTTTAACAACTATTCTAGAAATGAGATATATTTATTTGATGCACTGAAAGTCTGAGTACTATGATTAAAATCAAGAAGTACATGGCTGATGCGGTGAAGCGTCATGAAAAATATATCAAGTCATTACGATTTAATCGTGGTGGCGAGCACCTCTTAGGATAGTTTAGGAGCTATTAATCAGAGGTTGGGAAAGAATCCCAAGTTGTCAACATCGGGCATACCCCAGCTGTATGGTGTGGCGAAAAGAAAGAATAATACTCTTATAGTAATGGTTAAATAGATGATGAATTGAAATTACTAAATTCATTTTATGCTTAAGCCCTAGAAACAACATGTGGAATTGATGTTTGTAGGATATCCTAGAAAAATGAAGGGTGGTTTATTTAATAGTCTAAAAAGATCAGAAAGTGATCGTTAACACGAACACTAGATCTTTGGAGAAGGACTATGTAATAAATTATAAAGTCATGTACAGAATGTTCTTAAAAGGTATGGAAGAGAAACACAAATTATAGTATCAATTGTACAAGAGGATAAACCACAAGTAAACTGCATCGCTTGTCACATCTGATACACAATTGACAGTGATGCCTTGTCGCAGTGGGAGGGTTGTTTTACAACACGATAGATTTATGTTTTGGGAGAATCATGAGACTTGGTCCTTAGTAAAACATGAAATCAGCCCATGGACATGACAAAGTACTACAAGATCGAAATGTGGAATCTTAGTAAGTTGCAATGAATTTTTGAAATAAAATCTATACATTTTAAATAAAATCTGGGAGCTTGTAGGACCACTATATGGTGTAAAAGCCATTGGAAATGGTCATACAAAATAAAAGAGGATCATACGATAAGGTGGAAGCCTTTGAAGCAAAGCTTGATGTGAGGGGAAACCTGTTCGCTAGTAGCTATGTCTAAGTTGATCCGGATTTTTTTGTCTGTTGCTACTCATATTGATTATGAGGTATAGCAAATAGATGTCAAGACAGCTTTCCTGATTGGAAGTCTTGAGGAAAACATCTATGTGAAGCAACCAGAGTGATTCATTGCAAAGAGAGCTTCAAGATTATGGAACATCCATTTTGATTAGGAAATCCAATAATATGGATTTAATCAATGCTCGGATGGGTCTTGTGTATTGAAAAGAGTGACGAAAATGTGGTGGTATTTCTTGTATGTACGTAGATGGTATCTTGCTCATTGGAGATAATGAAAGAGTATTATCGTGCGTATGGGTATGGTTAATAAAGTAATATGAAATGAAGGACTTAAGAGAAGCAAAATATATCCTTGCGATCATACGGATCACAAGATAGGATATTGGGCTTATCTAGAGCTTCATGAAATGATACAATCCTTACTCGTTTTAGCATAAGACTTTAGCTAAGGATTTGTGTATTAGGACACAAAAGAAGATAAAATAAATAAAGGCGGTTCCCTATGCTTCGGAAAAAAGAAAGCTTAATCTATGGAATGATATGCACGAGAATGGATATATGTTTTGCCAATGGCATAGACAGTGGGTATCAAGGTAACCCGGAACAAGAATTTTGAATTATGGTAAAACATATTTGAAGTGCCTGAGAAGGACTGGAAATTATATGTAGGCTTATCGGACAAATTCATTACTTCTTGACGGTTACATAGATTCAGTTTTAAAATCATGGGGATGATAGTAAATTCACCTCAAGGTTATGTGTTTAATTTGTGAAGTAGATCCATAGTATGGAGGAGTGTTATGTAAAAATATATTTCGGATTCCGCCATGGAAAAAGATGATATATTGGAGCCTTGTGGCAACCAAATTATCTGTATGGTCCTAGAAACTTCGTAATAAACTTAGATATGATTTTAAATTTGCCCAAGATTATCACAATTTATTGTGATAATAATGGTGCAGTTCCAAACTTGGAGGAATCACGAGCCCATAAGGCACTTAAACACATTGAGAGCCAGTACCACCTAATACTAGAAATCATATGATGAGGGGAAGGTTGTTGTCGCCTAGATTGCATCGGATGATAACCTAGTAATCTTTTTACAAGGACCTTAAGGCAAAAGCTTTTGATGGTCATGTAGTGGAGTGGTAATCAGATGTATGGCAGCATAGTCTTTTAGTAAAAGTGAGAGATAGACGAAACCAATCTACAGTTCTATTGTGTTTCACGGTTTTTAAGCGTGTGTTGGCGTACATATCTTTAGGTAATAGTGAACCGTTTGGGTTCCATGCAATTCTACTGCAGCGGAAGCATAAGAGTTAAATCTTATTACATTTAACAGGGTTGATGTAGAGGTTGATCATCAGCAGCAGAAATAAACGACCTTCCGATCTTCTGTTGTATTCCTAAGCCATGTCTTGACGATGTGTGGGCAACGATCTACAAGACGATCTCAATCTGCAATCCTAATCTGCTTACTCACGATTTAGGCGTGAATTGGTAGTTTACCGGACTGCTGAGATTGACTATTTATAGGTTAAAACAAGGACCAGGAGGAGAAATTAGGGTTTGGGCCTCTATTGGGCTTAAGCATCCAAGTTTAGCCCAAAACTTATACTTAGGTCCAATAATAATAAATCAGTCCACTAAAGAAGTATTATTGAACTGCCACCCTAATCCCAAATTACGTTATAGGCTCCTTCTTATTACGAGCCCGTTAATCTCCCCGTGTTTAAGATTCAATGCTCATTAATTAATTAAATTACTGACAACACCATTAATTAATATATTTACCGAGAGTAGTGCCACTCAACCTTATTATCATGCTGGAATAAATACACCTGCAGGGTTTACATGATAATCATTATGAGCTCCTCAAGGGGACATCATCAACCAGTTCCATTATGACACAGATTCCTTCTACAATCAAAAGCACATCATAGAGACAACACCATATCCCAACACACCGAGCATGTTGATTTAACTATTAAATCTCACCCATTGATTAATCAAATAAATAAATACTGGCTTACGTGTCGAAGTTATTGTATAGGGATTAAGAGTATGAACATCCATAATAACAGAGATCAAGTTCTATTATATAGTTAGTATAAAACGAACGATCTCAACGGCGGTCCTATTCAATACACACAAAGTGCACTAGTGCAATTTTATAGTCAAGACAGACTAATGCCAAATCATACTAAAACCATACCGATAGATAGTCCCCTTCTATCTCGGTTGTTTATACTTTATAAGGAGCTGATAATATGATCTTTTGTGTGACGCCGCACACCACATTATCTACAGTATAAAGTAAATGGACTTTTGCAAGAATTCATATACAATTATTCAAAATGTTTGATCACATGATTCTCATTTAAAATAAATTAAATTGTCAAAAAATTATTCATATAAAAAGCTAGACTTCACTACAAGAAACTATCGTAATATCGATTGATTTACCGACGAAAAAAAATCATCGGTAATTATCGACGGTTTACCGACGAATTACTGATGATTTTATTAATTTAATAGGATTTATTTTAAAAAAGCGTCAATAAAATTTTACGACGATTTTTTAGACGGATTACCGACGGAATTACCGACAGATTATTTTCCCATCGGTAAATCCGTCGTTATTTTGGAGGGAATAAATCCTGGATGATTACCGACGGATTAAATCCATCGGTAAATATATAAATTTTTTTTAAAGAAAATTAATTTTAGTCTTTGATATACCGACGGATTTATCCGTCGGTAAATATATTAAATTTTATTTTTAAAAAATAATTTTAGTATTTTATTTACTAATCGATTTTTTCCATCGGTAAATATATTAAATTTTATTTTTTAAAAAAATTAATTTTAGTCTTTAATTTACCGACGAATTTATTTCGTCGGTAAATATATTAAATTTTTATTAAAAGAAAATTAATTTTAGTCTTTAAATTACCGACAGAATTAATCCGTCGGTAAATTTATCAAATTTTATTTTAAAAAAATTAACTTTAGTCTTTATTTTACCGACAAATTAAATCCGTCGGTAATATATCTTTATTTTTAAAAATATTATTTTAGTCTTTAATTACCGACAGATTAAAATCCATCGGTAAATATATAAAAACAAAAACAAAACACGTTTCTTGTCTTTTTTTAAAGTAAATCGTTGTTTGTCCCTGGATACATGATTCCCCAAATGAAGAACTCCAGAATGTGAGATCGAAGGCCGTCGACGAAATTGAATAACCTGCCACCACTTCTCGCCACCGGCCGCACTCCCTATAGTCCCGCCGCATAAGGCTTCTTCTTCCAACTTGCCGCCATCGATTTCAGTCTGCTCCGCTAGTGCGCGATCCTCTCTAGCCGTCGCCTTCCTGCGGCTTTTTGGTCGTCGTACCGCTTCAAGCCCTTGGGTTCCCAATTGAGCAATGATATTGCCGCCGCTCCGCTCTCCTCCGCCACCATCCCGACGCGCTTACGGCCCACCCTCAAGTCGGAGGAGAATTTTTTATTAGAAGCTGCGAGGATATAAAGCCCTAACATCCTGATTTTGAGATTACCCAGGTAACATCCTTCATGTTTTTGCTCCTTCGATCCAGGGACAGCTGATATCCTGTAACATATTTCTGTTATAATCTGCAACCTGTTTTCTCTTTTGGTTTATTTCTTATTATTGTCATTTTGTTATGTTAACTACATTTGCTGATGCTCACAAATTATATATTGAGAAGAGCAAATATCTTTGAGGTATGAGTTCTTAATTGGTCAGCTAGTAATTAATATCATTGAAGTTAGCTGCTATTGTTGTTTCTGCTGATTGTTGTAGTTTGTGTCATCCTATTGATCCCTCTTGTTGTTTCGGCCGCACTCCCTATATTGTTTGTTTACACGCTTTTCTTTTTTCCTCAACGGGGATTGTTTGTTCGCATTTTATCAAAAACTTCTTTTCTTTTCTTTTCTTTTGATAAAACTTCTTTTGTGGTTCATCCAACTTCAACTTCCTAGTTCGTGTTCATTCGCTCTGGACCTCTAGAAGGGCTAAGCTATCTACACTCGTGCTGAAAATGTTATTAGATGCTTAATGAACACTAAAAATCGGTGATTAAGCTCAAAATCCAAGACATATGACTAGTGAAATGGAATCCTGCTATACGATGAGGTAGTAGATGGGAAGCCTTTAATAGCAGACGTGTCTTCGGAATCTGGTATTTCTACTCCCTTTCAGGTTGTTTTGTGTCTTTGGAATCTCCTTGTTGCTGCCAAGTTATTGCAAAATGTCTTTGGAACGCCCAAGTTCTTGCAAGGTATTGCAAAGTGTGTTTGGAATCTCTTTGTTAAACACATAATTGCCTTCCATAATTATTTGAATGTAAGGACTTCTGTGTTGAAGTCATGCAATCACCACTGCTCATAAAATTGAAACACCCAAAATAATCATGGAGGGTTGGAGATGAGGTGATTTTCTAGAATCATCTATATGAAATTAATTAAAAGACTAATTTTCCTAGAATCTTCTATCAATTGTACAGAGGCTCCTGATGCGTCGACATACCTAGTATAAATAGGCAGGATAGGATGGCATCACTTGTGAATAAGTATGAGTGCTAGTGCAAGAGTTTAAAGAGAGCAGTTTAAGTGAGAGAGAATAACATTATAAGAATGAGTGGATATAGGAGTGAAATATGGGTGAGATAGAGAGACGAGTGAAAACAAATCATAAAATAATCATATATATTTATCAACATTTCTTATCAGCTCTATTTTGTGGGGTCTGAGTTTTTGAGATCATGAAAAAACATGAAGAATATTGGGGTGAAAGCTAATGAGTTACATATGCTTCCAAAATTGAGAGGTGTAGGAAATCCAAATCTTATATTATATAAAGAGTGTCAGGGTCTGGTTGGTCCAGATTTTGGGGGCTCGATAGTGCATTTGATCTTTGTTTTGAGCCATGAAAGTCGCTATTTCTGAGAATTTGATTCCGTTGGAGCGGGATACATGATTTTTCAAGTGTTTGCAGAAGACCGAAGGAATTGATTCATGGAAGTTAGAAATTCTGCTTCCACGAACGTTGAAAATAAGTAAAAAAATCTTCAAAAAGCGTCATTTGCAACCATGTGTTGCAAAAAAACTTCTTTTGTGGTTCATCCAACTTCGACTTCCTAGTTCGTGTCCATTCGCTCTGGACCTCTAGAAGGGCTAAGCTATTTACACTTGTGACATCTTGATGTTAAAGCTGAAAATGTTATTAGATGCTTAATGAACACTAAAAATCGGAGATTAAGCTCAAAATCCAAGACATATGACTAGTGAAATGGAATCCCGCTATACGATGAGGTAGTAGATGGGAAGCATTTAATAGGAGACGTGTCAGAATCTGGTATTTGTACCCCCTTTCACGTTCTTTTGTGTCTTTGGAATCTCCTTGTTGCTGCCAAGTTCTTGCAAAATGTCTTTGGAACGCCCAAGTTCTTGCAAGGTGTTGCAAAGTGTGTTTGGAATCTCCTTGTTGCTGCCCAAGTTCTTTTAGGTGTTTTTACTGCTTTCACCCTACATCCAAACTGGATCAACCTTTCACCCCTATAACCATCCTACATCCAAACTGTATCAACCTTTCACCCCTTAAACCATCTTTCACCCCTAAAATCCAGTTCCCATGGTTGTTAGAAGACCAATAATAAAAGGAAAAATCTAGTTGAAATTTCATGCAAATGTAGCTCTTCATGAAGAAGCAAATCAAGAATCAAACAAGTTCAAAAAATATTCAAAGAAAATAATCTTTTTGGAATAAGAGCCTGACCAAACCTTCTCCTTTAAAAACTTGATGTTTTAATCTTTTTATAATTAAGTCGCGAGACAGATCTTAGGTTCAGCAGTGATATAACATTTACAAAGTAACCTTGCAGATTTGTGCAAGACAGATCTTATGTTTTTATTATAGTTATCACTTTTCATTAAAAAAAATATATTAACACTTACTATTATTTAATTAAATAATTCAATGTACCATTGTCACTTTTCATTATTAATTCAAGAATGTTATTCTCATCTGTGACATAAATTTTTTTTCCTGTAAAACGGTGTGAGCCTTTTAAAAAATTTATCAAAACATATGATTTAAAATCTAAGACGAATTGAAACATAACTAAATCCATGTTTATAATAAAATGAGATAGCTTTAAAGTTAATTGAATTTATATTTACTACCCATCCTCCACCAGTCTCACCCCATCATCTCTTCTTCATAGGGGGAAGATACTGAGGGGTGAGTAAAACAGTCATAAGAAATAATTTCTTATCAAAACTAAACAAACAACGAATGCAACAATAATTAAGTCACATAAATAAAATGAAATGTTGAGTATGTGGAATATTGAATAATGTGAAATTGTTGTGTTATTAATCTGCAATTAAAGAGGGCTTGCTCTGTAATTTGTGTTTACTTGCGATTATTTATTAGGGTTTATTTTTGGAGATATTTTTTTGTGCTTTTTGGGGATACAATCAGATTGGGTACTCTGTTTTTCTTAGCATCTGTATCATGTATATCTCTTTTATTATATTCTAGTGCGTCCTCTTTTAATAATTGAATATACATTAATCTTTTACACAATGAAAATATTTATAATTACGATTATACAGACTAGATTGCACAATGAAGTCAACTCGTTTGTGGATGTACAATCGCATGAGAAATGGGGGATTGACTTGTGAATTTTTGAAAGGAGTTGATGAATTCATTGAATTTGCAACTAGTCAACATGAGTGGAAGGATGGTGAAAAAATTAAGTGTCCATTTGTTAAAAGAAAATGTCGAAACAAAGGCTTTTTACCTGTTGACGTAGTAAAAGGACATCTAGTCAAAAATGGATTCACTCCAGATTATTTTGAGTGGGTTTTCCATGGTGAACAATGGTCGAGAAATGACATTGAGATAGATGCTGGTGGATCAATTCCTTCGCCTAACCATGAAATGAATGAGGAAGAATATAGTCCATACCACGAAATGGTCATGGATGCAGCTGGACCAGCTTTTAATGCTGAAAACGTTGATGAAGAGAATCCTAATCCAGAAGCTCAAAAATTCTTTGACATGCTTGAAGCAGCAGACCAGGACTTGTGGCCCGGATGTAGTCATTCACAATTATCATTCATTTCTCGACTTATGAGCATGAAATCTGAGAATCACATGTCCGAGAAGTTGTTTAATGAGGTTGTTGGATTAGTAAAAGAGTTAGCACCTAAAGAAAACTCCGTTCCTGATGACTTCTACAAGTGCAAGAAATTACTACGGGGAATGGGCTTACCAGTGCAAAAGATTGATTGTTGTCCTAAGAATTGCATGATTTATTGGCGAGCAGATGAGGAGTGACTTGTTGCAAGTTCTGTAATGAATCTCGATATGATAAGAAAAATGTAGCCCGCAAGATTATGTATTACTTTCCTTTGGCTCCGCGTTTACAAAGATTGTTTGCCTCTAAAGTTACGGCTAATGAGATGAGGTGACATGCTAATCATGACAAGGATCAGGGCATGGAACATCCATCCGACTCGGCGGCATGGAAACAATTGAACAACATGTATCCTGAGTTTGCAGCTGAAAGTAGGAATGTAAGATTGGGTCTTTGCACTGATGGTTTTCAGCCATTTGGTCAATCGGGGCAGCAATACTCATCTTGGCTAGTTATACTTACTCCTTACAATCTGCCTCCATCCATGTGTATGAAGGAACAACACATGTTTCTTACTGTGTTGGTTCCCAGGCCACAGAATCCAAAGGAGAAATTGGATGTTTTTCTACAACCCCTTATACATGAGTTGATACAATTATGGGAAGTTAGAGTGGAAACTTATGATGTCTCTAAGAAAAATAATTTCATGATGAGAGCTGCAATTTTATGGACAATAAGTGATTTTCCAGCTTATTCAATATTGTGTGGATGGAGTACTGCAGGAAGATTAGCATGTCCTTATTGCATGCACCATTCAGAAGCCTTTACCCTTAAGTGTAGTGGGAAGCAATCATGGTTTGATAATCATAGAAAGTTTTTAGTGAATGATCACACATGGCGGAGAAATAAAACTTGGTTCCTCAAGAATAGAACTGTTTTCACCGAGGCTCCTCCAATTAGAACATGACACGAGATCTTAGCTGAGATAGAATATCTGGGGTTTAAAAAAGTGACTGAACTAGGTGGTTGTGAAGTCAATGAATCGCTTAAAAATTTGGGTTGGAGAAGGAAGTGTATATTCTGGGATTTGCCATATTGGGGAGATTTATTGATTCGACATAACTTGGACGTAATGCACATTGAAAAAAATATGTTCGACAATATATTCAATATTGTGGTGAATGTTCAAGGAAAGACAAAAGATACTCGTAAATCAAGAGATGAGTTGAATGATTATTGTCGACGTCCTGAGTTAAAGAAGAATGAAGAGACAGGAAAATTTCCAAAGGCATGTTATACTCTTAACAAAAAACAAAAGAAAGTTTTGTTTGAGTTGATCAAAGAGCTGAGATTTCCTGATGGTTATGTCTCAAACATGAGTAGATGTGTGGACAAGAAAAAATTGAGAATGTTTGGTATGAAAAGCCATGATTGCCACATATTCATGCAGCGATTGATCCCAATGGCGTTTCAGAATTTACTCCCACGGCATGTTTGGAAAGCTATCACTGAATTAAGCTTGTTCTTCAAAGACTTAACTTCTACAACCATTAAGGAAGAAGACATGGAACGTTTGCATAAGGATATTCCGGTGATATTATGTAAGCTTGAACGTATCTTTCTACCAAGTTTTTTTGATTCAATGGAGCATCTACCAGTTCATTTGGCTTATGAGGCAAAGATAGCCGGTCCAGTTCAGTACAGATGGATGTACCATTTTGAGAGATACCTTCGCAAGTTGAAGAAAAATGTAAGAAATAAAGCAAAGGTTGAAGGTTTGATTTGCAATGCTTATTTAGTAGAGGAAGCATCATCATTATGTTCTTATTATTTTGAGGATCATGTTATGACAAGACACAATAGGACTCCCAGAAATGATGATGGTTGTGGAGATTTTGTCATGTGTAACTAGTCAACCAATCATGTCAGTTGGCAAGATTGATTCAAGGATAGCAAGTGAATTTGCAACTTGGTTCAATTCTCATGTAAGAGTAAATTCCCTAAATTTATATGTTCTGCATATTGTAAGATTCTTGCAATAAATAATTTAAAAATCTCCTTACAACGACTTATATTATTAGGTGCTCAACAATCCAATCATTCATAGTAAAATGATTAGAGATCTCTCAAATGGTCCATCTCGCAAAGTTAACATATATCATGGATATTATGTGAATGGCTATAAATTCCACACTGTTCGATATGGAGCTTCTAAATCAACATCAAATAGTGGGATCTGCATAAAAGGAACAAATTACCTTACAGATGAGAGTGACTATTATGGGATGTTGGATGAGGTAGTTGAATTAGATTATCCTGGTTTACCTATTAAAAAGGTTGTGCTGTTCAAGTGCGAGTGGTTTGACCCATCACCTTTGGGAACAAGAATTCATCCGAAATATAAACTTGTCGAGATTAACCACAAAAGGAGGTTCAGGCAATATGAGCCATTTGTATTGGCAATTCAAGCGGTCCAAGTGTATTATTGTACATATCCAACTGAGAAGAAAACAAAGAGTGATTGGTGGCCAGTTTGTAAAGTGAAGTCAAAGTTGCACATTACAAAAATGTCCAAAAGTTGTGAAGATTCTATTCCTCCTCCATTTCAAGAAGATTTCATAGATGAGCCAAACAATGTGCAATCAGATGATGGTCCGTCAGGTTTAAACGATGAGAGTGGTGCATTCATGGAAATCATTGATGAGGAAGATGATATCGATGAAGAGTTGCAGTTCGAAAATAGTTTTGAAAATTTGAATAATTCAGATTCAGAAAATAACTCTTGACATCGATTTTCGAGATGTATTTCACAAACTATATATGATATGTATAAAGGCTTTTGTGAGTTTCTTCTTCTTGTTTTTTTATTTGTACTTTACAATATTTAATATACTTTATAGCTTGAAAAATTGAATATATTACAATTTTTTGGGTTGCAGATGACAGGTGAACGTACTGATGGACGTATTGGTGGACGTGGTCGAGGTAGACGAGGTGGACGTAGTGCATCTTCGGCTGTACTATCAACTTCAGCTGCTCCATCAACCTCAGCTCCACCTCCCATACCATCTGTACCATCAACCTCAGCTCCACCTCCCATACCATCTGCACCATCAACCTCAGCTCCACCTACTATACCATCTGCACCAGCACAATCAACATCATCTGCTGTATAAAATTCTCAAACTACGACTAAAAAGCAAGAAGTAGAGATCATTAAGGGAAGGTAATTCTTTCCTTATAATTCTTATAGTGGGTGTTATTATAAATTATATTGTGTAACCATGATTTGCTTAATTTGTAGTTTACAGCCTGGTCATAAACTATCCCACATGTTTAGAGAGATAGTTTTAGGTCGGGTTGAAAAAGGAGCAACTCGTTGGAAAAAGATATCTGCGGAGACCAAAAGTATATATTTTGAGGAGTTTAAGGTATGCATTAAAAAGTTTAGAGTTCTATTTTGATATGATATTAATCTTTTATTTAATTTATGTAGAAAAAATGCATGTGGAGCGAAGACATCGATGCACTAGTTCCGGAGAAATGGAACTTTTTATGTGCTTGTCGTTATGGTGACATTGTCCACGACTGGAAGAAAATATGGGAAGATAAGGATGAAAAACTAGAATATATGACTTATGAGACTTGGGCTAGCTTTATTGCTCATTGGCAAGATCCAAAAGAGATAGCAAAGGCTGAACAGAATAAGAAAAATCGTCGAAGCGAGCCAGCAGGAGAGGGTACTGGTATTTCTTGCCACAAAGGAGGTTCAGTAGGAGCTTGTGAATTTGCTGAAAAGTTTGTGAGTTTCTATCTCTTATTCACTTATCTTTTATGAATATCTATTGTGTTAATTAATCTTTTTAATGATTGGGCTAAAATTGATGGCAAGAAATACCAGTATGAAATATATGTTTAGTTTTTTGTAGATTATGTTGGTATACAAATATGTTTAATTTGTTTTCTTTGTTAATAAGGCCAAAAAGCATAAAAAGGAAGCCAATGAGTATGACATCTTTTTAAACTTCCACCCTCCGGATGAAAATGGAAAGTTCGCCTATGCCGTAGCTGAAAATGTGGCTGTAAGTATAATATTTTGTGTTTTTAAAGTATTTATGAGTAAAATGATAAATCTATAATATTTGATTAATAATTCATTATTAACCATGTAAATTCACAGAATACAATCTAACAAAAGAAAGACGAACTGAGTCAAATGCCTGATGCTCCTGAGATTAATATGGGAGATATTTTCGGTCAAACTGTTGCACCAAAAAAAGGTCGCATCTTCGGCATTGGTAATTTGGGAGAAGGAAGTTCAAGCAGCCAATCCAGTGTTACTCAAGTTGTCTGTTCAAAATCAGAGTGCAAGAGACAGTTAGATGAAAAATCTTAGAGGTGCGTAATGAGATGCAAGCAGAAATTCAAGTGCTTCAAGCCCAAGTGCAACAACTTATGGAAATGATGCGAGGTGGAAGTACAATGACTTCTCCTTATGGTGGTGGATCTACATCTGGTGTCGATCATATTGATGTTGATATTGATGCTGATGCTGATGACTAGGTTGATGCTGATTTGGGAGACTTGTGATCAAGTTTATTTTATTAGACGTTTTGTGTCAAATATTGAGTAGAATTTGATATTTTGTGTCGAATTTGGATAATCTATTTCAAATTGTGGAGATTGTTGAATTTAAATCTTACATTGGGTTGTGTTTTGAAGATTTAATTAATTAGAATTTTATATTAATTAACAGGTATTAATATTAATTTTAAAATATAAAATTCAAATATATACATAAATTTGCGACGGAAATTTTCGTCGGTAACTGAAATATGTAATTTGAAAAAAAATATTACCGACGGATAATTCCCTCGCAAAGTTTATGACGGATTATTTTCGTCGCTAATTACTTACGAAATCGCCGATGGATTACCATCAGTAAACTAATTTTCATATGATTTTGCTTTTTTAAATTTGCGACGGAAATTTCCGTCGGCAATTTGCCGATGGATAAATCCGTCGCTAATTTGCAGCACAAACGAATTTTATTTGCATGACTACCGACGAAAAATTATATTTACCGACGTCCAGAATCCGTTGGTAAATACCGACGGAATATAATTTCCGTCGGTAATAAATTACCGACCATGGTTTTAGCGACGGATTAATTTTCGTCGCTAATCCGTCGGTAACCTCATTACCGATGGATTTTTTTCAAGTATTATCGACGGCAATTTCCGTCGCTAATCCGAGAGTTTTTTGTAGTGCTTGTACTATACAATCCAACAGTAACAGGAAGAGAGACACCGCCCGTGAAAAAATTATGAAGACACACAACTAATACAAAAAAATAGGTGGCGCGACATTGGATTTTATTGATACAGAACATGAACTTTTCTTTTCGAAACGAAAATAAAGGTAGGGTTTTTAATGAAGTGCTTTTATAGCATTACAAATAGTTGGGATTTAGGCTCATTATATATATATTTCCTTTCAACAACTTTCACCGGTTAATCTATTTTTTCTTTTCTTTTTTTTTCAAATATTGAATCAATTATACTTTTCATTCGCATATCTTACCTTAAGCCGAAAAAAATAATATAATTATAATTGTAATCTAATAATAAACTTTAAAACCGAGGCTGGACTGGCAAAATCAATTAATAAAATTTTTGGGCCAACACACAATTTTTCTTTTCACATTTTCTTAAATAGTTATAATTTTTAATGAGTTTCTCATAATACCCTCAAATCACATAAAATTAGTGTCACGCATGTGAAATAGTGAGATAAATAAGCTCTCATATAAAATAAATATTAAAATTTTAATTTGTTCCTATATATATATATATATATATATATATATATATATATATATATATATATATATTCTAGTCGTGCCCTTTGGAGATACTTAAGTCTTTGATCAACAACGAATTGGAGTAACATGATTAGAGAGCTATCGCCAGTACCACGAGTACAAAAAAAGGGCAGTGAGACATTCGATTTGGTTGTTACTGAACTTGAACTTTTCTCTCCAAAATGAAATTTAGGGTAGAGTTTTTTAGTGTAGTGCTTTTATAGGATTACAAATAGTTGGGATTGGGGCTCAACCTTATTTTTTATTTAATAATAATAGGTCCTTTAAAAGTTGGGATGGCACGACAAGAATTTTAGCCCACATAATTATAAGGCCTTCATGTCTATATGCATATATATATATATATATATATATATATATATATATATTCTTCTACTCCTTTCACCGGTTAATCTATTTTCTTTTTACTTATATCAAATTATTAATCGATTTTACTCTTCATTCGCATATCTTACCTTTTGCCTAAAATTTAATATAATTAAAATTGTAATCAAATAAACTTTAAAATCGAGGCTGGTCAGGCCCTTAAAATCACTTAATGATATTTTTAGTCCAACAAACGATTTTTCTTTTCACATTTTCTTATGTAGTTATAATTTTTAATGAATTTTCCATAGTACCCTCAAATCAAATAAAACTAATGTCATGCTTGTGAAATAATGAGATTAATGAGTTGTCATAAAAAATAAAAAAATATTAAAATTTTAATTTTTTTCACACACACACACACACACACACACACACATATATATATATATATATATATATATATATATATATATATATATATATATATATATATATATATATATATATATATATATATATATATATATATATATATATATATATATATATATATATATATATATATATATCATAGTCTTGCCCTACAGAGAGACTTAAGTATTTGATCAACAAAGAATTTGAGTAAAAGAAACACAGAAACAACGCATCTGAAAAACTTATGAAGACATACCACGTGTACAAAAAAATGGGTGATGAGACATTGGATTTGATTGATATTGAACTTGAATTTTTCTCTCCAAAACGAAAATTAAAGTAGGGTTTTTGATGCAGAGCTTTTTATAGCATTACAAATAGTTAAGATTGTGGCTTAGCCTAATTTTTTATTTAGTAATAATGTGACCCTTAAGTGTTGTGATGTCCCAACAAGGATTTTAACCCAAATAATTATAAGGCCCTCATACCTTTAAATATATATTTTTTTCTTCTACTTCTCTCACCGGTTAATCTATTCTCTTTTTCTTTTTTTTCAAATAATTAATCAATTATACTTTTCTTTTGCATATCTTACCTTTTGCCCAAAAATTAATATAATTAAAATTTAAATTAATAATAAACTTTAAACTCGAGGTTGGACTTTACCTTAAAATCAATTAATAATATTTTTTGGCCAACAAACAATTTTCCTTTTCACATTTAGTTATAATTTTAAATGAGTTTCCCAAAATACCCCACATCAAATAAAAAAAAAAATATATATATATATATATATATATATATATATATATATATATATCATAGTCGTGCCTTATAGAGAGACTTAAGTCTTTTATCAACAAAAGAATTGGAGAAACAGAAACAGAGAGCCATTGCCCGTGAAAAACTTATGAAGACATACCACGAGTACAAAAAATATGGGTGACGAGATATTGGATTTGATTGATACTGAACTTGAACATTTCTCTCCGAAACGAAAATTTGGATAGGGTTTTTAGTGCAATGTTTTTTATAACATTATAAATTATTTGGATAGAGGTTCACCCTCATTTTTTATTTAGTAATAATGGGCTCCTTAAGAGTTGAGATTACCCGACAAGAATTTTAACTCAAATAATTATAAGGTCCTCATGCAAATATATATATATATATATATATATATATATATATATATATATATTCCTTCTACTCATTTCACTGGTTAATCTGTTCTCTTTTTTCTTTTATTTTAAAAATAATAAAATTCTACTTTTCTTTCAAATATCTTACCTTTTGCCCAAAAATTAATATAATTATAATTGTAATTTTTTTAATTAACTTTAAAATCGAGGTTGGACTTGACCTTAAAATCACTTAATAATATTTTTGGGGCAACAATTGATTTTTATTTTCACATTTTCTTAAATAGTTATAATTTTTAATGAGTTTCCCATAATACCCTCAAATCACATAAAACTTATGTCACACATGTGAAATAATGAGATGAATGAGTTGTCATATAAAATAAAAAAATTGAAAATTTAGTTTGTTTCCATATATATATCCTAGTCATGTTCTATTGAGAGAATAAGTCTTTGATCAGCAAAGAATTGGAGTATAGGAAAGAGAGAGCAACTGCACGTGAAAATTACGTAGACATACCTCAAGTATGAAAAAAAATGGTCGGCGAGACATTGAATTTGATTGACACTAAACTTGAACTTTTCTCTCTGAAAGGAAAATTAAGGTAGGGTTTTTAGTGCAGTGTTTTATAGCATTACAAATAATTTGGATTGAGGCTCAGCCTCATTATTTATTATTTAATAATAATAGGCATGATGCGCATTTTCTTTGCACGCAAAATTAATCCCCAAGTATTAAGGATATCAGTTGCAGCTTAAGCAAGCGACCAAGTTAAATATCGAACTCAAAGGACGGCGATTATCAATTTAACTATTTACTAAATTAATTAAGACGAAAGGCAATAACGTTTGAGGATTGAATTATTAACTAATAAATAATTAATTTAAAATAACAAATAAAATAAATATCACTAGAAGAATACGAAAGTGGATCAAGTAAGAGAATAGGTAGCTCTAAGATAATCCAGTTTCACTCATTAATTACCTTTTCATGTATCAATATCCGACTCTACCACGTGGAATATGGACGCATCACTAAGCCATGCAAATAAACTATATAGACAAAAGTAAATATGCGTGTAACACGTGTGAATTACCTCAGAGCAAGAGATATAATTTCAACCCCCTTTCTAGGTACTATCAGTATCAATTATTTACCTGGCCAATTGGTACTCTAACCCGATATGATCTCCCTTTATAGGTACTATAAAATTAACCTCTTTATCCTGCTTACTAACCCGAATTTAATTCAATTAATAAACATCCATATATGACAGTTCTAATGAAGCTTCAGAGTCCCTCACTTAGTATCATAATATGGAATCCTGTTCAGCGGTGAACGCACTTAATCTACAACCAAGATATATATTCAGACTCTATATACCAATTGAAGATGCACAAAATAACTATGAATATAGATTAAGAAAGCACAATCATATATAAAATTAATCCACAAGTAGTGTTGTATAGAGGACACACAAGAGAGTTTAATTAATTCATAAAACCTTCAAAACCCTAGATCTACCAAAACAGTTCTAGCCCGTGATGCTGCGAAGAACAATTATGGGAGTTGGATAGATCTTATTCATATGTCTAGATAATACAAGATAAATTAGGAAACAAATAAAACCCTATATGCGGGAATCGTCGCGTCCTTATCCGTCTTGAATCCTCCCCTTGGTTCTCCTCTTGATTCAATAGACGAATCTTCAAAGTGATGGATGGATGGAGAAAGGGATGTGGATGATGGTTGGGGGGTGATCTCCCTTTATGGGGTGTAGGATGATTGTGTTGCGGTCTCCTTCTTCTTGGTGTGATCTACATCCATTTTATACTTATAAGCTCTCCTTATGGACCTTGGATGAGATTTTTCATGGAAAACACGAAAATACACACACCGGGGGTGTAAAAATATGAATCTGGAGCTGTTCCGCATGGAATTAACACATTCTCAGACATTTGGTTCGACCATAATTCGACATTCATGGATGGTCGAACCATGCCATAGAGGTCGAACCAGCATGCACAGTGTCACCGTTTCGCATATAACTTCCACATCCAAACTTCGATTTAATTGATTCTTCACCTCACACGATCCTCTCTTCCTTGATTTTATATCCATATAAAGAAATCCAAAAATTCCAACAATTGAATGTGTAACAAATAATGAAATGTGGCACATCCATTCTGTTCGGCACAGCTTGCGCGGCGTCACCATTTTGATCATAACTTTCTTGTTTGGATTCCAGTTGAGGTGTTTCTTATGCCAAAATGATCCTCTCTGTGGCTTTCTAACCATTTATAACACTTCCAATTTTGAGCTCCACATAAACACAAAAAAATTACCCAAGTTGGACGTGCGTTTTTTCAGCATTCTTGCACAAGTTGCACCTTTTCCCTAACTTTGTACTTTTGATCCTTTTTCCACCTAAAATACAATAAAACACCTCAAATGCACCTCTTTCAAACATATATCAAATATAAGACACTTGTGCTAATATATAACAATAATTTCCATCAAAAGATGTTAAATTGGACACTAAAAAAATCTTATTTTCACTCTCATCAATCCCTCAAACTTACATGTTGCTCGTCCCGAGGTAACAAAATAAAAATAAAGAGAGAGAGAGAGTAAGAAAATTAGCGGGGAAATAAGAACTATGATTAATACCCCCTTCATAATACACTTGTCCTCAACTTAGGTCATGCAAGTCTCATTACATGTCATACTCAATTCATAGCATACAAGATAAGACAATCACCACCAATTCAAATGCTCCATTGACAAGTTCTCACGGGAAGTATATATCATTCGCACTCAAGTGTAAAAGATGTACACTTATGGGTTAAGGTGTTTACGCTCAGATTTAATTTAAGTGCATGCGTAACCATAAGCTTGCAAAATATCTCAAACTCTCCACCACTAAAAGTATGATTCGACAATAGCATCAAAAAGGACTTTTCTTTTGGATGTAATGTTGGCTCTTTGGTTAAGGTAGGATATATATGGATAATTTGACTCAAATAGTGGAGAACTAAAGCTGATTGATGACTCCAACTTTCATTCTCTCTTACTTTTCAATGCAGACGATTTTCATTCCTTCTTCACCTTCAAGCACAAAATTTTTTCCTTCTTCTTCTTTATTCCTCTCTTTTTTTCTCTCGAGGTACCAGTTTCGGGCACTACCTTGCATCCTCTATAGGGTACTAGATGTAAGCACTACCCTAGGGTGTTTAGTTCAATGCAGTACTAGATTTAAGCACTACGCCATGATTTTCCTTAGATGCATTTTCAAGCTCATTCACTAATTTTATTTCTTCCCAAACTGTTATAAAACTCTATCGACACACTTTGGAAAGCCATTAATTCCCGTCATGATAGAATTAAGGCTCAAAAAATTCAGATGCTCAAAGTGGTTATTTCTCATAGGCTGCCAAAGAATGAGTTTTTAGGCTCAACGGGGCTAACTATGGATAAATATCATTTGGTAGGGAATTATTTGGTTAAGTGACTCATAAATTCAAGGATGGCCAAAAATCATCTCTCATCATCTAATACACATGTAGTTTCAAGTAAGACAAGATGCAAGTTCTAGAATACTGTTCTTAGTCGCATTTCTAGTAAAATGTTTTAGAGTAAGAGACTATATCGTTGTTGTACACGTGTGACCAAGTAACAAAATTTATAAGTATGTCGTTACAAGGGAAAGTAAACTCATGGTTATATCCGGATTTGTCATTGATTTATACTTTGTAAGAGTGACAAGATTGAAGGTTTGGTATTTAGACTAATTGATATTATAATCAATTAACTAAGAAATCAATTGACAACTAAATTTTTCTAAGATCAAATGAGTAACAAGATGAATGGAATGTGGATATAATGCACTTAAGAAGAGAGCAAGGTTAATTATACTCATGGTTAAGAATCTAGCTAGATATGCATCACTCTTGATATTAAAATTCATTAATTGTGGACTAAAGCAATCACGTTTTTACCCCTAATCCCTATGGTCAAGGCAATTAGGTTCTTGACAAGTCTAAATCTCCTAGGATTGTTCTTACTCTCAATTCCCTTAGGGTACTATGATTATAAGTTTGGTTCTTTTCACTCAATTTCTTAAGTGTCTCCCTATGAATGTTCTAAGCATATGAAGGGTATGACTTACCTCCCCTCACTCTAACTTACATGCTCATCTTAATATATGATTCAATTAAACACCTAATCATAATATTGGAATGGCCATCCTAACACTATGAATAGAGAATTTAATCACACAAGTATTGAAATGAAACATGATTCATTAATCATAAAAGGAAGTAAAAAATTAACTCAATTCAACATCTCAAATCCTACATATCTAGCATTCTTCTCAACCAATCATATGATTAGCCCTACTATAGGACTAGCCACTACACATTGTGTTTAGATCAATACATTTAAAGGCTTGCTCCATTTGAGCCAAAATAAGAAGAAAATCAACAATTGAAAAGTAGATTGACTTCCCTTTTGTAGAGATAACCGTCCTTCTCTTCAAAATGCTAACTTCTTCAATCATTGATGCTTTCCTCTTCTCAAGTGGTGGAAGGATGGATTGATGGATAGATTGTTGAAGATCAAGTGAAATGGATGGATCAAATGTACGGAGATGAATCAAATGGATCTAGTGTGTGAAAATGTGGTGTGGAGTGTGTGTAACTGCTCTAATTCTGATCTCCTCTCAAAATTTCGCATAAATCAGCCTTTAAATCATTTAGGGACCTTCTAGAAGCTTCTGGAACATTCTAAAATTTGCACTGCCTTTTGCACCTACACAGGTCGTGTAGCAGTACACGGCTCATGTAGTGCACACCTAGTTCGGCGTGTTTTGCGTGTTCTCAGACACGGGGCATGTACTGGCGCATGAACTCTTCCTTGGGCGTGTAGCGATTTCAAATGACTGTGCATGGCTTCCTCGAACACGGCCATCTCTTGGGTGAGCTCTGCGGATGCTTTAACATGGCCACCTCGGACAGGCCCATGTTCTGCACACGGGACGTGTCCGAGCATGCCTTGTTCTTCCTTCTCCATTTTGCTCACGACTCCATTTTTCCCCATTTCTTAACCTGTTTTGCACATATTTAAGCTCATTTACACATTTCTATCAATCCGTACCACATTTCTCATAATTACATAAACTCCACCAAAAGTGACACAAATATGGATAAAAACATCCGAAAATCCACAAATAAAGACACTAACATCTAGGTTAAAATGACAACGATCAAATACACACACAAGAACGATACTCACCAGAAAAGAAATATTATATGATTATGTACATGAATAAGGCTCAAAATCTCACATGGGTTGTTAACAAGTAACAGAGCACTTTTCATAGTAAGCAATATCCCACAAGTACACATAAAACTTCATACCACAATATAACTCAAGTACACTACCCTCATTCATTTCAAGAGCATATGAATTCAGGCATAATTCAAAAATATAAGCTCACATGTCCTCAAAACCAAGATCTCAATCTTTCCACTTCTACTAATTAAAAGCACATATAAAAATTAGAATAAAAAAACAAGGGCACATGATTTCTCTTCAACGTATGCACGAGCTCCTCGAGTTGTTCAACTCGATCAGGTCAAAACCTCAATGTAGAACTCGTCTTGCCACCTAGTAACATTTGTCTATCATCAAAACTCAAACACACTTCATCATCATAGGATTCATCAACAATAAAATAAGAAAACTATAAGAAAGACTCAATTGACTATCTAATCGACTCCACACACTAGAAACACCAACACGACACACTAAACTTTAGGTAAGTTGCAAAAAATCGACATACCAACACCGGTTAAAGTATCACACCCCTCACCCAAACTTAGCAAAAACGTAAGTCAAAACTAAGTTTGAAAAGAGATATAATTGCCGAAACATGAGCACCTCAAATATAATAACTACACACTCACATGAAAGAAATAAAGCAATAAAACGGAAGGGCAAGCCCCCCAATAGGTGCTCATATTTAACGTCGGAGAGTCAGACGGTTTACCACTTTTTGAACTACTGGATTTGAGGACGGTCTTCTCGCATCCTCACCTTCAAATACTTTCTTTCTCTGTTCTTGTCTACACTCAGCACCTCACCTTTCTTAGTCCCAAAAATATGATCCTTGGATTTACCTTCCTTCCATGGCTGTCTAGATACCTCATTGGCAATCTTCCATTCAAATTTAGAGTCATCTGTCCTATTAAAATCAAGATTAAACAAGTTAGAAACCACATGTATGCTCTTGCAAGATTGAGTCTCCATGGGCATCTTTAATACTTTATCAGGAGATAAAACCACATCTTCATTATCCATCCGCAGTCTAAGCTTTTCGGCTCTCAAACTCTTTGCTCTTTCTCACTTCTTCTCAACTATAAGCTCAATATTCTGCTCTTGAGATGGTACTGGAGTGTTATGAACAACAAGTGCAGCATTCTGCACAAAAAATGGTGCTGGATAGGATGGTTCGACCTCGGTTCGACCTTGAGTGTTGGTCGAATCAAATATGTAATGGTTGAACCGACCATCAGAAAGTTCAAACTCTCCAGTACAGGCTGGTTCGACTAAGGAGGTTGGTCGAACCAAAGCTGTGTCGGTCGAATTGGCCGTTAGAAAGTTTAGCATCTCTCGTACAGGCTGGTTAGACCATGGTTCGACCAAGGGGATGGTCGAACCATGTATGTCGTGGTCGAATCGTGTGTCAGAAAGCTCTGGAGAATGCCCAGGTGCTTCGTTCGACTTAATCGAACTGGTTCGACCTATGGTTCTGGTCGAAACATGGTCAAATTGAGATTCTAAAACTTCATAATCCATTTTTTGCATCATCGGTCCCTCATACTGTGTTCCAGACCTTAACGTGATGGCTTTACACTCTTTTGGGTTCGTTATGCTTTGAGACGAGAACATTCCTTTCTCCAACATTTGCGTTAGTTGATTCACATTTCCGGCCATCTGCCCCATCATCAGAGTAAGGTCCTTCAATTGCTAAGATAAATCTGCATGCTTAGCATTCATAGTAGCCTCGAGTATATCCACTATTGCATCATTCTTAGTAATGTATTGATTGATGGTATCTTCAACACTAACATTCACTTCTTGTTGTTGCATACTAGGCCCCCTTTGTGCCAACTCTGTAATCTGCTTCTGTTGGGATTCTAGTAGCTTGTTGATGTTAGTTAAACTAGAGACGATCTCATCATCCCTATTCGGCTTCACCACTTGATGCCCAACTTGTGCAACCTTACCTAGTACATATGATCCTCTTACTCTTTCCGTAGGCTAGTCACGTGAATTCATAGATATGTCTTCAAACAGCTACTTCAATTGCTATTTTAGATAACAGCGCTCCTCCTGATGATGCATCAATAAGAATACGTGACTCACAATCCAATCCATAGTAGAAGATGCTTATGTACTGAGCTTTAGACATTCCATGTTGTGGGCACCACCTGAGCATATCTTTAAACATGTTCCACGCCTCATAAAATTTCTCACCCTGATTCATAACAAATTGGGTGTGCCTCATTCTTAAGATCCTTGAGGGTGACATGTATCTCTCTAAGAACTTCTGCTGCTGTTGGTCCCATGTAGTGCAGTTTGCATCATCAAGAGTCTCATATCAAGCCTCCGCCCTATCAATCAAGGAAAACTTGAATAGGGTGATCCACCTAGCATTATCATTAGCTCCAGCACCCTTCTGAGTGTTTGCATAATCAAGAAATCATTTAAGATGCTGATATGGATCTTCAAAGCAACCTCCAGTAAAGGAATTCTTTACTACCATGTTGATAAGAGCGGGATGTATCTCAAAATTATCATCTTTCCCCCTTGCTCCTATAAACCCCAAGTTGCCAATCCCATCATGCTTAAAAATTTCACGTATGGCAACATTATCCGGATTCTGCCTTGCCCCGGTCATGTTTAGCTCTGTGTGTTACTTCTTCCTTTCTTTCCTCTCCTTTTCCTAGTGCACAAGTACCTTAGAAAAATTTAAGGTTAGTTAGAAATAAATAATCACAAATAGAAGTCTTAATCAAAGTAGAAATAATAAACTAATAATAACAGTCGTCCCCGGCAATGGCGCCTAAAACTTGATGCGTGTTTTCTTTGCTCGCAAAATTAATCCCCAAGTGTTAAGGATATCAGTTGCAACTTAAGCAATCGACCAAGTTAAATATCAAACCCAAAGGACGGCGTATTATCAATTTAATTATTTACTAAATTAATTAAGACGAAAGGCAATAACGTTTGATGATTGAATTATTAACTAATAAACAATTAATTTAAAAAAAATAAAATAAATAACACTGGAAGAATACGAAAGTGTATCAAGTAGGAGAATAGGTAGCTCTAGGATAATCCAGTTTCACTCAATAATTTCTTTTTCGTGTATCAATGTCTGAATCTGCCTTGTGGAATATAGACGCATCACTAAACTATGCAAATCTACTTTATAGACACAAATAAATATGCATGTAACACGTGTGAATTACCTCAGAGCAAGAGATATAATTTCAACCCCCTTTCTAGGTACTATCAGTATCAATTATTTTCCAGGCCAATTGGTACTCTAACTCGATATGATCTCCCTTTATAGGTACTATAAATTTAACCTCTTTATCCTGCTTACTAACCCAAATTCAATTCAATTAATAAACATTAATATATGACAGTTCTAATGAAGCTTCGGAGTCCCCTCACTTAGAATCATAACATGGAATCATGTTCAGTTGTGAAAGCCCTCAATCTACAACCAAGATATATTCAGACTCTATATACCAATTGAAGATGCATAAAACGACCGTGAATATGGATTAAGAAAACACAATCATATATAGAATCAATCCACAAGTAATGTTGTACGGAGGACACACAAGAGAGTTTAATTAATTCATAAAACATTCAAAACCCTAGATCTACCAAAACGGTTCCAGCCCATGATGCTGCGAAGAACAATCATGGGGTTGGATAGATCTTACCTATATATCTGGATAATACAAGATAAATTAGGAAAAGAATAAAATCCTAGATGCGGGAGTCGTCGTGTCCTTCTTCGTCTTGAATCCTCCTATTGGTTCTCCTCTTGATTCAACAGACGAATCTTCAAAGTGATGGATGGATGGAGGAAGGGATGTGGATGATGGTTTGAGGGTGATCCCCCCTTGTGGGGTGTAAGATAATTGTGTTGCGGTCTTCTTCTTCGTGATGTGATCTACATCCCCTTTTATACTTGTAAGCTTTCCTTATGGACCTTGGATGAGTTTTTTCTTGGAAAACACGAAAATACACACACCAGGGGTGTAAAAATATGAATCTGGAGCTGTTCCTTATAGATTTAACACAGTCTCAGGCATTTTGTTCGACCATGGTTCGACATTCATGGATGGTCGAACCATATTATCGAGGTCAAACCAGCTTGCGCAGTGTCACCATTTTGCGTATAACTTCCACATCCAAACTCTGATTTGAGTGTTTCATATGCTCACGCGACCCTATCTTCCTTGGCTTTCTATCCATATAAAGAAATCCCAAATGCTCTAAAAATTAAATATATAACAAGTCATGGAAAGTGGCACAGCTATTCTGTTCGGCACTGCTTGCGCGGCGTTACCATTTTGATCATAACTTTCTCGTCTGGATTCCAATTGAGGTGTTTCTTACGCCAAAATGAACCACTCATGTGGCTTTCAAACTATATATAAAATTTCCAGTTTTAAGGTCCACACAAGTATAGAAAAATTATACAAGTTGGACGTGCATTTTTTCAGCATTCTTGCACAAGTTGCACTTTTTCCCCAACTTTACACTTTTGATCATTTTTCCACCTAAAACATAATAAAATACCTCAAACGCACCTCTTTCTCACATATATCAAATATAAGATACTTGTTCTTATATATAATAATATTTTCTATCAAAAGATATTAAATTGGACATTCAAACACGCTTATTTTCATTCTCATCAAGGCCCCTTTGGAGTTGGGATGGCCCGACAAATTAAAGATTTTAGCCTAAATAATTATAAGGTCCTCTTGCATATATGTATACTCCTTCCATCACATGAAAAGGGGTGCTTTTACTTTTTGCATGTGGATTAAGGTGTATTATTATTTAATGTGTAGTGAGTAGTTGTATTATTGTGGGTGTTTGGTCCACACATTTTAATCGTATTAGTATGTGTGTGTATGTCTCATATGTGCAGAAAAGGAAATGACACACTTTGCGTGGGACGTCCAAAATATAAAAAAATTACTTGTTCAGTTGGATAGAAGCAGCATTTTTTCTTTCTAATCATTTCACCGGTTAATCAATTTTTTCCTTTTTTTCAAATAATTAATCAATTCGACTTTTCACTCGCATATCATACGTTTTATCTAAAAAGTAACATAATAATAATTGCAATCTAATAATAAACATTAAACCAAGGCTGGACTGGACGTTAAAATCACTTAATAAAATTTTTGGGTCAGCAAACGATTTTTCTTTTCACATTTTCTTAAATAGATAAAATTTTTAATGATTTTATCATAATACCCTAACATCACATAAAACTAGTGTCATGCATGAGCTATCATATAAAATAAAAAATATTGAAATTTAATTTGTCCCAATATACCAATATATATATATATATATATATATATATATATATATATATATATATATATATATATATAAAAGATACTTAAGTCTTTGATCAGCAAAGACTTGGAGTAACAGGAAGAGAGAGTCACCGCTCGTGATAAAATTATGTAGACATACCACGATTATGGAAAAAAAATAGGCGGCGAGACATTGATACTTAAGTCTTTGATCAGCAAAGACTTGGAGTAACAGGAAGAGAGAGCCACCGCTCGTGATAAAATTATGTAGACATACAACGAATACAGAAAAAAATGGGCGGCGAGACATTAATTTGATTAATACTAAATTTGAAATTTTCTCACCAAAATGAAAATTAGGGTAGTGTTTTTTCAGTGCAGAGCTTTTATAGCATTACAAATAGTTGGGATTGGAGCTCAACCTCATTTTTTTATTTAATAATAATAGGCCCCTTAAGGGTTGAATGGTCAGACAAGGATTTTAGCCCAAATAAATATAAAGCCCTCATGCCTATAATTTTTTTCCTTCTACTCCTAACACCGGTTAATTAATTTTCTTTTTTTCATTTTTAAATAATTAATAAGTTCTACTTTTCATTTGCATATCTTACTTTTGCCCAAAAATTAATATAATTACAATTGTAATCTAATAATAAACTTTAAAATCGAGGCTGTAGTGAGACCTTAAAATCACTTAATAATATTTTTTGGCCAAAAAATGATTTTTCTTTTCACATATTCTTAAATAGTTAAAATTTTTAATGAGTTTTCCATAATACCCTCACATCACATAAAACTAGTGTCACGCATGTAAAATAGTGAGATGAATGTGCTGTCATATAAAATAAAAAAATTAAATTATAATTATATTTATATATATATATATATATATATATATATATATATATATATATATATATATATATATATATATATATGCAAGTCGTGCCCTATCGAGAGACTTAAGTATTTGATCAACAAAGAATTGGAGTAATATGAAGAGAGAGCCAACACTTGTGAAAAATTACGAAGACATACCATGAGTACAAAAAAAATGGGCGGAGAGACATTGGATTTGATTGATAATGAACTTGAACTTTTATCTCCAAAACGAAAATTGGAATAGGGTTTTTAGTGCTGTGCTTTTATAGCATTAAAAATAATTTGGCAAATAGATCATATCATATAAAAAAAGAAAAAATAGTTTGGATTGGAGTGTACACTTCCAAAGAGTTACTTCCTCCAACTCACAAAAAAAGTTGTACTTCCTTTGTAATTACAAAGGAAGTACAACTCTTTTTGCGGGTTGGAGGAAGTATATTTTTTCCTTCTACTCCTTTCACCGGTTAATCTATTCTCTTTTCTCTTTTTTTCTTTTTTTCAAATAATTAATATATGCTACTTTTATTTCGCATATCTTACATTTGAACAAAACTTAATATAATTATAATTGTAATATTTTAATAAACTTTAAAATCAAGGTTGGACTTGACCTTAAAATCACTTAATAATATTTTTGGGCCAACAAACGATTTTTATTTTGACAATTTCTTAAATAGTTATAATTTTTATTGAGTTTCCCATAATATCCTCACATCACTTAAAACTTATGTCACGCATGTGAAATAGTGCGATGAATAAGTTGTCATATAAAATAAAAAATATATATTTAAATTTTAATTTGTTCCCATATACTCCCTTCTAGGGATGGCAATGAGACGGGTATTTTCGGGTACCCGGTCTACACGAACCCTAATGGGTAGGGTACGAGTAGTTTAAAATGGGTTTGGGATGGGTACGGGTAGTTATGAAAAATACCATTAGGGTTTGGGACGGGTACGGGTAATGCCTCAAATACCCACGGGTACCCCGATTATATATATTTTTTTTTTATAAAATTTAATATATATTATATAATTTATATATTATAAGATATTTTATATATTTAATTAATAGTTATAAGTTTTATTTAATCATATTTATTAAATATTTATTTAAAATAATACAATTTATATTATATTTATTTTATATTTAGTTAATAATAATGTAATTTTTATTATTATTCTTATTTAGACAATAAAAAATATAAATATATATAAAATAAATGAATATTAAATGGGTATGGGTACCCGCGAGTATTGATAAACGGTAATGAGACGTGTACGGGTACCATAATAAATTTTTTAAATGGGACGGATACGGATACAGGTAGTTATTTTTTAATCAGATACGGTACGGGTACCCCAAAATAAGCGGGTACCCCAAAATAAGCGGGTACCCTACCCGTTGCTATCCCTACTCCCTTCGTCTCGCGTTAAGGTTTACGTTTTTCATTTTGAGTTGTCCCACGTTAAGGTTTACATTTCATTTTTATCAAGCTGGGCCCTCACAAAATAATTAATTATTCCATACAGGGCCCATACACAACACAAATACAATTTTACATTGAATATTAGTTCTCTTACCTCACTACACATTAAAATATTATATCTCTGAATCTCCGTGCAAAAAGCAAACATCAACATTAACGTGGGAGTATATATATATATATATATATATATATATATATATATATATATATATATATATATATATATATATATATATATATATATATATATATATATACTGGTCATGCTCTATGAAGAATATAATCATTGATCAACAAAGAATTGGAGTAACGAAAAGAGAGAGCCACCACACGTGAAAATTACGAAGACATATGTTGAGAGTGAAAATAAACGTGTTTTAGTGTCCAATCTAACACCTTTATGATGGGAATTGATGTTGTATATTAGCACAAGTGTCTTATATTTAATATATATGAGAAAAAGATGCACTTGAGGTGTTTTATTGTGTTTTAGGTGGAAAAAGTGATCAAAAGTGTAAAGTTGGAGAAAAGGTGCAATTTGTGTATGAATACTGAAAAAGGCACGTCCAACTTATATAATTTTTATGAATGAAAATTGTGATATTTGCTTAGAAAGCCACTGAAAAGAGGATCGTTTTGGCGTAAAGAACACCCCAATCGGAATCCAAACGAGAAAGTTATGATCAAAATGGTAACGTTATGCGAGCTGTGTCGAACAGAACAGATGTGTCACTTTGCATGGCTTGTTACATCTTCATATCTTGGAGTTTTTTTAGTTATTTATATGGATAGAAAGCAAATGAAGAGAGGATCGCGTTAGCACAAGAATCACTCAAATCGAAGTCCGAAAGTGGAAGTTATACCCAAAACGGTGAGACTGTACACTGCAGTTCAACCAGAGTTCGACCACGACACAAGCGGTTCGACCACGACAGGTTCGACCATGTTTCGTGGTCGAACCAGAAGCCTGAACAACACAAAATCGGGATTTTTACCCCCTGTTCGTGAATTTTCGTGCTTTCCAAGAAGGGGGAATAGAATTAGATACGGATTGGATACAACACAACACAACCATCCTACATCCCACAAGGGGGTTCACCCCCCAACCATCATCCACATCCTTTCCTCCATCCATCCATCACTTTGAAGATTCGTCTGTGGAATCAAGAAGAGAACCAAGAGGAGGATTCAAGATGGAGAATGACGCAACGACTCCCATATCTAGGGTTTTATTTTGTTTCCTAATTTATCTTGTAATTTCCTAGACATTCGGGTAAGATTTATCCAACACCCATGATTATTCTTCGTAACATCATGGGCTAAAGCCTTTTTGGTAGAACTAGGGTTGTGAAAGTTTTTACGAATTAATTGAACTTTCATGTGTAACTCCGTACAACACTACTTGTGAATTTATTTTATATATGATTATGCTTTCTTAATCCATATTCACGGTCGTTTTGTGCATCTTCAATTGGTATATAGAGTCTGAATATATATCTTGGTTGTAGATTGAGTGTGTTCACCGCTGAACAGGATTCCATGTTATCATTTTAAGTGAGGGGATTCTGAAGCTTCATTAGAACTATCATATATGAATACTTATTAATTGAATTGAATTCGGGTTATTAACTAGGATAAAGAGGATAATTTTATAGTACCAATAAAGGGAAATCATATCGGGTTAGAGTACCAATTGGCCAGGGAAATAATTGATACTGATAGTACCTAGAAAGGGGGTGGAATTATATCTCTTGCTCCGAAGTTATTCACACGTGTTACACGCATGTTTACTTGTGTCTATAGAGTAGATATGCATAGTTTAGTGATGCGTCCTCCACAGGGCAGAGTCGGACATCAACACACGGAAGGAAAATTAATGAATGAAATTGGATTATCCTAGGCTACCTATTCTCCTACTTGATCCACTTTCGTATTCTTCGAGTGATATTTTATTTAATTTGTTATTTTAATTAATTATTTATTCGTTAATCATTCAATCCTCAAATGTTATTGCCTTACGTCTTAATTAATTTAGTAAATAATTAAATTGATAATACGTTGTCCTTTGGGTTCGATGATCACTTGGTCGCTTGCTTAAGCTGCAACTGATATCTTAATACTTGGGCGCATCAAGTTCTTGGCGCCGTTGCCGGGGACGGTTGTTATTATTAGTTTATTATTTCTAATTTGATTAAGACTTTTATTTGTGATTATTTATTTCTATCTAACCTTGAATTTTTATGAGGTACTGTGCACTAGGAAAAGGAAAGGAATGAAAGGAAGAAGTAACACACTGAGCTAAATATGGCCGGAGCAAGGCAGAATCCGGATAATGCTGCCATACGTGAAATTTTCACGAACTATGGGGTTGGCAACATGGGGTTGATAAGAGCAAGGGGGAAGATGATGATTTTGAGATAAATCCCACTCTTATTAGCATGGTAGAGAAGAATCCTTTTTCTGGAGGTTGTTTTGAAGATCCATATTAGCACCATAAAAGATTTCTTAGTTATGCAAACACTCAAAAGGGTGCTGGAGCTAATGATAATGCTAGGCGAATCACCCTATTCAAGTTTTCATTAATTGATAAGGCAGAAGCTTGGTATGAGATTCTTGATGCCACATATTGCACTACATGGGACCAACTGCAGCAGAAGTTCTTAGAGAGATACATGCCACCCCACAAGGATCTTAAGAATGAAGCAAGACATCACCTAATTTGTTATGAATCAGGGTGAGAAATTTTATAAGGCGTGGGATAGATTCAAAGACATGCTCAGGCGGTTCCCACAGCATGGAATATCTAAGGCGCAGTACATAAGTATCTTATACTATGGATTGAATTGTGAGTCGCGTATTTTTATTTATGCATCATCAGGTGGAGCGCTGTTATCAAAGACAGCACTTGAAGCAGAAAAGTTATTTGAAGACATCTCTATGAATTCACGTGACTTGCCTATGGAAAGAGTAAGAGGATCATATGTACTTGGTAAGGTAGCGCAGGTTGAACATCAAGTGGTGAAGCCAAAATCGCCTCAAACTTAGCTAACATCAACAAGCTACTAGAATTCCAGAAGAGACAGATTACAGAGTTGACACAAATGGGGCCTAGTATGAAGCAGCACGAAGTGAGGAGTGTTGAAGATACCTTCAATCGATACATGGCTGAGAATAATGCAAGAGTTGACCGCATTGAGGGTTCCATAAATGTTAATCATGCAGATTTATCTAAGTAGTTGAAGGACCTTACTTCGATTATGGGGCAAATGGCCGCGAATGTGAATCAATTGACATAAACGTGGGAGAATAATGTCATGATGTTGAGGTCTGGGATGCAGTACGAGGTCCAATGAAGTCGGTGGATGAAAATGACGAAGGCAGGGCTCCCATTCGACCAAGTTTATGTCTTTCAACCAGACCTGATGGTCGAATAATGGTCGAACAGTTTTCAGAAAAGCAGAATTTCGATGCTCTGTTTTCTGTTTCGCCATTTGACCAAAATACATCTGTTCGACCAGATTAACTAGGTCGAACGCTGGTCAAGCAACAGGGTGAGAACGTGAACTCACGATCAGAGAAGTAGTTCGACCAAGCACTTTCTATTCAACCAGGCCATTATGGTCAAACAGAGGTCGAACAGTTTTGTTCAGTGCTCGTTTTCGTACCGAATGCTACACCTGTTGTTCCGAACACTTCAACACCATCCCAAGAGCAGAATACTGAGCTTATAGTTGAGAAGAAGTGGGAAAGAGCAATGAAGTTGAGAACCGACAAGCTTAGACTGCAGATGGATAATGAAGATGTGGTTTTTTCTCTTGATCAAGCAATGAAGATGCCAATGGAGACTCAATCATGCAAGAGCATAGATGTGATGTCTAACTTGTTTAATCTTGATTTTTCTAAGACAGATGATTCTGAATTTGATTGGAAGTTTGACAAGGAGGTGTCTTGACAGCCATGGGAGGAAGAAAATTCCAAGTATCATATACATGTTACCAAGAAAGGTGAAGTGTTGAGTGTAGACAAGAAGAGGGAAAGAAAGTATTTGAAGGTGAGGATGCGACAAGACTGTCCTCCGATCAAGTAGTCTTTAAAGCGGTAATTCGTTGTGACTCTACAACATTAAACATGAGCGCCTGTTGGGGGCTTTCCCTTCCATTTTATTGCTTTATTTCTTTCATGTGAGTAAGAAATTTTTATATTTAAGCTGCTTACTAATCGGCAATTACATCTCTTTGCAAACTTAGTTTCAACTTACGTTTTTACTAAGTTTGAGGGGTGTGATGTTATTACCTCATTGAAGCACCAAGAGTATAATCTTTTCTTTATAATGTTTGCTAGGGGAATTAATTTTTTGTGGTATGTTGAAACTTTAATCGGTTTTGATGTGTCGATTTTTTGCAATTTGCCTAGTGTTTAGTGGTGTTTCTAGTGTGTGGAGTCGATTAGATAGTCAATTGATTCTTTTTAATAGTTCTCCTATTTTATTATTGATGTATCCTGTGATGATGAGTTTGTTTGAGCTTTGATGATAGAAAAAGGTAGAAGAGTGAAAAGATGACCGAGATGAACAACTCGAGGAGCTCATGCATACGTTGAAGATAAATCAGGTGGCCTCATTTCCGTATTCCAATTTTTATTTGTTCTTTTAATTCATGGAGTGGAAGGATTGAGTTTGTGGTTTCAGTGATCCATGTGAGCTTATACTTTTAAATCGTGTCTAAAATTCATATGCTTTTGAAATTGATGAAGGAAGTGTACTTGAATTATATTGTGGTATGAAGTTATATGTGTGTTTGTGAGATATTGCTTACCATGAAAGGTGCTCTGTGATCGTAGTTATTTTCACCTAGATTTTAGTGTCTTTATTTGTGTATTTTAGGATGTTTTTATCCGTATTTGTGTGACTTTTGGTGGAGTTATTGTTATTTTGAGAAATGTGGTATAAATTGATAGAATTGTGTAAATGAGCTTAAATATATGTAAAACAGGTCAAGAAATGGACAAAAAGGGAGTCGGGAGCGAAAAGGAGACGGAAGAACAGAGAATGTTGGTACACGGGCCGTGTGCGGAACATGGCCTTATAACCAATGGCCGTGTAATGTCATCAGAACTCGCTGCTCGCCCAGGAGGATGGCCGTACGCTGGTGCACGGGTCGTGCGCTGCTGCACGCCCCGTGTGCTGAGCACGGTCCTTTAAGAAGAAGTCGTACATTGTCGTCAAAAAATACTACAGGGCCATGACCATGGTCTTGCAGAGCAGCTCGAGCCGTGTTCGGAGCACGCACAACACGCCGAAGTAGGTGTGCCCTACTCGGGCCGTGCAGGTGCAAAATCCTGTGTAATTTTCAGAATGTTCCGGAAGCTTCTAAAAGGTCCATAAGTGATATAAAATCATGACTTGTGCGAAATTTAAAGGGGGAATTCATTAGAGATCAGATTAGAGCAGTTACACACACCAAAACACCACATTTCCTCACATAGTAGATCTATCTTCCATCTCTACCATCTAGATCCATCAAATAACCATTTGATCTACATTTTCAATCCATAAAACCTTCATTCCATCCATCCTACCACCATTTGAGAAGATTGGAGCATCAATTGTTGAGTGTGTTCACCGCTGAACAGGATTCCATGTTATGATTCTAAGTGGGGGGACTCCGAAGCTTCATTCGAACTATCATATATAATTGAATTGAATTCGGGTTATTAAGTAGGATAAAGAGGATAATTTTATAGTACCTATAAAGGGAGATCATATCGGGTTAAAGTACCAATTGGCCAGGGAAATAATTGATCCTGATAGTACCTAGAAAGGGGGGTGAAATTATATCTCTTGCTCCGAAGTTATTCACACGTGTTACACGCATGTTTACTTGTCTTTATAGAGTAGATATGGATGGTTTAGTGATACGTCCATATTCCACAGGGCTGAGTCGGACATCAACACACGGAAAGGAAATTAATGAGTGAAACTGGATTATCCTAGGGCTACCTATTCTCCTACTTGATCCACTTTCGTATTCTTCGAGTGATATTTTATTTAATTTGTTATTTTAATTAATTTTTTATTCGTTAATCATTCAATCCTCAAACATTATTGCCTTACGTCTTAATTAATTTATTAAATAATTAAATTGATAATACGCTGTCCTTTGGGTTTGATAATCACTTGGTCGCTTGCTTAAGCTGTAACTGATATCTTTAATACTTGGGGATTAATTTTGCGTACAAAGAAAAGACACATCAACATATCACGAGTATGAAAAAATGGGCGGCGAGACATTGGATTTGATTGATACTAAACTTGAACTTTTCTCTGTAAAACGAAAATTAAGGTAGGATTTTAGTGCGTTTATAACATTGCAAATAGTTTAGATTGGGGCTCAGTCTCATTTTTTATTTAATAATAATGGGCCCCTTTGGAGTTGGGATGACCCGACAAAGATTTTAGTACAATTAATTATAAGGCACTCATGCCTATATATATACTCCTTCCATCACATGCAAAGGGGTGCTCTTACTTTATGCACGTGGATTAAGGAATATTATTATTTAATGTGTAGTGAGTAGTTGTATTAGTTGGTGTGTGAGCCCTTTATTTCTCTTTGTGGATTGTCATTTGTCAAATATATATATATATATATATATATATATATATATATATATATATATATATATATATGATAAGTTGTAATTTTTACCTCATTATTTTAGATGAATTCATATATATTTTATGTGAGTTGTGAGTTATTACATGTTAATTACGACTTATTTCTATTTTCACACTTGATTTGAATGATTTGAATTGTTATTGAAACAGGCAAAAAAATTATAGAAATTGTACTTTATTTTGTGACTGTTACAATTATCTTTAGGGGGCGGCTATTTACACCCCCCGAAATCGCTAAATATACCCCATATTCTATATGAACCCCAATAAATATTAAAAAAGAAAAAATACTTACTATGCATACACCTTTTATTACTACTATGCCCTGAAACTACAAATGCCCACAAATATTCTCTCACATGATTGCCGGAAAATATGGCAGCACCACCAACGTTTTCTCATTATTGGAACACTTGCCGACTCCATGGCTAACTTTAAGAAAATGATACGATATCTTGTTATACAACTACACCATATTAATCTGGCAAACACTTCACACTTTGCAGCAAGCAAACGAAGCCATCGGTTTCTTATTTCCGAAGCCTGCATCAATCTATACTACCTCTAAATTATATAAACCAATTCTTTCCAAATACCCTGTCAATGTGTAGAGAGAATAATGGGGTTTAGGGCTACTCCCAAAACCAAGTAGAATATGAAAAGAACTCGTGGATGGACACCACATCTTCTTGTTTATTTTTCCGACAAGTATCTACAAACGAATATAATGCATTTTTTTTATACGACAATGGAGGTGTACCATTACATTATTGTTTCGCAGAGTCCCACATACGCTATCACTCTTGTTCAGGCGATGGAAGCAAACAGTTGTACTTTGGTGGATTGTATGTACATGGTGATGGGAAAGACCAAAAATTTTACGACAAATAATTATCATCATAGATCTTTTATAATTTTTAAATGAAGACTGTTATCTCTGCAATCCATAAGTGAGAATCTGTTAAATTTCTAATACTCAGGCAAGAGGAGTATATTTATCACAAAGGGTATTAAAGTCTTATTAAATAGGATAATTTAATTAAAAATTTTAATGGGGTATGTATATACATTTCGGGGGTTCGAATAGCCATCCCCTTATCTTTATTGCTGGAATTTAAGAGTTGACTAAGCCATTATAAGAGGGATTAATTGAGGAGCAAAATTAAGGAAACTTACCAAATGAAGAAATACCAATGAACATGGTCAACTAAATCCAATCTTTTGGGAAGCTTACGAAATTTGAAGACACATAGAAAGAGAATTATGGGGCCGTATAAGAGGATCGTGGGAAGTTAGAAACGCTGATGGAAAGTCAGGGGATATTTCATTGTGGAATCAGGATAGATTAGATGTCCAAAGTTATTGAGATATGACGGGAGCAGTGGTACTTAATGGAATATGGAAAGATGGTAAATTAGATTGTTGTTTGATTATTTTTTACACACCTTGCACCTCAAGGGAGAAGAGAGAATTGTGGGATATGCTAAAATTAGTGATTCATCAAGTTCAGAAAATCAGGATATGTATTGCATGTGACTTTAATTCCATTCAAAAATCTTCTAAGTGTGTTGGGAGAAGCTATGAAAATTGCAGAAGAGAGATAGACGATTTTGAAGAGTTTATTAGGAGTTCTTATCTGGTGGATCTTCCGTTACATGGCAGAAGGTTTACGTACTACAAATCAGATGGAACTTGAAAGAGTAGAATTAATAGAATGTTGGTTAATATGGAGTGGTTGAACAGCTGGCCTGACACATACATTGTGGGAATGAACATAGCTTCATCTGATCACTGTCTGTTAGCCATGGAACACAAATCAATTAACTGGGGGCCAATTCCATTCAAGAGCTAAAACAGTTGAAACTCTCATCCAAATTTAAAAGAATTCATAGCTGACAAATGGTCTAATTATGTGGTGACAGGGAGGAGAGGTTATTGCATTAAAGAAAAAGTCAAAAGATTGAAGCAGGATCTGCGAACATGGAGTAAAGAAGTATTCGGAAGCTTAGAGACAAAAAATTGATCAAAGGCAAAGTGAGATCCAACGATTGGATTTAGTTGATGAAGTATTCGGATTGGATGAAGAGGAAGTGGTGATGAGAAATAAGGAAAGGGCAATGCTCCTATGTGATCTGACCAACAAGTACAAAAATATTAGACAAAAAGTGAAGACTAAATGGACCATGGGAGGGGATACAAATTCGACGATTTGTCATCGTTATATAAATGGCAGAAGAAAAAAGAATGAGATTGCAGGCATCATGGCAGATGGGAGATGGACACAAGATGTGAAAGAAGTGAAACAAAGAATCCATGATCTTTTCAAGAACCACTTCAAATCAAGGCAAACAACAGGTATCGGGCTGACTAATGACATCACCTCAAAAATTATATCGGACTCCGACAATCAGATGCTGATTGCTCCATTCAATGAGGTCGAAATTTGGGGTCCGCAATCAGATGCTCATTGAATGGAGCAATCAGCATCTGATTGTCTTCCTTAAAAGTATCCCAGCAATCTTTGAAGATTGAAATATTGAGACCGTCAGGTCCCAGACTCTTAGGACTCAGTCAAATGGCAATCTCTGATTAATATTATAAAAGCATTTATTTTCCATGAGAAATGGATTGGTTGGATGAAAAAGTACTTCTCATCAGCGGGATCTCAGTGTTAGTAAATAAGAGTCCAACAAATGATTTCAGTTAGAAATGGGGTTAAGACAGGGCTATCCGCTATCACCCTTTTTATTCTTGTTGGTGGTAGAATGTGTTACGTCGATTATAAAAAAATGAGTGGAACTTGGAATGTATGAACCAACTTCAATTGGAAAGGATAAGATAAAAATAAGCCACTTTTAACTGGCTTGAAAATTAATCAGGAAATGCGATGTTCATCAGGAAAGCTTTAATTCTTCTTCAACTTTTAACTATCTTGAAAATTAATCTGAAAAAAAAATTAGTTTAATTAGATTGAATGCAGAAGAGGGCACGTGTTGGGTTGTGACATTGGACACCTACCATTTAAATATTTGGGAGTTTGCATAGGGAAAACTCATAACACGAAGGTTGATTGGGAATATGCTATAACAAAAATTAGGAACAGGATTACAGAATGGACGAGGTTGAAGATTTCGGGGGCAGAAATGCTCACCTTGTTGAACTCTGTTCTTACCTCTTTACCATTATACCTGTTGTCGATCTATGGTGCTCTAAAAACTGTTATACGAGAGATAGAGAGTATCCAAAGATAATTTTTCTAGGGGGGAATATCAACGTAAAAAAATTACCTTGGATCAGATGGGAAACAATAACTACTCCCAAACACCTTGAGGGCCTTGGGGTTTGGGAACTTGAAAGCTTCAATGTAGCTCTTCTGGGAAAGTGGGCTTGGAGGGGTCTAACAGAAAGCAACAAATTATGGGTTAGATTAGTAGAGAGTAGGAGAGGAATGAGTTTGAAGAACCTAATAGGTTTGGGGTTGGACACAAGTGTTGTTAGAAAAAATATTTGGTGGGGGAACATTGTTAGGTCTCTTACAGATTCTAGGAGGGAATGGTTTAAAGAGGCTATTAGAAGAATGGTGGGGAATGGTTCGGAGATTAATCTTTGGGGGGAAGATTGGTCAGGGGAAGATTGTTTGAAGTATAAATTTCCTAGATTGTTTCAAAATTGTACAAAGAAAAATGCGAAGATTAGTGAGATGAGAGAATGGGTAGGGGAGGAGTGGAAATGGGGTTGGGAATGGAGAGACCTCTTAGGAGTTTTGAAACTGACGATTTTGATTCTTTGTTGTCCATTATAAATAGGTACGGGCTATCTAATGAAACAAAAGATACATGGAGATGGAACTCAAGCAACTAGGAGATCTACATTTTCAAAGAAGTGTAAAAATGCTGCAAAGCAGCAAAATATCTAGAGAGCATGAAGATGGAGAGATATATAAAAATGCTGAAAAAGTACTGCAATTCCAAAAGTACAGCTCATGGTACGGAAAACAATTCACGGAAGACTTGCCATGAGGGTTAATTTGAGAAGGAGAAACTGCCGACCTTTGAATGTTGATGTCATGTGCCCATTGTGTAAGAATGGCGAGGAAACGGACAAACATTTGTTATTCCATTGCAGTTGGAGATCAAATTTTTGGTTCGAATTCTTAAATGGATGGAGGTAATTACTCCTTTACATGAATCAATCAAAAGTAACTTTTTATTGTTTGGAGGTCTATTTCAATCAAGAACTGGCCATTAGCTTTATTGATTTGGATGTGTGGTGTCTGGTTAATTTGCAGAATAAGGAATGATATTGTGTTTGAAAAAGGGAAAGGGGATGTCATGAAAATTGTAAATGAGATTAAATGTAGGGTTTGGAGTTGGATTAGGAGAAGGAAGAATACATTTCATAGCAACATGAGTTCTCATTCTCGGTGGAAATGAGGGCAGGGGAAATGTAGCTTGGAGGAAATCTTGTTGAGTTCATAACATCTACACTCCAGTTTATTTTGATAATTTTTCCTTTAGTTGTAAACATGTAAGACTCTTGTATTGGGGTATATCTCACTACCCCATTATATTATTAATAATAATAATAATACGTTTTTTGCTGTCCAAAAAAAAGAGAAAAAAAGAGAAATATAATTTCATCATGGGACATTCACGTTCATCATCATTCCACGCTAGGAGGAAGGGCCATTGAGGGAAGCACCACAAATTGAAGATTACGATTTTCTTATCTTGTTTTTAATTTTAATTTCTATTATGTAATATGTTTTCTAGTTTAAGGATTGTGAACCTCCATAGAATAAATTACATGTTTGATTAGGAATAAAATTACAAACATGTTTTATGAATTTATTTTGTGATATGCTTTGATGTTGAATTATGACATTTCAATTGTTTATTTGGATTAACCGTCTTGATATGTGATTGAATGTTCATTAGTTATTTTGCATGTTATAATTCGTAATTGTTATAATATTGCAAATTGAGTAACAAAGTGAGGGAGTACCTCTTGAAATAACGAAATCTAGGTTGTATGATTCGTAGTCCATTTTTATAGAATAGTAGTCCTAATATCTAAATCCTAATGCACTCTTAGGTGTTCGAACCTCTTTAGGTTGCTTGAAGGTAGTTTAATCTAGAAGTCGTACCATAGAATATTAATTTTAAGGATATTTTGGGCTAATTGGTAGTATCATTAGCATATGGACTTGAGTTTATAAATTTGTTGGGATTTTAGGAATTTTTACAATGTGAATTAGAATACGAAAGGGGATCAAATTCTTGGACTAAGTTTTAATTTTATTTTTTTATCATAATTTTATATTTTTGTTATTTTAATTTTTTACACTTTCATGTTTAGATTTTTAGTAATCAATCAATACCCTCCTCCTGTTACTTTTAAAAACATGATTAATTCAATTAAAGTTTAATAATTTGCTATGGGTTCGACCCGTACTTATCCTACTATATTTTAGTGGATTTGTTCAATAAATTACAAATTCTTATTTTTGAGTGCCAACGACAGCACACCAAAAAATATGGCAAAGACTTGTGTGAGACCGTCTCACGTAAGGGGTTACGTGAGATGATCATAAAGTTATAACTTTTATAAAAGAAAGTGATAATAAATTAATGAAAAGTGATAATGTTTTCATGAACAATTTATAATATAAATAAAAAGTGATAACATTTATATTGAAAGTGATAATATTTTATAGCGAATGTGATAACTATTTTTAAAACTGAAAAATAGTTTCACGTGAGATGGTCTCATTCAAGACCTACCCAATATATATATAATTAATGTTGGGTGACCTAATAATTATATATTGAGTTTAAATAATTATTGTTAGATACTACATTATATTTTCTAGGGTGAGTTTTCAGTGAGACCGTCTCATGGATCCTAATTCATAAGACGGACTATCCATTAACCTAATTAAGAGTTGATCTAATGTACAATTAGTGTACACTAAAAACAGGATCCGTATTTAAATGTGGATCAACTATATAATCTAAAAACATCTAAATGGGTCATTCACGCTACAATTCTCTCTGGACTCTCATCTCTCTCCACTCTCCGCCTCTCATCTCTCTCCACTCTCCGCTGCTGCTTTGCTCCACCGTGCATTCTCTCCTCTCTTTCTCTCTCTTCTCTCTCAGCCTCCCTCTCGGACTCTCTTCTCTCTACGCCTCTTGCGCTGCTTCGCTACGCCGGTCGATTCCCTCCAGATCCCCAGATTTCCGACTCATCTTTCTACACACCGCTTGCTCCGCCGTGCATTCTCTCCACTCTCTCTCTCTCGTCTCTCTCGGCCTCCCTCTCGGACTCTCTTCTCTCTACGCCTCTTGCGCTGCTTCGCTACGCCGGTCGATTCCCTCCAGATCCCTAGATTTCCGACTCATCTTTCTACACACCGCTTTCTCATTCCTCTGTGCACTGCTTTCTCCTTCCTCTGCACTCCTTCCTCTGCGCACCGCTTCCTTTGTCGAGATTAAAGATATTGGTTGTTGTTGTATTAGAATTAGGGCAAAAATCAGGGATATGGATTAGATTTTGATATTGTGGCTTGACTTGATTAAATTCTTACGTTAATTAGGGTTGGGAATGAATCAAGTATGAATAAAGCGTTGGGTGGAAGAAGTTGAGTTATGAGTTTGGGTGGAAAAAGCTGTCGATTTGGGTGGAAGAAGTTGAGTTATGAGTTTGGGTGGAAAAAGCTGTTGATTTGGGTGGAAGAAGGTGAGTTATGAGTTTGGGTGGAAAAAGCTGCTTTGAGGGTGGAGAACCAGTGAAACGTGAAGGAGGAAGAGGGTGGAGAACCAGTGAAACGTGAAGGAAATGGATCTCAGGTGGAGAACCACCGAAGGAATTGATAGAATTGAGATATGGATTCTGTATAAGTTTTAATTAATTAATGTGTATATTTACTTCCATAAATGTATTATACATCGATATAAAAAAACTTGCACATTATTCAATAGTGATTATTACAATTTTTTAATAAATGTATTACATCTTATGCAAAAATGTATGACGTTTTATACTAACTTGTATAACTAAAATTAATTAATATGTTGACAAAAATATTGATAAATAATAAATGTATTAGATCTTATGCAAAAATGTATGGCGTTTTATACTAACATGTATAACTAAAATCAATAATATATTGATTTTTTATAAATAATAAATGTATTAGATCTTATGCAAAAATGTAACCTGTATAACAAAAATTAATAAATATGTTGACGAAAATATTGATAAATAATAAATGTATTAGATCTTATACAAAAATATATAATATTTTATACTAAAAATGTATAACTAAAATTAATAATATATTGATAAAAATTTTGATAACTATAACATCAATATTAATTTTACAAAAAATAATGCATGTATTGAGAGAAATATGAACATTATTAAATTACAACCAAACCACATTTGATTATGAAATATAAAAAATCAATTTAAATTTAATAAATTTTTATATAAATTTAATGATACATATAAGAGTAGAATATAATATATCTATATGATAAACGTATACACTATCAAATTAAAAATAATAATAATAATCTCCACCTATTTCTACAGTTTCATAGCAGAGCAACCCCACAAAATGAAATGAAGAATTGAAGAACAATTAACAATTTACAACATTTGAATTACATCACTATGACTTTATTGTAAAATCGAATCATAGTCATTGACCCTTTTCAAAATCTCGAACACAATCTGCTTGATTTAGAACGTGGAAAGGGAATTTCGAACACAACCTTCTTAAAGAAGATCTGAAACGTGAAAATGAGATGTTGATATGGACGTGGAGAGGTGCCGTAGAAGCTGGAAGATAAAGGCAGAACGAGAGGAAGCATTCACTACAGGTCGTTGATCTGGAATATAAAGGCACATTCACCACAGGTTGTCGATCTGGAAGATAAAGGCAGAACGAGAAGAAGCATTCACCATAAGTTGTCGATCAAGAAGAAACTAAGCGATTAAGCAGAAGAGGAGGTGTGGAGAGGAGATTTTGGACGAGACGACGGAGATAGAGAGGTGAGAGAGAGAATACAGAGAAAATGCGAGGCGGAGGAGTGGATAGAGGGAGAGGAGCGAAGGGAGGAGGGAGGAGTGGATAGAGGGAGAGGAGCGAAGCGATTGAGGAGAGAGAAAGTGAAATAAGGAATGATCTATCATGCTTATTAAGTATTTATATCCGATCCATTTGGGAAAAATGGATTCTATTGCACCTTAAAAACTATTGCACATTAGTATCTGCCCCTAATTAAATACATTTTAAATTAAATTAAAAAATAGAGAGGATTACTACTAGGTACATAAAAAATCCCTTAATTATTATGAGATACAAACATACAAAAATATTCCTACTAACTATAAAAATATATAGTGATATTCCAATATTACCCCTACAATGTGTTGCACATAAATGTTGTGTGCAGCAAGAGTTCGTGTGCAGCAAAGTGTGTGCAGTAAAAAAAATGAGTGCAGCAAAAAAGTGTGGTGGTCCGGCGGAGGTCCGGCAGAGCTTCGGTGAAGCTCCGACAACGGCTGCGGCGGTCCGACGACTTTTTCGGCAGCCGACAGTGCTCCGACAACTGGCTGGCGGAGCTCCGGCGACCGGCCGGCGGTCCGGCGGTGGTGGTGGTCCGACAGTGGGTGGGGTTTTGGGTTTGTGGTTTAAAAGTATATGGGTTTAGGGTTATATTTGATATTTTAATTAATATTTTAAATCAATGTATCTAGTAGTAATTAGGGATAAAAGTGTGTACTTATGAGTAATCAATCCTAAAAAATAACTATAAATAAAAAAGGGCCATGTTTGTTTGGAAATTAATTAATACACACACGCCCCATTAGTTTACTCAATTTATGGCGAAATTTCGCTGCCAATAATTTAACTTAAATCAGTCATTTCTTTAATTATATTATTATTATAATTTTCATTATTATTATTCATTATCTATAATAATTATTATTATCTTTAATATTATTATTAATAATAATTTATTAGATAACTCAACTATTTTGTTATCATTTTGATTAAATATCACTTTATATTAAATATGTCATCATTTTTTATTTATTATATTAATTATTCATAAAATTTAAATTAAATGCTATCACTTTTTCTTTATCGTGTATCACTTTTTAATAAAAAATATTATTATTTTGGGTCACTTACTAATGGATACATAAAATAATGTATAATTATTGTAAACTACATGACTCAAAGCACTAATACTCATAACTACACAATTATGATTATGATACCATAAATACCCTATGTATTTGCACAATTTGTTGAATAATTTGTTTTGCACGATTTGGTTTGCACAATTTTGTTTTGCACAATTTGTTTTGCACAATTTTATTTTTGCACATTTTGTTTGTACATTTTAAGTTCCAGCAGAGGTCCGGTAGCCGGCGGCAGAGGTCCGGTGATCGGCCGGCGGTGGTCCTGCAATGGGTGGGTGGGTGAAGGGTAGGATTTGTGGTTAAAAGTGTACGAGATTATTAGGTTATATTTGATTTTTACTTTAATATTTTGTATGTGAGAGTAATTATTTGAATTCATTGTATCTCATACTCCCTCCGTCCGCTCGAAAGGTCCACATTTTGTCATTTTGGGCGTCCGCACCAAAGGTTCACATTTCCCTTTTTAAACACATGGGACCCACACACATCACTAATACAATAAATTTATGGGACTCATACACCCCACTCATACAACTACCAAATACACCTTAAATAATAATACTCCTTAATTTACATGCAAAAAGCAAATGTCCACCTATTAGTGGTTTTCCCTATCATTTATTATTATTTCAGTAAATTATTTGTGAAATAATTTAATTAGATGAATATTACTTTTATTTGATTATGATCATTTTTATTAAAAGTATTATCACATTTTATCCATTTAATATATTGTTCGTGAAATACATTTTCGTAATTAGTTATAACTTTTTATTAAAAATGTTATCGCTTTTCTTTTAAAATGTTATCACTTTTTAATTATATTATAAATCAGTGTTTTCATAACCAGACCGGAGACTGAACCGGTAGATGCAACGGTTCGAGGTTCAACCGACGGTTCAACCGACGATTCAACCGAAAAATTAAATTTTATATATTTTCAATTATATTTTATAATATTACGATTCATTAAAAAAAATATAATAACCAAAATAATTTTATAAAGAGAAAATTCAATTTATATAAAAATATAATTAGATAAAATATTTATAGTTTATAATTCATATTTTATACACATTTTTATATATTCTCTCAATGGCATAATACATAATTTATACTCAAACTGTTATATATTTGGTGCACCACTCCAAGAAAATCATATAATTTAATTCAAAATTTAAGTATTATATTTTAAAATAAATAAAAATAAAAGTGAAATAATATAAAAATATAAAATATAAAAAGAAAAACAGAAAAATTTTAAAAATGAAAAAACTGAATGGACTGGTTCAACCAGTTTTTTCCAGTTTTCCCGATTTTAGTCGGTTCTGGCCGGTTCAATTCAAAAAATGGTTTTATAAGGATTTTGGACCGATTTGGAGGCCGGTACCCGGTTGAACCGGTTCAACTGGCTGGTCTAATCGATTTTTAAAATCACTGTTACAAATCATTTATGAAATTGTTTACAATACTGTTATCACTTTTCATGAATTCAATATCACTTTTCGTTATCACATTTTATAAATTTATAATATTTAAATTAAAAAAACTAAATAAATATTTTTTTAAAATTATTACATTTTAAAATAATAAAAAATTATAGATTAAATAAAAAATATTATATATATTAATTTCTTTCCATAATTAATTACTTAATTTTCTAATTAGTTGCAACCAACCATGGCTCTTAAAAAAATAATTGGATTAATGGATGATTATTCTCACGAATCAGGATTCTTGAGATAGTTTTTGCCTATTTTCTATTACCTAAACTTGTCATATAAATGCTAATGTGCAAAATTTATTAAAAAGGATGTTACAATAATCCTATATTCTCTCCTAAATTCTCTCAAAAAATTTGTCACCTACACATCATTCAAATCCCATTTGGGGAATGCACACCCAATTAAAAGTCAATCATTAGCGGGAATTACTGTCCACTAATGTTAAATAATTTCTAATGAATAATTAGACTACTGTCTTCGGCGGAACAAGGTGGGGATCGTGAGCTCCAACGTCGGCGACTATAAATGCCTGATAAAAAAATTTCAACCCAAATCTTGAACTCTATTGTGCATCCATTTTTTCTTCTCCTTCTATCGCAGTTAGGGATCATTTTAGGGATTTTATTTTTTCATGTTTCGAAAACCAATCTAAATTGGTGTGTTAACATTGGGTCAATAGATCGATAGGATGAATAGATGTTTGAACATGTGTGTACAATTTCATTTCAATTGAACTTTGGCGTACACCAATTTTCAATTTCATTCCGTCGTCGGTTCTTTTCTTCTTCTTCTTTTTTGGATATAGGCTCTTTGATCAAATCTGTTACGTATGTGTTATTGAACATTGGTTTACATATTTGAAATAAACATCATTTGAAAAATATCTAAAATTTGGTTTGTTTAGTTAAGTTAGAGGTATCCCTTGTGCCAATTCTTTGTCTGTTTGGTGTATGCCTTCATCATACCTTAACTTTGGTAAGTTAGAGTTGACGTTGTATGTTTTCTGATAAATTTCAAGATTTTATTTTACTAGTGTACACCAATGTTTAATAATTAATGTCTACTAATTAGTGATTGAGTTGATCGAACAATCTTTTGAAAAGTAGTGATGTTGCTAACTGGTGAAGAAGGCCTATTGTGGTAAGCTGTTCACAAGCATATAAGGGAAGGATTTTTAATGTTATAGTTGGAGACTGCTGCGTACTCAAGGGCATGTGGTTTGATGCAATAATTTGGTTGAGAAAGCTAAAGTGTGATTAATTATATATCAAATATTAAGATTTGTTCCAAATGAAATAATAATGGTAATCTTGAAAAAATAAAATGACACTATGTATTAAAGAGTAATAATATTAGATGAATGTATTTCTTAGTAATTAGACTATTAAAACTCGTATCAATTAGTAATAAACCCTAAATTATTTTGTACTCTACTCAATATATTCACTCAGTCCATCACTTACTCTTACTCTCTTAATCTCTCTTATCTCATCTCTTTTCTTACATAAAAATGAATACAAACATTACATCCACGTCAACCCAAACCAAAACAAACATCACATTCCGTAGACCAACTAATCCGGGGGAGGCCAGAACCCACCGTCCACTAGCGAGGACCCTCATTTTAAGCCAGAGCTTTGCGCTCTGTATGGGACTGACCCCTCAGTGGTTGATCACACCTGCGGTTTCGAACCTGAGACCTTTAGGAGTTTCACCCTTAGGCACCTCAACTCCTCACCGCTAGGCCAACCCTGGGGTTACATCACATTACTTTTTGTATATGTAAAAATCATAAAATGATAATAAAACCACATTATAAAAATAACTATATTGTTTATACACTTAAACGATAATTTTTATTATCAACAAATTTACTATGTATGTTAATTAATTTCTGACATTAAGATTTTATTAGTTTAAGTTAAGAGGGGGCTTTAAAGGGTGTCGAACTCGGGACCTACCAAAGCTAACGGAGGCTTGAAACCAATTGAGCTGGCAATTTATTACATTTTTTTAAACTTAATTTATATAATATATATATATATATATATATATATATATATATATATATATATATATTAGGAGCTCTAGTCGGAGTGGGGTCCTGTGCGGCGGCACCGTCGGCACCGCTCCAGGGCCGCTGTTATATATATATATATATATATAAATGAAGCAGCAACTGAAAGATGGAGAGAGAAGATTTGCAGATACAAAAGTAATACGGAGAGAGAAAGAGAAGTTTGAGATGAGATATTTTTATTGGGGAGATAGGGTCTAAAATATAATTTTATATATTAATATGAGTTATTGTTTCAATGCATATTACTAATGCTGCAAAGGAGCTGTGATAAGTTTTGTAAAGAGTCACAGTGTTTATTATCAGACCCAAGTTTCAATATTAGGCCCCTCTACATAACAATATTAGCTACCAAACTGCATAAAATGACATATAAGTTAACTTAGTTGTTCAATCCATAATATATGCTACCAAACAAAGTGATAATATCTAATTATTACACCTATTTCTTCTGTCCCGCCACAGAAGTTACAGTTACTATTTGCATAGAGATTAAGGAATATAGTATCTTAATGTGAATTAGATTGAGAAATATAATATTTTAATGTATAGTGAGCAGTTGTATTAGTATTGTGTATGAACTCTATGAACATTGTGTGTCCTTTTAGCAAAAAGAAAAATAAAACTCTTTTGGTGGGACGCCTTAATTAATACTCCCTCTGTCCACCCAAAAGATGATATTTTTGCCATTTTCGTCGTCTGTTTCAAAGGGTCCTCTTTCCATAAATGGCCTATAAGGGTCCCACTTATACTAACTAATAACCCAAACTTAATTTAACAAATTACACATATCCCATAAAACAGCTACGGCCTCAACCTATGTTTCGAAGGGCTGGTGGTGCCGAACTCATATCCCTCGACCCCTGAAACAACTACGGCCTCAACCTATGATACCATCCTGATCCGTTTGTGATCAGTTTTCTAAAGTTACTTTGCCCTGCATTGCCGAACTTCATTATGCATATTAGGGTATAAAATGATGATTATAATTAGTGGAGAAGGTGTAGAAATGTAAAGTGTCATCATGCATGATTTGTGGAGGCTGAAATTTATTTTTCGTGTCACCGGTTGTGCATTTAGGAGACACACACCCAATGATGATATTGTTCAGAGGGTGAATGCTGCAAATATTGGTTATTTGTTGTTAATTTGGTGAATTGAAACATGTGAACTTATGATCTGTTCCATTGTTGTTTCAATATTGATTGTTTGAGGCCTGTGAGCTTGAAGTGTGTTTCCATGTTCGTTATTTGCATATTTTGCTGTTGGTATGGTGATTTGAAGCCTGTGAGCTTATGAATTTGAAGCCTGTGAGCTTATTTGTGATGTGAAGTATGTGAGCTTATGAATTTGAAGCCTATGTGATTATGATCAATTTATATGCAATGATAAGCCTGTGTGCTTATAATCAATTTATATGCACTGATCAGTTTACAAGTGTTACCAAATGGCCATGTTAGGAGACAAATGCCTCATTCATTTGTCATCACATGATCATTTAGGTGTCACACACGCACTCTATGATGAATTTATAATTTGAGAGTGTATTGTATGTTCCTTTATATGGTACATATGCTCTTTTTTCTAGGCACAACACATACGCTGCATGATGAGTTAATGACCACTCAATGATGATTTTATTATCTGATAGTAGAATAACATAGTTCAAACATGCTTACATAGTGGGGCAGACTATTTATTGCTTAAACAAACTACTAAATCAGTTTGTTTAATAGCAGTAAACAATCACTTTTGCATCCACAAACTATCTATAGTTAAGATTCTACCCATTTCCATATTTATATATCCAAAATACCCTCCCCACTTGCAAAAAAAAAGAACCCTATGTTTCTTTCCTAAGGCTGGATATTATCTATTTCTAGTCTTCAAAATATATACCATGCTTTCTACCCTTTCAAAACACTGCACAATGTTTCAAACCAATCCTTCTACACTCTCAATGAGTTCTTCTAAGCCATCCACTTCATTCTCCTCAATTAGATGATCAATACTTGATTGAACTAGATCTAGTTCCACTTCCAAATCTGTAGGAAGAGTCCCTTCCCTTAATAATGCATTCTTTCCCAAGTGAGGGATCTTGTATCTATTTGATCCCTTGCACACCAACACTTGCCTCATTAATACTTGTAGGCTTAGAAATACTGCATTTAGTTTAATATGACACAATTCTTCAAATGAATTGTCAACTTCTTGCAACAGTTCATCAACTATTGTAGCAGCAGCTTTTATTTGCAATGATTCTCAAGCCCTAAACTATCTTAAATCATTCACATTTAGATTTGGACTATTAGGAGGTTGAAATACCAAGTGCATATTAAATCCATCTGAACATGCAACCTCTCTCCACTTTGGATCATTATCATCTATGTATGGCTTGACATTATCTTGTTGAATATAAATGTGTTTACTTGCTCCACTTGGCCATTTAGCTTTGATGGCTGGTATTACCTAAAGTGAATGTCAAGAATAACACATTTTGCATGAAATCTAATTTAGGACAAGTTTTAGGTTTCATAACTCAATGATGCATATAATCTGAATTTATGTAGACAATAATGAAAGTTTACCTTATTGATCAAGACATCTTTAGTCACATCCTTTGTGATTGATTGCGTTGCTTTGGTCTCGATTGTTTCAGCATCTCTGTTTTTTTAATTTCTCTTTACTGGTACTTGTCCAGTAAATGGAAAGATACCTATTTTCCCATCAAATAGGCATTCCCCACTTGAACCATAAAAAGGCTTGTCACTGCACATATAAACATGACCTTAGTGATAAAACTTTTACTTTGGCATTTTGTATGTGGTTCTATTTCAGTAGGCACCGAGTAGTATCTTTCAGTGGTTCATTTAAGATTGAACCATTTCTCATCTATGTGAATAATCTGCTGCATGCTCTTGAATTTGATTAAATTATCATCTGCCTTCACTTGTAATGCTAATAGGCTGAACTTCATTCTACTTATCTTGTGATGATATGTCAGAGCTGGTTTGATTGCATTGGTATGAGACTTGATCAATCTCCTTTGTACCCATTCTCCAACTGTACTTTTGCCTACTTTCATATCAATTACAAGGCTCCTAATTGTTGCCCTCTTACTGACCTCAATTTGTTGCAGCTTCTCTTGATCAAATTTCGTAGATTTGGGAGGTGCACGCGGCCTTTTTAAGTTGAGTAATGAAATAGGATTACCTTCTTTCATTTGTTGTTTTGCTCTTACCCATATCCTTCTAATTGATTTCAAGTTGACACGGAATTTTGCAGCAACTTCCTTGAATCTACTATGTGCAACCTTTGCCATTTGAAAAGCCCACCAACAAGAATTGAGCAATGACATTTAATTCCTTATTGCTAAGATTTTAAGTTCTCATTTTTTTTTTCTATTTTTTTGTTTGCAAGTTGTTGGTGGAGTGAATGTACTTATAGTGTAAATTAGGGAGAGATTAGTAGGGTGTTTTAGAGGGAATTTTATGGTAAATCAGCCATGAAATGGCTGATTTGGAATATGTGGAGGGAATTTATTAAATTTTTGGAGGGAATTTGAAATTTACAATGGGTATGTAGCATGTATTTTGTATAAGAATTGTTAAAATATGAACAGTCAATGTCATAAAGTGGATGCACTTTTTTTTAATATTTACTGCTTTTATTAATTAGTAGATTACCACTAATTGCTTGGAGGGGTAAAAATGTAAAACAAACACTTCACCTAACCACTATGCATTAAATCAGTGATTTCAGAACTAGACCGGACCGGCCAGTTCGACCGTTCAACCGGGTACTGGTGCCGAAACCGGTCCGGAAACCCCCTAAAACCGTTTTGTCTATCGAATCGGAAAAACCCCAGAACCAGAATAACCGGATGAACCGCCCAAACCGAAAATCGACGGTTTTTGTTTCAAATATGAATGATTTCAGAGCATCTCCATTGTTCACAGATTAACATTTCAATAAAATCTCAAAAACATTACTTGAAGTTACTCTTACTATACACATACATCCACCCTTTGAAGTGACACTGTCTCTACCATTAAATCTCTGCTGCAAATTGAAGTGAAGTCTTCTAATTGAGAGATAGAGAAGGGGGGAGGGGAAGAGAGAGGGAGAGCACGTTGAGGGTCGAGGGAGAGAGAACAATTAATTGAAGTGAAATCTTCACAAGATAAAACTAATGCTTGGATGAGAGAATAGAAATTGAATTGAGAGATAGAAAGGGGGAAGAGAGAGAGTGGGAGAGCACGTTGAGGGGGAGAGAGTGAGGTGAGAGAGCGACGCATGCTGGATGAGTTAAAGAACAGGAAACAATCAGCCAAACCCTAAGTTATATTAAGTGGAAGTGGGCTTACTTTAACAATATTATGTGGGCCATTTGAAAAAAAAAAGTATGGGATGAAATCTGAAATATTAATATGCATTTTATTAAATAATTTTATTTATTATATATTTCTTTTAATAATTATTTTAAAATATAATTAAAAATATGTTATTTTTATTTTTCCGGTTGAACCGCCGGTTAGACCGGTTGGACCGGTCCGACCTCGAACCGTTAGAGCTACCGGTAACATTCCTTAATCAACGTGCAAAAAAGCAAAATGTCCTCTTTCGGCAGACAGAAGGAATACTTCCTCCATTCCGCACTTAACTTCACCGGCACTGTAGACACATAATTTAAGAACAATTACATTTTAACCAACTTTAATATTTTAGAGAAATTGTGCTATTTATAGATAAAAAATAATAAAGTATATTATCCATATTTGTGAGTGATATTTTTTAAAATAAGTATGGAATAAAATATAACTCCAGAAAGAGAATACTCATATTTTAGTTTAAACACAATATCTCTCATACTTCTCATTTTATATCTCATATTACTCAATTATTTCAAACTAATTTTCTCATATTTACTTTTCAGAATCATACCCTCATTATAACTCAACATCCAGACATACTTTCATATCACAACTTACAAAGTCAATGGAGAAAACCCAAGCCAGGCTCAGCTCAAACCAAACACCCTCGTAAAGTTTCGAAAGTTCAATTACTATAATGTAATAAGAGCATGGGCGTTAGTCCATGTTAAGTAACAGAAACACAATTGGAACATGGAAGAAAGATGGCCCAATTACTATTATCTTCATAGACTTAATTTAATGATAAAGATTATAACCATCATCAAAATTTTATGAAAAATGAACTTCAAACCTAATCTTTAAATTTAACTGTATCGACCAAGTGGTGTAGCAGGAATCAGTTTTTCTCTTTGTATACTATTTTCAACATATGATCAGAAGTTCTTCCCTAATTCAACTTTCTTCATCATTCTAATAGTGTGGTGTAAAATTGAATCCAAGATGCCAGCAACCTGAACCATCAAAACAGAGTCGTGAACAAATTTTCCAGAAAAAAAAAGCCCGAAGGGAGAGCAAGAGAGTGGACATTGAACACTGACCGTAAAAACACCTCCGATAATGGCGCATATATTAGTGATGAAGTGCGAAAAAGACTTGGAGCTTTCAGTTATTAAAACCTGTTATGGACGAGAAAAATAGGACTAATTGGAAACAATATTAGAGTCATTAATTAAAAGGAGTAGATAAATAGAAGAGCAGCTTAATACCTGCATTGGTGATAGCTCAAAATGAAAATTTGCAACAGGAATCTCAAGACTCTGAACCAAGCTACTATGTGCAGTGTACTCATACTCCTCAACTAGTTTATAAGATCTTGTCATCACCTCAGTTTTCACAACTTGAAGATAATGTTCAATCTGCAAATGATTTTTTTTGCTAGATCATCCATAATGCCAGGTTAAATCATTCAAAATGATCCACTAGCAACAACTCCAAGATTTATTTATTGACCAAGAATGGTGCTGTATGTTAATAAGGAAGAGAACTTAAGGGAAAGAAAATAAAGAAAAAAAGGTCAACTGTGACTTATCAAAGCAAGTAAGCAAGACTTAGACATAAGCTAGGGAGCCATAATTTAACTCAAAATCATAGTCAAAGATAAAGGGTAGATCCCCTCATGTCATTCCACACTTTCATGTGGAACCAACACTTTCATGTGGAACCAATGTGGAAGATCGTAATACTCCATTGCCTCTTCAAACCAATATCCACAAATGGCACACACTGGGTAGCAACAAATATCGAGGCCCACCTCAGGATGGAAACCCTACTTCGGCACACATCCAGGGTGGAAACCTCTAGGCCCACCATCAGGTACCCCTTGACCCTTCCCACAGCCCAACCGAATCTGGCAGGTTGGAACCAAATGTAAGGTAGGGAACACTAAACGAATGTTCAAAGGTAAAGGGTTGCAATACTTATATGCCATTACAAACTTTTAAGTGGAAAGTGGAAACAATGATAGTATAACACTTTATTAGCAATTTAGTATACCTTTGGCAAGTAACAACTTATCTTTGTTCACACAGACACATCAGAATTATTATTATTAGAAACATGCTAAAACAGTCACCGTGCTCAACATAAATAGGATTGGAAGGAGACAACATGATGCGAAAAGGTAGAGGAACTTACAGTAACATTAGCATTGGAGTCACTAGGATTACTGATATATGACAAACCATTTAAGCGGTCGTGGCTTATACCAAGATGCGGCAGCAGCCGCTTCATGTCACTCATTACCCGTGGAGTGATCTTTTTACCAAAAGAAAAATGGGAGATAATGTGTGACATGTTCATCTGAGAAGCATCAAATGAATGGGAAGCTGAACGAGCTGATATGACGAGATTCCCAGGAACCTGCACATAGAGAGAATCTTTATAAATGAAGCAATTCACATATCTTACTGTATCAATGTGTAAGTGACTCTAAACAATAGCCATCTCAAGATTTGCGCCTACTTTCTTAACACGTACGAAACCCTCAATTCGACACCCTCCTGACAAAGGTGCAGGTCTCTTTGCACTATCTTTCTTCTCTGCAGACAAACTATCAGAAGCATTTTGTGACTGCAAAGAGATAGGAGCTACCAAATCCTCCATTGTCTGCAAGGATTAAACTTCATTCAGTTCCTTATTGAAGGATGAAGTTGAGACACCCCATATTTACTTAAAATTTAAAAATTCTACTTCTCAAGATTAAGAAAGGAATTTTTATACCATAATAATTGATAGATTATAATGAAACATACTTTCTGATTTTGATATTATCATCCAAATAACATGTCCCATCAAAAGCTAAAATATTCTCAGTTTCTCACCTTCACTAGGGTATCTGTGTCCCGGTCCCCATAATATGATTCATGTTCATGGTGTCCGTGATCCTCCCTGTGTCATAAAGGAGAGAAAAAGGGAGGTACTCATTTCTTGAAGAGAATCTGAAGAATGATTGAACAATACTAATATACTAACACAGTCCTAATCATTCGTTTATACATTAATTCTATACTCGAGTAACAAACAAAGAGAGAAATTCTAGAATGGAAATAGTACCAAAGATACAATAGCTTACCTTACATCATTTCCTTTACGGAAGATACGAATAGAAGGGTATCCTTGTATGTGATTCCTGCATTTGTATTAGGCTTAAAATGTAGAATAGAGGATGAAGAGAACCATTTAACTTTAAATACACATATTATACTACCAAAGAAGCTGAAATATATATGGCTAGGGCTGTGAATTTCCGTATTGGTTAATGCAGAAGGGATCTATATTACATGTATTTATGCAATACTATTGTATGATTCAGAACATCCCTCGACAATCTTTTACCATTTCTTGTTCAGAAACTTTCTTCAGTGCCATAATCTAGTAGATGTATTATCATGCCATCCACGCAATTACTTTTATCTATCATCAAACAGTATTTAACATCTAAAAATTCTAAATTTGCAGAATAGGGATTTAATTCCATAATTTAGTATATTTATTATCATGCCATTACTTCCAGTTTTATCTATCATCAAACAGTTTTTAACATTTAAAAATTTTAAATTTGCAGAATAGGAATTTAATTTCACGAGGTTTCCAACAAATGTACCCCTCATAAAGCAATAGAAACAAAATCTATTTTACGTGCTAAACACAACAAAAGAAGGAAAATGAGCAAACAATGTAATTTGTGGGCTGATTCAGTAACCAAATATGAGAACATAGCTTCAAGGATGGAGGATTACTAAGCTTATGCAATGTTATCTGGAACATACCTTCTACACAAATCAACTTCTTCAGTGCAATCAACCTTGCCCAAAAGAATGCGTCCATCAACTTCTGGATCATACCTATAATAAATAAATACTAACAACGAGTTTTTACGTGTAGTATTTCATATTTTTTGAACCTCAATCTCAGCATAAATGGAATAACAAATAAGAATGAGTTCATTGGCAAATACATTGAGAGGAAGAGAGGTTAGACCTTTCTCTTATAATTTTGGCTGCTTTCTCCCAAGAAGGTTTCTGATAATGACGAAAAAAAAAAAAGATTCACAACCAGGGTTTTGAGAAAGAAAATCAAGGACAAGAGTAATTCTGGTGGTGGAGAATACCAGGCGATTGCTCCAATAGCACCACGGGGCATAAAAGTTCACAACCACAATAGGATGCCTGTTAAAGAAATATATGCCCCATCAGGCAGGTAATAAGACAAGAACATCAAACATTTCCCATGCACAAAAAATTCCAGAAGATAATAACAGGGACTGAAGTTAGATAACTGAAAAGTCAATATTACTGTACTCACTCGCGTGAAATTCTATCAAAATTGCGTGCATTGAGAGTAACAGAACCTTCCCCGTATTCTTCGTCTGCCTCCTCATCATGCCTAATAGCTTTTGTAGTTGGTCCTGATTGAAACTCAGAGCCAGTAGGATTTAATTTTGAATCAATTGAATACTTGCGCAGAGTCTTGGTAATATTCAACCTATTCTGAGAATAAGTGGACAAAAGAGCAGAAGACGGACAATCAGACAGCATTAAGGGGAAAGCACAAATAGGTTGAAACAGTTAGAAACTTTGTAACAGGTAACGCAAGTGAAGAAAATGATTTATCAATGAAGCAGATCACAGGTAACGCAAGTCCCAATCTATACAAAGTTGCTACACAAACAAAACAGAACCACCACCACCACCACCCCCCCCCCCCCCCCCAAATTTTCCATTTACAATAACACAACAGATGCAAATAACTGAATCTGAACCAGTAGCTCATTGGAAATATTGTAGAAGGCACCAAGTGGGTAACAAACTGTGGCCAATGGCCTAGTGTGGGCTAATTCAGGCTCATGAAAAAATATATTCAGAATATATAATTTAATAATGAGATAAATATAAAACAGTTATATTTCAAATTACAATCATCCTCTATAAAAATGTGACATAGAAGAGGAAGGGTTCAAAGTTCATAAACCCAACATTTTTTCTAATAGATTAGGCTAGGTTTAATCCTTACTCCGCCTATAATTAGGCAATCTATAAACAAGAAGGTTTTATGTAAGCATAGCAGAGGAAGGGTTCAAAGTTCAAAAACTCAGCATCCTATATAATAGATAAAGCAAGGTTGAATCCTTACTCCGCTTTTAATTAGGTAATCTATAGACAAAAATGTTTTATGTAAGCATAGATAGCAGAGGAATGGTTCAAAGTTCAAAAACCCAGAATCCATTTTAATAGATTAGGCTAGGTTGAATCCTTAATCCGCCTTTAATTAGGCAATCTGTAGACAACAGGGTTTTATGTAAGCAATAATTGCGAAATGATAAGTCATCTATTAAAAAAAATAAAGGTCGCTAAGATGCTATATTTTTTAATTTTAATGTTAAGCAATAATTAATTCATAAATGAATAGGCCCACGAAGCAGCAAACAATATAAAACAATTTTTCTAGAATAATGTTATCTTATTATTTAGAGTTGATATTATGTGCATCCGGGTGTATTCATGCACTCATATGTGTATTGATTTTTATTACACGTGTTTCTTAATAAATGTATTAACTTTTTAATATTCCGTTTTTCATTAAAAAAATCTAACAGAAAATTCGCTAACAAAGTGTATTAACGTAGACAATTCTCGTATATTTTCTTATCTCCAAATTGGTGTGTTTTGGGTAGACGTGGTTCAGAGGATTCTAACCATTTGTTCATTCATTGTCCTTTTTCTCATCAATTATGGCACAGGGCAGTAAGAGAGTTGGGTTTTATAAGGTTCCTCCTTCTGATAGTTCAGATCTTCACAGTTTAAATTTTAGGCATCCCTTAGCATGAAATCTAAAAATTTGTGGAGAACTATTGTTCTGGCAATTCTCTGGTCTATTTGGCTAGAAAGTAACATGAGAATCTTTAATGATTGTTTTGAAATGATGTTTGGGGGAGAATTAAGTATAGGGCCAGCCTTTACTAATCATAAACTGTTCAAGAACTTTTCTGTTTTTGGTCCGGGTAGAGATTGGAGTATAGTTATGTAATCTGTGTTTTAAATGCGCCATTTCTGGACTGCTTGTCCCTTTCTTAATTTATTAATAAAATCTTTGTTTCCTTTCAAAAAATAAAATTAAAAAATAATACTAATAACAATAACAATAAATTATTATTTCTCCAAAAAATATATTGCATTTGGAATCTAGAAAATAACTTTACCGTGCCCAGGACGTCACTGACATCGACAGAAGCAAATTCACAAGACAATGCTGGAAAGCTACAAAAAGGTTCAATAAGTTAGTACTTAGTAACATGACTAAAAGCGGCAAGGAAGCCTGTAACTCGAAGTAAAAGGTTTATTATCATAGATTAAAGAATAATACAGATAGATTCTTTAAGTTTCAAGAACAGCCATTATCTTTTTATAGCTGTAATCTAACAAAATAACGAAAAGAATTCCCCCAAGAATAGATAATTTGATGCCCAATGAAGAAAGAATGTTGTGGAATATCATTTTCTGTGAAACTGAAACCTGCTATGATTCATATCTAAGAAGACAGAGAGAATCAGAAGTATCATGCACAGCCACACAAGGATATTATTGGTCAAAACTTAAAACTCAATAGTATTAAATATGGTCATCATTGGGTAGGAGTAAACAAGTGTCATCAGCCATGAAAATCTTCTGCAATTTAAATAGCCATCCCCTGAGTCATGACATGCATAGGAATATAAAGGCCCCTCCGAGGATCTACATGACTCTATTCACAAGAAATGAAACAAGAACATAAAAATCTGGGACATGTAACATTCAAGAAGATACAGGCTAGAATATTTAAACTGTGCAAGATTATTTAAGGAAAGAAGGAAAATTAACCATTAGTATCAACGTCAACACAATAGGCTGAGAAATAGTAACTTGTTTCCTTTGAATTTAATGGTAGAATTGAGTTACTAACTTTCATTAAAAGGATTCAAATGGTTCTCAAAATATTTTTGCTTATGTGAATTATTAGAGATGTACTAGGTATTATGAAAAATAAGAAAACAACTCCGAACTTATTGACAAGAAAACACAAAATTTAAATTGGCATAAGCCGAATGTGAAACTTTTCTTGCGAAGGTTGAAAAATGTAAGGAGCATATTAATGGCTTCTATGTATCATGTATGATCTTATGACTTGCAGAAGAATGGCAACAATCTTCAGTGAATCAGAATACAACCTTCAAAGCTTACTATGCAAAATAGAAAGGATGAATATAATAAATTTGCAAAATTATAATCCTACCTTATATTGAAATCAATTCTTAAGAAGTCCCCATCAGAACTCTGGTCGACGATAACTGTTGTAGAGGTGCTCACTCTCAAATAATCATTCAGTTCCTACATATGAGAGCATACTCAAAAAGGAGATAGAGGATTATATTATGCAAGATAGTGAGATAGTAATACATTAAAAATTAGCAATTAATAACAAAGCATAACAAAATAACATAGGTAACTGCGCTAAATAAGCACTGATAAAAATTACAAAACCATCCTTTCTAAAGTTTATTTATGCAAGAATCTATCAATTGTTGGCCAACGAAAAGTAATTTCCTACCATTCCAAATAAAAAGATCATGGAAAAGGCTGCTATTATGGACAATCCAGCACCTGATAATGATGCCTCAGTCAAGTCTCTGGGTATTTTCCTGTGTAGAAGAGAAAAAAAGGAAAACAATTTTAGGCCCAAATGAATACCGAAACTATCAATTTCAATAAATCTTACATGTCAAAGCATAGTATCTATGAAAACAGTGTATCATAGAGACTTGACAGCTATATTTGACTTTGGTACTGTTAAAGGATTTTATCATCCTTTAAAAAATATTCTAGTAATCATAATAATTATCAAATACTCCTCAAAGCTCAAAGCAGAATTGAATTTTTATTAAAACAAAATATCCATGCCTCTATCACATCAGTCCTCTTATGAATTAATAAGATTTTTTTATGAATTATAGAAGCCGTGCTGATGTGGGGCCCCCAAAAATTAAATTATATCATATCAGATTATTTACTGCTCTCATCTAACTTGAAGTTCCCAGTGAATCACCATTTTAAAATGTAAACTGCTATGATCTGTCCAATCATGCAGCATATCCTAAGCTAAACCATTTCACTTTAAATGTATAGACTGTGATGATTGGTCTCCTTCTCATGCACATTACTTCAACACATCAACATAACAATCACCACCATACTAATGAAACCATGGGAGTGCCAGATCTTGATCTTACAAGAGCAAGCATTTATAATGGACAGTTTTCACTGAAACTTCACTTTATGTCAGAAAATATTGTGTGTCAGATTAACAATAAAAACTGTTTTTTAAGTATCCATTTATCCAGCTTAGATGGTTCCAGCGGCTTTAGGAATTATCACTGCATTCAATCCCAAAACATCCCAGGAAAAGGTTTATCATTTACATAAATGTTCCACCCAGACTGAAAAGGAAACAGGCACCATGAACAACACATAAGTTAGACAAACTTCAACAGACTAGATTTTGTAACCAACACACCCTAAAAATGATTTTAAAAAACCTAGCTAATCATAGAATTCTACACAGAAGTGTGTATAACTCTATCAGTCTACAGCAGGGCAAGTCAACTGCAAAGGCAAGCAATCAGAAACATATGGCTAGTCCATCTACGACCAATCCATTCCGCATATAACCCTTTACATCAAACACATCATGTCTGTAAATTATGCAAAAAAACTATCACTCAGTTATTAATTCACCCTCAACATCTGTAGCTACTCTAAGCATATCCAAAGTAAGCAATTAAACCAGATAAGGTTATACTTGATCACATACTACCTCCACCGAGAATAATGTATCCCAAACCGTTGTTCTCACAACAGAAAATTTGCTAGACAAAAACTAAGGCATTACACATGACATCGAATTCCATGGTATCATAGCCAGAAACAATAAAGTAGAGGGAGCTCGTCAGTTTAGATTCAGCACATGTGATTCAAATGTAAGGAGCCGAGAAAACTATAACAGCCAAATGCTAAAAGGACAGCTAGTTCGACATCTGGAAATGATCTGATAATTTTAGAAATTTACAATTCACGAACGAGAGAACACAAAACATTCCATCAAAATTGCAAAATGAGCATAGAGCTCACCTGTAAAAATCAATGGATTTGATTTTAGTCGTCGAAACCATAGTTAATCAGTGGTCAATCTACGAAAAAATGTCAAAAGATTTCTGAAGAAGAAGGGTGATTAATTAGATCTGGGAAAAGGGGGTGGGTGAATATATAGCTGCACAAGTGTTTTGAACCGAAAGCAAACGCATTCGCCTTCGTTTCGAGACTGAGGGAGTGTGGAGATGTGTGCATTGTGCTGGGTGATATGCTGGGGGTTAGAATAAATACTCATATAACAAATTTTCACTAAATATAAATAATTATATTCAAGTAGTAGTAACTAGGAGTAAGAGCGTATTTGGTTCAAGTAGTAGTAACTAGGAGTAAGAGCGTATTTGGTTAAACACTTTTACACAAATGTATGGCAATGGAAATAGAATTTAAAGTTTGGTGAACAACTATGATTCCAATGAATAGTAATTTGATATCCCCAAAGGGAATCACCATTCCCAATGTTTTTTTAGTGGTATCACTATCATTCCATTCCATTTGCACCCTTCCTTCTTTTTTTTTATTTTTTTTTCTTAAAATTATATTTAATTTTCTTAAAATTTATTTTAAACAAATAATAAATTTTTATTCAATGAATCTTTTAAAAAAAATACATGATTTGATTCCATCCAAAAATGAACCAAACAAAATAAATGACTATGATAATGATTCCAAATATTAACTAAACATTATACTTATAATACTTATACATATTCTCATTCCTCAATACTTTTATTCACATTCTTATTCACATTCCTTAAAACATATCAAACGCCCCCTAATAATATTTTAATGCCAACTTTGTGTGTGATGGGTTCATGTGATTGGTTGGTATGCTATAAGACTATATGTTTCTTTTGAATTTATGTGAGATTTTAAAATTATTGTATAATGATATATGTTTTTTTTTCGATTTTTAGGGTGAGTTTTAACTTTTATTTATTTTTTTAGAGTGTGAATTTTAATTTTATTTCAAATCAATATGTAAGCATAAAAAAATATATTAATTAATATGAGGAAGAGATAAAAGAGGAGGGAGATAAAGTCATTAATTGAAGAAAGATAATATATTAAAGGTGGTGAGTTATGGATTAGAGTTGATCTAATGTACAATAATTGCACCTTAAAAATAGGATCCATATTTTAAAATGGATCAAATATATAACCCTCAAATACCAAATGGGTCATTTATTCTCCTCACAAACGGGCGTACGTCATACCCGCACTGTCCTCTCTCTCTACCGCATGCCCTTTTCTCTCTACCCCTTCCCTCTCCTCTCTCTACCGCCTGCCGCGCCGCGCCGCGCCACTTCTCTTCTGCTCTACCTCCTTTTGCTCTATCATACGCTGATCCCTCCCCTCAAATCTCAACCTCTGCGCGCCGTCTCCCTCCCTTTAGATTCAAGTTTCTCATCTCTCGCACTCCCGCTGTCCCCTCACTCACCAAGTGTATCTACCCTTAGAAATTGGGAAATTGGGGATTACGAGGTGGAATGGGTGGAGAATTGCTAGTATTAATGGTTGCTGTTTGGGCATGGAAGTGGAATTAAGAGGCAGAATACAATAATATATATGATGCGCGTTTTCTTTGCATGCAAAATTAATCCCCAAGTATTAAGGATATCAGTTTTAGTTTAAGCAAGCGACCAAGTTAAATATCGAACCCAAAGGACGGTGTATTATCAATTTAATTATTATCTAAATTAATTAAGACGAAAGACAATAAGAGTTATGGAATTAATTATCAACAAAAATATTAAAATTAAATAACAAATAAAATAGCACTAGAAGAATACGAAAGTAGATCAAGTAGGAGAATAGGTAGCTCTGGGGTAATCAAAATTCACTCATTAATTTTCCTTTCGTGTATCAATGTGCGACTCTGCCTTGTGGAATATGGACGTATCACTAAGCCATGCAAATATACTCTATAGACATGAGTAAATATGCGTATAACATGTGTGAATAACCTTGGAGCAAGAGATATAATTTCACCCTCTTTCTAGGCACTATCAGTATTAATTATTTTCCTCTAGGATTAGTACTCTAACCCGATATGATCTCCATTTATAGGTACTATAAAATTAACCTCTTTATCCTGCTTATTAACCCGAATTCAATTCAATTCAATTAATAAACCTTCATATATGACAGTTCTAATGAAGTTTCGGAGTCCCCTCACTTAGAATCAAAATATGAAATTCTGTTCAGCAGTGAACGCACTCAATCAATAACCAAGATATGTATTCAGACTCTACATAACAGTTAATGATGCACAAAACAACTCTGAGTGTGAATTAAAAATGCATAGTCATATATAAACTAAACCACAAGTAGTGTTGTACGGAGTATACACACGAAGGTTCAATTAATTCATAAAAACTTTCAAAACACTAGATCTACCAAAACGGTTCTAGCCCTTGATGTTACGAAGAATAATCATGGGGGTTAGATAGATCTTACCATATGTCTGTAAAATAAAAGATAAATTAGGAAACGAATAAAACCCTAGATGCATAAGTCATCGCGTCCTTCTCCATTTTGAATCCTCCTTTTGGTTCTCATCTTGATTCCACAGACGAATCTTCACAGTGATGGATGGATGAAGGAAAGGATGTGGATGATGGTTGGGGGTGATCCCCCTTGTGGGATGTAGGATGATTGTGTCGTGGTTCTCACATGAATAATGATGTAAAATATATATATATAAGTGTGAGAAGGGAATTAAATAAGGAAATAAAAGATATAGGTGAATCATGGAAGATTATGTGATAAGGAGATTAATTGTGCTCAAAGAAATAGGTAATTTTGAAAAAAATTCGAAAATTCTCGGAAATTCTCGTTGGCAGCTGCGCGGCTTCACGATTTTGAGCATAACTTCCTTGTCCAAACTCTGATTTTAGTGATTTTTGCGCTCACGAGATCCTCTTTTCCTTGACTTTCTATCCATATGAAGATCTTACAAAAAGTCCAATATTTGAATATGTAACAAGTCATGTAAAGTGGAACAGTCGTGCTGAGTAGAAACAGCTTGCTCGATGTCACCATTTTGATCATAACTTTCTCGTTTGGACTCCGATTGAGGTGTTCCTTACGCTTAAACGATCCTCTCTTCTGTGGTTTTCCAACCATATATTCCACTTCTAGTTTTGATTTGAGCTTCACACAAATACAGAAAAATTACACAAGTTAGACGTGCATTTTTCAACATTCTTCTAACTTTGCACTTTTTCTCCAACTCGGCACTTTTGATCATTTTTCCACTTAAAACACAATAAAACACCCCAAATACACATTTTTCTCAAATATATCGAACATAAGACACTTGTGCTAATATATTAACAATTCTCATAAAAAAGTGTTAAATTGGACGCTAAAACACGCTTATTTTCTCTCTTATCAATCCCCCAAACTTACCTGTTGCTCGTCCCGAGGCAACAAAATAAAAATAAAGAGAGAGAGAGAGTAAGAAAATAAATAGAGTAAGGACTATGACAAATATCTCATTCAAAATACAATTGTCCTCAATTTAAGTCATGCAACTCTCATTACATGTAATAATCAATTCATAGCATACAAGATAAGACAATCACCATCAATTCAAATGCTCCATTCACATGCTCTCACGGGAAGTATATATCACTCGCACTCTAGAGTAAAAGATGTACACTTATGGGTTATGGTGTTTACACTCAAATTCAATTCAAGTGCATGCATAATCATAAGCTTGACAAATGTCTCAAACTCTCCACCACTAAAAGTATGATTTGACAATGGGATAAAAAAAACTTTTATTTTGGATGTAATGTTGGCTCTTTAGTTAAGGTAGGAAATATATGAATAAGTGACTTAATACTTGGATCAATCAAGCCTGCAGTCTCTCTCGATCTTTCATTCTTCCTCTTCACTTCAATTAAGCACAACATCCTCCTCAACTCCATCACTTTTTTTTCCTTATTTTTTTCCTTTGCTTTTTTATTTTTTTCTCTTGAGGTACCAGTTTAGGGCACTACCTCTCGCATCCTCCATAGGGTACTAGATTTAAGCACTATCCTAGAGTATTTTATTCCATGGAATACTAGATTTAAACACTACTCCAAGCTTTTCCTTAGATGCATTTTCAAACTCAATCACTGTTTCAATACCAATTTCATTCATTCCCAAGCTGTTATCAAACTTCATCAATACACTTTGAAAAATCATTAATTCTCGTCATGATAGAATCAAGGCTAAAAAAATCGGATGCTCAAAGTGGTTATTTCTCGTAGGCTGTCAAAGAATGAGGTTTTTGGACTCAACGGGGCTAACTACGGATAAACATAATTTGGTAGGAAATTATTTGGCTAAGTGACTTATAAATTCAAGGATGACCTTAGATCATCTCTCATCATCTAACACACATGTAGTTTCAAGTAAGACAAGAGAAAAGTTCTAGAATACACACACAAGAACGATACTCACCAGAAAGAAAAATATCATGTGATTATGTAACATGATCAACGAGGCTCAAAATCTCACATGGGTTTTTTTAACAAGTAACAGAGCACTTTTCATGATAAGAAATATCCCTCAAGTACACATAGAACTTCATACCACAATATAACTCAAGTACACTTCCTTCATCAATTTCAAAAGCATATGAATTTCAGGCACAATTCTAAAAATATAAGCTCACATGGATCACCAAAAAAAACTAAATCCTTCCACTTCTACTCATTAAAAGCACACATAAAAATTAGAATAAAGAAATGAGGGCATCTGATTTTTCTTCAATGTATGCACGAGCTCCTCGAGTTGTTCAACTCGGTCAGGTCAAAGCCTCAGCGTACCTGTTTCTATCATCAAAACTCAAGCACACATCATCATCACATGATTCATTAATAATAAAATAGGAGAACTCTAAGAAAGACTCAATTGACTATCTAATCGACTCCACACACTAGAAACACCAATACGACACACTAAACATTAGGTAAGTTGCAAAAAATCGACATATCAACGCCGGTTAAAATGTTAATATGCCGAAAAATCAACCTCCTAACAAAAAAACAACCAACGAAAGGAAAAATTATACCATTAGTGCTCATAAGATGAGGTAAGTACATCACACCCCCCAAACTTAGTAAAAACGTGAGTCAAAACTAAGTTTGAAAATAGATGTAATTGCCGAAACGTGAGCACCTTAAATATAAAAACTCCTCACTCACACAAAAGAAATAAAACAATATAAAGGAAGGGACAAGCCCCCAACAGGAACTCATATTTAACATTGGAGAGTTACGATGGAATACTTCTTTTTGAAATACTAGATCAAATGGCGGTCTTCTTGCATCCTCACCTTCAAGTACTTTCTTTCCCTCTTCTTGTCTACACTTAGCACCTCACCTTTCATAGTCACAAAAATATGATCCTCAAAATTTTCTTCCTCCCATAGTTGTCTAGACTCCTCCTTGTTAATCTTCCACTCAATTTCAAAGTTATCTGTCATATTAAAATCAAGATTAAACAAGTTAGAAATCACATCTATGCTCTTGCATGATTGAGTCTCCATGGGCATCTTCACTGCTTGATTGTTCGACTCGAATGGCTGGTCGAACAGCTCTCTTGGGCGTGACTGCGCTGTCTCACGGCTTTGAGCATAACTTTAGCATCCGATCTCCGATTGAGGAGATTCTCATGCAAAAATGATCCTCTCTTCTGTGGCTTTCTATTTGACCTTTAAGAGCTAGTTTGACCAAGACCTTGGTCGAACTGAGGTCGAAGAGACCATCAGCGATCTCCAGAATGTTCCCAGGTGCTTGGTTCGACTTGTGAGAAGTGGTTCGACCAAGGGTCTTGGTCGAACTAGGGTCGAATTGGCTTCCTGAAGCTCCAGAATCCGTTTCTGGCATTATCGGTGCCTCATACTGCATTCCTAACCTCAATGTGATGGCTTTGCATTCTTTTGAATTCGTTATACCTTGAGACGGGAACATTCTTTTCTCCAACGTTTGCGTCAATTGATTCACTCTCCCGGCCATTTGCCCCATCATCAAAGCAAGGTCCTTCAACTGCTTAGATAAATCTTCATGATTAGAGTTCATAGTAGCCTCAAGACGATCAACCCTTGCATCATTCTTAGCCATGTATCGATTGAAGGTATCTTCAACACTCTTCACTTCATGCTGCTTCATACTAGGCCCCCTTTGTGTCAACTTTGTAATTTGCTTCTGTTGGGACTCTAGTAGCTTGTTGATATTAGCTAGACTAGAGACAATCTCATCATCCTTATTCGGCTTTACCACTTGATGTTCAACCTGAGTCACTTTACCCACTACATAAGTTCCTCTAACTCTTTCCGTAGGCCAGTCACGTAAATTCATAGAGATGTCTTCGAACAACTTTTCTGCTTCAGTGATGTCTTTGATAACAGCGCTCCACATGATGATGCATCAATAAGAAAACGTGACTCACAATCCAATCCATAGTAGAAGATACTTATGCACTGAGCCTTAGACATCCCATGTTGTGGACACCTCCTGAGCATGTCTTTAAACCTATCCCATGCCTCATGGAATTTCTCACCCTGATTCATAACAAAATGGGTGATGTCTTGCCTCATTCTAAACACCTTAGAGGGTGGCATGTATCTCTCTAAGAACTTCTGCTGCAGTTGGTCCCATGTAATGCAGTTTGTGGTATCAAGAGTCTCATACCAAGCTTCTGCACTATCAATCAAAGAGAACTTGAATAGGGTAATCCGTCTAGCATGATCATTAGCTCCAACACCCTTCTGATTGTTTGCATAACCAAGGAATCTTCTGAGATGCTGATATGGATCTTCAAAACAATCTCTAGAAAAGGGATTCTTCTCTACCATGTTAATAAGAGTGGGATGTATCTCAAAAGCATCATCTTCCCCCCTGCTCCTATCAACCCCATGTCGCCAATCCCACAGTTTGTGAAATTTTCACGTATGGCAATATTATCCGTATTCTGTCTTGCTCCGGCCATGTTTAGCTCAATGTGTTATTCCTTTTTTCCTTCCTCTCCTTTTCCTAGTGCTCAAGTACTTCAGAAAAATTTAAGGTTAGATAGAAATAAATAATCACAAATAGAAGTCTTAATCAAATTAGAAATAATAAACTAATAATAACATCCATCCCCGGCAACGGCGCCAAAATCTTAATGCGCATTTTCTTTGCATGCAAAATTAATCCCCAAGTATTAAGGATATCAGTTGAAGCTTAAGCAAGCGACCAAGTTAAATATCGAATCCAAAGAACGACGTATTATAAATTTAATTATTATCTAAATTAACTAAGACAAAAGACAATAAGAGTTGTGGAATTAATTATCAACTAAAATACTAAAATTAAATAACAAATAAAATAAAATAGCACTAGAAGAATACGAAAGTGGATCAAGTAGGAGAATAGGTAGCTCTGGGGTAATCCAGTTTCACTCATTAATTTTCCTTTCGTGTATCAATGTCCGACTCTGCCTAGTGGAATATGGACGCATCACTAAGCCATGCAAATATACTCTATAGACAAAGTAAATATGCGTATAGCATGTGTGAATAACCTTGGAGCAAGAGATAATTTTACCCCCCTTTCTAGGTACTATCAGTATCAATTATTTTCCCCTAGGATTGGTACTCTAACCCGATATGATCTACCTTTATAGGTACTATAAAATGTTTATCTGCTTATTAACCCGAATTCAATTCAATTAATAAACCTTCATATATGAAGTTCTAATGAAGCTTCGGAGTCCCCTTACTTAGAATCATAACATGGAATCTGTTCAGTAGTGAACGCACTCAATCAATAACTAAGATATGTATTCAGACTCTACATAATAGTTAATGATGCACAAAACAACTCTGAGTATGAATTAAAAATGCATAGTCATATATAAACTAAATCACAAGTAGGGTTGTACGAAGTATACACACGAAAGTTCAATTAATCCATAAAAACCTTCAAAACCCTAGCTACCAAAACGGTTCTAGCCCGTGATGTTGCGAAGAACAATCATGGGGGTTGGATAGATCTTACCCATATATCTGAAAAATACAAGATAAATTAGAATACGAATAAAATCCTAGATGCAGGAGTCGTCGCGTCCTTCTCCGTCTTGAATCCTCCTCTTAGTTCTCCTCTTGATTCCACAGACGAATCTTCATAGTGATGGATGGATGAAGGAAAGGATGTGGATGATGGTTGGGGGGTGATCCCCCCTTGTGGGGTGTAGGATGATTGTGTCGTGGTTCTCACATGAATAATGATGTAAAATATATATATGCTAGTTTTGTCTCCCATGTACAACATGGGTTCTACTATGTGTGATGTTTTTATTTTAAAAATGTTATAAAAAATATTTTTATTATTTTATACGTCCACTCCCTCCGTCCCAACCCAATCTTCACAGTTATTGTAGTTTAATTTTTTTTCTATTTCATTGATTTTGGAGGGTAATGTAGTATTTTAAAATAATAAATAAATTATATAGTATGTTATGTGTTTTAGGTGAGAGTAATAAAATTGTGAAGTTTAATGTAGAATAGACGAAAACAAAGATTGTTAAATGTATGTATACATTTTTTTTCATCTTACTTTACAATTTAATGTATCTTTTACATTCGTGTTAAAAATTTGAACATTTTATTAATATAAAAGAAAGCGACGTTTCATAATCTAAATATTTTAAATATCTAAAGCCTGAAAATTGAGTAAACTATTAATTCGGGATCTAAATTATTCGTTCTATCAATTAAGGGCCTTGAAATATATAAAGCTATAAAATAGGAAGCGATGTGTCATAATAGAAATAAATTTTTTATCACAAAAATATTAAACTTATTATTAGGGCATCTGCATTGGTGGTGGGTTTAAACCCAAAAAATTTTATCTATTAAATTTTTACACGGTAACCCATTAAACTCAACCCATACTTGCATTTATTTTTAGTTTAAACTAATCATTTTTTATGTGGGTCAAAAAGGTGTGGCCCATCATAGTTAATGTAACTCACTCTCTTTTTTAGAGTTTGTGTAATACACTTTCCAATTAAATAAAGGAGGTGTTGGACACATTCCACAAAAAAATTAACATTATTTTTTATCATCTCTCTTTAAACCCAGTTCATACCTTTGAACTGGAAAGTACATTCGAGTTTAAACTGAGGAATTGCATTAGCTAGTTTAAAGGTTTTTATAGTTTAAACTCATTTTCACCAACCAATATGGGTGCTCTTAGTAATAAATTAATTAATAATCGAGCATCACTCTTTTTTTATCTTTTATTTTTATAAAATAATAATTTATTTATTTTTTATTGAATATATTAAATGTAATAATATATTAAAACTCATTGTTATTATTAATTATTTTAAATATTAAATTAATAATTAAAGAAACTAAATAAAAAAGTAGTTAAAATGTTAAATTACTTAGAACAAAATATTAATCGCAAGATTATAAAATATTAATTATTTAAATATTAAATTACTTAAAATAAAATATTAATTATGTTATTAAGATTATTAATAAGAGAATATAAAAATCAATATTTAAAATAATAAATTATTTAAAATAAAATACTAATTAATTATAGGATTAACGTGAGAGCGCCACATACAAAAAAAATTTCAAGGAGCAATGTGGTGCCACCGCATACACAATTCAAAGATTTTATTTTTGGCAAGCACTTGTAAATTAATAGTATTAATGAAGTGTGAGAAAGGAAATAAATAAGGAAATAAAAGATATGGGTAAATCATGGAGAATTATGTGATAAGAAGATTAATTGTGCTCCAAGAAATAGCTAATTTTCAGAAATTTTTGGAAATTCTCATAAATTCTCGCTGGTAGTTGTGCGGCTTCACGATTTTGAGCATAACTTCCTCGTCCAAACTCCGATTTAGTATTTTTTGCACTCACAATATCTTCTTTTCCTTGGCTTTCTATCCATATGAAGATCTCACCAAAAGTCTAATATTTGGATATGCAACAAGTCATGTAAAGTGGAACAGTCGTGCTGAATAGAAACAGCTTGCGCGATGTCACCATTTCGATCATAACTTTTTCGGTTGGACTCCGATTGAGGTGTTCCTTACGCCTAAACGATCCTCTCTTCTGTGGCTTTCCAAATATATTCCACTTCTAGTTTTGAGCACAACACAAATATAAAAAAAATTACATAAGTTGGATGTGCATTTTTCAACATACTTCTAACTTTGCACTTTTTCTTCAACTCGACACTTTTGATCATTTTTCCACCTAAAATACAATGAAACACCTCAAACTCATATTTTTCTCAAATATATCGAATATAAGACACTTGTGCTAATATATATCAATAATTTCCATAAAAAAGGTGTTAAATTGGATACTAAAACACGCTTATTTTCTCTCTCATCAATATACTGTATAAGTTTTATTTAAATAATGTATATACTTGTATTCATAAATGTATTCTTTGTTTTATACTAAATATATCTCCAAATTTATGGAAACTGAGGTGGAATGGGTGGAAGAATTGCTAATATCAATAGTTGTTGTTTGGGCATGGAGGTGGAATTGAGAGGCATAATACAGTAATGTATGCGGTATAAGTTTTATTTAAATAATAATGTATATACTTGTCTTAATAAATGTACTCTTTGTTTTAAACTAATGATATCTCTAAATTTTTGGAAACTGATATGTATTCTGATTCAAATTAGAGTCTTCCATTTATTCTGGCCTGTATGATTATTAAGTTCATCAGCTTCCAATTTTATTTGTTGGTCAAATCTTTAATTTTTCGGTATATATGGTGTATTACTTGTACGTGCTTATGTTTAATTCTTTCAAGTTTTGTAAATGCTTGGCAAAGGAATTTGAAATTTTGTGTATGGAATTATTTCAGAATTTGTGTATGAATGATTGAAAAAACACCAAGCTGTATGATTATTAAGTTCATCAGCTTCCAATTTTATTTGTTGGTCAAATCTTTAATTTTTCGGTATATATGGTGTATTACTTGTACGTGCTTATGTTTAATTCTTTCAAGTTTTGTAAATGCTCGGCAAAGGAATTTGAAATTTTGTGTATGGAATTATTTCAGAATTTGTGTATGAATGATTGAAAAAACACCAAGCATTTGGAAACTGAGTTTGCAGTGTGATGAGTGTAGAAATCTCATGGATTTAGGGTCCATTTATAGCATGCTTTCATGCAAATATGCTTGGTTTGAGTGTTTAAGTGCCCAAGATTGCTCGATATTTGTAAATATTTGTAGAATTTGTACTTTGGTAGAATTTGTGTGATTTTCAGGCATAAATGGATTCTAGAAGTGAAGAAGAAGATGTAGGAAAAAGCGGATCTCAATTCGGAGTTAAAACGAGGTAGAACGAGCCAAAACAGTGAAGCAGCGTGAAACTGTCACAAAAATTCGACCCTGCACAAAAATTCAATCGAATTTTTGTGAATTTTTACAAAAAACAGGGACAAAACAGAGCATTGGAGATTGAGCATACTGACATAAAAATTTGACCAGCAACAGATAAATTCAGTCGATTTTTTGTGCACTTTGTGACCTGTCCAGAAAATCAGTTTTAATTCTCATTTTGGCTACTTTTTCCCCAAGTTTGATTGAGAGAGAATTGGGGGAGACCCAAAATCGCCCATACACACTCATTCACCATTTTCACACACACTTTCATCCCCAATTCATTTTCTACCCAATTTTCACTCAATTTCTCTTCATTTTCCATGGATCTACACATCTTCCATCTACCCATCACATATCTATGGAGGATTGAGGCTTGAAGAATGGGATTTGCAACTTGAAGGGAAGATTCAACCCAAATTCGAATAGGGAAGAAATTTACCTTTGATTTTGTATTTTCTTTGATTTGTTTGCAACAATGGATATTTATAAGTATTTTGAGAATGTTTTCATGATGTTTGTTGTTAGCTAGACCTCTTGTGAGGCTAGTCACTTGATGGATTAGAGATCTATGGATTTGTTGGATTTTTAATGGTTTAATTAATGCGATTTTGGAATTTCTTACATAATCTATGATTTACTTGATTTGTATTATGATGTGTGTGGTTAAATTCTCCATTTATGATATTAGGATGGCCATTTCAATATTGTATTTAGGGATTTGATTGAATCATGTTGTATTATTGATTTTGTATATTAGTATTTGAAGTATGTGGTAACATCTTTATATAATTAGAACATTCAAGTGAGAACACTTGATTGATTTATCATATTTGGTTGATTAATTAAGTGAGGAGACCAATCTTGTTATCATAGTACCTTAAGGGAATTGAGAGTGAGATTCAATCTTTTGTGATTAAAACTTGTAATGAGTTGATAACCTAATTGCCTTGGCCTAGGGATTAGGGGATTATATGTGATTGCTTCTATTCCAATTATCATTGATGTTTACCATTTGAATCTAACATATCTATGTTGTGTTCTTGATCTTGATTGTGGTTAGCTTTGCTCCTCTTTAGATTGTTACTTCATCCATCTCACATTCATCCATCCATCCATCTTCCATGTCCATCGTATCATTCTATCTTTAATTGATTTCTTAGTTGCTAGTTTTAGTGTAATTCAAGCCCCCCTCCTTTATTGATTAGTCCTTCTAGAGTGAAACATCTTTCAAATACGGCTACCTACTTTCGCCCTTGGGTTCGATATTATATAAATTTTGCACTTAGTCGCATACGTGCTACACAAGATAGAGTACACTTGCTCTAAATCAATTTAATCAAAATTGAAACCAAGTTCATGGCGCCGTTGCCGGGGAGGTAACGATCGCTAGAAGTTTGATGAAGGATTGTTTAGAGTGATCTTAATAAATACATTTATTTTACATCTTATATTTGCTTTGGAAAATTTTGTTCAAAATTTTCTTTCTCTTGTAGGTGTATACCTTGAGAAGGAAGAAGAAGGAGAACAAGCCCAAAAATATAAGCTACATGGATATTATTCAAGATATGGTGAATAGAAGTGCTTATCCCACTATGAACACACAAGGAGATGGGAAAATTTTTCAAGAATTTCAAATGCCAAACTTGAAACTGGATTTTGGAGTACAAATGCCTAATATGCAATTCCAACAACAAGGTTATAGAGATTTTGGAGTTCCTCATCAAATGCATCAACAAGTATACACTCAAGGTGTGGATGATGTTTTACAAAGAAATTTTTCTAGAAATCAAGAAGGGAATCAACCACATCTATGGGGAGATTTTCAAGACTCCAACACCTCTTATTCCGCCGATTATAGAGAGAAGCTTAGAGAAGAGTTGTTTGAAAAGAAGATGGAACGTTTGGAAAATAAGATAGAGCGCATCGAGGAGGAGAGGAAGTCTAATAAAGCATGGATGGATCGAATGGGAGATTGGTGTGAAATGGTGACAAATGCAATCATAGCACACGCTGCTAGATTGGATTCCATTGAGCACCAAGTTAGTCAACTTGTGTCCACCATAGAAAGATTCAAAGAAGAGAACAACAAGCCTTCTACCTCCACAATAACTAATCTATGCATGACCAAAGATCGAAAAGAGGATAGTTTGGGGGTTGATGAGGTTATGAATGAGAAGAGATAAAGAATTCCAAAGTGGGTGAAAGCTAAAGAGTTGAAAGAAGAGTTGAAGGGGGAATTCGAAAGATTTATCGAGTCTCTTGAAGGGATGGCAGAAAAAGTCAAGATTTAAAATTGAGAAGAGATTTATGCCATTATGGAAGAAAATGAGCCTCTGGAAACTAAGATCATCGACTCCCTTCACCACAAGCAAAAGCCTTCTCATTCTATTGAAATTTCAAACTCTCTTAAGAACTTCCATAATTTTATTGATAAAAATTTGTTTGGTGATTGTAGGAAAAAGGTTGCAAGAGGGAACCAAAATTTGTCAATGCCCGAATTCTTACCGAGGGATGTGGTTGAAGTTTTAAATGCATATAAAGCCCCATGGAAAAAGTAGAACAAGTGGAAAGGGTCATTCCTTGTGAAGAACGCCTTCGGGGAATAATTGCTTGAACTATTCAATAAGAAAGGATACATTCTTGTGGTTGAACGGGAGAGCACAAGACACTATTTGAAGAAGAAACCTATGACGGTGCCTAAAGACTATTCAAGACCATCATGAGCTTGAAAATATCGTCCGGCTTGAAGACGTTAAACTTAGCGCTAGATGGGAGGCAACCCATCATTATCTTTATTGCTTTATTTAGTGCTTTCAATAAGGATTGTGGATTTGATATTGTTGTGCATTTTGGCCTTGTAGGTGGATTGTGCTTGTGAGGAAATGCACATCAAAGAAAAGAGAAGTGCTTCATGGATTTAAGTTGACATGTCTAACAACTTGTTGCAAACTTAATTCTAGACTCTTGTCTCGAGTTAAGTTTGGGGGGCTACTGCGTGGTGGACATAACTTGATTCGTTTGGATGTATATGCTTCTCTACAAGAAGATCATTGATGGAAATTATAAGGGTAAGTCCCACCACTTTTTGCAAACTTAAGTCTTAACTTATTTCGATTTAAGTTTGGGGGGAGTGTGTGTGGTGTGACTCACTACTTGAATGTGATTCATGTAAAATTGGGTCAATTTTAAAATTTTTCTCATGAGTTTGGGCATGATTTTGGTACGATTGGTTGTGTTGAAATGCATGATAGTCCATATTTTTAATGAAATTATTGAGCTAATGGTTTTGATAAGTTTTTGAGCATGTACAAGGGGTATTGGAAGCACGAATGGAGCTTGGAGCTAACGCTTTCCTTACCAAATGCCTATTAAGGGAGTACTCTACACTTTATCACTTCTAGTTGCTTGACATGTTTTGATTTGGATTGATGTGATTAGCAAGTTGCTTCATGTGTTATGTTTGGGGATGTTTGTGAGCTTAATTGATTATGGATGATATGAATGTGTGTTTCATTTTCTTATGATGGTGATTTTTGTATTGCATGTTATGCGTTTTTGTGTGTTTCTTGTTTTGTGTGTCTTTGTTATGTGTTGTGTTTTGTGTGTATTTTTACTTTTGTCTAGGGATGTTTGGTGGTTTATTTTGGGATGTCGTGAGTCATTTTTTAATGTGAGTGATAACATGTTGTTGTGATAAGTGATGACAAATTATGATTAAGAATCTCTACACTTTCAAATTGTGACACGTTTTATTTAACTTGTTCAATTTTGAGATGAGTGTGGTGTAATAAGTTTCTTAAGGTCCGAGCATAAGCTTGTGAGCATTTGAACCTCAACCGTGCATACATGGTCATTTCTTCATGATTGGATCGGTTGTGTTCTATAAGCTAGAACTTGCTCAAAGTCTATAGGAACGAACCCGATTAGTGGAGATTAATAATATGATCTAAGGTCATCCTTGTTATTTATAGTCATTGCCATATATTTCCTTACCTTAAACATCATCCCTAGTCAACCACTTTGAGCCTATAAGCCTATTTCTTGTGAATTTAGCACATTACAAGCCTTAATTACCCACATGAGCCTTATATATTTACCCTTTTGTGCAAGTAATTGAGGAGATGGTGGCTAGAAATGATTGATTGAATGACAAAAGAAGAAAAGGAAATGGTAAACAAGCAAGAAAAAAGATGAAAAGAGCAAAAACAAGAATGCACATGCAACCTTAAAACAAGAGAAGGAGCAAAGCAACATCAAGATGCTCAACGCAAATAAAAGTCAAAAGAAGGAAGCATGCATCATAAGAAGCTCATTCCAAAGGATAATGATGATGAATAGTGCTTGTGATTACTAAAGATAAAAAGGAAGAAAGAAAAAGTGGAGGAATAGAAGAAAGTAGCTAAATCTCCGATTACTTACACTTGATTAGTCACTATTATCCATACTCTTCCTACCCTACCAAATAGTCTATCATTACATCCTTAATAAAAAGTCCTTTTTGATCATTAATAAAAACTTTGGTGGTTTGTGAACATAGCCCGCAAGAAAGCTTATAACGAGTCGAGCCAATCGGTTGATGAGTGTTGATTTACCTTACTTCATAGAGTGTTGAGTGAAATTTATATCCGACGTGAGGCTTGGACTAAAAGGGACTATATTACACTTTATTCTCTTGTGATTGAACTTGTTAATATTTTTTGCATGCTATGAGTTTAATGTTGTAGGATGACTTAGCATAGTTTGTAATCCTTGTTATTTATGATGTGTTGTTGCTTATGTTCTTTAGGTTTTTCTCTAGGTGAAAATTCCCCCTCTTGTTTTCTCATTTTCGTTGCTTGGGGACAAGCAACACTTTAAGTTTGGGGGATTGATCGGTGTCCTTTTCACCTAGATTTTAGTGTCTTTTAAGATGTTTTTTATGTGTTTTTATTCATTTTGTATACCATTTGGTGGTGTTACATGAAGATATGGAGATTTGTGCTTTGAAATGATAAATGTGTGATTTTCATGATTAAGTGCCTTAAATTGCGCGACATTTATAAATATTTAGAGAATTGGTATTATGGTGTAATTTGTATGATTTTCAGGTAGAAATGGATTTTAGACGTGAAGAAGAAGATGTAGGAAAAAGCGGATCTCAATTCGGAGTTAAAACGAGGGAGAACGAGCCAAAACAGTGAAGCAGGGCAAAACTGTCACAAAAATTCGACCTTGCACAAAAATTCGATCGAATTTTTGTGAATTTTTAGGAAAAACAAGGGCGAAACAGAGCAACGGAGGCTGAGCGCACTGACAGAAAAATTCGACCATGCTCATAAAAATTAGGTCGAATTTTTCTGCTGATTTGCAGAAAAAATCGACAACACTCACAAATATTCGGTCGAATTTTTGTGAAAATCGTCACCTGTGCAGAAAATCAGTTTTAATTCCCTTTTTGGCTGCTTTTTCTCCAAGTTTTAGATTAAAAAGGGTTTTACTTGGTTCACACACATCACACACCATTTCCTCCACTTCACACCATCAATTTCATCCATTCTTCATCCATCCATCTACACTTGATCCCCTCCATCAAATCCACCATCCAAGTGATTAAGGAAGCAAGGGAGAGTGAAGTGAACAAGAAGAAGAAGGAGATCTCCATTGAAACACTTCAAATGGGGGAATCTATTTCTTATTTTTGAAAACTTCTTAATAGTTTTGTCATGGGATTTGTAGATACAATTGTCTATGTTGTTTTCTCTAAAACTATGATAGGCTAATCTCCTTTGTGAGATTAGTTTCATGATTGGTGTTGGATAATTTAGTTTTATGTAAATTGATTTTAATCTTGAATGGGCTTTGTGTTATTTCTATCATTGATTGTTAATTTGCTTGATGTATATGATTGATTTGTGTGATTAATTATCATGGGCATGTGATTAGATTGGTAGATCAATTTCATGTTTAGGATTGTTCATTGAATCATTTCATCATACACTTCATGTGCATTAATTTAGAATGAGATAGGTCTATCCTTCTAGATTTAGAACCCTTTGATTGAACATTTGATTAGCTTAATCGAGAGATTAGTTGATTAGATGAGGAGACCCAAGCCATTAGTGAATTCATAGTACTTTTAAAGAGAATATTGCCTATGATTTAGTACCTCGTTAGGAAACTCGTAGAGTAATTAGTACCTACTGGGAGGTGTTCACTTTGGTCTCGATCTCATGTGCGTTTAGGAGCCTTATTCAACAACCTATACATCTTGGTAGAGAGTTTAGGTGGAATTAGTCATCGCTCCTATGCCTTGTCCATGATAGATTATAATTAATTGCATGATTACTTTGTTATCCATGTCATGATTGTTGCTAATCTCATCATTGCATCACTTGGAACCCATTTATCTTTGCATTCATTTTATCATTTATTTCTTTCATTAGTTTAATTGCATTTATTTGCATCTTATCCTCATTTCCTATCGTCCTTATAAAATCACAATAAACTTGAGATCGCTTAAGCTCTAGTACCTACCTCCCTTGGGTTCGATAAATTCTTTAATTGGTCATCCCGACTACAATCCGACCAATCACAGTGTATATATAAAAAATTAATACAATTTACATATATAAAGTTAATAATACAACTAAAAATTAAAAGTTATACACTTATTTGATATAATACATACACGAATTAATAAGAACATAATACATTTACACATTAAAATTATACTCCAAAGTACACTTTATAAATATAATGTATACAATTTTTTATAAAATTATATACACTATAATTCAATAAATTATACGTAGTATCCTAGCAACCCTACAATGATTACTTAAACAAAACTCAATAAAATCTATACATTTTTACAATAAAATTCATACACTTTATACTTATAAAGTATACACTGATTACTCATCAATAGTATTTGCATCCGCCACCTCAAATTGCGAAACTTCAGGCCAATAAGAACCGATTGATATTTCATTGATAATTCAACAACGCATCTAGATTAACAAGATAATCCTTCTAGTTACATTTTATACAACTAAATCTGAAAATTTGAAATAAAAAAATGATAGAAAATCTGGAAAACTGAAAAGAAGAATTAGACACAGATTTCTAAAAATCTTTAAACAGATCTCTAAAGACCTCTCTCTAATTGCATGTTGCATGTTGAGAGGCAGATCCTGGCGGTATCACCGCCATCTTCTTCTACCATTCTTCGCCTCTTCATCTTCTTCCGGCACCATCTTCCACCGTGACAATAATATTTCCTAAATCACCACCATTATTCTCCATCACAGCAATTAAATTAAGAAGGAAAGAGAAGAATTAGAGAGAGTGTGTGAAAGTTAGGCAGAGAGAACACGATGTGAGGAGAAGAATTAGAGAGATAAAGTTAGGAAAGTAGCGAAATTAGAGGGAGAAGTCGATGCAGAAAATAATGAAAGAGAGAGAAAGTTAGGGAAGAGAAGAACTTAGAGAGATAAAGTAGGGAAGGGGAGAACAAGTTGAAAATGATCCAATGGGTTAAAATAAGTATTAACACTCCGGGTCATGGGTAAAAATTAAGCATGTTGCACCTTAAAAACTAGTGCACAATAGTAATTGCCTATGGATTAATAGTATAGTATTTGGAGATGTAGATAGTTGTGGTTTTAAAAAATGAGTGTGGATTTTGAAAATTTATGTCTTATACCTTTATGCTAGGTTTATTTTGGGGTTTGAAAATTGAGTTTTGGAAATGTAGGATTACTTAAATTGAATGACTTAAAAATGTAAAATTTTATATACACTCACCAAACTTTTATAATATTACATCAAATCAAATTCACCCGCATTTGAAAGAAAATAAACCATTTAATATACTTAGCACAGTATAACCTCCCACAAAACTCACTTACATTTTAAAGAAAATAAATTTCTACATGCTCATTCCTCAGCCAAAATCCCACATTCATTCACACCAAATACTTCAATAATATGTAAACAAGATCTTCACGAAGAAATAATTGGTTTTTATTTCAAATTCATATTAGTTTTGTTCTTTTTTTTCTTTTAAATATCACTTTAAAGTTTTAGGTTGTTAAAATGCATTATGATTAATAGGTGTTGGCTTAATTGCTCAAATATAATTGTAAGAGCATAATTTGTGTTGTAACTATGTTGGGTGTTTTTAGTTTAAATGAAATTTATTAATTTGTGGACTTGAAATCGCAGTATCTCGTTCATTTCTGGTTTGAAGATTTTTTTTGTCTTTGTTCAGAAGACATTGGCTGATTTTTAATCCTTTATTCAACTAGCGTTGATCGAACATAGAGTAAAATTTTAGCTATCATCGGTTGAACAAAGAGCAAAATTTCAACAGTGTTGGTTGAATATTTGTCTATGATTTTTTAGTAAGGTTATTTTAGTCTTTCAAAATATTAATATTTTTATAAATATATTATGATGGGTATATTCAATAAAATCTTGGATATGGATATTGTTGGATTGTATACTAAAAGTCTAGCTTTTGTATGAACAATGTTTTAACAATTTAATTTATTTGAAATGAGAATCATGTGATCAAATGTTTGCAATAATGTTGTTGCAAAAGTCCATTTACTTTTTACTGTAGAGAATGTGGTGTGCAGCGTCACACGGTAGATCATATCATCTGCTCTTTATAAAGTATAAACAGATGTTCACAACCGAGATAGACGGGGACTATCTATCGGTATGATTGTAGTGTGATTTGGCCTTAGTCTTCTTGACTATAAAATTGCACTAGTGCACTTTCTGTGTATTGAATAGGACCGCTGCTGAGATCGTTCGGTTTATACTGACTATATAATAGAACTTGATCTCTGTTATTATAGAAGTTCGTACTCTTAATCCCTAAATAATAACCTCGACACGTAAGCTAGTATTTATTTCCTTAATTCATCAATGGGTGACATTTAATTATTAAATCAATATGCTCGGTAAGTTAGGAGATGGTGTTGTCTCTATGGTGTGTTGTTGATTGTAGAAGGAATTTGTGTCCTAACGGAATTGGTTGATGATGTCCCCTTGAGGAGCTCATAATGATTATCATGTAAACCCTACATGTGGATTTATTCCAGCATGATAATAAGGTTGAGTAGTACTATCTCGGTACATATATTAATCAATTGAATTATCAGTAATTTATTAATTAATGGGCATTGAATCTTAAATACGGAGAGACTAACAGACTCATAATAAGAAGGAACCCATAACATAATTTGGGATTAGGGTGCAATAATACTTATTTAGTGGATTGATTTATTATTATTGGACTTAAATATAAGTTTTGGGTTAAACTTGGATGCTTAAACCCAATGGAGCCCCAAACCCTAATTTCTCCTCCTGATCCCTGTTGTAGCCTATAAATAGTCAATCTCAGCAGTCCGGTAAACTTAATACACATGCATAAAATCGTGAGTTTGAGGGAGAAACTGTAGATTGAGTTCGTCTTGTAGATCATTTCCCACACCAACCTCAAGACGTGGCTTAGTAATACAACAGAAGATCGAAAGGTTGTTTGTTCCTGATGTTGATGATCAACCTCTACATCAACCCTGGTGAAAGGTAATTCGATTCTACTCTTATGCTTCCGCTGCAGTAGAATTGCATGGAACCCTAATGGTTCACGTTAACTAAAAGATCCAAACGCCAATAATTTGTATCAGAGCGTAGATTCTAAGGGCTAAATGTGACACGTTAGGTGATGAGTGATATTTTCACCTAGATTTTAGTATCTTTCTATGTGTGTTTTCGTACTATATTTTTATTCGTATTTATGTGCTATTTGGTGGAGTTATGTGTTTTTATGGAATTGAGTGTGAATGAACTTAATCGTATGTAAAACAGGTGAAATCGCAGCGAAAATGAAGAAGAGAGATGAAAGAAGGAAGAAGAAAACAGGGCAGCAAGAACACGACCAGTCGTTTCAAGTACACAAGTTGTGTACTGAAAATAGGCCTATAAGAGATGGCCGTGCGACGACATCAGAATGCACAACACGATCATCCCTTGGCCGTGTTTCAGCACACGACTCGTGTGTTGTTGTAAGTTCGCGTTGACCCAGAAACCCTGACATGACTCGAGGCGTGATGTAGCACACGAGTCATGTAGGTGCCTGATCAGTAAAAAAATCAAATTTCTTCTAGAAGCTTCCCAAGGGGTATAAATACCCAATACTTCAATATTTGATCAGAATTTTCGAAGGGTTTCACTCCTATACCTAGATCACACACCACTTCCTCCATTTTACACCATCATCTTCATCCATTCTTCATCCATCCATCCACACTTGATCTCCTCCATCAAATCCACTATCCAAGTGATCAAGGAAGTAAGGGAGAGTGAAGATCACAAGAAGAAGAATGAGATATCCATTGAAACACTTCAAAGGGGGAATCTAATTCTAATTTTTGTGAAATTCTATATAGATTTGTCATGAGATTTGTAGATTCAATTGTCTATGTTGATTTCTCTAAGACTATGATAGGTTAATCTCCTTTGTGAGATTAGCTCCATGATTGGTATTGGATATTTAGTTTTTATGCAATTTGATTTTAATCTTGAATGGGCTTTGTATATTTCTATCATTGAATGTTAATTGCTTGATGTATTTGATGATATGTGTGATTAATTGCCATGGGCATATGATTAGATTGAGAAATCAATTATGTGTTTAGGATAGTCCATTGAATCATTTTATCATACACTTCATGTGCATTAATTTAGAATGAGATAGAGATATCCTTCTAAATTAAGAACCCTTTGATAGAACATTTGATTAGCTTAATCGAGAGATTGGTTGATTAGGTGAGGAGAACCAAACCATTAGTGAATTCATAGTACCTTAAAATGGAATATTGCCTATGATTTAGTATCTCTTTAGGGAACTCGTAGAGTTATTAGTACCTAGTGGGAGGTGTTCACTTTATTCTCGATCCTATGTACTTTTGGGAGCCTTATTGAGGGCGTACATCCTATCCATATCGAGAGAGAGTTTAGGTGGAATTAGTGATCACTTCTATGCCATGTCCATGAGAGATTAGAATTGATTGCATGATTACTTTATTATCTATGCCATGATTGTTGCTAATCTCATCCTTGCATCATTTGGAACCCATTTATCTTGCATTCATTTATTTCTTGTTCTTGCATTAGTTTCATTGCATTTATTTGCAAGCTATCCATCCCATTCTGTCGTCCTTATAAAATCACGATAAACTTGAGATCGCTTAAACTCTAGTACCTTCCTCCCCGTGGTTCAATAAATTCTTTAATTGATCATCCCGATTATACATGATTAATCAAATGGCGCCGTTGCCGGGGAGGTAACGGTTGCTAGTAGTTTGACGAAGGATTGTTTAGAGTGGTCTTAATAAGGACTTTTTTTTTTTATTTTTTGCATCTTATATTTGTTTTAGAAAATTTTGTTCAAATTTTTCTTTCTCTTGTAGGTGCATACCTTGAGAAGGAAGAAGAAGGAGAACAAGCCAAAAAATATGAGCTCCATGAATATTCTTCGTGATTTGGTGAATAGACGTGCTCATTCCGCTATGAACATACAAGGAAGTTTTCAAGGATTTCAAATTCTAAATTTTGGGACAAATTTGTAACCGGATTTTGAAGTACAAGATATGCAATTCCAACAACAAAATTATGAGAATTTTGGAGTTCCTCATCAAATGCATCAACAAGTATACCCTCAAGATGTGGAAGATATTTTTCAAGGAAATTTTTTAGAAATCAAGAAGGAAATCAGCCACAACTATGGGGAGATTTTCAAGACTCATCATTTGGCTAGGGTTTGAGTGGATAATGTGGTGCTAGAATTTAGGGTTTATTCTTGAACTTGTTGGAACCCTAATTGCATATCAAACATGTTCACTGCACCCCTAGTGAAAGGGCTGGCAAGCGACGACAGCATGGTGGCAGATGGTCCCTGACGAAACTGGACGGTGACGGGTGTTGCACCCATTGATACTTTTTTCAGGCGGTCTACCAAAAAAGACAGGCGGGCGAAAGAAGCAGGACTATTGGGCGTGTATAGATGGCACTGTGCGAAGAACCGGGCTTGGAGCTCGGTGAAGTTTTTGACACTCACGATGGGTTGCACGGTTGAGTAAGTTTCCAGGTGTGTTGAAGGGTGCGATGCACAAAATGCCACACAGCGGTGCACTGAAGGATGAATGATCGAGCCATGGCATGATTCTGCGCGTGTCACTGAATGGAGAAGCAGACGTGCCTGGCGAGTCACCTGATAGCCAGGCGAGTCACCTAGCGCTTTGCAGACTCGTCGGGCATGGAGTTCACGTAACCGGACAGACTGCCGGGCAAATAACCGGGCTTATTAAATGGCATGGCACTCGGTGATGCACGCGGAAGTGAGTAGCAGGCGCTCAGCATCCCATGGTTAAGGGTCTTCTGACGGGCGTGGGTGGATGGTGGCCAGGCGGCGTGCAAACCAACGGGCGGAGCAATCCAGCAGTGATCGGTAGCCGCTGCTGGCATGTTGCAGGCAGTGGACGGTGCTTGTTTCTTCTGATGATGAGGCTGATCAGGAAACCAGAGGAGATGCGCCGCTGTTGTCATGCGTGGCTAGACTATTGCTGCGTAGTTTTGGACGAAGGCTTAGTGGCGAAAAGATCCCAACGGCAGTGAGTTCCTAACAGACGGCTGATGAGTGATATTTTCACCTAGATTTTAGTATCTTTTTATATGTGTTTTCATATTATTTTATCCGTATTTTATGTGTACTTTGGTTGTGTTATGTGTTTTTATGGAAATGTGTGTGAATGAGCTTAAACCTATGATTTTCACTTTTTATTAGATGCTAGATATGATAAGGGAGATGTAAGAAAAAGAGGATCTTAATTCAGAGTTGAAACGAGGGCCCACAAGGGTATAAATACCACTCAATTCAACATTTTGAGATCTATCATCCGAAATTCACAGCTGCCCACACACCTCACACACCATTTCCTCAATTTCACACCATCATCTTCATCCATTGTTCATCCTTTGGATCTACCATCATCCTACCATTAATTTCTATATCCAAGTGAAGGAAAAGGATCAAGGAAGAGAGGAAAGTGCAAAGAATGAAAGGAGATCACCGTTGAAGTGACATCAAGGGAGTTTCTATTCAATCTTTGTATTAAACCTTATAGTTTTATCATGATTTGTAAGGATTTAATTGTCTATGTTAATTTCTTAATGAAGATGATAGGCTAATCTCCCTTGTGAGATTAGCAACATGAGAGTTGTTGGATAATTTTGGGATTTATGTATTTAAATTCATATGTTGATTGGGTTAATTGATTTTCTATCATTGATGCTTTAGATCTTGAGGTTTATGATGATTTGTGTAGTTTGTTGTTTTAAACATGTGATTAAATTGAGAAGTCAATTGCATATTTAGGATAATTAATTGAATCATTTCATCAAACACTTCATGTGCATTATAAATTGTAAAGAGATTGAGAAGTCCTTTGTTATTTAGAACCCTTTGATAGGACATCCGATTGGTTTGATCGAGAGGTTGATTAATCGTGTGAAGGGACTCTCATTTCAAGCTTAGTACCTAGTTGGAATTGTTTGAGTGAGAACCAATCCATTGAGCTTTATTCCATATCCTATTCATCTTGAGAAGGAGTTTAGATGAACGTAGTGTTGGCCCTTAGTCTTATACCCATGATCATATGAATTTGATGCATTTATCCTAGGATTTTCATTTCTTAATTGTTGTTAATCTCACTTTTACTCAACTTGGAAAACCACTCATTTCATCTATCTATCTTGTTTGCTAATCATTGCTTGCTTGCTTTGATTATTTTCTTATTTGATCAACCAATCCCATTGATGATTCGTCTCTATAAAATTGCGATAGACGTGATCTCGCTTAAGCTCTAGCACCGACCTCCCTGTGGTTCGATAAATTGTTTTAATTGGTCATCCCTACTACAAAATGACTAATCAAATGGCGCCGTTGCCGGGGAGACAACGGTTGCTAGTAGCTTGAAGAAGGATCGTTTTGAGTAATCTTACAAGAGACTTTTTTATTTTATTTGTTTACTTGTATTTGTTTTGAAAACCTTGTTCTAACTTCTTTTGCTCTGAAGGTGTATGCAAACAAGATCCAAAGGGAAACAAATAGAACCTATTGATTGGGAGATTGAGCATACGTTGAGAAGGAGAAGAAAGGAGAACAAATCCAAAAATAGTGAGTTAATGGAGAACTTCCAAGGAGATAATCGTGCGGAAATAGAGCATGATGGGGAAGGAGGACAACATGTGGACGTGCAAGACAATGCACCTCAATTCAATGTCAATCCTCCTCAACATGCCTATCAAAATGTTGGAGCTATGAACAATCAAACTTTGCTTCAATAAATGGTGCAACAAGTTCTAAGGCAACAAGGCTTTAAATAAGCTTATGTACCACCACCACCACCTCCGGTGCAACATGGAATGCAAAATGATCAAAGGGTAATCCGGGATTTCTTCATGCCAAGGGCAATGCCACAAATGATGGGACCACCAATAAATGCCAACAACTTTAAATTTAAGGCGGGCTTGATTTCTATGTTGAGAGAGCAACAATTTAGTGGAACCCCGAATGAAGATCCTAATGCTCATCTAGCTCAATTTATTGAGATTGCCAACACCGTGAAGATTAATGAGGTGAGTGAAGATTTTATCAAGATGAGGTTGTTTCCGTATTCATTGAGGGATAGAGCTCGAACATGGCTATCTACCATTACTCCCGGTACGTGCAACATATGAGATGAGCTTGCACAAATGTTCTTGAACAAGTATTTCCCCCTTCTAAGACGCTTCAAATGAAGAGCTTGATAACTCAATTCAAGCAAATGCCTCAAGAGAGTTTTTATGAAGCGTGAGAAAGGTTTAAGGATATGCTACGTAAGTGTCAACAACATGGATTCCCGGAGAATCAACAAGTTGGATTTTTTTACCAAGGTTTGGTAAATAGTCAAAGAATGTATGTTGATGTTTTGGCGGGTGGATCCATACTTGGAGTGACTCCGAAAAGGGCAATAAGGATATTTGATGAGATTGCTACAAACGTATATCAATGGCCATCAGAGAGGGTAAGTGGATGCTATGGTTTTGAGAGTTTTGATCAAGGGCAATAGTTTAGTGTGAAGAGTGCTAATGTGGAGCAAAGTACACCAAGCATGGAAAAGATAGTGGAGGAGGTTATGAAACAAATGAGCTTGAACCAATGTGTAAATAATCAAGGAGCTAATATGGTTGAGGGGCTACAAGTTGATCAAGGTGTGCTACCTCCGAACATTGTGAGTGGAGAACAATGGACCAACTCTATGCCACGTGTGGAAGATGTGTCATACATGCAAGGAAGAAACTACCAACGAAATTACCAAAAGAATTTCCAAGGTAGTTCCAACCAAAGTCAAAGGAATTATCCATCAAGGCAAGGAGGCTTTAATGGTCAAGGTTGTGGAAGCTCATACCCACAACAACAACAAAGGCAAGGTAACTTTTCCGACTCTAATCCGACCAATGCGGTTGTTTATCCTTCGGAATATCAACCGGGAGCCAAGGCACCAAATAATAAGGGAAGAGCATCGATCGATGAGCTACTCGAGCAATTGATCGCATCACACAAAGCTAGAGATGAAGCATCGAAAAAGGTGGATGAAGCAAATGACAAGAGGTTCAAGACTTGGAGTATAATTTTGGACAAATGGAAAGTTCTTTGAGTGCTCAACAAAAAGGAAAGTTTCCGGCCACAACCAAAATCAATCCAAAAGCTCAATGTTTGTTGGTTGATATGAAGGAGGAATGAATGGTTGAAGAAGGGTTGGTGGAAAGCAAGGTTGTTGGAGAAATGGAAGAGATAAGTAAAAAAGAAGAGAAGGGTCCTAAATGGATACCTAAGTGGAAAAGGGTGCAATAGATAAAGAAAGTGGAGGAGAAGGCTAAAGAAGAGGAGTACAAGCGTGATTAATTGGGTATTCCGATCACTCAATTCCCTATTCCCTATCCACAAATGTTTGTAAAGGAGGAGAAGAAAAAAGAGTTTGAAGAGCATATGAAAGATCTTAATAAGAAGTATGAGGAGAAAAGGAAAGAAGAGTCATCCAAAACAAGTGAATCGATGCAAAAAGGGGGACCTACAAAAGTTGGTGATACGGGAAAGTTTATAATTCCTTGTGATTTTGAAGGAAAGGGTACCCTTGATGCATTGTGTGACTTGGGGGCAAGCGTTAACGTGATGTCTCATGCCACGTTCAAAGACCTTGAAATTGGAGAGCTAAAGCCTACTACTATCCGTCTTGAAGTAGTAAATGGAGAAGTTGTGAAGCCACTCGGGATTGTTGAAGACGTGGAGGTGAAAGTGAAAGGACTAGCTTTCCCGGTCGACTTCATGGTGTTAGAAGTGAAGGCGGACCCTCGAGTTCCACTTATTTTGGGAAGACCATTTCTAGCTACCGGAAGAGCAAAGATTGATGTTGGAAGAGAAGAATTATCCTTAAGCTCAAAAGGAGAGAGTGTCACATTCTTGTGCAATAAGGAAAAAGGAGTCAAGTCTCATTTGAAGCCTCCGGATGATCTTATGGATCATGACTCTATTCTCTTTGACAATTTAAATTCATTTCATCATGATTATATGAAGATGTCAAATGTTAACTTGTCTTCTTGTGATGTTGATAGGAAGAAAGCCTCGGACCTTGATTGGAAAATTGATAAAGGAGAAAGAGAAAGTCCACTAGATTCACTTCTTGATGATGATTTGATGCTTGTAAGCAAGAATCGTAAAGTGGATCTACTGGATAAGAAGAAGGCAAAGCAAATTTTTAAAGTGAGGATGCGAGGAGAGAGTTTGATGGACCATCCTATGGTCCAATGATCGTAAACTTTCGTCCAGTTTGAAGACGTTAAACTTAGTGCTAAATGGGAGGCAACCCATTCTTTTTATCTTTTGATGCTTGTTTTGTTGTTTGGTCTTGTAGGTGGATTGTGCTTGTGAGAAAAAGCATAGTGAAGAAAAGAGAAGTGCTCCATGGAGTCGAATAGACATATCGCATCACTTGTGCAAACTTAATTGTCGACTCTTGTCTCGAGTTAAGTTTGGGGGGCTAGTGCGTGGTGAACACAACTTGACTCGTGTGGATGCATTTACTTCTCTACAAGAAGACTATCAATGGAAACTACAAGGGTAAGTCTCACCACTTTTTGCAAACTTAAGTCTCAACTTGTTTCGATTTAAGTTTGGGGAGAGAGTGTGTGGTGTGACTCACCACTTGAGTGTGCTTGATATTATGATATTTTGATGATGAGAAGTCTTCTTGTAAAATTGGGTCAATTTTAAAATTTTCTCATGAGTTTTGATTGGATTTTGGTTTGATTGGTTGTGTTAAAGTGCATGATAGTCCATATTTTTTATGCAATTGTTAAGCTAATGGTGTTGTATGAGTTTTAGAGTATGAATGAAGGGTATTGGAAGCACGAATGGAGCTTGGAGCGAACGCTTTCCTTACCAAATGCCTATTGAGAGAATACTCTACACCTTATCACTTCTAATTGATTTTGATTTGGATTGAATGAATTAGCATGCTACTTTATGTGTTATATTTTTGGAAAGTTTACTTTTCAATCAAAGATTGGAATGATTGTGAGCTTAATTGTCATGGATGATATAGAATGTGTGCTTTATTGTTAATGATTGTGATTTTTATTCTTACATATTATGTGTTTTTGTTTTGTTTCATGTTTGTTGAGTCTTTATTTTATATTTTGTGTGTTTTCTTATTTTTGTCTTGGTATGTTTGGTGGTTTGTTTAGGGAGGTTGTGAGTCATTTTTGAATGTGAGCGATGATATATTGTGGTGATAAGTGATGACAAATTATGATTAAGAATCTCTACACTTTCGAATTATGACATGTTTTACTTAACTTGTTCAATTTCGAGATGAATATGGAGTAATAAGTTCCTTAAGGTCCAATGCATAACTTGTGAGAATTTGAGCCTCAATCGTGCATACATGGTTTTTCTTCATGAATGGATTGTTTGTATTTGATAAGCTAGAACTTGCTCAAGGACTATAGGAACGAGCCCGAATAGTGGAGATTAGTGAAATGATCTAAGGCCATCTTTGTTATTTATAGTCATTGCCATATATTTCCATACCATGAACATCATCCTTAATCAACCACTTTGAGCCTTTAAGCCTATTTCTTGTGAATTTAGCACATTACAAGTCTTGATTACCCATTTGAGCCTTATATAATTACCCTTTTGTGTGAGTGATTGAGGAGAGGTGGTTTAGAAAGGTTTGATGAGAATTGTGCAAGAAAAGAAAGAAAATGGTAACAAGTAAGAAAAAGGATGAAAAGAGCAAAATCAAGAATGGACATGCAACCTCAAAACAAGAAAATGAGCAAAGCAACAACAATATGCTCAAGAATTTAAAAGTTCGAAGAAGAAAGCATACATTGAAAGAAGCTCAAAATAAGGAAAGTTGATGATTAGTGTTTGTGATTACCAAAGTTGAGAAAGGAAGAAAGATAAGTTAAGGAATGGAAAAAAGTAGCTACCTCTTCGATTACTTACACTTGATTAGTCACTCTTACATAAATTCTCCCTACCATACCAAAGAGCCTATCATTACATCCTAAGTAAAGACCTTTTTGATCGCTAATGGAAACTTTGGTGGTTTGTGAATGTTGTCTACGAGCAAACTTATAGCGAGTCGAGCCAATCGGTTAATGAGTGATGATTTACCCTACTTTAAAGAGTGTTGAGTGACATTTATAACCTATGTGAGGCTTGGACTAAAAAGGGACTATATTACACTTTTATTCTCTTTAGATTGAACTTGTTAATTTTTCATGCTATGAGTTTAATGTTGTAGGATGACTTAACATGATTTGTAATTCTTATTGCTATTGATGTGTTATTACTTATGTTCGTTTTGTCTTTTTCTAGGTGAAAATTACTCCTCTTGGTTTATCATTTTCGTTGTTCGGGGACGGACAACACTTTAAGTTTGGGGGTGTGATGAATGATATTTTCACCTAGATTTTAGTGTCTTTTTATATATGTTTTCGTATTATTTTATCTGTATTTTATGTGTACTTTGGTTGTGTTATGTATTTTTATGGAATTGTGTGTGAATTAGCTTAAACCTATGATGCTAGATATGATAAGGGAGACGTAGAAAAAAGCGGATCTCAATTCGGAGTTGAAACAAGGGAGAACGAGCCAAAACAGTGAAAGAGGAAACTGGACAGGAAGCACACGAGCCGTGTCGGTGTCAAAATTCCTGAAATTTCCAGATTTCTTCTAGAAGGCCCACAAGGGTATAAATACCACTCCATTCAACATTTTGAGATCTATCATCCTAAATTCACAGCTGCCCACACACCTCACACACCATTTCCTTCATTTCATACCATTATCTTCATCCATTCTTCATCCTTTGGATCTACCATCATCCTACCATTAATTTCTACATCCAAGTAAAGGAAAAGGATCAAGGAAGAGAGGAAAGTGCAAAGAAGGAGAGGGGATCACCATTGAAGTGACATCAAGGGAGTTTCCATTCAATCTTTGTATTAAACCTTATAGTTTTATCATGATTTGTAAGGATTTAATTGTCTATGTTAATTTCTTTATGAAGATGATAGGCTAATCTCCATTGTGAGATTAGCAACATGAGAATTGTTGGATAATTTTAGGATTTATGTATTTAAATTCATATGTTGATTGGGTTAATTGATTTTCTATCATTGATGCTTTAGATCTTGAGGTTTATGATGATTTGTGTGGTATGTTGTTATAAACATGTAATTAGTTTGAGAAGTCAATTGCATATTTAAGATAATTAATTGAATCATTTAATCAAACACTTCATGTGCATTATAAATTTTAAAGAGATTGAGAAGTCCTTCATTATTTAGAGCCCTTTGATAGGACATCCGATTGGTTTGATCGAGAGGTTGATTAATCATGTGAAGGGACTCTCATTTCAAGCTTAGTACCTAGTTGGAATTGTTTGAGTGATAACCAATCCATTGAGCTTTATTCCATATACTATTCATCTTGAGAAGGAGTTTAGGTGAACCTAGTGTTGGCCCTTAGTCTTATACCCATGATCATATGAATTTGATGCATTTATCCTAGGATTTCCACTTCTTAATTGTTGTTAATCTCACTTTTACTCAACTTGGAAAACCACTCATTTCATCCATCTATCTTGTTTACTAATCATTGCTTGCTTGCTTTGATTATTTTCTTATTTGATCAACCAATCCCATTGATGATTTGTCTCTATAAAATTGCGATAAACGTGATCTCGACTTCCCTGTGGTTCGATAAATTATTTTAATTTGTCATTCTACTACAAAATGGCTAATCAACGGCGTCGGAAGTAGGCATATACAACATCACGGTGAGTCACACATTGTTCCGATCAGGTCTCAAGTGAGGTTCGATCGGGTCTTCATGATTTCCAGTCGGGTCCTCATGGTTTCAGATCGGGTTTGTAGTAAAGCTAAGCGAGTCTGCAGCTTCCGGTCGAGTCTGGGTTTGTTGGCGGTCTGTAGATGGGGTCGGCGATGGCCACAGTCTGACCAGCTGTTGTAAATGGCCGGCAGGAAGCTTGGGCTGGAACTCAACAACCGGCAAGAATTCCAGCTGAGCAACGAGTTTTCCAGTGTACCATGTTTTTTCGGTGGGCTATTTCACGATCGATAGATAACCCCTGGACGACGGTGGTTTGAGGCTGACTCAGCAACATGGTTCCGGTGAACAGCGTTCCAACCGCATTTGTAAGGATGGAGCAGCAGTGTTGTTTTGGATCCGTGTGCAAGGTGGCTTATGGCACAAGGAAGTTTCTTCTTGCGCAAGTCATGGTTCTATTTACTTTGATTTGTTGACCAAGTCAACTCTTTATTGAGCAATTTTTTTTATCTTATATATAATTGCTATAATTGTTTTATTTGCCAATTATTATTATATATTTGTATTGCATGTGCTATTTGATTTACTGTTTTAAATAGTGGCATGCTAAATTGCATAATTATATCTGTTATATATTGTATGCATGCAAAAACCCTCTTATTAAATAACTAAATGGGAGAGGGATTGTTCATAGATTCCGCGGCCTCCATCATTGATTTATTGTGTGATGCAAGTAAGCTTATGAGTCGGCTATAGTGCCTTCCTCCGCAACGGATGAGTTTTATTTGTGGATCACTGGAACAAAATTTATTAAATAATTATTATTTGTAATGTGATGTAAGTAAGCTTATGAGTCCGCTATAGTGCCTTCATCCCCAATGGATGAGTTTTATTTGCGGATCACTGGTATAATTAATAATTGATGATTGTAGGACATTATTTGAGGGCATGTGGACTTCTCCAACTGTAAGACACACAAACTTGGGTAACGCACTTAATATCTAATAATGGTATACACTTTGGTACAATTAATATGTATCCTCCCCGACGGAGTCACTGCTATTAAATTTGCATGGCTAAAGGACAACCGACTATTAATCATGGAGTCATAAGGTTAATTATGACGTATGAAATTAATGGGTAAAACCTTCTCTTACGAATGTTCAAGTTTGTATACGTCCACACTAATGTGGCATGCAAATTCACGGTGCTTGAGATGTCGGTGAATTTATTTTATATTGTTTATTGAGGGAATCAATATAAATTTAAATTCGAAGTGTTTGATTGTTGTATTTATTTACTTGATTCTCTGTATTTTCGAATAGTTTATTTCACTTATTGTTTACTGAAAGAAACATACTCACTGGTCCAAAATAAATGATTGATAAGAATCTTGATTTTAATTAATGCTGCTTAGGAAAATAAAAATGTGTGTTCTCACTAAGGATGTTCTCTAGTGCCTATTAAAGTTTCTAGTGAAGAGGTGAGAGGTTCATAGAAATATGATTGTCTCATGCGACTCATCAGATACTTGAGAAAGTAAGAAAGGCAGGAGATCATGGTTAACTTGATGAAAGAATTGGAAATACTTGAAATATAAGTTGAAGGGGAAACCTAGCTCAATTTATTTTTCATAGTTTGCCTAACTGTTTTGAGAAAGTTCCAACTAAATTACAAGAGATTGTATACGGTGGAAACTTCTGACAAAACGTGTGGCGAAAGAAAAAACCCAATTTTATCAAGACTTGAACAAGGTAATTTCTTATTCACTTGTTGTTGAAACATTATTAATGATGGCGTTTACTGACACGTTGTGTGTAGATGTTTTAAACATAGTGATGATAAGATAATTAAGTACATGGATAAACTATTAGAGTAGTGGCTGTTGCAGTGGGAATTGTTTATTTATCTTATGATAGGAATAAACATTTGATTTTGAGAAATTATCTTCACGTACGTTTTCATAGAAAGAATTTTATTTCAGTTTCTATGTATTAACGGATAGATACTCTATTTCATTTAAATGACATGGTCATTATAATGAAGGATGGAGCCATAATCTGTTATAGTACGACAGTGACAATATGTACACTCTTAAATCATGTTTATCCCACGATACAATAAATAGTAATTAATAACGCATCATCTAATCTTAATAAGAGAAAGGAACCTTCGGAGATGAACTAAACATACCTTTAGCATTTAAGACTACATCATTTTACTTAAGTATGATTCGAAAGTTGATAGCCAGTGGACCGTTAGGTTTATTGGAAGTGAAAAATATCGAACTAGTGAGTCTTACTTGGAAGTGAATATATGATTAATTGCCTTATCAAGGCAAAGGGGAGTAGAGCCATGTAAAGATATGTTGGAAATGGTTTATTCTGATATAAGCGATCCTAAGATTATCCTGTCGAGAGGTGGTTATGAATATTTGACGATTATTCTAGAAACAAGATATATTTATTTGACGCACTGTAAGTCTGAGTACTATGATTAACTTCGAAAAGTGCATGACTGATGCGATGAAGCGACATGGAAAATATATCAAGTCATTATGATTTAATCGTGATGGCGAGTACTTCTTAGGATAGTTAGGAGCTATTAATCAGAAGTTGGGATTGAATCCCAAGTTGGCGGATTGAAGAAATAAGACTCTTATGGAAATAGTTAGATAGATGATGAGTTATTAAATTCATTTTGGGAAATCCAAGGAAAATAAAGGGTGATTTATTTAATAATCCAAAATATTAGAAGGTGATTGTTAACATGAACACTAGATTTTTGGAAAAGGACTATGTAATAAATCACAAAGCCATATATAAAATGTTTTAAAAGATGTGAGAAGGGAAACACAAATTTAGTACCAATTGTACAAGAGGATATACCACAACTAAATTACATCGCGTGTCACATTTGATACCCAATTGTAAGTAGTGCCTTGTCGTAGTGGGAATGTCATTTGACAACAGATGAATTTATGTTTTGGGAAAGTCGTGAGACTTGGTCCCTAGGAAACATGAAATCGTCCCATGGTATTGCGACGAAGCACTACAAGATCGAATTGCGCAATCTTAGTAAGTTGCAATGATTTTTGAAATAGAATCTATGGATTCAAAATCAACTCTGGGAGCTTGTAGAACCATCAAATGGTGTAAAAACCATTGGATGAAAGTGGGTCTACAATGAAGCAACCAGAGTGATGCATTGCATAGAACTAAGAGCATTTCAAGTGCAAGCTTAAAAGTGTCCATCAATGGACTAAAAGTAAGCTTTTAGATCATGAAACATCCGTTTTGATAATAAAATCCAGTCGTATGGATTTAATCAATGCTCGGATGGATCTTGTGTATTGAAAAGAGTGACGAAAATGTGGTGGTATTTCTTGTATGTACGTAGATGGTTTCTTGCTCATTGGAGACAATGAAAGAGTATTGTCGGGCGTATGGGTATGGTTAATAAAGCGATATGAAATGAAGGACTTAAGAGAAACAAAATATATTCTTGCGATCATGGTTACAATGATCACAAGAAAGGATGTTATGCTTATATTAAGCTTCATGAAGTGATACAATCCTTACTTATTTTAGCATGTGACTTTATCTAAGGACTTGTGTCTTATAACACAAAAGTAGATAAAATAGATAAAGGCGGTTCCTCATGCTTCTGCAATAAGGAAGCTTAATCTATGAAATGCTATGCACAAGATTGGATATATGTTTTGCCAATGGCATAGACAGTGGGTATCAAGGTAACCCAGAACAAGAATATTGAATTGTGGTAAGACATATTTGAAGTGCCTGAGAAGGACTGGAAATTATATGTAGGCTTACTGGACATATTCATTACTTCTTGATGGTTACATAGATTCGATTTTTCAAATCATGGGGATGGAAGTAAATCCACCTCAAGGTTATGTGTTTAAATTGGAAGTAGATCCATAGTATGGAGGAGTGTTATATAGAAATATATTTCGGACTCCACCATGAAAAAATGATAATATTGGAGCCTTGTGGCAGCCCAAGTATCAGTGTGGTTCTAGAAACTTCGTAATGGACTTAGATGTGATTCTAAGTTTTGCCCAAGATATCACAATTTATTATGTTAATAATGGTACAGTTGCAAACTTGAGAAATCACGAGTTCATAAGGTACTTAAACACATTGAGAGCCAGTACTACATGATACGAGAAATCGTATGATGAGGGGAAGGTTGTTGTCGCTTAGATTGCATCGGATGATAACCTAGTAAATCATTTTACAAGGACCTTAAGGCGAGAGGTTTTAATGGTCAAGTATTGGGAGAGGGAGTCAGATGTATAGCAGCAGATATGATAGCATAGTCTTTTAGTATAAGTGAGAGATTGTTGGATTGTATACTAAAAGTCTAGCTTCTTGTATGAACAATGTTTTAACAATTTAATTTATTTGAAATGAGAATCATGTGATCAAATGTTTGCAATAATGTTGTTGCAAAAATCCATTTACTTTATACTGTAGATAATGTGGTGTGCGGCATCACATGGAAGATCATATTATCGGCTCCTTATAAAGTATAAACAGATGTTCACAACCGAGATAGACGGGGACTATCTATCAGTATGGTTATAGTGTGATTTGGCCTTAGTCTGTCTTGATTATAAAATTGCACTAGTGTACTTTCTGTGTATTTTATAGGATCGCCGCTGATATTGTTCGGTTTATACTGACTATATAATAGAACTTGATCTCTGTTATTATGGAAGTTCGTACTCTTAATACCTAAACAATAACTTCGACACATAAGCCAGTATTTATTTCTTTAATTCATCAATGAGTGAGATTTAATTATTAAATCAATATGCTCGGTGAGTTAGGAGATGGTGCTGTCTCTATGGTGTGTTATTGATTGTAGAAGGAATCTGTGTCCTAACGGAATTGGTTGATGATGTCCCCTTGAGGAGCTAGCTCATAATGATTATCATGTAAACCCTGCAGGTGGATTTATTCCGGCATGATAATAAGGTTGAGTGGTACTACTCTCGGTACATATATTAATTAATTGAATTGTTAGTAATTTAATTAATTAATGGGCATGGAATCTTAAACACGTGGAGATTAACAGGCTCATAATAAGAAGGAGCCCATAACATAATTTGGGATTAGGGTGGCAGTGCAATAATACTTCTTTAGTGCATTGTTTTATTATTATTGGACTTAAGTATAAGTTTTGGGCTAAACTTGGATGTTTAAGCCCAATGGAGGCCCGAACCCTAATTTCTCCTCCTGGTCCCTATTGTAGCCTATAAATAGTCAATCTCAGTAGTCCGGTAAACTTATTATACACGCATAAAATCGTGAGTTTGAGGGAGAAACTGTAGATTGAGTTCGTCTTGTAGATCGTTGCCCACACCAACCTCAAGACTTGGCTTAGGAATACAACAGAGGATCGGAAGGTCGTTTGTTCCTGCTGTTGATGATTAACCTTTACATCAACCCTGGTGAAAGGTAATTCGATTCTACTCTTATGCTTCCGCTATAGCAGAATTGCATGGAACCCTAATGGTTCACGTTAACCAAAAGATCCAAACGCCAACAGATATTCAGCGTCTTTTCAAAATCTATTATACATTCTCTACTCTCAATTCATACTATGTATTTTTCTTTTTCTCTCTCCTCTCCCACATCTTCTTTAACATCAATATATAACCACACAACTCTTAGACATTGATTTGATATAATAAAGTTAAAACTTACCCTATAAAAAATTCAAACAAATATGTATTACTATTCAATTGATTTCAAACCCCATATAAGCTCAAAACAAGCATAGTCTTAGGGTATTTAGGCCTCGTTTGATAGCTTTTATTGTGGGCAATTTGCATAAACAATATTCCTTTATATGATGTTTTGTAGTGATTCAAATAATAGGTATGAGGCCAATATTAATGTGTCAGTTCGTTGATAGGCATTGTTTCCCCACACAATTTATATGACAAAATTGTGGTTTTAATAAGTTAAATTGCATAGTGAAACCAGATTAAAAAATACATATATAAATAACAGAAATAACCTAAAAAAAGAAATGATTTATGCAAAAATATCTTTAAGATTTTGGAAACCCTAATTTCACTCTCACAACACTCTTTGTTCAAGAATCAAGATCATCAATTCTTGTCGTTCTTCTAGTATCAAATGGAGAAATCATAGCACAGACTGCCTCCTAGGAGTAATCGGTAGGCTTTGTCTATTCTTCCTACCTTATATCAAATTCATCAGGGTCTTAAGTGTTCAAGCTTTTGAAAATAAACTCTGCGGCATTCCTTATTTGGTAATATCATAAGACGTCGCTTCAATCTACCTGTGCACTACATCATTTTTTGCTTTTATAGGTGATAAAGAGAAGTTGAAAATAAATGCCCGAAAAGATCGTGAAATTTGAGAGAATAATTAAATGGGTTCATGAGGTTAAAGTTAATGTTATTTTTCTTGAATTACAGATGAGATCATGACGTTCATAGTTAATTATGCTTAAATTGTTGAATAGATATGCACAATGAAGCATTGAATCTTAATATCTTTTTCAGTTCTTTTATCCAAGTTGTTTTAACTGGTTGAACCATCAAAGCTAACACTTTTTAGTGTCAAAATTGGCATAAATTTAGAGTTGTTTTGTGTGTGATTTTTGTTGTATTTGTGTGTTTTTAGTCTTTATTTTTGTATTTATGTTGGATTGATGTTTATAAGATAAATGTGATTTGTGTGTGAAATTCTTACAGGAAATGGAACTAAAATGATCAAACTTGAAGAGGAGTACATCAAGAAATGTGAGAAAAATTGCTGAAAAAATGAAAAAATGCAGAAAATTAGAAAATTCGACTCGAAATTCTCATAATCGGGTCGAATATCCGAGAGCAGAAATTCAGCCTGAATTTCTTAGTGTGCCGGAATACAGGGCACTTGTTCAGGATGAGAAATTCGATCATAAATTCAACCACGGCTTAAAATTCTGGTCGAATTTGATGAAAAAAATGAGATTATGTGTTTTTTGTCAAAAGCGTTAACACGCCTTTCAGAAATTCCGGCCGAATATTCCATATTCTGGTTAAATTTTTGTACAAAATCTACAGTTGTGAAATTTTTCCCTAATTTCCATTTGCAGCCACCAAGGATGATATAAATACCACACAATGTGATTTTAGAAGGCAAGGAGAACATGACACACATCTATCCCTTTGGGAATTTTGATCCCTTCCACACTTTCACTCCATTTCTTCCATCCATATTCCATACTTTTCATCATTTTGGTGTTAGGGAAAAGAAAATCTCAAGAGCTAGAGGTGAAGATCAAGAAGAGTTGAAGATTTCCTTCAAGAAATTGAAAGGGAAGATGTAATTCATTTTGTATTTTCATTTGGATCTTAGACTTGATGGGTAATTGTGATGAATCATCTTCTTGTTTTATTACTTTTATCATGTTAGGCTAATCCCTCTAGTGAGAATAGGGATATGAAGAGCACTTTTGATTTATATTAGCATGTGAATTAAATTGGTTTTTGCTTAATTATTGTTGATTTCTATCTATGGGTTTTGATTGCTTGGATTTTATGATGGCACGGTATGTTGTTTATGGATAATTTATTGATTTAATGGTTGTTGATCAATATGTTGTTTGTACTGATTAAGTGCCTTCATATTATTCATGTCTATATTGCTAGGGGTGTGACGGAAATGACCCTCCATAGTATTAGACGAGCATGGGTAGACATCAGGTTTGGGTTTGACCGAAAGGATATTTGAACCCTATGAGAGGAACCAATCAATCGTTGGCCTTAGTACGCACAAAAGGGAGAATTACCTCTAAATAGTACCTTCTACGGGAGATTTAAAGCATGATTAATACCTAGATGGAAGGGGTTAGTGTTGGGCATCGATCCTAGGTACGTTTGGAATTCCTTTTGCATGTTAGTACAAGTTGAAGTGTGCTTGGATGTTTCTAATCCCATTTCTTAAGTATTGAATCTTTGACACCTATTTTCTTTTATTTCTAATTTTTTATATTTGCTATTTTATTTACTTGCTACTTGCTTTAGTTGTGAATTTCAAAATCAAACTCAAAATCCCGATTATCTTTACAAAAGTGACATAAACATGAGCTCACTTATTTTATTAATCCCAACTAAACTCCTTCGATTCGATAATTTTATTTCTTGGGATATACTTTTACAACGACCGAGTATTCTTGCTCGTGAGTAAAAATAATTCAAAACAAACACCTCTACCAAAGTCCAGACTTTTTTATGGCTTACACCTATCTTATAATGAAGGTGACTTTTTGTAGTTCATTTGTTCTTATGCTTAACTTTCTAGCCAATTTGCATTTAGGAGCAGTTGTTATGTGCTTTATTACCAAAAAAACTAGTAAAATACCCGTGCGCTACACGAAAAAATTTTTATAATCAATTTAATTTTTAGTGACAATATTATGCATTTATTTATAACATAATTCTTTCAATCCATGAGTATTTTTCGCTTAATAATTATTTTTATTTATGCAAAAAAATTCAACCACACATTAAACATTCCTGAAAACCTCTCTAAAAACGTAATTCTTACATATTGTTGTCACTTCTCCATTATTCTTTTCCAATGCAATTCTTAAACCCTTCTTGCTTGTCGATCTCGATACTGCAACATAGAGTTGTCCATGACTAAAAACTAATCTCTTCAATAGCAAACCAACCATTCCAAGTGATTGCCCTTGGCTTTTGTTTACTGTCATTGAATAAGAAACAATCAATGGAAATTGTATTCTTTGAAATCTGAATGGAAGCCTGACGTCCGTTGGTGTTAGTGTAAGACTTGGAATTAACACTAAATCTCCAGCATTATTTCCATTCAACATAGTTTCTTGAAAAAATGTCCATCCAATTGGGTAATTAACAACCTTGTTCCGTTACATAATCCTCTTGAGTGATCAATATTTCGAAGAAGCATTACCGGTGTTCTAACTTTAAGGTGCAGCTGATGATTTGGCACTCCAGAGCATTTTTAGAGTATTTAAAAATCCAGGTGTGTGAACATCTACAAGAATGTCTACATTTGCATCTGATTTGCATGCCGAATCAGAACTTAAATACTTTTTCAGTTCATTTGAGTTCAATCCTATCATGTATTCATTGATTGAGTCCACTACATCAAGAGTTGGTGCAAGAATAGCCCTATCCTGTAAGTACAAAGGATCAATTATAAGATAAGAGGAATTAGGATATGTGCTATTGACAATGGCTTGCACTGGATCATTGTCATATGATAGAAGAATATCTTCCGAAATTTGAACATCAGTTCCATAATCCGTGCAAGAACCTATAGTGCCATCACCAATCTTTGCAACCCATATAGCAAAATCTTTTATCTCAGCAGATTCACTTGTATTTGGCATGTTCTTTAGTCTCATGTTTTTTGTTAGTCTCAAAACCTTGATCTTATCCCACAGATAAGATGAATTTATTGTTGCTCCAATAATAATCTGCCTTGATCCCTATGGAATTACTGGTGATATCTGTCTGAAATCACCTCCAAATACTACCGTCTTTTTTCCAAATGGTATACTTCCAAGCATCGGATCTAAGATCTGCATTACATCTCTCATTGTTCTGTCATGCGCCTCCACACAGAATCTATTTACCATTGGAGCCTCATCCCAAATTATGAGTTTTGTTTTTGAGATCAATTCAGCCAAATGACTCCCTTGCTTCACATTATATGTTGAATCTTCATGGATGTTAATTGGTATTGCGAATCTTGAATGAGCTGTTCTTCCACCAGGTAGTAGGAGTGATGCTATACCACTCGATACTACGTTAAGAACTATTTGTTCTTTAGCCCTGACTGCTACTAATAGTGTCCTCCATAGAAATGTTTTGCCCATACCTCCATAACCGTATGCGAAGAATGGCTATCCAAGTGGTTTTGATAGTGAGTCCATGATTTCATCATAAACACAACGTTGTTCTTCATTAAGTCTCACCTTCAAGGTTTGATGCTCAATGTCCATCTCACGTCTGTTGTAGCCCATCTCATTCATTATCATTCTATTCTCACAGTGTATCTCACTATCAAAATCTGGGATGGGCATTCCATTGTAATCACTCAAACTCTTACCCATTTCTTTTAAGAGTTTCTCAATTTGAAGAAGTGTTGCATCCTTAATTTGTTCCTCAGACATAATGAGACCTGTAAACAATAATTTCCATACATCTAAAATTTAAATTTCATGAATTAATGGTACTATTATAACACAGTTTTCATTATATGAAGTAATGATGACAATCATATATATAATTCTCTAATATTTCTTTTTTCCATTTGTTGTCACCTTATAAAAATCTGTCAACATAAAGTTACAAAATATTTATAAAAATGCTCTAATATAAAAATCCAAAGAAATAAATAAAAATAAAGTTATCAATAAAGTTACAAAATCTGTCAACATATTCTCAATACAAATTTCAATTTTGAATAATTAATCACACTAAATCTAACTTTTGCGCACACTTCAATGCCTGTACCACTCAAAAATGCCTTAAATCCAGCACTAAATACAACACGACTCTTATAATTATTTCTTGGGCATTACCTGCACTTATATGGAAAACGTTTAAAATTAAATTGAACAATAAAACAATAGTTGGAGTGATTATATTAAATTTTATTAGAATATTATATATAATTTTTTATGGTTAGTCAATAAACATTAGTCAAATTTTGTAAAAATCAAATCATCAAAAAAATGATTTCGTTTTATACATAATTAATGATTGAATATTTGATCATGTATTGACAAACATAATAAAGTGAATGCCATTAATTTATGTTGTAAACTATTTTACCATTCTACAAAGATTGATGTCCGAAGCTGTTATTGTCTTTTCAAAGTATGGATAGAGTCGATGTAATCATTGATCTGTGTTTTGAAAATTAGCATCATTATAGTTAAATAATAAAATAAATAAATGTATAATTATTTTGTGAAGAAATCAGCATAATGTTATTATAAAATATATACCTCTCATATCTTCAGACGATAAAGATTTTGGCAAATCAATGACACACCGATTATTATAACAACGAACAAAGAAAGTGCTCATTGATCGTAGAGAATATTTAGAAATGCATCCTTATGAACATCATGAAGACACAGTAATTTCAACAACATAATTTCTATTGAAATTTCTATGTCTATTATTAATGTATGAGTTTCGCACATACCGCCAATATATAGTTTAAATGTTATTTTATTGGTACAATTTTTTTTAAATTGTTCCGATATACCTTGTGGAAAAACCTGTTGAAAAAAAAAATTGATTAAAAAAGTTACTTATTATTATAAATAATGTAAACAATAAATTAATCATTACTTATTTATTTTAAAAATAATATATTAAAAGTCATAGTAAAAGTAGTGAAGAACATGATACCCAAATAAAATTTATATATAAAAAAATGAAATTCCAAGGATTAATGGATTTGAATAATGATATGTAGTGAAGAAATATATATACCAAATTATCCGAATTCCTTAACATGAAATCATCAAAACTGCAAGATTCATCTGCAAATTAAACAAACAATACATTAGAATAAATATATTTGATTACTAAAAATAATAAAGCAAAATAATGGAATTATTCAAAGATTAATTAAACTATTTATAACAAGCTTACTTGTCATAGTTGATGTTATTGAGATTTGTGTTTTCTCTATCCCAGAAATATTATAAACCCTAAACAACAAAGTTGAGTCCGATGTGTACTTAAAAGATATAATATCACCAAACAATATATTTATATCTTTTTCAAATTTAGACCATCTTTTAGTGAAATATAGTTTGTGGTTTCTTAAAATTGTAGAAACATTCCATGAACGATTCTGATTATCAACCATCGTTAGCGTTTCCGTCAATTTACGTTCGTAACACTGAGAAAAATCTTTTGAAATAGTCTACATGATAAAAAAAAGAAACGATTAAATATCTCAAAGCTTGGTATACTAAATAATTCATAAATTGCAGCTACAAAAAAATAATTTTATTTTAAAAAGTTTAATCTGACCATCATAAAATCATAATCATCCCAATGAACTAGGCCAACTGAAATGAAAAAAAATTCCAAGAAAAAAATATCTATCAAAATATATTTGTAATTTAGAGTTGGACTTTTTTTTTTGTTAAACTCTCTAACAATAAAACATAAATATATAGAATATTACTACATTGAATTACTTGCACAATTTTTGTTAATTGAATTAACTGTAAATAAAATTCTTATAAATGTCAGTGTATTTTAGCCCGTAATCATGCCAAATTTAAATATTATAGTACTAAATAAAATATGCAGAATATTACTGCATTCAATGAGTTGGACAATTTTTGTTAATGGAATTAACTGTGAATTAAATCCTTATAAATGTCTATGAACTTTAGCCCGTAATCATGCCAAATTTAAATATTATACTAAATAAATAATTGGAATTAAACCATAAGTATTATCTAATCAGGATTTTCACTGTAATCACTTTACACGGCATAATGTGTGTAATCATATGTACCAATCGATCAATATAGCAATAATACACATACTTAATTAATGTCATATTAGAAAATGATTGATTAACTTAAAATATGCGTAGTTATATATACAAAAAATTTGAAATATATAACATCTCCTTCTAAAATATTAATGCATAAAACATTATATTTATTTATTAAAAATTGCTCATTAACATGTAATGTCATAGAAAAAATGACCAAATACTAAATATCATATAATGGCATCCTTTAATCGTATTTTATTTTATTTGTTTTCAGATTGAGACTTTTGACTTTCAGGATTTGGCAATAAATCAGAATATATATATATATATATATATATATATATATATATATATATATATATATATATATATATATATATATATATATATATATTAATTTGACTTAAATTTGATAGCAAAATTTTAATTCTTTATAGATTTAATTATCTCATAAATATTATATTTCAGAATGGGGCAGCTATTTGCATTCCCGAAATTGCTAGGCAAACCCCAATAATTTATAGAATGAAAATATAATTATGTGTGAAGACGTAAATACCCTTTTATAAATAATCACTAAATCTAAAAAAGAAAAATTTGTTCGATGTTTGTGATCGAACAGTTGGATAATTTTTTCTTATTGTTCGCTTCCTACAACCAAACAAATATGTGTGTTCGATTGTAATGATCGAACACCCTTTCTTCTTCTTCTTCTTCTTTTTTTCTCACTGTTCGCTTCCTACAACCGAACAGATACGTGTGTTCGGTTGTAGTGATCGACACCCTTTCTTCCTTTTTTTTCTTCTGAATCAAGGGGCAGCCGAATATATATCCAAAATAAAATGCTCCACTAAGTACACCCGGTGTAGTTCACCTCTTCTCGATGAATTGGTGCAATAAAAAAGTTACTGAATGAACTTTACATTCAGATAAGCAGCCCACCCAATTGCATCGGTATGATGATTAATCTATAGCAATTCTGCTGCTGAGAAGTTGGTGTGAATCAATCAGAAGACAAGTTGGAGGAGATCAAATTATTTTCTATTCAACGTTCAATTCCAAAAGTTCCAATTTAAACCTTAAAATTCAATTTTTAAAGAAAAATCCCCAAATGTCGTCATTGTCAGGAAGACAGACGTCCGTCGCCGCCGAAGACTTAAAGGTACATCCACAACGCAGTTCCTGTTCTTTTTCAACACTCTTACGTACACGTTTTCTTTTCATTTTTTTATTTTGTAATTAATTAAAAGGGTAAAATTGTCTTATATGAGGTATATTTACTAATTTAAATATTTAAGTTTTAGTTTTAATTTGGTATGTTTAGTAATCGGGATTCGTCTAGCAATTCCGGGGGTGAAAATAGCTGCCCCCATTTCAGAAATTCTATTGAAATAATATAATTTTCTTGTAATCATGGATTAATTAACTATTGTAATCATCTCTATGTAGGAAACATATAGAATACACAGTAAAATTTCACTGAAAAATTATTGTTAAGGATCAATTGTATAAAATAAAATAGAAACCAAATGTTTTCATCACAATGTTGTAAACAGCCAAATGAGCATAAAAGGAAGGATTGTTTTCAATTGCTCATATTTATTAACTACTTTATTGAATTATTTTGAAACACCCCAACCAACAAAATTCAGCAACAAATTCAGTCCATCTTCTCAATCTTGATTTTGACAGGCACTGACTTCTTCTTTGAGGAAGAAGTTGAAAAATTGTCCATTTAATTTTTCTTTGCTCCTGGTTTTCCCTCATCAACATCAATGATCTCTTTCTATTTAACACCTTTCTTGACGGGAGAATTCAGCGTTATCAGTGGTTGAATCAACCTATATAAAAGTAATAATAATTTTTTTATTAGAATTGATCTTTAAGTTTCTATAAGTTAAGTAATTTTATAAACCTTTGAAACTTTAGAGCTATTCTATTTCTGTGCGTTTATCATATACTCTGAATGCTGCGAGAAAAGAAATTCAAAACTATCATTTTTTCATCTATTATTTATTATAAATAAGTATTTCATATACTTAATTAACTAATCACCTGGCTGCAAAAAATTGAGGCAGAATACTTATCAATAACATTCTGATCGGTACACACTCTCACGATAACTGGCTTTTTGTAAGTATTCCCATTCGGGTTTTTAACCGGTAAAGTAACTTTCATCAGCATATTTTTTCCAACTATATTCAAGATTTCATCTGGGAGACCATTTTCTGCATGCTTTATACAAAAGTTACAAACATAATTATTATTAGACTTTCAATTTTATTGTTAAAAAAAACCTCATATATATATTGCCAATTTTCAATTTTCAAAATTTTTACCTCAGATGCATTTTCATATAGTTGGGTAGCAGATTGACCAATTAATTCTCTGCAAACCGCATCCCATATTATAAAGAATCCGTTACATATTGCGTCCATTACCGAAACTGTTAATCCATACCTATCAACATTTGAGATAAATGAATTTATTAGTGAAAATGTATTATTGTTCAAGCAATGTGTTTCAAAAAATTGTATCTGTAAGTGTATACGGAACTTGATATCAATTAAAGTTTAGTCATTGCTAATTACCTCCTTGAGCCAGTTACAACTGATTTTTTGCAACCTTCTCACCATAATTTGTTACCTCTCTCTTTGATCTTACACACACAACTTTTGCAAGACATATAGGACCAATCAACACCGGAGCAAACCTCAAGTATATTTGCATATATCCAATAACTTCCCTGAAAAGATTAGACATTTACAAAGGGCAAGTCATTTAATTTATTCTATTTTTTAAAAGTGAAACATTGTTTAGTGCTTTATAACATGCTTGATAAATAAAAATAACTCATAAAGTTTAAATTATTAATATGTGATTACTGTCAGCATACTTGCGATTTGTGAAAGAACTCTTCCATAGATATGATAATTGCATTCCCCGATTCTATTTCATTAGAGTGATTACTCAAAGTAGTAATCGATGTGCTGTCAGCAGATCTGAGATGCCTCCCCTCGGATGCCTGTAAATTAAGAGTAAATTATTCATTACATCTTTATCAAGCAAAAATAATTAAAATTAATAGATGTATCTTTGAATAAGATGAAATGATACATACTTATTTTTGTATTCATCAACAATACCATAATCATAACATGAGATTATCTTTGATGCACTGTATGCTGTAATTAGTATGGGATTATCTGTTCAAATAAAATAATAAGTCCAAATATTTAAATATGCTAAAATTAAATAATAATAAAATAATACAATCATATATTTTACAAGATAATATTCAGTATAAAAACATAGTCTACCATTCTAATGTTTGGCCTAAAGAGCTGTAAAATCACAATATCGCCAATAGCGGAATTTCGATCACTCAGTGCCTTAATTTGTTCCATGCACTCTTCTTCCCAAAGAAGTACTTTCAAACATCTTCCCCTACTTGAGACAGATATTTTTTTTATCAAATGGTTGTGAAAGATAACATATTAGATTTTACTGAAAAATAAGTAGAAGATTATTTACTCAAAATCTTCAAGTTTGAGCTCCATAAGCTTTTTGGGAATTCCATATACTTGAACCATTTGAAGTCATGTAACTTCACCAACTTTCCCAATCACATCTATAAAGAGGAGTTAGATTTTAGAATAAAAGTATAATTTAAAATTTATTTATTTATAATTGGTTGTAGGTAAATAAAAATGAATACCTATGAGAACTTTGTAGTCCACGATTTTACCAGCAAGTATATTTTCAATAGTCACCAATGAGTAGATCATCTTTGGAAACTATCATCAAACAACTCAGTCATGACTGATGTTTTAATTAGATAGATCCGGTGACAACAATTTGTAGATTTGTAGTTCCCACAATTTTTGGACACACAAAAGTCACGAATTTCGTATATGCAACCTTTTTTCCACATTGTTTTCAAGGTTGCAGAAATATTGTTCATTATTGTTATTTGAATACGATCTCCCTGCATATGAATATAAATTGATTTTTAAATAATATTTCAGTTCACAAATTGGAACAATGAAATTGCTTAATTAAACAAACATAAACCTTAATATTTTGAAACACTCCTTCAGTATTTTTTGCATCCACTTTGTAACCAAAAGCAGGAGCTTCATATACCCGAGCGCACCTGCATAGCCATCTTATAAAATGAACTGTTACTTTACTATTACATTGATGTAGATGAGCTTGTGATTATCCAACGTATGCAGCATTTCAATTATATATAGTTGTTGATCTTCTCAAATTAATAACCAAATTAATTTTTGATGTGTTCACGGGAAATTAATTTTCCAATCACATTAATAACAAAATTAATTTGTGGACGTGTTCAAGGGCAATTAATTTTCCTCACATTAATAGAAATATTAATTTTTAAACGTGTTCAGTGGAAAGTTATAATTAGATTATTTGTAATTGAGATTCTATGTATTTAGAAGTTGTCATTCATTAGTTTTAATGTCATATTATTAGAAAATGATTGATTTAATCAAAAAAATGCATAGTTATATAAATAATTTGAAATATTTGAAATATAAAGCATCTCCTTGTAGAATATGGTAGGTCTTGGTGAGACCGTCTCTCGGATTTCCTTATATGAGATGGACTACTCATTAGTTCAAATAGATATATTTTATTTTAAATTAAAAATAAATTAAAAGAAAAGAAGGACCTTGTTTGGGTTATTAATTAATTAAGCCCTTTTTAAATAATTTAATATTATATATATATATAGTCGATATTAACTGTAATAATTTAAGTAATATACAAAATAATTATTTTAATAATGGAGTATTATTAAATAAATAAGTAAATGCCATTAATTAATGATTGAGATTATTTTTAGAAGTGTTCACAAAAATATGATTAGTTGATGCCAACTTCAAAATATTTAAAATAAGAAAATGAATGACAATAAAATATTGATGATAAAATGTATGAAATGTTGCGAGAAATTGAACATTGATAAATTGAACATTAAATGAGAAATTGGGGATATATCGAGATGGGATTGTTTGGGCAGGAAAACTAAAAAGTTACCATAACTGTAGATTTGCTACCTTTATATATATATATATATATATATATATATATATATATATATATATATATATATATATATATATATATATATATATATATATATATCGGATTTGGTTAAATATTGATCCTTAAATTAAAGGTCTAAATTTTTATTGTACGTGGGTTAAGTTAGTTTAAGACAAAGTAAAAATTCATGTCATTAGCTAATGGTTGAATTAATTAATTTATTTTTTGTTAATGATGATGTGTTGTTATATGATTTATATTTTGTAAATATGAAATAATATTGGGAGGTGATTATTATCATTTTATTGGAGATCAAGAGTTTCAATCGGTATTTATGCTGTTAAGCACTATTAGTAATTCTATTTTGAAAACTACAAAATTCATGGCATACTTTCATTACGAATTTAAATCTGGTGTATAATCCCAAGTGGTTGAATATTTTACCAATGTACGATGCAAGTTTCTTATCAGTACACATGCATGTATTATTGTAAAAATAACAAAGGTAAATTGGAAGAAATTTAACAATCATTATCTTAATTGATGCTCGGTGTATGTATATATGTTAAGATAAAATCGTAGACAATTTTTCAAGAGTAAATATAATACTACTCTTATTTAAGAAAAAAATTTTGATACTGGCAAACCTATTGATAGTAATCTACAGACAGCACGTTATTCTTCATATCATTTTCTATTTGGTTAAGAAACTTCGTAGACAAGTTTGCCAACGGACCCAACTAAATAGGCCTTACATTATTTTAGGTAGTGTTTTTATTACCGGACCGGAGGCTGAATTGATGACTCCACCGGTTTGAGGTTCAACCGGTCGGACCGACGGTTCAACCGAAAAATTAATTTCACCTATTTTAATTATATTTTAAAACAATTATAAAAAATTATATATATATATTATATAATAAATAATACAACTAAAGCCCCTTAAAGCCCACTTTATAATTTCATAAAGCCCAATTTAAAATGATTATTTAAAACTAAGAATAGATAAATATTACTATAATTTAATTAAATTCTTGAAAACAAAAGTAGGGTTAACATTCTTTATCCATCAGCGCCGCGTACTCTGTTTCTCTCTCATATTCGAATAGCATAGCGCCTTTCTCTCTCTCTCATATTCGAATAGTGCCTCTCTCTCTTCAAATTTTGTATATTATGTATTGGTGTTCTCCTTCATTTCAAGCGGCCTTCAGTCCAGACAATCAGTTGCTTGGAGCTTTTCTTTGGATCTTGAAGAGTGCGCTCGACATTTTCCCCCTCTTATTCTCCCCCACTATAACATGGAGAATTGGGTGTATATGATGTGTATTGTAGGTAATACATTTTGATTTTTTAAATTTTAAATCTTTGTAATCGAAATAAGCAGAATATAATTTTTTATGTTTGAACTTTGCATAATATGCAAATTTTTAGAATCAAAACTGGCTATTGCCTTGGTCTAACAGTTTTCCAATTTTCTGGTTTTGAGCGGTCCAATCTGATTATTCCCGATTCAACTGAAAAAATGGTTTATAGGTTGTTTTGGACCGATTCCGGATCCAGTTCTTGATTGAATCGGCTGGTCCAGTTTGGTTTTGATATCTCTAATTTTAGGACAAACCTCGTATCAAATTCATCATATGGATAGGTTGTTATGTGACCAAGATTGTATCGATACTTTGAGAATGGATTAGAACGTATTCGGGCGACTTTGTTTGTTCTTGACAGAATTAGGTGACTTGTCAAACTCTAAGTACGTATGAGGTAGATGAACAAGTTGCACTAATATTATCCATGTTGGCCAGCAGATGATAAATAGGGTCGTTTAATTTGATTTCCATAGAAGTGTTCAAATAGTATCTGATAAGAGTGATAATTCACGTATTTTGAGCTCAGATTTGTGTGAAAATTGAGTATGAATTGGTCTATTATCAAGACGAATCCGGATGTTTATGGAAAACTCATGAATCAGATGCTACTGAGGCTATTTGAGCATATTTGTACAGGAAAACATGTTAGAAGTGCTCAAAATTGGAAAACACATTTTTTGAGGTGTAGTTCGACCAGAGTAGTCCCGTTCGACCATGTGAAGTCCGGTCGAACTACAGAGGAAAAGTTAAACTGGAGCTTTTCAACTTACAGAGCAGTTGTTTGACCAAGGATGATCTGTTCGACCAAGTGAAGCATGGTCGAACCACAGAGGTCAAGTCGAACGGCGAGTTTGAAGATGAGTTTCAGTTTACAGACATGTTATTCGACTACAAGGGTCCCATTCGACCAAGCCAAGTCTGGTCTAACGGAGACACTTCAGTGCTGAAACGCCGGGATTTCCACCTCCAGTGCGTGCATGTGCGTGTTTTCTATGAAAAAGCCCAGTAAAGGTCCATGAGGAGAAGTTACAAGTATAAAAAGGGGTGCCGATCACATCAAAAAGAGAGTTAGATTCCACTTCCATCCTATACCACATTCAAACCTTAACTCCATCCGCAGGAGCTGTAGAGAGAGATTCGTGTAGTGAATCAAGTGAGAACCAAGTGAAGATTCAAGACGGAGCGAGACGCGACGGCGCCCACATCTAGGGTTTATTTCACAGCTTAATTTTTCTTATAATTTTTAAAACTATGGGTAAGATCTATCCAAACACCATGAACGTTCTTCGAGGTATCATGGGCTAGAACCGCTTTGGTAGTTCTAGGGTTATGAAGGTTTTTATCTAGTTAATTGAACTTCCTTGTGATACTCCGTACAACACTACTTGTGGATTTATTATATATAAGACTTTGTTTTATTAATTCATACTCAGAGTCATTTTGTGTATCATTAACTGTTATGTAGAGTCTGAATACATATCTTGGTTATTGATTGAGTGCGTTCACTGTTGAGACTGAGCAGCATTACATGTTATGATTCTAAGTGAGGGGACTCCGAAGCTTCATTAATACTATCTTATATGAATACTTATTAATTGAATTGAATTCGAGTTAGTAAGTAGGATGAAGAGAATAATTATATAGTATCTATAAATGGAGATCATATCGGGTTAGAGTACTTAGTGCACGGGAAATAATTGATGCTGTTAGTACCCAAAAAGGGGGGTGTAGTTTTGTCTCTTGCTCCGAGGTAATTCACATATGTTACACGCTTATCTGATTGTGTCTATAGAGTAGATTTGCATGGTTTAGTGATGCGTCCATATTCCACAAGGCAGAGTCGGACATTGACACATGGAAGGGAGATTAATTAGTAAAACTGGATGGCCCGAAGAACTACCTATTTACTCACTTGTCAACTCTCGTTTATCTCTACTCTCTCCATTTTATTTGCTATTTTATTATTCGTTTATTAGTTTAACAACTATTCTCCACTTAAATTGCCAGCAATAGTTTCTCTTAATCAGATTATAATAAATTGATAACTAACTGTCCTTTGGATTTGATAATATAACTTGGTCTCTTATCTAAGCTACAATCACATCCTTCATACATGAGGATTAATTGTGTGTTGAGATACACACAACAAGTTTCTGGCGCCGTTGCCAGAGACGGTTGTTCTTATCAAATTTATTGTTGCTATTTTATTTGAAACTTTTCCATACTTTTCTTTAGATTCTAACGCTATATTTTTCTTAAGTGTATGCACACTAGATCTAAGGCAGGAACATTAGCGCCTTTTAATCCAGAAATTGGAGCATCATCAAGGAAGAAGAAGACAAAGAAGAAGAAGGCAAAGAAGAAGAAGAGTAAAAATGTAGAAGCAACTGAAGTTCTTAATTTAGGTGTTGAAGTTGACGTACTGAACTCGGAAGCTATTGAAGCTGCAACCGGAGACAAATCAGAAGCAGAAGCAGTCACCATAGCCCAAGGTAGGGCGAATCCAGTCGATGTTGCCATCCGTGAAGTCTTTAAGAATAACAGTAAAGGCAACATGGGGCTGTTAGGAGCACGTGGAGCCGATGTCAATTTTGATCTTCATCCCGCTCTTATTAGCATGATAGAAAGGAACTCCTTTTCTGGGGGAACTTTCGAGGATCCTCAACAACATCTTAATAAGTTTCTTGGTTATGCAAGCACACAAAAAGATGCATGAACTCATGAAGATGCAAGAAGGATCTTACTGTTTAAGTTCTCTTTTACTGAAAGAGCGAGGGATTGGTACAATACTCTTAGTGCTGCTGAATGTACTACATGGGAGAAATTGAAAGTGAAGTTCTTGGAGCGATATATGCCACCTTCAAAGGTGTTTAAGATGAAACAAAAAATCAATCAATTTGCTATTAGTGGTAATGAGAAATTTCATGAAGCATGTGATAGATTCAAGGACATGCTTAGAAGGTGCCCGCAACATGGATTGTCAAAAGCCCAGTATATCAGTATCTTTTACAATGGATTGGATTGTGATTCTCGTGTTTTGCTCGATGCTTCATCGAATGGAGTACTACTTGCTAAGACATCCGTTGAGGCCGAAAAGCTCTTTGAGGATATTTCGATGAATTCAAGAGATTGGCCAACTGATTGAGTGAGAGGACTTATGTCATTGGTAAAGTAGCACAGGTTGAACATACGATGGTAAAGTCAAGTAGAGAAGATGTGATCATCTCGAGCTTGGTAAATATCAACAAGCTGCTTGAATCCTAGCAAAAGCAGATTATTGATTTGTCGCAGAGAGTACCAATAATGATACAGTAGGATGACGGTAAAGAAAGACCGATCTAAGAGGATATAGAAGAGGCAAACTATGCCATGAGGCAAAGTATTCAAGGAACGAGGTATCCAAACAATCAAGGAAATAGGAATTACCAAGGGAACTACAATAATCGTGATCCCCCGTGTAACTATCAACAATCAAGGTGGTTGGAATTTTCATGGAGCAATCCAAATGCGGCGATGCAACATCCTGTTGGTGTTAATCCTAGTTCTAAGACGGAAGAAGAGAAACCTGGTTTGGAGGATATAGTGAACCGTTATGTGGCTAGGAATAATGCAAGGGTGGATCGTATAGAGATAGAAATAGATTCAAACCATGAAGAGTTATCCAAGTAGATGAAAGACCTTACCTTGTTGATAGGAGAGATGACAGGGAATGTGAACAAGTTGACGCAAACTATTGAGAAGGGTAAGCTCCCGTCTTAAAGTATTATGACTCCTAAATCTTGTCAAGCCATCATATTGAGGTCTGGGATGCAGTACGAAGGTTCGATGAAGCAGGTGGATGAAAACAAAGAAAGTAGGGCCACAGTTCGACCAGACTCACTCAGTTCGACCAGACATGCTGGTCGAACTCTGGTCGAACCACCCTTGGAAAAATAGAAAAATGGTGCTCTATTTTCTGGCTCACCATTCTAGCAACACCTTTCAGTTCGACCAGACCTCTCTGGTCGAACGACGGTCAAACCGGTACCTATTGAGCTAAAAAATTGAGTTCAGTTTACAGAGCCTCAGTTCGACCAGGTCTCTTTGGTCGAACTAGCAACCTCTGAACTAGACAAACTGATTCTGTTTTTAGACACCCAGTTCGACCACACTCATTCAATTCGACCAGAGCATTCTGGTCTAATTGTGGTTGAACTGCGGCAATCGATTCCCATTTCTGTACCGAATGCTACACCTATTATTCAGAATACTCTAGTACCATCACAAGAGTAAATACTGAACTTATAGTAGAGAAGAAGTGGGAAAGAGCCAAGAGATTGAAGGCCGAGAAGGATAAAGCGAAGGAGGTTGAACATGACGAATGGGGAATTCTTAAGACAAAGATACTCATTCTTTTCCTTTTAGGATAGTGAAGAAGGGATTGGAAGATAATTTCAAGAGATTTCAGGATATAATGAACAATATAAGCTTGAACATTCCTTTCTCCGAAGCATTCATGGAGATGCCATACTATGCCCGATTTCTTAAAGATATCATATTGAAGAAGATGAGCTTGAACGGAGTAGAGACAGTGAATCTATCAGAGAACTGCAGCTCAATCATTCTGAGAAAGCTGCCAGCTAAGTTGAAAGATCCGGAAAGCTTCACTATTTTATGTGAAATTGGAAGTGGGCCGACACGAAAAGTTTTGTGATCTTGATGCAAGCATCAACTTGATGCCCTTATCTATATTCAAGAAGCTAAGTTTGGGGAGCTTACTCCCACGACGATGGCTCTACAGTTGGCGGATAGGTCCATGACTTTTCCGAAGGATGTGATTGAAGATGTACTTGTGAAAGTATACAGGCTTATCTTTCCTGTGGATTTTCTTATGCTAGAGATGGAAGATGACAAGGATAATGTCCCTCTTATTTTGGGGAGGTCATTCCTTGCTACCGCTGGAGCTATGATTGATGTCCAAAAGGGAGAGATAAGATTGAGAATAGATAAAGAAGAGGTTCTGTTCAATCTTGATAGTGCAATGAAGATGCCAATGGAGACGCAATGTTACAACATTGATGTGGTGGAGGAGATCGTGAAGGAAGATATGTCCTTGATCCTATCGAAGGATCCCTTGGAGACGTGCTTGGCGGAGTATCTTACTTTTCCCACCACAGAGTTGGATGAGCTCTCTAATGAGGTATGTATAGAATTTCATGAAAATTTACTTGCTTTGGGTGATGACAGGTATGAATAAAAAAGAACCAAACTTGAAGAAGTTAAGTGGACTAGGCAATACCTCCCATTAGATAGAGAGCACACCGAAGGAAGAAAAGAAGGAGGAGTTGAAACCACTACCGGAGCACTTGAAGTACACCTATCTAGGCAATAATGAAACTTATCTGGTAATTGTATCTTCTTCTCTTACTGATGATCAACTTGAAGAGTTGTTAGATGTGCTTAGGAAGTATAAGTCTACTATTGGTTTGACTCTTGATGATTTGAAGGGTATTAGTCCATCATATTGCATGCATAAGATAAGGTTGTTAGATGAAGCTAAGGGTTGTATTCAAAATCAACAGAGGATTAATCCCGCAATTCAAGAAGTGATTAGGAAGCAAATCCTAATGTGGTCAGAGGCAGGAATAATTTATCCAATTAGTGATAGTCCCCATGTGAGTTCATTGCATATAGTAGCTAAGAAGTTGGGCATGACTATTGTGAAAGCCGATGATGGAGAGACATTAGCCACTAGGATTCCTACGGGATGACACGTGTGTACGGATTACAGGAAACTAAATGAAAATACATGCAAAGATCATTTCCCTCTTCCTTTCATGAATCAAATGTTAGATCGTCTAGCAGGATATGAGTTTTTTTATTTTTTGGACGGGTACTTGGGTTATAATCAAATCATGATTACTCCCGAGGATCAAGAAAAAACTACTTTTACTTGCCCTTATGGAACTTTTTTTTTTAGGAAAATGCCTTTTGTGTTATGTAATGCATCTGCTACATTTCTTGCATAATGGCCATATTTGATGGTTTGATAGAGAAGATCATGGAGGTGTTTATGGATGATTTTTCTATTTTTGGTTCCTCCTTTGATATTTATTTGTCTAATCTATCTACTGTTTTGAAGAGATATCAAGAAACTAATCTTGTCTTGAATTGGGAGAAGTGCCACTTCATGGTGAGAGATGGGATTGTTCTTGGGCATCATATTTCTGCCAAGGGATTGCAAGTTGATCGAACAAAGGTGGTGGCCATTGAGAAGCTTCCACCACCTACGAATGAGAAAGGAGTACGGTCCTTCCTTGGACACGCCGGATTCTATATAAGATTTATCAAAGACTTCTCAAAATACTCCAAGCCCCTGATGTTCCTTTTGTTTTTGATGAAGAATGTCTAACAGCTTTTCAAGTTTTGAAAGAGGTGCTTATTACTGCACCTATCTTGATCACACCGGATTGGACTCAGCTATTTGTACTTATGTGTGATGCAAGTGATTTAGCACATGGAGTGGTGCTTGTGCAGCTGAAAGAAAAAAGTTCTGCGCCATCTATTATGTGAGCAAAACTTTTGATGCAGCACAAAAGGACTATACTGTTATTGAGGAGTTTTTAGCTGTTGTGTATGCATTCAATAAGTTTTGATATTATTTAGTTGGCATGAAGATAATAGTGTACATGGAACATTCTGCGATCCGGTACTTGATGGAGAAGAAGGAAGTGAAACCCTGGATTATTCGATGGATCCTTCTTCTATAGGAGTTTGATATGGAGATCCGTGACAAGAAAGGAACAGAGAATGTGTTGGTGGATCACTTGTCAAGGCTGGAGACAAGGGAGCATTGTGATGATTCTGTTGATTAGATAGAGGAGATGTTCCCTAATGAGAAGATTATGGCAGTGTTTGTTGAAGGAGCGAAGAGAGCTTGTGTAGTGGTTGCTTAAGGAATGGAACCTTGGTATGAGGATTATGTCAATTACATTGTCGTAGGAGAAATTCCGAAAGATCTCAATAGGTGTCAACTTGCAAAGTTTAAGAGGGATGTTGAGATTTTTATATGGTATGATCCGTTCGTCTACAAATTTGTACGGATTCTATCATCCGTAGGTATGTGCCCGAGATAGAGATGGAGAGTGTTCTTGATTTTTGCCATGCACAACCTAACGGGAGGCATTTTGGAGCTCAAAAGATTTCAGCCAAGGTACTACAATCCACTTTATATTGGCCTTCCTTGTTCAAAGATTGTGAATCCTATGTGGCGACATGCGATAGATGTCAAAGGATGGGAAATATAAGTAAAAGGGATGAGATGCCACTTCAACCAAGCATTGTTGTAGAGATCTTCGATGTATGGGGAATTGATTTTATGGGGCCGTTTCCCCCATCTAATGGATTCCTATACATCCTTCTTACTGTGGACTATGTTTCTAAGTGGGTGGAAGCAATTCCTACCCGCATGAATGATGTAAAAACAGTTTTGTCATTCTTGAAGAAACATATCTTTGCCCGCAATGGAGTTACTAGAGCACTTGTAAGTGATGGAGGTTCCCACTTCGTCAACAAGCTTATTGAAAAAGTTCTCAAGGAGTATGGTTTTAAGCATAGGGTTACTACACCCTATCATCCTCAAGCGAATGGGCAAGCAGAAGTCTCTAACCGGCAAGTAAAGCAAATCCTGGAGAAGGTGGTTGGAACCAATAGGAAGGATTGTGCTATGAAGCTCGATGACGTCTTATGGGGGTTCCGGACTTCATACAAGACTGTGCTAGGAATGTCACCTTATCAAATCGTCTATGGGAAATCGTGCCACTTACCCATAGAGATTCAGCATAAGTCTTTTTGGGCAGTAAGAAGCTTGAACTTATCTATTAAGGAGGTTAAGGATTTAAGGTTGACTTATATCAATCAATTAGATGAGTTTAGAAGCCAAGCTTTCAAGAATTCGGTGATCTACAAGGAAAGAATGAAGATATGGCATGATTCGAAGATCACTTACAATGAATTCAAGCAAGGTGATGAGGTATTAATTTTTAACTCTCGTTTGAAGCTTTTTTCAGGAAAATTGAAATCAAAGTGGACGGGGCCGTTCATTATCTATAGAGCCTGCGGAGGGGGGAGTTTTAAGATCATGGACAAAGACGAAAACATCATAGCGGCGAATGGGCATCGATTGAAGCATTATAAGTCGCCGGATGATGCTTGTGTCGTCTTTGAAGATACCTTACATTGAGTTGGTACCGTCGTGACTCTCCGACGTTAAACAAGAGCGCCTATTGGGGGCTTACCCTCCCATTTAATTGCTTTATTTATTTCGTGTGAGTAAAAAATTTTTATATTTAAGGTGCTTACTAATCGGCAATTACATCTCTTTACAAACTAAGTTTCAAACGTAAGTTTTTACTAAGTTTGGGGGGTGTGATGTACTTACCTCATTGTAGCACCAAGAGTATAATCTTTTCTTTATAATGTTTGCTAGGGGAATTAATTTTTTGCGGTATGTTGAAACTTTAATCAATTTTGATGTGTCGATTTTTTGCAATTTGCCTAGTGTTCAGTGGTGTTTTATTTATTATATAGTATGAGTGGAATAATATACATGATTTTTATATAGTCTAAGAGTGATTCTCTAGCTTTATTTTGACTTAATATGATGCTTGATGTTGTTTTAGAGTTTGAGTTTTGCAGGGGACGAAGAAAAGCACGAAAAATGAACTTCTGGAAGCCTGTTCGACCATACTTTCATAGTTCGACCAAAATATTATGGTCGAACTACGGTCGAACGACATGCTGGGAAGTTTATTAGTTTACAGAGGGCCGATTCGACCAAAGCCATCCGGTTCGACCAACACTCCCCGGTCGACGGTGGTCGAATGGAATAGGAGAGAACAGGGGGCGACATTTCAGTTTACAGACATCTCGTTCGACCAACACACTAGGTTTGACCAAGACTGTTTGGTCGAACTGCGGTCAAACGACAAATGGTTTTAGTGGACAGACACACGGTTCGACTTGGAAGCCCTAGTTCGACCACGCCCTTCGAGTCGAACGAATTCTAGAGTTGCAATTTAATGTGATTTTCAGCGCACTGTTCGACTAAATCCCGTCACCCTTCCTTGAAGCTCTCGTTCCGTCTGTAAGAAATTCACTCTAAACTCATCCTACACTTAATACTTTCTCTCCACACACTTCCACATCCAAGATTTGGAGGATTTAAGTCCGATTTTGGACTATTCCACTCAAATTTGAGGATTTTTGGCAAGCGTCATACACACACCATGTCCAAAGATAAAGGTGTGTTTTCTTACTTCTTTACCCTTGAATTGGAGTAGTATATGCTTAACAAAGATTGGGTAAGTTGATTAAACATGTTTTTAGTTGGAATTGAAGTTGAATCTTGGTGTTCTTGTTGAAATTTTATATGAATTTGCAAGAGTTCAATCTACGTTGGATTGATGGAATTTTGTGAAATTGATGATGCTAATCTTACGAGCTTGAGTTTAATTTCAAAATGCATGTATGGGCTCATTGATTTAAAGTGACGTTTATGAGCAATTGAGTTGTGGAAGTTGGCATGCTTGGAATTTTTGTTGAAGTTTGGAATTTGAGAAGCATGTTGAACGTGGATTGAAATTTAGGACTTTTGATTCCCTCTTGATTGAAAGTGTTGAGTATACATGTGTTGTATGTTCGAAGTGCACACTTGAAATTTTGGGAATTGATTCATGAAGTGATTATTGCATATGAGCCTTGAGTAGAATTGACGCTCTAATTAGTCCTAGGTTGGGTATACTTGCTTTATCTCCTTTATTATGTATTGAAGTATAATCTTTGTTGGTAAAGGAATTGCTACACCTTCTAAAAGAAAGGAGACTAATCCTCCTAAGAAGGGTGAAATTGCAAAGAAATTGAAGAGAGATAAGAGAAGACCTTCCGATTATGGCGTAAAGATTGATGATTGAAAGGAGAAGAAGAATTGTGGGGAGCTATTTCTGACAAGATAACGAGGACTCGTTATTAGGATGATCATGCGATGGTGGAGATGAACATTATCAACGATATTCGTTGGATGTTCAATCGAGTAGGGATCACTCGATTTATGTAGCTGAAGAAGGAGACTTATTTTCACATCACAGCCGAGGTGTTGTGCACGATGAGAGTTGATCATGGAGATCATTATTTTTCTTATGGCTTGTGGATGCAGATTGGTGGCCAGCTAAAGTTGATTTATGCAAGTGAGTTTAATGAGATGGTCGGATGTCCGATAGATATTTCTGAAGTGGAGAATGAGGGTTTCAATGCTGATGAGTTCTGGAGATCTATTTCGGGGAGACAAGGTGATTACAATACCAACACCGCTAAGGTTGCTTTTATTCGCAATCCCGTGATAGCATACATGGACCGGATCTTGAGCAACACGCTGTTTGCCCGATCTGAGGGAAGTTATATACCTAGAGGGGAGCTATACGTGCTATGGTGCATGATGAATGGAGTTCAATTCAATGTGGCTTCTTACTTTTACAGCAGCAGTGTAAGTTCTCTACTCACTCTTTCCAGAAGATCAACATTGGTGGATTGATTACTCCGATAGTGGAGTATTATCGAGTTGATTTGACTAAGCATCGTCGATCCGAGGAGACCCTGATTTGATTTTGTCGGCTTGTGTGAGGATGGGTTTGATTCAGAGGAGTGATGAAATGTGGATGTTCATCTATGGTAAGAATCCAATTTCTTTCAAGTTCTCATTGTCACTTGTTGATCTTACTACTATTCAGATCAACAACAATCTTTTGATGGAAATTGGAGGCTTTTAGCTAAGATGCATATCCATGGTATTTACATTGATACGGATATGATCTTAGTGGGAGATCCAGTGGACGTCGTGGATAAGGATGATCAACAGCAGCTAGCTCATGAGCAGCCAGAGATGGATTTTTCTCTGATGGAGCCACCATAGCAGCCACAGCCACAACAGTAACATTATTATGAGCCGCCACCACAGCAGCAGCAGGATTTCTGCTAGTCCCAGGATCACTTTTATAGAGAGCAGTTCAGACTAATGAACGAGCATTTCACCACTTTGAATGCGAACCAGCAGGAGACAAATCGACAGTTGGCATTGGCGAACACTAATTATGCTACACTCAACCTTCGATTTGATGCTATGGATAGGAGATTAGGAGATCTTAATAATAACTATGAGGTATTGGATAGGAAAGTCGATAGTTTTATCAGAGACTTCGACGATTGGCGCAATGATAATGATGATGATGATGCTCCAGAGGAGTAGAGGAGCCAGGTTTTATCTTTGTCTATTTTTTCTCACCTCCATTCTCTTTTTCACTTTACAGGTTGAGTATTTGTGTTTATGAGATTCATGTGTGAGTGGTTTGTACTTGATATTGATTGATGGATGATGGATACATTGGATATGTTTGATTTGGATGATTGATCGGATTGATTTGGATAGTATGATGATGCTTCTTGTGATTATGCATGTGCACTTGTTTTTAATGCATGTTGATTTTATTGATGATAGACATGTACCGTTATTACTTGTAGTTTATATAGAGGTTGATTGCATGTGCATGTTGATTTGGATGTTGATTGCATGCTTTGAAGAGTTCTTAGAAAAATATTACCCATGTGAGAATTTGAGCCTATTAATCATGCTACATGAATGCATGATAGTTCATTCTTGTGAGTATCGTTTATATGTTCGTATTCTAGAACTTGACTTGGAATCTTGTTTGAAGTTTATGATTGATAAATACTAGGAAATGATCTTAGGCCATTATTGATAATCGAGCCACTTAGCCAAAAAAATTTATCCTTCCTTGTAGTTTATTTCATTGGAAGCCCCATTGAGCCTTTAAAACTTTTTCTTTGGCAAGCCTACGATAAAAAGTCTTTATTTACCTACACTTAAGCTTTGAAATATCCTATTTACTAGTAGAGAGTTAAGGTGAATAAATTGCTAACTCATATGAAGAGAAGGGAAGGAAAGTTTGTGTAGTGATAAAAATCAGAATTTGGTTAAATCTTGTAAAGGGGTAGTGCCTGAAACCAGTACCCCGATTGCTTAAAATGGTGGTTCCCGAAATTGGTATCCTTATACTTTGAAAAAAAGAAAGATGTTTATTCCAAGTGAAGCAGAAGAAGAAATATTGAAAAGATCATGCGAATGATGAAGGAGAAGAAGTATTAATGCAGTTTGATGAAAAGAAACTCTCCAAGGTAATTCTCTACTAGTGAAGTTACTCACATTATCTATATTCTCCTACCTTTACCAAAGAGCCAACGTTACAACCCAAATAACAAGTCCTTTGTGATTCTAGTGTTGAAAAAATTATGAATTGATTTTTGAGACATTTGTCAAGCTTATGGTTACAGAATGTATGAATTGATTTTGAGTGTAAATACTAACCCTTTTAAAGTGTACATCTTCTACATTTGAACGCGAGAGTAAACACTTACCTAGTGAGCTACATGATTTTGTACTCGTAGAAGTATTGTGCTTGATTGATATTTTTGCATGGATGAAAGGTATGATGGATGAATGTATTTTTTGAATTGATATAATTACATGTGTTAGAGTAGATTGTGCTTGTTATAAGGATCTCGTGATTACACTCTCTTGCCTTATTTTGATTTTGTTGCCTCGGGACGAGCAACATATAAGTTTGGGGGTTTGATGAGAGTGATAATTCACATATTTTGAGCTCGGATTTGTGTGAAAATTGAGTATGATTTGGTCTATTATCAAGACGAATTGTGATGTTTATGGAAAACCCACGAATCAGATGCTACTGAGGCTATTTGAGCATATTTGTACAGAAAAACAGGTTAGAAGTGCTCGGAATTGGAAAACACATTTTTTGAGGTACATTTCGACCTGAGTAGTCTAGTTCGACCACGTGAAGTCCGATCGAACTACAGAGGAGAAGTCGAACTAGAGCGTTTCAACTTACAGAGTGATCGTTCGACCAAGGATATTGATCCGTTCGACCAAGTGAAGCCTAATCGAACCACAGAGGTCAAGTTGAACGGCGAGTGTGAAGACGAGTTTAGTTTACAGACATTCCGTTTGACTAGAAGGGTCCCGTTCAACCAAGTCAAGTCTGGTCGAACGGAGACACTTCATCGCTGAAACATCGAGATTTTTACCTCTAGTGTGTGCATGTGCATGTTTTCTACAAAAAACCCAGTAAAGGTCCATGAGTAGAAGTTACAAGTATAAAAAGGGGTGCCGATCACATCAAAAAGAGAGTTAGATTCCACATCCAAACCCTAACTCCATCCGCAGGAGCTGTAGAGAGAGATTCGTGCAGCGAATCAAGTGAGAACTAAGTGAAGATTCTAGACGGAGTAAGAAGCGACGACGCCCACATCAATGGTTTATTTCGCAACTTAATCTTTCTTGTAATTTTCAAGACTATGGGTAAGATCTATCCAAACACCATGAACGTTCTTGAAAGCGTCATGGGCTAGAATCACTTTGGTAGTTCTAGGGTTATAAAGGTTTTTATCTAGTTAATTGAACTTCCGTGTGTATACTCCATACAACACTACTTGTGGATATATTTTATATAAGACTATGCTTTATTAATTCATACTCAGAGTCGTTTTGTGCATCATTAACTGTTATGTAGAGTCTGAAACATATCTTGGTTATTGATTAAGTGCGTTCACTGCTGAGCAGGATTACATGTTATGATTCTAAATGAGGGGACTCCAAAGCTTTATTAGAACTATCTTATATGAATACTTATTAATTGAATTGAATTCGGGTTAGTAAGTAGGATTAAGAGAATAATTATATAGTATCTATAAAGGGAGATCATATCGGGTTAGAGTACTTAGTGCACGGGAAATAATTAATACTGATAATACCTAGAAAGAGGGGATGTAGTTATGTCTCTTTGCTCCGAGGTAATTCACAAGTGTTACATTCTTATCTGCTTGTGTCTATAGAGTAGATTTGCATGGTTAAGTGATGCATCCATATTCCACAAGGTATAGTCGGACATTGACACATGGAAGGGAGATTAATTAGTGAAACTGGATAGCCTGAAGAGCTACCTATTTTCTCACTTATCAACTCTCGTTTATCTCTACTGTCTCTATTTTATTTGCTATTTTATTATTCATTTATTAGTTTAACAACTATTCTCCACTTAAATTGCCAATAATAGTTTCTCTTAATTAGATAATAATAAATTGATAATCAACTGTCCTTTGGGTTTGATAATATAACTTGGTCGCTTATCTAAGCTACAATCACATCCTTCATACTTAAGGATTAATTGTGTGTTGAGAAACGCACAACAGTATCCCACTACATTCATGTGGTTCTTATAGCATTACTAAAATTGCATTATCTCATCTTGATCTGACGCACTCTGTATTCGACGATTCAACGTATTAGAGATGGAAGCAGTAATTTAAGGTATAAATTTAATTATTTCAATTAATTTAGTAAAAAATTAGTCATTATTTTCCTTTTATGTACTTAAATATTTTCATATTTTTTTCCTTTAAATAATGTATTGTCTTGTCTATTAGGGTTGCCTAAGAGTACGAGATGGCCTGTTATTGTCCAAGATGAGAATAGAGGAAGATATAAGGATCGAAATGGAAATTACTTCACTAATGTGTAAGCTATATTTGACCAGAATCAGAGGCGGATCTAGTGTAGGACAAGGGGGTACAACTATTCCCCAAATTGAAAAGCATTAAGTATATATATATATAAATATATATATATATATATATATATATATATATATATATATATATATATATATATATATATATATATATATATATATATACTTGTACGAAATCCGCGTGCTACGCGGGCTCGTTATTTATTTTTATAATTACGTTAAAAGGTTAAAATTTTGTAAAAGAAAATATTACTCCTTCAATATAGATGGATAATCTGTAACAATTCAACTCTAATAAATAAATAAATAAAATAAGTTGCGTAAAAAATTAAAATTTTGTTAAATATATTACTCCTTCCATCCACTATCAAGTATCCATTTAAATTTTGTCACTTGGATTAAAAGGGAGTATTAATTTAAACAAAATTGGTAGTTGTATTGATGATAATTTGCAAGCAATGTGTGGAATATTTTTTTAAAAAAGGAAAAGGAATACCTTCTAAGTAAAAATTCAAAGGAAATGAATACTCTATCAATAGAGTATTATCTTATTTTATGTGGAATATATATTAATTAATTGATAATAAAGGACCAATATTTAGATAAAAATATATGATTAACTAAAACAATTTTAATTTCACGCTTTTCATTTTAATTCGTTTGACTTCAAAATCATACTTTCATATAAAAATAAAAAGGAAAAAAAATAATTTCCAGATCAATTAAGTATTATTAGTGTAAAATTTTCATATATATTTGAAAATTTTAATTAAACATCATTCACAAATATTAATTTTAACAATCTACCAATATTAGTGTAAAATTTTCAATAAATATTTGAAAATTTTAATTAAACATCATTCTCAAATATAATTAATTTTAACAATCTACCAAAAGAATTATAACGCAAATAAGATTAAATTAGTTCTACCATAAATTTAATTAAATTACCAACCTAATGATGGATGAATATCCACGATCTTATACTTTAGCATGGATGTGACCTAACATAAAATCCAAGAAAAGAATTTTCATGCCACTTAAAAGAATCACTCTACTGTAATTATTGTTTATGCCAACAATCCAACTTTTAATACCCATATGTAGAGTAATTCATGTTTTCACTGTCTCGATCAACTTGCATGCAACCTCAATATCCCAAAGGCACAACTCCACAAAATTCTCTTCCCAGTTACATCTAGTTGAACCCAAATCAGGGCAAATCATTAAACCCAAATCGATTAAGTTACAGTTTGTTCTTCCAAGTCCAAATCCAACACCTTTCATAATTGAAACTTTTAAATCAGACAATGAAAAATATATTGGTTCCAGTAAGCTTTTGCATTATCATTGCCAAACAAATAAGTTGGTGCCATATAAGTATTATGCAGTAGCATTTGGGTCAAAAATTGTCCAACCTAAGTGTACAATTCAACAAAGACATGTAGGTGAGCATCCAAATTTAAGGGTTAGGTTTACATTGTAGCAAAATTTTATTTGGTAATTAATATACATGTAGGTTGAAGTTCATCTATGGAGACTGAAAAAGACAAAAACAGAAGGCAGCCCCAACTCCTGGCTTTGCAGCCAAGGTATTCAACAGCATTCATTGCATTGCCATATTGCGAAGCATGAAATATTATCACCAGACTATTAACATACTTCTCATCCACCGGGACCATTAAGTTTTCGCAGCAATCACAACCATTACTAATCAATCTTAACATAAATCCAAAATGTATTTCTAATGTAAAAAATAAACTTAACTTTTTTACTCAATGCATGCCCAAATATATTGCCATTGCTTTGCGCTAAAACATCACTGTAAGAATTATAAAAACACATATAACTCACACAATTTAAAGAGAAATGAAAAAGAGGACCCTATGAGGAACGACATGTACATGATTCACTTAATGTAATCATCGAATACTTATAGAATAGTGTAGGGCAGAGCAAGTGTTCCAGAATAAGGTGCTAGAGTCATCCAAGTATCCAAGTGTAAGCAGTCAATAAAGGTGGGGGAAAAATCTTAAAATATATTATTAAAGGAGATTTAATTCAACTAAAGGCTAAACTGCAACTTAGAGATCGAATATCCAACAATAGTACTATTTTGAGCATGTTCATCATAAGGTGAAGTTGGGAAAATATTTACCCATTAAATTTCAGTATTCATCCAAGGATGGGCCAAGAACGCATTAATATAGAAGCAGTCATTAAAGGAGGAGCAAAAAAATGCTTAAAAATTATTATTCAAGGAGATGTAATTCAACCAAAGGCTAAATTGCAACTTAGAGAGCTAATTTCCAACAGCAGTACAAATCTTAGCATGTAAGGTCAAGTTGAAGAAAAATTTACCCATTAAAATTCAGTACCATTAGCTAGCGCAATTTCCAAGCTTTTATTGATATTATGAACTACCCAATTTAAAAATAATTAAATAAATAAAATTAGATTGGGTCATGGATATCAATAAAACAATATAAAAAAGCACAAAGTATTAGGTGAAGCCGGTATATCTATTATTTTAATTAGTCCTAGTAAATCATGCTCTTATCACAATCTCTTTTTAAGTTCAATAATATACAGCCCAAAATATATATGAGAATATTTCTATGGAAAATGCAAATGAATCTGATAATGACTTTGACCAACAATAAAAAAACTCACCGATTGAATGAATCTTCCCATACAAAGTAAAATTATTTTTTACTGGATAATGCCCAATTTTGATTTTTATTTCTTAACTGGTGGGAAGAAACTACGTTATTTAACCCAGAGCATAAATACTAAATTATGATTCTGTACACTAAAACTTTTCTAGTCACAACACATATTTTGTATGCCATGCAAGACATCAACAATTTCATCCTTTAGAATGTCTAATCTTTTTTTATTCTTGAAATCTTAAAAAAAAAACAAATGACAGTTTCTTGAAGTGCTAGAATTTTCTAAAGAAATGATCAGAGCATACCAGAAAAGAGCGACTACTCATAATATCTTTGTGGTCGCAAATTGGGAGGAGGCAAGCATCGGCTCCGGATGGTGAACGGTTGTCAAAGGCAGCAGAGAGACTACAGTTGAGCATTAAATATTGCTGAAGCAAAGGCCTTGACGGTGGCATCTTAGTATTCATTCTCATGCTTCACTTACATGTTGCCACACACATTTCATTGAACCAAATTGAGTAATCTTTTATCTTTCTCGTGTTTCACTTACATGTTGCCACACACATCTCATTGATTCCAAATTATGACAGCTACATTCTTTCTTTGACGTCCAAATCTAACACTTTCTACCATTCAAACCTGTAAATCGGACATTGAAATTATACAGGTTCAAGTAAACTTTTTCCTTTTTATAATTGTCAACCAAACAGTTGGATCCTTTTATGTATTTTGTAATAGCATTTGGGTCAATCCAACAGGAACTTCCTTCTTAGGTGCATAATTCAACAATGACATGTAGGTATATCCAAATTTATAGGCATACTACAATCTGTTATCTAACACCTTCCATAATTGAAAAATTGAAATTAAATAGGTTCTAGTAAGCTTTTTCATTTTTATCATTGTCAACCAAATAGTTTGATATTTTTAGGTAATTTGTAATAGCATTAGGGTCCTAACTTGTCCCACAACAACATTTTTAGGCAAACAATTCAACAAAAACATGTAGGTGAGCTTATATCACTTTATATGGAAATTACTATACATACCATTTGAGATTAATTCATGAAGTCTGAAGAGGACGAACAGAAGGCAGCCATGACTCTCGGAGACTTGGCAGCCAAAGCGCTCAACATAATTCACTGCAATGTTAATTAGCGAAGCTGCAATATCAAGACCGATTATTATCATGCTTCTCCAATGAGACCATGAAGTTTTCACTGCAATTACTATCATTATAGGATAATCAAAGAAAAATACAGCTTAATCTCAGATAAATAAATCTACTGCTAATTGCTAATTTAAAAAATAAAGTTTACTTTCTTACCCAATGCATGCCCAAAGATAATGTCATTTCTTTTGTTAAAGCATAACTGTAAGAATTATGAAAACACAGGTAAGTCACACAATTTAGAGAGGTACGGAAAAGAGGATTCTATAAAGAATAAGAGAAGGTAAAGCTATCCAACTATCAAAGAATTTACAGAATTTACCATCAACAATTCCTTGATTAGTCTTATTGTGCAGTTCCATTCTAGGATTTCCCAACCTAATTTAAGATGAACACCAAACTCAAAACTACAGTGAGAATCACAAACTCAAAATTACCCAAAATAATGGGATGGGTATAAAAAAAAATCAAATTCCAAGAAACTTAAACTCATATTAAGGAATGATCAAGATAGTGAAGATAAAGAGGATTACCTTCTGCAACAGACACAACAGTAATCAACACTTGAGTAGATCATCAAACTATGCAAACAATCTATGTTTTAGTAGCAGAAACTTGATTTTAAAAAATCGAACCTCCTAAAAAAAGCAATTAATAACATTATGCCAACGTACAAAGCAAACATACAAAGCAGCTGGATATCTCATTAAAAGAAAAAACTAAAAGAAATGATAAATAATTAAAATTATACCTTGTGAAGGATAAATCATGACCCTTGAACGTATATCACCATGTATGGATTTCGCTTCGACCTATCCCCTAACATATTAAGATTAAAAAAGTTTTACTTTTTAAAAAAATTATAGCATCTAAAATAGATACAGCCAAGAAAAAATAAAAATTGTACCATGGATGTTCCTTGGTGGTGCAAATCTGAGGTGTGGGTGAAGGTGAAGATACCAAAGATGATATAGGCCAAGATACCACAATAATGGAGTATTGACCATTGATGTTCAAGTTAATAAAAAATTATTATTAATTCTTTGTTTCAGAACTTTCAATGGTGTATAGAAAGTGGTGAGTGAATGAGAATAAGGTTTGTTTGTAACGTATATGAAAATTGAAAGAAACAATAACGTCCCTTTATAGTTAAAGCACCACGTGAGGATTTAAGTCATATTTTACAATTAAAAAAAATCTCCAAGAATAGGAAAGCAGGAGGGGTTGCCAAATCAGTCCTTGAATTAAGGGAAAGATGACACCTAGGATAGAGGAAACCCTCGTTTAGTATATAAAACATATACATATACATATATGTGTGTGTGTGATAGTTAACTGCGGTGGTTGGCAACCACTCCTCAATCCTCTGTTATTAGGGTTCGATCCCTCATGACACCATTCAAATTTTTATCCATCTTTATAATAAATATTTTATTTTTATATAAAAAATATCCCTCATATATTATAGTACTATATTTTTTCTTAATTTTTTTTTCATTTTGATTAAACTTTTCATTGCTTCACTACTAATATATATACACAATATATTAGTATTCATACTCCACAAGTTTATTGACATTTTCTTTATTTTTTTTATTTTTATTTTAACTTATTAGTTGTGACACAAATTTACATTCAATTCATTACTATATTTTTAAATTTATGCTATAGATTCATGATATGGCCAGCCTCAAGCTGGTCAACAAGCAAGCAGATTTACAGTCAGGTAATCTCACTTTTAATGATATGCAGACTGACTTTGATGGGCCTTCGTTAGCAACACCGGGGATGGCCCGAGACTTGGATACGTAGACTGACCTAACAGCGTCCCCAGATATCAACAACATGGCTCTTCATGTCTTATCTCAGCACACAAATGTTGTGACTCTTAACAATAGTTTTGGTGTGTTAGCAGAATCTGGTCAAGTTGAAAATCAAGCATTCATGGCTTCGGATTCTGCAAACCAAACCGATCAGGATGGTGTTGCAGCTTCCCCTGCCCTTTGCTCACCGACTTCTCAAACGTTCAGCTCCAAAGCACTCATTGACATACCTGATCAGGCTGATTCAGTACAACAAAAATCTACTGCTGTATCATTTGGCACTGACAATGAGCAATCCATGGCTGTTTTGGACCATAATGAGCCTCTTAAGGCTTCAGAAATAACACAAGTGGTTAATTCATTATCGCAAGATACATGTGATTTTGTGCCTGAATATGCCTCGTCAACTTTGGTGATCGATGAGTTGTATAATCAGATTGGTGATTATGTTGAAAATGATAAAACAGTGGCTAACTGTGAGGTTGATTTTCCATTGCTTGAAAATAGTAATTTGAAATTAAAAGGAGGAAAAACAAGAAGGAAAGGCGTTACTTATATTCATGCTTCTAAACCGGTTACACGTTCCCAAACAGCAAAGCAACAAAGTGAACCTCCGGATGTTTGGGATGTTGCAAGTAAACAAGATTGGAGCAGACTTACAAAGAAAAATAATACTTATTTTTAGCTTAGCTCTATTTCTGTTAAGGCTCTTTGCAAGAGCTTTCTTTTTTGGGCTGCCTGTTTGGCTCTTCTTGGCTTTGCCATCCCCACAACATCTTTATCCTTTATTCCCTTTTCTTTATTTTCATTTACCTTTAATAATATTGCATAGTTTGATGTTATAGATTCATGATAATAATGTCTTAAATTACTTTTTATAAATGAAAATTCAATTATGTTAACAATAATTATAATTTTTTTTTAATTTTGATTTATTAATTATACAATTTTATATATTAAATAATATTTTTATAATTACATGTCGTACCCCTCAAAATAATTTTACTAGATCCACCCCTAGCCAGAATGCAAATTTCATTTATGTTCTTCCTGTGTAGGAGGGTTCGGTTGCAGATGAGAGAATACTCTAAAATGCATTGAACATACTATAATGTCTAAAGTTCAAGCAGGTACACCCTATAATGTTTTCTTATAAATACCAACAATTTTTACCCATTGTTTTGTATACAAGTAAAAGGATGAGATTGTCTGAATAATATGAAAATTATTGTTTATAGGTCAATATTATTTGTGCGATAAAGGCTATGCAATTCAAAGTGTTTTCTTATTCCATACCGAGGTGTGAGATACCACCTCCGAGATTGGGTCCGTCTTCATCTAGGCCGATACACTATATAGAGAATTTCAATATACTACATACTAAAGCACGTAACATCATTGAACGTGCCTTTGGAATATTGAAAGCACTTTTTGGAACACTCCATTGAGCCTTCTTATATCCTATAAAGGTCCAAGTAAAACTGATTACGTCATATTACTACTCCACAACTTCATACGCTTGGTTAATTATACCTGTTGATCTGATTGAGGTGTGTTTGGATAAGGCAGCCATGAACATGGAAAATGAAAACGAACTCTCAGAACCTTATTGGACCCATTTTTTTGGATGAGTATGCTCATTCCATGTATACTGAATTCAATTATGGGGTTTAGATGTGGTGTCTAGGGTGTAGGTTGAATGTACATGTTGTCTAATATGTATTACACATGTAATGTATTCATGATATAAGGCACATCTTTAATTTGGTTATGACATTAAAAAAGGAATTATGGATGCTAATATTGTTATGTTAATGACGTACCAGTTGTTGATTCCTCATGGAGTATAATTGTACTTAATAATTTTTAAGTCCATTAATTCCAAGTCAGATTTATCTAAAACTTATTTTATATGATGAATCAGAAACTAACATGGATAACATTAGTTCATGATTTTTTGTTTGTTTGCAGTTTATCTATTCCCATTAGTGCGTATATATTTACATCACGTATGCTTGTCATCTATTGTGATAGGTGTTTAACCTGATTGAAGTGAGACTCACACCAACTTATTCTTGTGGAAAAGGTCGTTTGATTGTAAAGTGTGCAGGAGAAAATAATCAACATCCAGGAGATTTTACTACACATGTCCATTGTAAAATCGTCATAAAAGATACTTTATTTGGTGTGATGAATACTATCAGAATGATCCCGCAGAACGTTTTTTGTATTCTTAGCATCTCAAACTTGGGAGATCGGTGGTTAAAGGTGTTTATAATCCTCGTGTTAGTTATAGTCAATCGAATGATGGAGAGTCTCATGTTCAGCAAAGGTGGCACGATGAATTCATTGGTGGGAAACCTGGCGTTGTTAATTTAACACCATCACAAGTTTATGATCTAATGGATGCTCATGTGGCTCCAACTTCCACTATAGTTTTGGTTGTACACAATTGTTATAATTATTTCTATGTGTGTTGTACTTTTTTTGTTGGTTGTGTTGTTAGGGTGAGTATCTTGATTATAATTTTGTCAAACAGAACGAGAAGATACATCCATACTATTCTGCTAAATAGTTTTATTATGTTTATAATGAACCAACAATTGTGTTAGTTATCAACTTATTATGTGTTGCTCAGGTTAGTATTGGTGATATGTGTGAAAACCTACATGTTTTAGAGTCCTATTTGACACTGTTTATGTGTCTTTTAGATGATGTTTTCTTTCTCTGAAACTAAAAATACTCAGTAATTACCATTACAAGTTGTTGTCTTTTCTAAAAAAGGATAATTTGTCAATATAAATAATGAACTATCATTTATGCATAGTAGCTGGTACATAATAAGATTTGATCTTATATATAAAGAGGAAGACCAATTGTTAAATGGTGGCAAATCAAGAGGTGTTTGTAATATACTCCCTCCGTCCCATTTTTGTTTGCACCACTCATCGGCAAGGATATTAAGAAAAGTTATAACTTTTAGGGGTATTATGATATTTTTTTGGTGATAAATAAACGATAAAGTATGATAGGTGTGTTAGGTATTGTGGTTTTTTATCTTTGTAAATAAAGTGTATGGGGAAGGGTTATTGTATTTGACTTTTTTTTAGAGAGATGCAAAATTTTGTGGGACAACCCAAAATATAAAGTGTGCCATCTAACAGGAGATCCGGAGGGAGTATAAAACAAAAGCATGAAGTTTTACTCAACTTAACCCTCAAGGTAACTTTGAAATGATTTTTTAAAATCCTATTAATGTAGTTATATCTTTTACCAAGGACCCACAATCTTGTCTTTTCAGAAGTGATGAGAATTGTTAAGTAAAAGACTTCATCTTCAAATTATTTTGCAGTAGTGAATACTTAAAGTTTTTCACACAGAAATAAGATACAGGGTTATAATATTCTACACTTAAGAATTAAAAATGAGCAAAAATAGGACATTAGCAGAGCAAAATAAAGCTAATGGATAAAATACGCTCACATAGAGCCTTTAGAAAAAACTAGTCTGCTGGATAATAATTGCATCTAAGTTCATAAATTTCAAAACAACTTTATTCTTGGAAAAATAAGTTTAAAAACTATTTTTATTGCTCTTTTTTCCTATTATTTTATAAGGAATCAATATTGGCTTGAGAATCACTAGATTTTTGTTAAGATAACTCCTAATATAATGATCAGTGTCATTTTCACCTAAATTTTAGTATTTTTTTATTATGTATTTTGTGTGTTTTTATTCATTTTGTATATCATTTGGTGGTGTTACATGAAGATATGGAGATGTGTGCCTTGAAATGATAAATGTGTGATTTTCATGATTAAATGCCTTAAATTGTGCTACATTTGCGAATATTTAGAGAATTAGTAAATTGGTGTAATTTGTGTGATTATCAGGTAAAAATGGATTCTAGACATGATAAAGAAGATGTGGGAAAAAACAGAGCTCGATTTGGAGTTGAAAAGAGGGAGAATGAGTCAATACAAAATGCTGAAAAACGCACGTCCAACTTGTGCAATTTTTCTGTACTCTTTTGGAGCTCAAAACTAGAAGTGTGATATATGATTGGAAAGTCACAGAAAATAGGATCATTTTGGTATAAGAAACACTTCAATTGGGGCTCAAACGAGAAAGTTATGATTAAAATAGTGACGTCGCGCAAGCTGTTCCTACTCAGCACAGTTGTGCTACTTTGCATGACTTGTTATACCTTCAAATGTTGGAATTTTTGTCAGATCGTATATGGATAGAAATCCAAGGAAAAGAAGATCGCGTGACCGTAAAAATTACTCAAATTGGAGATCGGATGTGAAAGTTATGCGCGAAATGGTGAGACTGCGCTGCACGCATTGCAGAACACGGCCCGTGTACCCAACACGGCCCTGTAAGGGTTGGACGTGTTCGGACACCAAAAAATGCTACACATCCACCCCCATTGCCGTGTGTTGCTACACGGTCTGTGTAGGTGCAAAAGGCAGTTTTATGATCTGTAAATGTTCTAGAAGCTTCCATGGGGGTATAAATACATGTTTTGACCACAAAATTAAGGAGGAATCATTTTGGATCAGTTTCCACACACATTAAACACCTAAATCATACACATTCATCTCCATCTCTTCCACCCTTCACTTCACCCATCCAATCCACTTGATTTTCTCAAATCCATCCATAAATCCATCTAGCCATCAATCTAAGAAGAGGAATTCATCATTAATTGAAGATTTTAGCATGATCAAAGGGGTGGAAGTTCACAATCAAAGGGGAGCCAACTTACCTTTATTTTGTTATTTTCTTCATTATTTAGCTCAAATGGAGCATGCCTTGGATTGTAATGAATTTATAATGCTATGTAGTGGCTAGTCCTCATGTGAGGTTAGCAATATGATTGGTTAGGGATTATGTAGATTTTGCACACCACATGTTTGATGAAATGATTGTTATGAATATTTTCTATCATTAATGCTTATTCTCATTTTATGTATGATTTGTGTGGTTAAATTCTCTATTCATAGTGTTAGGATGGTCATTTCAATATTATGCTTAGTGGTTTAATTGAATCATTGATTGCAAGAGATGACTTAGTTAGTATGAGGAGAGGTAAGTCATACCCTTCAAGTGCTTAGAACCTCATGATAGAACATTAGTGATGAACTAGTGAGGGGAACCCAACTTATGATCATAGTACCTTCTTGGGAATTGAGAATAAAAATAATCCTAGGAGATTTAAACTTATAAAAGAGTTAAAAACCTAATTGCCTTGGCCATAGGGATTAGGGGTACAAACGTGATTGCCCTTAATATCATAACATGAAAACCATCAATGCATGTGTGTGTGTGAGTCTATATATACCTTACCATGATTGTTTCTTGCCTTGCATATTTCTTATATTGTTCACCTTCACCCATCATCCATCTCATTTGTACATGTTCTATCTTTAATTGCTTTCCTAGTTGTTAGTTTGTAGTATAATTCAGTCCCCTTTTTTGATTCGTCTTACTAGAGTAAAGCATTACTCAAATACGGCTATCCACTTTCGCCCTTGGGTTTAATATTATATAAATTTTGTACTTGGTCGCTTACGTGCTACACAAGATAGAGTACACTTGCTCTAAATTAATTTAACCAAAATTGAAACCAAGTTCATGGCGACATTGCCGGGGCAAAAGCCTTCGGTGTAACGTGTTTGAGTTTGTTAGCTCTACTTAGGACATTTTTTTCTTATTTTTGTATTTTATATTTGCTTTGAAAAAGTTTGTTCTTACTTGTTCTTCTTGATAGGTACATCAACCTTGAAAGATGGGGAGAAGGAGCAAAACCAAAAATAGTAAGTGAAGGAAAGTTGTAGCAAGCCTTGAAAAGAAGAGTATGAACATGGATGGGTGGAACTAATACTTGGGAGGAAATTATGAAAATCTACTTGATGTGGTTCCACCACAACAATCAAATGGCTACAAGGATGAGAGCAACTATGGGTATAGTAGTCAAATGAGTCAAACAAGCTCTCAAAGCTACAACAATGGGAGCTATGGGGGATGGCAAGTAGCTTACAATATGAATACATTTCAACCATATCAAGGAAACACCTATTCCGTACCAAGTTCTTACAACAATCAAGTTCCTACGGTTACTCCTCTATCCGAAAATAATGCCTTGATGGAGTTACTTAGAAGATATGCTTATGGAAATGATACAAGGCAAAGTTTTCAACCAAGTCTTTCAAGTTATGAGCCTCAAAATACCTATTCAATGCCTACTTCCAACTTTAATGGGGGACAAGTGTGGAACATGCCCAATTACCAAATGGGGAATAAAACATGTATCAAAACGGGTATGTTCAAGGGAATTTTCAAGAAGAATGTCCAACATATAATGAAGGGAAGCCTACAATGGAGGATCAAATAGCCAAGATGTCTGATTTTATGAAACAAAAGAAAGAGGTGAATGATAAAAAATTTGACTTTATGAAACAAGAGAAAGAGTTGCGTGATAAGAGATTTGAGGCCCTTGAACATCGAATGAGTCAAATGATAAGTGACCGGAACACTCTTCACGAAATGAAGAATTTTGATGAAAAGATTGAAGAAAATTTGGAGGTAGAAGAGTGTTCGGGGGATAATGAAGAAGACTCAAGAGATGTTGAGCTTATTGAGGATAAGGAAGACAAGGTAAAAGAAAGCTTAGAGGAGAAAAGTGAGAGGAGTAAAGAGACTAAGGTAGAAGAGAGCTTTAAGAATGAAGAGGTTATCCAAGATTTCTTGTCTCTTATTGATGAGAAAAATTCAAGTGAAGATGAAGAATCGAGTGATAAGTATGAATTCGATGAAGTGGAACAAGGTCTAAGAGCACTTGATGATGAGTTTGGGAGTGAAATAAGCATTTCTACATCTTTTAACTCTTCAAGTTGCATTAAATTTCAAAATATTATTTATATTGACTTTGTCTTACCTATTGATTCTTCTCAAATCCTTAGGTACAAAAGAGAGCTTGAAGAGATGTTGGGAACATACTTGATAAAGAGGAATAAGTGGTGGTCTCGAAAGAAGCGGTTAATGGAGTGTAAACTCAAACGAGTTGAATTCTTAAAGCCAATCTCGAAGGATGCTACCGATGTCGTTACTTGCCATAAATGCCTAATAGAGGAAGAAGCACAAAGAATAAAATTTGATGGCAAGAACGAACGATATCCTTGGCCATTTCGATGAGTTCTCCATATTCCGTCCGATTTGAAGACATTAAACTTAGCGCTAGATGGGAGACACTCCATCGTTTATTTAATGCTTTCATTTAATTGCTTTGATTTAGTTTTCTTGTATTTTTTATGTGTAGGTTGATTGAGCTCGTGAAGAGAATGCGTATTGGAGATACGATAAGTGCTCGATTTGAAGTGTGAAGGTACGTCTCACCACTTCTTGTAAACTTAAAGTTCAACTCTTATTTCACTTTAAGTATAGGGGGATAGTGCGTGGCAGACATACCTTGAATTGTTGTGATGCATATACTTCTCTACAAGAAGCTCATTGTTGGAAACTACAAGGGTAAGTCCCACCACTTTTTTCAAACTTAATTCTCAAGTTGTTTCTATTTAAGTTTGGGGGGAGAGTGCGTGGTGTGACTCACCACTTGAGTGTGCTTATTATGTTAAGTGAGAGGGTTTAATGTAAAATTGGGTCAATTTTAAAATTTTTCTCATGAGTATTGGTTGATTTTGATCGTTTGGCTATGTTGAAGTGTATGCTAGTTCATTATTTGCTAGTAATTGTTGTGCTAATGGTTTTGATGAGTTGTTGAGCATAAATGAAGCATAGTGGAAGCATGAATTGAGCCCAAAAATCAATGTCGAGATTCGTTGTGCTTGCAAATCGAAAGCTCGTGCCAACCATTTCCATTACCAAATGCCTTTTCAGGGAGTTTACTTTAATACTCATCATTTCTATTTGCTTAGCATATACTTGATTTGATTTAGATTTTTTGGATTAGTATGCAACTTTGTGTGTTATGTACTTGGGAGGTTTACTTGCTTTATTGAGGTAGTTTACTTGCTTTAGTGTTTCTTATTTTGGAATAAGGTGGCAAAATCTTGAGCTTAAATAATATTGGATGATGAGGATATGTGCTTGATTTTCTTTTGATGGATGAATTTTTGTTTTTGCATGTTTTGTGTTGTTGTCTTGTTCCTTGTTTGGTGAGTCTTTGCTCATGTGTTTTATTTGTATTTTTATTCTTGTATAGGATTGCTTGGTGGTATGTTTTGAGATGTTGTGAGTCATTTTTAAATGTGAGTAATGACATGTTGTTTGTGATAAGTGATGGTGAATTATGTTAAGAATCTTTACTCTTTTAAATTGTGACATGTTCTATTTAACTTGTTTAATTTTAAGATGAATTGAGGTGTAGTGAGTTCCTAAGGGTCTGAGTAAAAGCTTGTGAGCATTTGAGCCTTAATCGTGCCTCCACGGTTAGTTTTTCATGAGTGGATCGATTGAGCTTTGATAAACTAGAACTTGTTCATGGACTACGGGAATGAGACCAATTGGTGGAGGTTAGTGATATGATCTTAGGCCATCCTTGTTGCTTTAAAGCCATTGCCATATATTTCCTTACCCTATGCATCATCCCTAGTTAACCATTTTGAGCCTTAAAGCCTATTTTTGTGATATAAGTACATTACAAGCCATGATTACCCACTTAAGCCTTATATATATAACCTTTGTGTGGGTGATTGAGGAGATGATGATTTACGAGGTTTGATGTGAGAATTCTGCTAGAGAAGAAAGGAAATGATAAACAAGTAAGAAAAGGATGAAAAGAGCTCAAACAAAAATGTACATGCAACCTCAACATAAGAAAAAGGAGCACATCAACAAAAATATGCTCAAGTAATTCAAAAGTCGAAAGAAAGGAAGAATGCAAATTAAAAGAAGCTAAAGAAATCCAAGGAATGATAATGATTAGTGCTTGTGATTAGAAAAGAAAAGAAAGGAAGATAAAAACGTGAAGAAGTTGAAGAAGCTGATCATCTCTTCGATTATCTACACTCGATAAGTCACTCTTATCCATAATATCCCTACCCTTACCAAAAAGCCTAACATTACATCCAAAAGTAAAGTCCTTTTTTATCATTAGTTGAAGCCTTGGTGGCTTGTAAATGTAGTCCGTGAGCAAGCCTATGGTGTGTCGGATTCAATCAATTGATGAGTGAAATTTACCCTACTTTATAGAGTGTTGATTGCATTTTGATATCCGACGTGAGGTTTGGACCGGAAGAGACTTTATTACTCTTGATTTTCTTAGACTTGAACTTGTTAATTTTTTATGTCATGATTTTAATGTTGTAGTGTGACTTGATATGGTTTGTAGTCCTTTTTAATTATGATGTGTTGTTACTTATGTTCTTTAGGTCTTTCTCTAATTGAAAATTCCCCCTCTCGTTTTCTCATTTTCGTTGCTCGAGGATGAGCAACACTTTAAATTTGGAGGGTTGATCGGTGTCATTTTCACTTATATTTTAGTGTCTTTTTATTATGTATTTTGTCTGTTTTTATTCATTTTGTATATCATTTGATGGTGTTATATGAAGATATAGAGATGTGTGCCTTGAAATGATAAATGTGTGATTTTCATGATTAAATGCCTTAAATTGTGCTACATTTGTGAATATTTAGAGAATTGGTAAATTGGTGTAATTTGTATAATTAACAGATAAAAATGGATTCTAGACACGATAAAGAAGATGTGGGAAAAAACAGAGTTCGATTTGGAGTTGAAATGGGGGAGAATGAGTCAATGCAAAATGCTGAAAAATACAAGTCCAATTTGTGCAATTTTTCTGTACTCTTTTGGAGCTCAAAACTATAAGTGTGATACATGGTTGGAAAGCCACAGAAAATAGGATCGTTTTGGTATAAGAAACACTTCAATTGGAGCCCAAACGAGAAAGTTATGATTAAAATGGTGACGTCGCGCAAGCTTTTCCTACTCAGCACAGTTATGCTACTTTGCATGACTTGTTATACCTTCATATGTTGGAAGTTTTGTCAGATCTTTATATGGATAGAAATCCAAGGAAAAGAGGATCGCGTAAGCGCAAGAATTACTTAAATTGGAGATCGGATGTGAAAGTTATGCGCGAAACGGTGAGACTGCGCTGCACGTGCTGCACTACACGGCCCGTGTACCGAACACGGCCCTGTAAGGGTTGGATGTGTTCGGATACCAGAAAATGCTACATGGCCACCCCCATGGCCGTGTGCTGCTACACGGCCCATGTAGGTGCAAAAGGCAGTTTTATGATCTCTAAACATTCTAGAAGCTTCAATAGGGGTATAAATACATGTTTTGACCATAAAATTCGGGAGGTATCATTTTGGATCAGTTTTCACACATACTAAATACCTAAATCATGCATATTCATCTCCATCTCTTCCACCCTTCACTTCACCCATCCAATTCACTTGATTTTCTCAAATCCATCCATAAATCCATCCATCCACCAATCTAAGAAGATGAATTCATCATTGATTGAAGATTTTAGCATGATCAAAGGGGAGGAAGTTCACCATCAAAGGGGAGCCAACTTACCTTTATTTTGTTATTTTCTTCATTATTTAGCTCAAATGGAGCATGCCTTGGATTGTAATGAATTTATAATGCTATGTAGTGGCTAGTCCTCATGTGAGGCTAGCAATATGATTGGTTAGGGATTATGTAGATTTTGTATACCACATATTTGATGAAATGATTGTTATGAATATTTTCTATCACGAATGCTTATTCTCATTTTATGTATGATTTGTGTGGTTAAATTCTCTATTTATAGTGTTAGGATGACCATTCCAATATTATGCTTAGTGGTTTAATTGAATCATTGATTGCATGAGATGACTTAGTTAGTATGATGAGAGATAAGCCATACCCTTCAAGTGCTTAGAACCTCATGATAGGACATTAGTGAAGAACTAGTAAGGGGAACCCAACTTATGATCATAGTACATTCATGGGAATTGAGAATAAGAACAATCCTAGGAGATTTAAACTTGTAAAAAAGTTGAGAACCTAATTGTCTTGGCCATAGGGATTAGGGGTACAAACGTGATTGCCCTTAATATCATAACATAAAAACCATCAATGCATGTGTGTGTATGAGTCTATATATACCTTACCATGATTGTTGCTTGCCTTGCATATTTCTTAGATTGTTCACCTTCACCCATCATCCATCACATTTGTACATGTTCTATCTTTAATTGCTTTCCTAGTTGTTAGTGTGTATTATAATTCAATCCCCTTTATTGATTCGTCCTACTAGAGTAAAGCATTTCTCAAATACGGCTACCCACTTTCGCCCTAGGGTTCGATATTATATAAATTTTGCACTTGGTCGCTTACGTGCTACACACGATAGAGTACACTTGCTCTAAATTAATTTAACCAAAATTGAAACTAAGTTCATATAACAATTTACGGTGCTGCGAACTACGAGTCTCTAATCCTAAGAAAACTCATTAATGAGCTTAAAAGAATTTGATCCTAACATCTTTCGCTGATGATCTTTCCCTCATAATATGACAAGTCAAGTACAATCATTTAGGATTAAAATCAACACAAGTTAGTTTATATATAACTTAGAAGTTAAGTTTCACAAAATTATAAACATTTATTTCCTAGCAAGAATAAAGTGAGATAAATGAGATTTATTTCTAACTTTAAAGCATTCATTTATCTGGTTATGATACTGATCACAATTGTATCAGTATTCACTAAAATCTGATAATTATACATTTTCCAGTATTCACTAAAATCTAATAATTATACATTTTCCATTTTGTCCCCACATAATTTATGTAGTGGCTATTCGGTTGCATTATCTACAATAATTTATCGGTATTTTATCAAGTGTGCATCTATACAACATTTAAAGTTTATTTAAAAGATTATTCAAGGGATTGATGATGTGTCAAAATTACAAATTGTATTAGAGCTCTTAAGATTTTATCTACAGGTGAGTTGTGACTTTCTTCTTGTTGGATAATCATTGACATACCAACATCTAAGTCTATATCATGATACACCTTTGTAGAAGAAATGCTTTGGTATTATTGTTCCTAATCACATTAATCCAACATCTTGTCACTATAACTCATAGAATAGTTAATCTATTTGAGAAAAAACGTAGACGACCTAACATACTGCGGCCATACATTATGATATCCCCCATCATTTGTATCGTGATAGTAATGTAGACTGCAATGATAACTTGAGAATAGATAGAAATGCTTTTGGTAGACTCTGTTTCCTAATGAGAGAATTAGGTGGGTTATCAGACTTGAAGTACGTCACAGTAAAAGAGCAATTAGCTTTTTTTTATCTGTGTTGGCTCATTATAGAAAGGTTAGGTTTGTGAAATTTGACTTTTGGAGATCTAGTCAAACAGTTTCCCACTATGTTCAGATCATCCTTTAAGCATTATTAAATTCATACCATCCTTATGGTTAAGGACGAAATCAAAATAAAAAATTTGGCAATATTACATACTCCCTCTGTCATATTTCAATGTTTAGGTTTGCTTTTACACGAAGATTAAATAATATAATATTTGAATATATAGTGATTTGAAATATATAGTATTTTAATATATAGTGAGAAGTTGTCTTATTGTACGTTGGGTGTGAGATTTTAACATATAATGGCTGAAAGATATAATATTTTAATAGATAGTGAGAAGTTGTCTTATTGTTGGATGCATATGGGTCAATATACTAATAGTTTTGATACGTTAATATATAAAATAAAATACTAATTAAAAGAAAAATAGATAAAAATACTAGAGAAATAATATGAAAAAATGCAAGGATAAAATTTATAAGAAAATGTGTAGCATAATATTAGGAGAAACATATTTGATACATTGATATATAGAATAAAATAATAATTAAAAGAAAAATAAATGAAAAAAATAGAAAAATAATATAAAAATAAAGACAAAGTCTCTTGTGAGATGTTATTTACATGAAACGGTTTGTTAGACTTGTTAAAGTATGCCTATTATTTAGATAAAATATATTTAGTACTTGTTAAAGTATGTTTTCTAAAGTATACTGGATTATGCATTAAAGTATGATTTTAACGTGTTATAACATAATTTATTATTGACATACTTTAAGTACAAATAAGCATATTTTATCTATACAATAATCATACTTTAGTGATGGATCGACCCATCTCACGCCCGTCTCACAAATAATCCGTCTCACAAGAGAGTGTCTCAAAAATAAAAAGGATAAAAATAAAAAATAATAATAATTAAAAGAAAATTAGAAAAAAATAATAGTGAAATAACAATAAAAAATGATAAAAATGAAAAATTAAAGTTAATAGGGTTCAATCCTACAAACCTTTTGGGTTAATCAGTTGCTTATCCGTTAGGCTATTGCTAAATATGTAAAGGTCTATCAATATATATATATATATATATATATATATATATATATATATATATATATATATATATATATATATATATATATATATATATATATATATATATATATATTCAATTTGGGTGTACAGCTTGCTGTACCCTTATATACCCATCTGCATCCGCCTCTGGTATGGTAAAACCAATACCCGTGCCAGATGATTCAACGAATTCAATATGGAGATTATTCAAAGTAACCATCACAACTCATTCATAATTCATGTAGATCATATTGTTTATTTATATTGATTCTTATGGAATGATTTATATTTTATGATAAAAGAGTTATTTAGAGGCACTAGATGGTATTCATCTACCAGTCCATATCCCAGCAAAGGATTTCACTAGATTTAAGGATCCAAATGGAAAATACAACACAAATGTGTTGGGGGTTTGTGACCAAAATGCGAATTTTGTTTATGTTCTTCCTAGTTGGGAGGGTTATGCGAATTGCTGTAAACAGACCTTATTGTTTGAAGGTTCCACTAGGTATAAAAAATTATTTTTTCTTTGTAGATGGCATTATAATTCACGTGTATTCCACTCATTCAAATTTAAAAAAAGTCTGATCATATTATGATGATTATAGGGCATTAATATCAATGCGACAAGGCGTACAAAAATTTTGAGGTTTCCTTTTTCCATATAGAGGTGCTAGGTATCATTCTGGTGTTCGACGTCTGACGTGGCCAAGGCCAACAAATCACGTCGACCATTTCAATATGCAACACACTCATGTTCACAATATCATTAGGCGTACATTCGGAATACTAAAGAAATGTTTAGCTTACTTTGAAGTCCATTTTATTATCCATTCGAGGTTTGATAAGAGTGGAAATTCATGTATTTTTGGGTCAAATTTGATACCTCTTTGAGTGTTTAATTGCTATAATTTGCACAAATCTTAATACTTTGAATGATTATTGAATAAAAGGTGCTTGAGAGGTATTTTGTTTTGTTTTGATAGGAAAAAGGATAAGAAAATGCAAAGTTGGAATGAAGGGTGAACTTGTGTAACATGCAAGAAAACAGAGCATCACTTTGCGTAATTTTTCTATTATTGTGGAAGTTCAAACTAATTGTGTGATACATGGTTGGAAAGATACGGAAGAGAGGGTCACGTGAGCGCAAGAATTGCTTAAATCGTAGTTCAGATGAAGAAGTTATGCTCAAAACCGTGAGGTCGCGCAGCTGCCGCGAGAATTCGGAAAATATACGAAAATTACCCTCTTTTCCTTATTTTCTTGGTGGCAAAGTTATTTCCTAATTTCATATTCTTCCATATCTTCCATAATTATATTTTTTCCAATTTTTCAAGATCCCACATCCTTAAACTCCTTATCTTATTCCATTCTCACACCTATATCTGCCTTTCATCTTCTACCCATCATCCGCCATCCACCATATGGAGAGGATTCAAGAGAGTATTCATCTACTTGATCGGAGACAGGAATTTTGGAGAGGAAGGAGTTGAAGAAGGAGAACCAAACAAATAAGTTTTCTTTCTTTACTTTACTTTGGAGACATGGTTGTTGATTGTAACACCATGGGCTAAGTATCTTGTTGGTAATGTTAGGGCATTAAACAATTTTGACTATGTGATTTGATTGCCCTAGACTTGGATTTCTTATACTGCAGATTATTTATTTTCTTATTGAAGAAGATATTTTGAGAATTCTTATTATTGTGTTTTGAGTTTTGATTCCTTTAATTTTTCATGACGGTATCATTGATTGATAGTTGATAAGATTGTTTGTTTCTGCATGATAATTGTTGTTTCCTGTGGCAGTCTTAGAGAATTAGCCTATAATTCCTAAGGGTGTTAGACAATCAATTTGGAATATTAATTACTTGGTAAAAAATCATTATTAGGAAATTGGTAAGGAGATAAAAGGAGTTAATAATTTAGTACCTAGAAAGGGAAGTCTAGTGCTCTAATCTTTAATGGAATTTAGCATGAAGTACTTATAGAGGGAGTGAGAGTTAAATCCTTATCGATCCTAGGATTTGCAGCTCATTATAAGTGTTAGATTCTACCTGATCAAGGAGGTCTAACTAGGCTTAGCGATCCTCTTATAAATATCTGCAAGTAATTAATTTGGGTTTAGAATAATATGTCACATGTTAAAATTGGATTGTCTTTAGCATTATCAGTCTCTTATCTTGGAATACTTAATTGTTTTCTCGCCAGCGTATCTTATTTTATTATTTATTAATTAATTTTCATAAATTGGATTTGTCTTAAATAGAAATAGTCATATTAGATTTATTTGTCACTCTGACACTATCCCGTGGATTCGATAATTTAACTTGGTCATACGCGCACTACAATTGATCCCTTACACTTGAGGGTGAGATTCATATTTTCCAAAAGAAAATAGCGATCAAGTTTTTGGCGCCGTTGCCGGGGATAGCGTTAGATACTTATAAGTCTTTTGTGAATTATTTTTGTTTAGGACATTAAACTTTGCTCTTGGTGGGAGACAACTCACCGTTTTATTGCTTTTATTTTATTTTGTTTGTTATGTCTTGTGCTAGGTGAATTATACTCAAGGCGTGTGCTTACACTTAAGGTAATAACATCCTTTGAAACTTAGATTCAACTCACGTTTTTATGTAATTTTGGGGTGTGTGATGTTCTTCCCTTGTTCCAACCGCACTCAGGTATGTTTACTCTGCATCGTTTATTATCTGTGTGCTTGGAGGTTGAAATCAGGTTACTTCGTTCCTTATTCTAAATTTTTCTGTGAGCTTTGAATTCTTATGAGTAAGGAGCATGAGCTTTAAATTCTATAACCTGAATTTCATGAGGATCTATGAGCTATTATTTTTCTGCCTATATAGAGATGTTAATTATGATTAATAAGAGGAACATGCTTTAATTCTTAAGTGCTTGAAATTCTTGATGTGCTTGTTATGATATATGCGTAGCCTTGAAGAGTGCTCGTTCATTCTATAACAAAGCCAAGTGAGATTTGAGCCTTTAAATCATGAATATATTGATGCATGATATTTTTATTCTTGATCATATCACTCTTGTGCATGTATTCTAGAACTTGCCCTGAGTATCCTTGAATATTCGAGAATAGTCTAGTGAATTATGAAAATGATATTAGGTCATCTTTGATTTTTAGCCCATCTTTTTCATACTTTACCTGAATTCATTAAATCCTTAGTCAACCCATTGAGCCTTAAAAATTCATTCTTTGAATAGCCCGTTTGAGCTTAATTAATTTGATTTTTCCTTGTGTTACTTGGATCAATTGAGTAATTTTAGAAGAGGTTAGAAGAAGAATGTGAATATGTTGGAAGTGAAAATGATTATGAAGAAAGGATCAAAAGATATAATTCATGGAGTAGTGTTTCAATCTAGTACTCTATGAAATAGACACTCTAGGGTAGTGCTTAAATCTAGTACCCTATGAAGGATCCATTGGGGTAGTGCATAAACTGGTACCCCATTCAAAAAAGTGAAGAAAAGAAAAAGATGGAGTTGAAGAGTTAGGGATAATTAAAAGAAGAAGGTTGTTGTTCCTACAAATTGAGGAGTTGTGCTTGAAATGAAAGTGATGAGGAAGAATGAAAGATTATGATAGACTGCAGCTTGATTGATCTGAGTTTGAGTCACTTATCCATATATTTCCTACCTTTTTCAAAGAGCCCACGTTACAATCAAATAGAAAGTCCTTATTGATTCATGATTTGCTAGCTACAAGTAAAAGGATAGTTGAGACAATAGGCAAGCTTATGGTTACGCATTCACTTGAATTGAATTTGAGAGCACACTTATATGTAACTCAAACGGTGCACACTTTATACACTTTGAGCGTGAGAGTTACACTATATTTATCCTGTGAGCATAGGTGGATTGAGCACTTGAATTGATGAAGTAATTGTCTTGATTTGCATATTTTGAATGAATTGATGCTTTTGAATTTGAAGTTATGTAAACCAAGTTAAAATTGATTACATCTTTTGAAGACTTAGTTGATATTTTGATCCTTCCCTTTGAATGTGACTTTCCATCTCATTATTCTCTTGGTTTGTCATTTCGTTGTTCGAGGACGAACAACACCTTAAGTTTGGGGGGTTTGATGAGAGTGGAAATTCATGTATTTTTGGGTCCGATTTGATACCTCTTTGAGTATTTAATTGCTATTATTTGCACAAATCTTAATACTATGAATGATTATTAAATAAAAGGTGCTTGATAGATATTTTATTGTGTTTTGATAGGAAAAAGAATAAGAAAATGCAAAGTTGAAATGAAGGGTGAACTTGTGCAACATGCAAGAAAACAAAGTATCAATTTGCATAGTTTTTCTGCATTGCTATGGAAGTCCAAACTGGTTGTATCATATATGGTTGGAAAGATACGGAAGAGAGGGTTGCTTGGGCATAAAAATCAATTAAATCTGAGTTCAGATGAAGAAGTTATGCTCAAAACCGTGAGGTCACGCAGCTGCCAGCGAGAATTCCGAAAATATACGAAAATTACCCTCTTTTCCTTATTTTCATGGTGGCCAAGTTATTTCCTAATTTCACATTTTTCAATATCTTCCATAATTATATTTTTCCTGATTTTTCAAGATCCAACATCCAAACTCCTTATCTTATTTCATTCTCATCATCACATAGAGGTGTGGAGAAACCGCCTAATCTACCACCACATCACCTAGGGTTTTTAACCCTAATCCACCATATCAGTCTTTCATCTTCGGCCCATGATCCACCATCCACCATCTGGAGAGGATTCAAGAGAGTATTCGTCTACTTGATCGGAGACGGGAATTCTGGAGAGGACAGAGTTGAAGAAGGAAAACCAAACAAATAAGTTTTCTTTCTTTACTTTATTCTTTCTAATTTTTAGACTCATAGTTAAGTCTTTTTCCATAGACATGGTTGTTGCTTGTAACACCATGGACTAAGTATCTTGTTGGTAATGTTAGGGCTTTAGACAGTTTTTATTTATTTCCTTATTGAAGAAGATATTTTGAGACTTTTAATTATTGTGTTTTGAGTTTTGATTCCTTTAATTATTCATGACGGTATCACTGATTGATAGTTGATAGGATTCTTTGTTTCTGCATGATAATTTTTGTTTCCTGTGGCAGTCTTACGGGATTGGCCTATAATTCCTAAGAGTGTTAGAAAATCAATTTGAAATATTAATTACTTAGTAAAATATCATTATTAGGTAATTGGTAAGGAGACAAAAGGAGTTAATAATTTAGTACCTAGAAAGGGAAGTCTGGTGCTCTAACTTTTAATAGAATTTAACATGAAGTACCTATAGAGGGAGCGAGAGTTAATTCCTTATCAATCCTAGGATTTGCAGATCATTATAAATGTTAGATTCTACCTGATCAAGGAGGTTTAACTAGGTTTAGCTATCTTCTTATAAATATCTGCAGGTAATTAATTTGGGTTTAGAATAATTTGTCACATGTTAAACTGAATTGTCCTTAGCATTATCAGTCTCTTATCTTGGAATACTTAATTGTTTTCTCGCCAGCGTATCTTATTTTATTTTATTATTTATTAATTAATTTTCATAAATTGGATTTATCTTAAATAGAAATAGTCATATTAGATTTATTTGTCACTCTGACACTATCCCGTGGGTTCGATAATTTAACTTGGTCACACGCACACTACAATTGATCTCTTATACTTGAGGGTGAGATTCATATTTTCCAAAAGAAAATAGCAATCAAGGTTTAAATGAGACTAATAGTTACATGTTTCTTACATCATAACTTTATATGTTTGTTACACCAGTTGATCCATTTGAGAAGATGTTAGATGATGATCCATTGTAGCAAGTTGGTGATGATTATCATGATGATTTTATAGACATGGTTAAAACGTCAGCTGTGCAGATGCAGTTTCGTGATGATCTATCACTAGAAATTTTCACAGAATGGAATCGTACAATCTAGTATTCTGGACTGTATTGATGACTTTTTTGCACACTTTAGACCATTGTATAATCCAATGAGAAATGAAAATATTGTGTTTTTTATACATTGGTTCAGAGTTATATCAGGTTGAACTGTAATGCAATTGTGGATCCACAATATCTTCTCAATTTAAGATTTTTTTTTCATATTAACATGTACCTGGAATTATGGTGCTCAAAATTTATATGATACGAATGAATGTTGTAATTTGCATACTTCTACTATTCTGGATGGTTTTGACTTATGTGGAGTAGGTCTTAATGTGGATATTTATGATTTAAGGTCGTGTTTAGAGTATACATTTATGTGATATTTGCATTGTGTAACATGTGTAGGATTGAGGTAATAGAATGTTTTTGTATCCAATTCAAATTAATGATGTTATTTTCTAATCAAAGTTGTCATTATCATGAAATAAAGTGGTGTTTCGAGCCTTGCACTAGAGTACGTTCTCATATGGTGGTTGTCGTATGTTGTATCATTATGCTAGCATGAATGCAAAGCACTCAGGGGTTTTTACTATATATGCCCCCAGGATCGCGTTCACTCTAGAAATTTCAAACGGTGCAATGAATACCATCGGCATGACCCGTACGAGTAAATTCCGTCTTTTCTAACATCTCAAACTTGAGAAAACACTCCTAATAGGAGCGTTAAGCTGTCTGTATATTGATCTGAAATAATGGATAAGAGAGAGACTAGTGTCCGGCGAAGGGTGATGAGTGACACTGTCAATGCTTCTTCCCAAATGCATCAACCATCTATGACTAGTGTAACATATTTCGTAGATGAAGTTGATGCTTCAAGTCCAACAATGATATGGTTGTGTAGATCTATTCTATTTATCTTTATATGTTTGATTCTCATTTTGATTAGGGTAATGATTGGTCGACTTATTTAGTTGAGGTATTGTTTGTAGTGAACGTGTATGTGTTTGTGATGATTTTGTATTAGATTCTAAGTATGTAAAGAATTTAGGATGTTGTTTGAACCTGCTTTTATTTAATTAAGTGTGTAATAGATGTGTAAGAAGTTAAAATTCACAGTCCAATCAAATGGCGACACGTGGATTTTCTTGATTAAATATCAATTTTAATTTATTTTGGTATCTAAATAAATTAATTCCTAAAATACGTGCAAAAAACAAATGCACCTCTTTGCCCGGGACGGAGGGAGTAATTGATAATAAATTTGAGCCCAAAAAAATTAATTGAGTCTTAAACTAAAAGAGGCCTGACCCAAGTCAAATAAGCTTAGACAAATTAAATCAGACCCAAGTAAAATAAGCCTGATTACAGTCCAATCAAGTTGGAGGCCCAAGCCCGTAGAATTAGGTCTAAATAGCCCTAGACAAATCAGACTGTGAGTTATATATGGGGCTTCCTCACCCTTCACCTATATAAGGAGCTCTCCTCCATTCATTTCAGACACACTCAGACACCTGAAGAGATCCGAAGAACACGAGCAAAGCCGAAAGTCCAGCCTCCATTCAAGATCTTCAAGTCAAGAATAGCCAACAATCAGAGATCAAGGTGTCAAGCCCCTCCGATCCGGCATTCTTTCAGCCAATAGCCTCCGATCAGAGATCAAGGTGTCAATCTCCTCTGATCCAGCATTTTTCCAGTCAATAGCCTCCGATCAGAGATCAAGGTGCCAAGCCTCTTTGATCTGACGTTCTTCCAGTCAATAGCCTCCGATCAGAGATTAAGATGCCAAGCCCCTCCGATACCACGTTCTACTAGTCAACAGCCTCTGATCAGAGATCAAGGTGCTAAACCCCTCTGATCCGGCATTCTTCAAGTCAGAAACAATACTCGACTTGAGATCAAGGTGCTAAGCCCCTCAGATTCGACATTTCTTCAGTCAGATTCATCTAGCAGTCTTCGTGAAGTCAACGATGTTCTACTAAATTGAACAACGTTCTTCATAAGAAGTCTTCAAGTCAATGTTTAATCCAAAAAAGGCTCGACGCCTCCAGATTAACGTCATAAAACTTCACACCAGAGCTCGGACAAGTTTCATCTGAAGATCCGGCTCAACACACAGTCAACAGACACACTCAGTCAAGTCAAAGTCAAGGCAAATTGTTCGAGAGAAGAATCAAAGGATTAATTAAGATTGTAACCCGTTTACATATCTTTTAAATTAAATCCGTCTATATTATATTTGTACCCTTTTTGTGTTTATTTTTTCATAAATATAAAAAATTTGTTGTTACAAGATGTGTTATTGATGTTGTCGTCTATCTATCTTTATCTATGGTCAACTCTTATTCAAGTTGCTTTGATCTTATCTAGATGATTTATGCATATCACGTGGGGCTAATTAGGTTGCTTGAACTTTATCTAGAATACCGCATAACATTTGGGGCTAAACAGGTGATGATGAATGTGCATAAATAATTCATGGACATGCTCCTCAACTTTTGCTAACATATTGAAAATAAAGATCCATTATCTTTTGAGAAGTAAATTAAAGGGTACAAAAGTTGTGTGAACCAACAGTGGGTGTATTGTAATTACTATATGTGGATATGCTTTAACTTTTCTATTTAAACTACTATTTAAATGCACCCTCTTGGTCCATCAAATGGTATTTCCTCTTATCCAAGTCAAAATAATCTTAATAATATTTCGAATAAAGATATGAATCTCCTTTTTATTAACACATTAATTTCACAGTAAGAAGCTGGTGATTGGACCGTAGGAGATGCAAATTACCATGCCCTCCTTGTTGCGTATTTTATCATCAATACAAAGTTTAATGTCAATTTACAGTTTGATGATGTGATAGAACGATTGTGTTTTCTTCACAAGAGGTACAACATGTTATCTTATTTATGTTATAAACAAGATGTATGGTGGGATGAACCATCCAACACGATATCTGCATCTCGACACCAATGGGAAGCTCTATTTTAGTTAATGTCTTCAAATAAGTAAGATTTTCTAAAATGATTTATGTACCTATCACTCTAACACTGGTATTTTTAATGTGATTGGTGATGTGTTCTTTCCCGGCAAGACCCATTAGATATGACATATTTCCATCAGAGTAACCCTATTAATTATTCGCCAATTGAGGATGTTGTTCAGTCGAGATCCACCTCCAACTCCAAATGAGGTTATTGTTATAAGTAATGGCACATACTCATCCCTTGTAGATTGTAATATGACAATTGTTCTTGTGTCCGATGAAGAGGAAGTAGAATCACCGTCAATAATGCATAAATGGTGTCTACTCCCCCATTCCATTGAACAAGTTCATCCTATAAAACTTTAGAAAAATCTACATAAGGAGTCTGGTTAATCTGTTGTATCATATAGCGCACTGAAATGGTTTAAAATCCCTAAAGACAAGAAATGATAAGTCTGTTGGTCGTAGCATGACGTACTACGTATTATGTGGTTGCTTTCAAATAAAGACTTATTAGCTTACTCTATTTTCAGAAGCTTGATTGTTCTCCAACAGTCTTTTTGTAGTGGTAATGATGTATTTATGATAGTGTGAAGAGTTTGAAATACTAGTATTGATGTTGTAATATATTTAAATTTACCTAACTAAGTTTTTTTTTCTCGCTGTTTTTAATAAACTAATTATATTTTTAAAGTAATATTTAGTTTTATTAAATATTAAATCTTTATGTATTTGTGTTAGAAAGAATATTTAAAATTTAAAGTAATACTTAATTCAATTATTAATACAGTATAACGTTATTAATATATAAATATACATCTATGCATTAAATTTTAAATTTTTTACAACATCATTTTTTGTGAACAAAATTGAATTCTAGAAGAGTATATTAAAAAGATCGAAGCATTATATATATATATATATATATATATATATATATATATATATATATATATATATATATATATATATATATATATATATACTGTATTTTCAGCTACATTCAAAATTACATTTTTAATGAACATAGATCTTATATTAACTTACAAATGACGAAATTATCTCAAAATAACATAGTGCACTAAGGTTTTTCAAAGCACAAAAACATACATCAAAAGTGTTGTAAAATATTAGTAATCTAAATTTTCAAGTGCTACAACACATAACTAACAAAACAGCTAATGACTAGGTCATTCGATGATCATCTCATCTACAACCAACATGCATTACATATATTATCAAAAAGATAATGCAGTTGAGTATGAATTTACATCTTCACACCGCGAGTCAATGAAATTCTTTGTTCAACAATCATTGTAGATATCGTGCTCGAGCATTTACTGGCAATCCTTTGAACATCTGCAAACACTCCACATTCTTTGTAAGCAAGTGCGAGGCGTCAAGCTAATCATCAAGACTCATACCTAAAATATTATCCAACATATTGAAGATATGCTCTCCCATTTGACCGATATCTGACTTATAACCAAAAACACGAGTAATATTGTCAAGTCTCTCATCTATGGATCTTTGCATTTCACCTAAAAGATCGTAGAGGCAGTCATCACTAATATTAGACATTGCTCGCTTCTATCCTGTAGACTTGGAAGAGTTTGCTTTTACCTCCACCTCATTGGAGTTCAGATCTGGATCTCCAATGGATTCATACTATAGATCTGGAAATGGATGGTTATTCTAATTCAACAATTCTTTAACAATTTCGATTACGTCCCTAGTAAAATTTCCAATGGCGCGATCCTTCCCAAATATTTCATTCCACGGTTCATACATGGGCCATAACTAGTGACGCATATTGTGCGCAGCAGGATCGCCCTACATAAATAAATCAATCAGCCATAAAATGCTCAGAATACATTTCACGTTATTATATTGTGTGTAGCAGGATCACTCAACATAAATAAAACACAAATGAAACTAATACAAGCATATATGACTCATACTATCCAGGGTTTGAGACCACAAGATTTACACTTCAAATTTTCGTTCATTAAACCATCAATAAGAAAGTAAAAGAAAATGTAACATGTAACAACTTAGTAGAAAATTATTTTAAATAACAATTTTCATAATCTATATTCAATCATTATAATTTCACAATTAGTTGAATTTTCAGAATATGAAAAATCAAACAATCTGAACAATAAAGACTAAAAAAACTTTGGGTAATTTCATAATGAACAATTTGAATAATATAGACTAAAACAATATGAAAAATCAAATAATCTGAACAATCATTATAACTTCATAATTTCAAAATTAGTCTAATTTTCATATGTATTTTCATGATCTACACATTTTTCAAAAAATCTATGAGTGGGTTAAAAAATTGATATCTCTGTGTTCTAAAATAATTCGTAAAAACCCTCCACACAAGAAGACAAAAAAGCAAACAATGAACAAAAAAACTAAAGGGAAATAATGACCATCAAGCATAAAGATATAAAAATAATAGCATCACTCCTACACACCTTCAACACCTTCTCCATTAAGAATTTGAATTATCTGTTGATGTGAAGTATTGAGACCAGTCTCATCACATCTGGAATTACACCAATCTTCCACCAGTTATTATTTAACTACTAATATGTTAAAGTTGTTCGTGATGTGTTGTGTTTGATGTTTCTTTCAGGATTGTGGCAGTTGAATGATGTACGTGCTAGATGTAGGGCTAAAGGGACCCACAAGCCGGGAGAGCAATCTGGAAAGATCTAGAATTCTGGAAGATTCTAGAGGCTGAAGATAACTATCCAATGTAATGGGCGATTATTTCTTCTATCATGAGTAGTTTGATATCTCCTAGTGGATCACTCATTTGAAAGAGGCTTCAGCATGATCCACGACTATATATAGAAGCTGTCAAACCTTGAATATATGCGGAAAAAACTTGGAGAGATCCTACACATAGAGAGACGTCGCACTTACGTGTAGTGTTTTTACTAATATTGTAACACTTTGTTCAATATTGCATGTATACTGTTATCCCATATATTTTGTGTGTATTGTTCATAGGCAGTGGAAGTGCATACTTGAAGTAGGTTTAGATCTAACAATCTAGGTTTGCTATTTGGAAACTTGTTTGGATTTTATCCGATTTTGTGTTTGAAGAGTGGAAGGAACGTTTTCATCTCTTAGAATCTATTTTTGTAATAACTTTTTTCAAGTTAGTGATATTTATGCCATGAGGCCATCATAAACTTATTAAGTTTGTGGAAAGATTGAGTAATCCGTGTGTTAAGTCTTCTGCTGTTTAAACTTGCAATTTCGTATTCAAGTTTCGTATTCTGATACGAGTCGGTGTTGTATAAAGTATCGACCACACTTAGAACAATATCACTATCGAAAAATACACTTATACGATTGGGCACCCGACAGCATCAATCTCATGGGTCACTTGATTGTATCCTACTCCCAGTACCATCAACTAACATGCTTGAAAGAGATGAATGAAATCGCTTCCACATGTTATCTTAGAGTTGATGTAAGGAGTTCCACGGATATTAGTTTTGGGATAGCCTTTAGCATACCTGCCTCAAGCCTACTTAGATATCCAGGCCTAAATCTATTATCACTCTTCCACCTAATAGCAACGAGCTCCTTCAACAAGCCAATGAGAACCTCTTCTTCATAGGTAGTCCAAGATCATATTTATTTCAGTCTTTTTGCCTTTGTCCTTTCCAAACATGTTGCTACTACATCTCTCCATCAATGTTATTGCATATAACTTATCCGACTCTAGATGCTGCAATACATATCACAAATAACTGAAATAAAAGAGAATATTGTTATAACATACACTAATTTAACAGCTATTATAATATTATCACATAATCATCATATATATTCGCTCACCAACTTAAATTGTCTACGATACATATCACAATATTAACAGATAATCATCGTATAAAAAGTAAATAATATATGTATAAAAAATAATAAAACGAAATAAAATCAATATTTTTGTAGTAGTAAAATAAAATAAAATGAATACAACATGATTAACTTCTTCATTCATTATCCAAGGAAAACAAGCATTGTAACTTAATACTTCCGTAGACACTAGAATTGTGCATGGATTTTTTGATTAAGTTCTATGCTAATTCAAGTCAATAATTAAGTGCCCTTTTCGAGGAACCAAAAAGTATATATATACATATACATACATATGCATACTTTTAATAGAAATATGCTTGGAGTTATATTTTAAAATTAATGAACATATGAATATCACTCAATAGCTAAAAAATTTTGCAAGAAAGAGTGGTGTGATTGTGATTTTAGAAATCGAGTACTGATTTTCAATAAATATGTATCAGAATTTATTTTTTAATTTTTTTTTAAAATCTTATAATCAATTCTTTAAGATCTCTAATGCGTATTTGCAAAATATATGAAGCAGTACTTTAGATCATACAGTTTCATAGTTATTTTAAGAAGCTTTTGTATTTTTTTCAATATTCTCAAGTGTTCTTAATTTAGTTGTCAATATCCTCCCACCCCACGTACCCATTCATTTCATTATATGGTTGACCATGAATTATGATCAAGGTAAATGCTCCTATTCCACATAATTAATTGAATGAGCAAAGTTTTAATCTTTTTTTTAACCCAGATCTCCTAAAACCCCAAATTAAAGGAAAATAGATATTTTCTAAAAATTTAAAAATTATCGGTAGGAAAAAATATAAATGTACACTTCGAAAGTTTCTGAAATCCCAGGAGATATCAAATCGCCCAAATTTAACAATGAAATTTATCTATGCAAATATGTAATTGGACTATGGATAAAACACACATATTATGCAAAATTAGAAAGAACGAAACAACAATCTAGAGAATGAAATAGATAAACAAGAATACTAACTCGAATAGAGGCATTAAGTCATGAATAAATCCAAACAACTAGAAAGGAAAAATGTATGCTATAGATCTCATCAAAGAACCAATTGTGCGTTCTCTTCTATTAAAATCTGGACGAATGTCACCACATCTTCACAATCTGCAGTGGAATCGGCGCAAATGAGATTTCATGTCTGAGGGTTTTTATTTCTATCGTCGTCTTCAATCTGAAGTAGGATTTTATAATTATCTTTATGTAATTCTATTTCTTTAATTTAGAGAATGAAATAGAGAAACGAGAATACCAACTTGGGCAGGCATTAAGTCATTAATAAACCCAAACAACTTGAAAGAAATACTATAGATCTCAAACCAAAATCCTGTTGTGCGTCCTCTTCTACTACAATCTGGATGAATGTCACTATATCTTCATAATCTGCTACGGAGTCGGGGCAAATTAGATTTATTTCCAAGGATTTCTATTTCTATCGTCGTCTTCGATCTGATGTGGGATTTTATAACTATCTTTTTTAATTCTATTTCTTTAATCATAAATGGTAACCATTATAATTTAAATTATAAATAACGGTTTAAAATGTAATTTCATCATTTATCTTACTTCTTTTATCTCCTACCAAACATATAAAATTTTTATTATATCAATTTTAATACAACCTATCAAACAATCTCCATCTTTCATTAAGCATTGTTAAATACACACCCTTTTTTATTAAATACACACCTTTTATTGAATACACACCCCATTTGGATCTTTTATTTCTTAATTTTATTATATACTCACCCCCTAAAAATCCAAATTACCCTTTTAAAATTAAAATTATGCACACTCAATAACAAACCCCAATTTATTCTTATTAAAATAAAAACTTCTCTTACACTTTTCAAAACTTTAACATATCGTACTTGAAGAGGGAGATAAATTTCTTCATATAATCTGCAATCGACCCAAATTCACAAATTCAATTTGTTTTTCATGGCTGAATTTAATTATTATACAGATAATAATTCCCTTCATAACTCAAATATGGTAAATGTTCATGTATTAATTGCTCGATTCAATATTTACTTTTTACATTATTAATAATCAACTTTCTCTCCCTAAAACTATAGATTTCTTGTTTGTGGTTTATCGTAGTAGAGAAGAATTATGTGCGAGGAAGCAAAATATGAGAGAGATTAAGGAGTGAGAAACAATGGAATGTGTTTATAAAATGGTAGAGTTGATTACTACTTTGTTCATTGAGTCCAAAATCAAACAGAGAATTTAAATAAATAATTAAGTTTCTTTAATTTGACAAAACATAGATTTTGGGATTCTAGAATATAATAAAGAAAAAAACGCAGCCGCTCTAAAAATTCTCAATGTTGTACGTCTAATTAAACCTTGTTTGTGCAAATCTCTATTTCCAAATCTATTCAATTTATGATTTCAGACTAAAAAAAGATTGGCATTGAAAAAAAAACAAAAACATTAGGTGATCAGAAAACTGGCGGCAACAATAAAAAGACGTGAAGAGAAGAGCTCAACGGCAAAAAAAAACAGAAACGAATAACGGAGATATTAAAGATTTTACAAGATAAGATATTTATAAAATATAATTTAATTTAAAATATATAGGGTGTGTATTTAATGATCTTAAGGGTAATATAAATTTTTTAAACATACAATATATTAATAATATAATAATAGGGTGTGTATTCAATAAAAAAGAGTGTGCATTTAGTCCATCCCTTTTTCATAATATGGATACTTATCTTCACTTAAAATTTATATATAATATATATTTCCTTATCTCATTTCATCTATCAAACGAGCCGTAAAAGTAAGTGTGAAATATTTTGTAGGATGGATAAAAAGGAAAGTGTGAAATACTTTCCTAAAGGAGCATTATTTTAAGGAGTTACTCTCTTGTAAACCGATTTTACATCATAAACTCTTGTAAACCCTGTGATCTCTATACTACATGGTTTACAATGTGAACCCGATTATACAAGTATTTATGTATTTTAAGTGTTAGAATAATGTTACATTGGGTGCGGCTATTTATACCCTAAGGGATGTTTTGAGTAAGATCGTCTCATGGATCATAATTCATAAACATGGATTATCTATTAACTCAATTAAATATATTTTAAATTAAATTAAAAAATAATTTTAAAAAAAAATCAAGTTTGGTTGCTATTAAATATCAATTATAATTATTTTAATTCTAAAATGGCAAACAAATTGTGATAATATTTGGCATACCAATCACGTATATCAACAATATCGCAGATATTACTTTAGATTAATTATTATATTCTATGCCCTATAATTTGTTCGTATATTTTAATAAAAGTATTATCACTGACAATAATAATAATAATAATAATTTATTAATGTTATTATTATTATTGTTATTAATTATTTAATAGATAATTTAACTGTTTCATTATTATTTTATTATTTTGATTGTGGTATCACTTTATATTAAAAATGATACGTATAATTTTTTATTCATCCTACTAATTGTTCATAAAATAATTTAATTAAATGATTATCACTTTTTCTTTATCATGTATCATTTTCTATTAAAAATATTATCACTTTTATTATTCTAGTGAATTATTCGTGAAATAATTAAATTAGACGAGTAGCACTTTTCTTTGATTAGGAATCACATTTTTATTAAAAATATTATTATATTTTATTCATTCTATAAATTATTCATAAAATACACTTTCATAATTATTTATTAGTACACTCGTCTCACCATAACGTTTACGTATTTTTATTTTGGATGTCTCATAATAGGGTTTATATTTCCCTTTGTTGTAAATGAGACCCACATAAAACAATTAATATATTCTTATGTGCCCACACAACATTGATACAATATATATTAAAATATTATATCTCTCACCTGACCACATATTAAAATGTTATATACATTAATTCCCATGCAAAAAATAACCATTAGTAGTCGGACGGAACTAAAGGTGGGTAATACCAGTATGTCAAACATACCGATATCGTACCAAAAATTTCGGTATGAAAAAAATATATCGATACCGATACTAAAATTTCCTTAAATTAAGTTGCATACTGATATGATACCATATCGAAATATATACCATACTAATTTTTCGAGAAATAATTATTAATACCGAAATTTTAGCATACTATTTCACATCAAAAGTCGGCATACCAAAAAATATCAATGACCAAACCATACTAAAAGATAATATTTAATTTTAATTAAAATATGAAAATTAATATGAAATTTTTTCAAAGTATTTTAACATGTGTTGCATTTCAATTTATAAAATGAGAACATTTCAAAATAATCTAACATGTATTGCATTTTAATTTACAAACATATTATATGATAATTATATCACTTTATAATGTATAAAAAATATATAAAAATTATATAGTATACATTACATAGTAAATATTTAATTATTCTATTTATATATTTATATATATTTTAGAAGTGATTTATAAGTGTAATATATTATATTTAGGGTCAATTGAAAAAAAACACACAAATTTATTCTTATTTCAAATTAATCCCGACCTTTGAGAAATTTAAAAAAGAATACCACATTTAAGTATTATTGCAAAATGCACCCAATTTGTGACTAAAAGTGAGGTTCTTTTTTGAAAAATTGGGTGTGTTTTGCAACAATACTTAAAAGTAGTATTCTTTTTTGCAATTTCTCAAAGATGAGGTGTTGATGGTCGTTTTTAGCGAGTTAGATTAAGATAAATCAAGTTTGGAGTAGCGATTAACCAGACACTAAAATGGACTCATCGAACACAGTAATTTTCCCCATTGCCCCGTTAATTAGGAGTCCTTTCCATATTATTGATATTTGTATTCGTGAGTTCCATCAAGAAACATTACATGTAGAGTGAGAAATACATGTGGGTTTTGTAGAGAGATAGAGTGAAGTGGAGAAGATGAAGTTGGAGTGAAGTGAGAGGCAAGTATAGTGTCCTTCCTTTGTTGCATAAGCATTGTCTTATAGTGGAGATATTTTAGGTGAATGGTCCCCATTTGATGTTGTGTAGTCACGTGTCCTCCAAGGAATTTTATCTGTAAGAATGTACATTGAGATCCTGGCATGTTATCTTCATGCAGAATGCCTGTCGCTCTTTGATCGGCTAACATGATTAATGGACCGATGATAATTCTAGGTGGGCTGAGATCTGATGACAATAGGCTGATGGCCGAGACCAAGGGCTGACCTTATCCTCGGTGTCGGCATTTAATTCTGCCTCCTCAGTGTCAGCCTCTGCCACCTTCTTCTTCTTATGCCCAGTCAGCATGTTGGTCGGCTTCCTCTGCTTCCATTATTTCTTAAGCGTATGATCAAACTCACTCTTATCCTTTTGACCGCGCGTATAAGTCACGCTTATATGGAGTATAAATACCCATAACATTAGCCCCCCGAGATTACTTCTTGTGTGTAACTGCAAGGAACAATCTCGAATATGAGCTCTAAAATTCCGTCGGCCTCGTTAAAAACCTCCATACGAGAAAACTCAGTGGGAAAAACTTTTATGTAGGAAAAAGAGTACCATAAGAACTTTAGAATTCTGATGTGAAATGGACCCTCTTCTATCTGCTTATCCATCAGCGTGGATGTCGCACATGTGTAATGATCAGAAATCTTTTCTTTATGTTTCTGTTTTTCTGATCGTTGATTTCATCCTAGCGTCCGACTGGGATTGATATATTTTTTTATACTTTAATCAACTGAGCTATTTGATTTGACTTTTCTTCTTCAGCTTCCAAGATGTAGGATCGGTCTTATCTTTAGCCCCCGAGTCCCCGAGATGGAGTGTCGAGTTCTGAATCTTTCTTTGCAGAGTGATTGGCCTTTCACATTCAGACATCAATCTGATTTTCCTCTATACTTTAACCAACTGAGCTATTCTTCTTGGAGGGTGATTCATCGGCTTTTCATCTAGAATATTTCCTCAGTTTAGCATCGGCATCTGCTTGAGATGTTTTTGCTTTTATCTTCCTCGGTTCGGCATCCGCATATACAATATTTTTGTTTCCACTTCACCCAAATATATTTTCTCTCTCTACTTTTCTTTGAGTGTTGCAATTTTCTTCTCCTTGACTTGAGATTTCATCCATGTTCTAAACAACTTAGCTATTTCCTCCAATTTTTGTTGGGATTGGATTTTCAGCCCCCAAAGTGTAAAGACAGGTTCTGAATTCTTTATTTTCTTTTCATCCTGCAAAACTGAGTTAATTGTAATAACTTTAATATAATTTCACCTTACTTGATTTGGAAAGATCATTCCGATCTAATCCCATTTGTTATTAACCGCTCCCATTGAGTATTTGAGCAAAACACTCTAACCAACCGAGTTATCTCTCTTCATAGAGAGATTATTCACATTGTGAGCCCCGAGCTACATTGATTATTTATGTTGTGAGCCCCCGAGCTACATCTCCGTTTGAGTATTTGAGAAAAATACTCTAACCAATCGAGCTATCTCTCTTCAATAGAGAGATTATTCACATTGTGAGCCCCGAGCTACATTGATTATTAATATTGTGAGCCCCCGAGCTATATCTCAATTTGAGTATTTGAGCAAAATACTCTAACCAACCGAGTTATCTCTCTTCATAGAGAGATTATTCACATTGTGAGGGCCCAAGCTACATTGATTATTCATATTGTAAGCCTTGAGAATACTAATGGTGAGTATGATGATGCAAATGATAATGATGTTAATGATGATGATATGATGATGCTTATAGTGCGATGATGAGTATGTTTTCGAGTCGTAACTCGTCTTTTCATAGGCTCCTGCCTATTTTCCCGAGTCATGACTCGCCTTTCCCTTGGCACTTGGCCTTCACGCCTTTCCTTTTGTGGCTGAGGATAATACCATATCCTCATACATGTCCCTTTTTTTAATTTTTTTGTCGATATACAACCTCATATTCCCTTTTCGGATTTAATATTCCGATATTAGATTTTTCCTCCATAATATTTTCCTTCTTTATTCTTGGATTTGATATCCCATAAGATTTTCCATCCATAGATTTTTCTTTCTTATTCTTGAAGTTGATATACGATATGTGTTTTTCCACCCAAAATATTTTCCATACAATAAGAGATTTTCCTTCCAAAATATTTCTTTTCGACATAAGATGTTCTATCCATAAGATTTTTCTTCCAACATAAGATTTTTCTTTTTTATTCTTGAAATTGATATCCCGATATAAGATTTTCCATCCAAAATATTTTTTCACCCAAAAGATTTTCCATACGATATAAGATTTTTCTTCCAAAAAATTTCGTTCTGGCATAAGATGTTCCATCCATAATATTTTTCTTCCAACATAAGATTTTTATTTTTTATTTCTGAAGTTGATATCTTGATATAAGATTTTCCATCCAAAAGATTTTTTCCCATCTAAAAGATTTTCCTTCCAACAAAAGATTTTCCATCCTAAAGACTATCCCTATTTATTCTTGGAGTTGATATCCCCACATCAATTTTTCATCCATAAGATTTTTCTTATTTATGTTAATGCTCTAACCAACCGAACTAACCATCCTAAAGATTAGAACCGAGCCTAGACCAGTAAGAACCGATATCATAATTTTTTATAAATTTTGATAGTATGATTTCCATAAACTCCGATACTGTAATTTTCACAAATTTCGATAGCATGATTTCTATAAAACTTTGATATCATAATTTTTCACAAATTCGAACCCATAGTTTTCCACAGATACTGATAATATAATTTTCCACAAATTTTGATAGTATTATTTTCCATGAATACCGATATCATAATTTTCTAAAACTTTTGAAACCATAGTTTTCCATGAATACCGATATTATAATTTTTCACAAATTCCAATAGCATTATTTCCATAAACTTCAATACCGTAATTTTCCACAAATTCCAATATCATAATTTCCATAAATATCGATACCATAATTTTTCACAAATTTCGATAGCAGAATTCCATGAACTCTGATATCGTAATCTCCCACAAATTCCGATACGTAATTTCCCATAAATTCCGATAACAAGATTCCTTAAATTCCAATAACATAATTTCCATAAATTCGGATACCATTATATTCCATAAATTCTGATTACGATATCGTAATTTCTCAAAAAAATTTCACAAATTCCATACCATAATTTCCCATTAATTTTGACACCGTAATTTTCCATCATATACCCCCACGGATTTCAATACCATGATTTTCCATAAATCCCAATAACCTATAATTTCTGTAAATTTCAATAAGATTTTTCTTCCGACCTCATATATTTCATCCATAAGATTTTCTAACATAAGGAGTTGATATCCCAACATAAAATTTTTCTTATATATTTTTTGGTGTTGATATCCTGACATCCGACTTTTCATCCATAATATTTTCCTTTCTTGGAGTTGATATTTCGACATAACATTTTTCACGAGTTGATATCCAGATATAAGATTTTCCACCATAGGATTTTCCTTCTTTACTTTTGATGTTGATATCCCGACATAAGATTTTCCACTATAAGAAACTCTGATACCATAATTTTTCGTAAATCTTGATATCGTAATTTCCCATAAATTCCAATTACACGATTTTCAACCATATACCCCCAATAGCTTTCAATACCGTGATTTTCCATGATTAGATTTTCTTTCCGACATAAGATTTTCCATCCAAAAGATTTTTCTCCCGACATTAGATTTTCCATCCATTAGATATTTATTTTTAACGTTCTAACAAACTGAGCTACTTCAACCAATCCTTTGCGACAAATGTTAAAACTTTTCTTTCGCGGGTTGATCAACTACACCTTAAAAATCTGATGTTTTCTTTCTTTGAAGGTTAAATCCAAGTTCGGCAAGTACGCTCTAGCCCACCGAGCTACCAATATTTCTTTCTCTTTACATGCTGAATCTTTCCCTTTCTTTAAGACTGAACATTAATTTTTCTTGTATGAATTCTTCTTGACTGCTAACCTTCTATTCCTGATAGTTGACGTTGGAAATCTCCTTTCTTTTCCATTGTTTACGCGCTAACCAATTGTATCACATATTAGATTGGAGGATTGGATTTCCTTTTTCCCTTCTTGATTCGGATTGAATCCGACTTCTTTATTGTTGAAATTTCTTCTTACTGAGAATACCTTTATCCCAAATAAAATATTTTTCTTTCTTCTATCCGAGCTTTGATTACCGAAAATTCCTTTATGCCAGATCATAAATTAACATATTTTTCTTTCTTCTGTTCGGACTGATTCCACGCTTTAACCCACTGAACTACAATCTTTTTCTCATTGTAGAACGAAGTTTTTAAGCTAAAAGTTGGATAAAATTTAGAGTTTGACCTTTCACCTTGAGGGATGAAGTTGAATCTCTTTTTAATGGAGGTTGAAGTTCTACGTGTTACAAACTGTGCCATCCTTTCTTTTATTTCTTGAAGTTTGAAACTCGATATTTACTGATCTTTTCTGGATAGCTGAAGGCGAATACCCTTTGTTTTCTTTCTTTCTTACATGAATTCTTATATCCACGCTGTATTTTCCTGCATGGATTTTTTTTATCGTGAATAATCAGACCTCCGAGCAAGGAGGCAAAATCTCCGAACATCTGACCTCCAAGGTATGAGGGCAGAACACTAGACCTCTGAGGTAGGAGGGCAGGACGTCCGATGGGTGAGAGGTTGGTAGAGAATCCAACCTCCGATGGATGGATGAGGTTGGATTTCCCTTTCAATCCACGCTCTAACCAACTAAGCTATCTGATTTCTTTCTTGAAGAATATTACGTGACCTCCTTTAACTGAGGTAAGAAGTAGAACATCCGACTCCGATGGACGGATGAGGTTGGATTTCCCTTTCAATCCACACTCTAACCGACTGAGCTAGCTGCTTTCTTTCTTGAAGAAGATTATGTACCGAGGTAAGAAGCATAACATCCGACCTCTGATAGATGGATGAGGTTGGATTTTCTTACATCCTTACTTTCTTGCATTCTTGCATGTATCCGTTGAGGATCTTCTCGACTTACACTCAAACTGACTGATCTAATCACGCACTCTCCCCATGCGATTTTTTTCTATTTAAATCTTGTCAGTAAATAACCGACGCTCTAACCAACTGAGGTATATTTCAAAAACCTTTCTTATCTTTAATTCTTCTTTCATGGATCATCTGCGCCCTCTTCATCCTTAGACATTGGCCCTCGCCTCGGCCTTGATCGGTGTGAAATTCACCTAGAATTTGGGCTTAAATTGCATGAATTTAATAGGATTTATTTGGCTTTAATACAATAATTAAGTATGATTTTAATAAAAATATTTTTAATTGCTTAATTAGCTTGAGAAAGGTATTTTTGTTCATTTTTTCAGAAAAAGGGTGATTTTGAGGTAAAAATATATTCTTGATAAGAAGTGGAAGATGTGGGAGAAAACGGTGCTCAATTCAGGGTTAAAACGAGGAAAAACGGAACAAAATAAAATTGGAATGGAGAAATTGGGCTGGTTGATGCTGAATTGGACACACTTGAGCTGCAGAGGGAGCTGATGGGCTGAAGTTTAAATGGGCCTGCAGCTTTTACTAATTGAAAAAGAAGAAGAAGGATGTATATTTCAAAAACCCTTTTCTTATCTTCAATTCTTCTTTCATGGATCATCCGCGCCCCCTTCATCCTTAGACCTTGGCCCTCGCCTCAGCCTTCATCGGCGTGAAATTCACCTAGAATTTGGGCTTAAATTGAATGAATTTAATAGGATTTATTTGACTTTAATACAATAATTAAGTATGATTTTAATGAAAATATTTTTAATTGCTTAATTAGCTTGAGAAAGGTATTTTTGTTCATTTTTTCAGAAAAAGGATGATTTTGAGGTAAAAATATATTTTTGATAAGAAGTGGAAGATGTAAGAGAAAACGGTGCTCAATTCGGAGTTAAAACGAGGAAAAATAGAACAAAATAAAATTGGAATGGAGAAATTGGGCTGGTTGATGCTGAAATGGACACACTTGGGCTGCAGAGGGAGCTGATGGGCTGAAGTTCAAATGGGCCTGCAGCCTTTATTAATTGAAAAAGAAGAAGAAGGATGCGGCTGCTGGGTTTTGAACCCGTGACCACAGCCTTACTCATGCCATCTGGGCAACGCACGTGCATGCATCAGATTTGCTCCCAAAATTAATTTGGGACGTTGCTAGCAGCTGATTAAAATGATGAAAAAAAGAATCAACTGGGATTCGAACCCAAGATCATCACCATCAGTCGGTTCTTGAACCCAGCGCCAGAACCGTCCGGCCAGACCACACCTTGCATCCGGCTCAGTAGCGGTTCACCCTTTAAACCCACTTCCTGATCCGGTTCTAGCACAAAAATTCATTAAAATTTTCATAAATTCCATCCATGTCCCATATCCTCAAGTATCCCACATTGGAAAATTAGTCCAACACTCCTCTAACCCTATAGCTATAAATACCACTCATTTGGAAGCCTCACACAACAATTCTCACCCATTAAATTCCATTAAATTGAATCATTAAATTCAATAGTTGAAGAGAGCTTTATAAGATCTCCATAGTTGAGATCCCTCCCCCTTTTGGGGTGAGGGATCCGTCCGAAGTTTAAATATTTTTTCTAGATTATGATTTTATTTTTTTCCAAGAAGGTGGGGACACCAAGGATAGGATGATCCTCATGGATGTAAAACTTCAATAGGTTAAATCTAATCCTACTTGTTATCTTAATTTGCTTTGGTGGGTGATTAATGCATGATTATGTTTTTTAATTGAATTTTCGACTATGATTAGATTTTGTTTATGGAATATGTATGCATGCTTTAATTTGGGATTAATGTCTTTGATATTAGTGTATAGTGATTAGGTTATGTATTGTGTATCAACATGTCTTCTTGTTACTTTCACTTTAGTTGCTTTGCATGATTATCATATATGAGTTTTTTCTATTTATTGCATGAGGATTAATATGGGGAGAGTTTGGCCAAAACCTTCCTATGTTTAGAACTACATAAACGAACACTAGCGAGATTACTTGTGATTGAGTTAGTGAAGGGGACCAAGCCAATGTGAGCATATTACCTAGAAAGGGAACACTAGGAAAACGTTCCTGCCTTCGTGATAATATCTCTATATTGGTATATTAATATCCATAAGTATCTATGGAAATTGTGAGCATTGGAGACGATCTAATGAGCCATTTTTACTTGCATCCTATTCATCTTGGTCAAGAGCTTAGGTGTAGGTATGATTTAGTGATCGCCCTTACCAAGATTAGTTTAAAAATGGAATCAATTAATGATTATTTGAGTGCATCGAGAAACTACCATTGCATACAAAAATATTATAATTAGATTTATTTCTTTGCATTTTATTTCCTTTTATTTTTCTTTTCCCTCCTTTTCGATCGTCCCTAACTAATTATGATACTATACCTAAAGACCATGAATCCTAAATTCTCACGGTTCGATAATTCAACTTGGTTGCCCATGCCTACATGAAAAGAGTACGCTTGCTCTTTTACATTGAATAATGCGATCAAGTTCATGGCACCGCTTGCCGGAAAATTTAGTTGTATTTGTGACTTTGGGTTTGTTGAGTGGTTAGGGTAGGGACATTTTTTTTTGCTTTGATTTGTTTTTTATTTTATGGTTGTGTTTGTAGGGACAAAAGCGTGGAGCCATGGTATTGGCCTTGAAGAGCAAAGGAGTGGTGCAAATTGAGGTAACGAACATCTTCTCAACTTAAATTTGACTTTGTCTAATTTAAGTTTGGGGGTATGTTCTCTTTATTACTTGACTTTTTACGATTTGAATTAAAAAATTACATCCATGAACTCCTAGTTGAGCATATTGCACCAGCGCACGTTTAAGTCCTTACTCTTTTTTTTGGCACATATTTTCTCTTTTTTTGTTATTTTTGTTTTTCGTGCTTTTGTTGCTTTCAATAAGGAGAAAATCTTTCTTTGCTCTCTCGTGCTTAGTTGTGAGAAATTTCGGGACTATGATGTTTGGTTGAGACTTGTGACGAGATGAATTTTAGTTGTGTACTTGTTGAGTTATGGTTTATGCTTGATTTGTGTTGTCTTTCACTACTATTAGCCCGTGAGCTTTTGAGCCTTAAAATCATGAAATCAAATAATTTTTCCTTTCTTGTGTATGCATCATTCTTTTGTGTGCATTCTAGAACTTGCCATTGTGTCTTCTTGAAACTACATGTGTGTGAAGATTGTTGGAAATGATTTAAGGCCATCTTTGTTTTGACAAGTCACTTAGCCAAATTAATCATTCCAAATGAAATCATATCGTAGTTTGCCCCTTTGAGCTTATTATAATTATTTCTTTGGCAACCTACAAATTTATCCATTTTTATCCATATTTTATATCCTAATCATCTTTGTCGATTAGTAGAAGATTAATGGGGATAAAGTGGTTGAATTGAGCTTACAAGAGAGTTTGGAAAGAGAGAAATAGTGAAAGTGCAAGAAAAGAGGGAGAAAAGAAGAAAAAAAAATGGAGGTTGAGAAAAAAAAAGTGAGTGAAGCTTGTATAAAAGAAGTATAAAGGAGCTCTACTAGAAAAATGAAAAGAGAGCCCTTGGTGAAAAAAGAGAAAAAAACTCAATAGTGGAAGAAGATAAGAAAAAGGTTCTTTATTTTGTTGGATTGATAAATTCTATTTGTGATTAAGGTGGAAAAATGAAAAAGTGGGAATGAGAGTTGATATTGGCAACCAACTTGAATTCTTCACTTATTTGAGGAAAGAGAGAGTGAGAGTTGATAATGGCCGTCAACTTAAAATTCTCTACTAATCTTGAGCTTACTTTTCCTAAATATTTTTCACACCCAAAACCAAAGAATCTACATTAAAACCCTATATAAAGACCTTTTTGATTCAATAATTAACACACATAAAAATAGTGGAGAGCTTAGACTTTTGGCAAGCATATGGTAATGACATGCATTTGAATTGATTTTTGAGAGTATACACTTCTCCCATACACCCTTTGAGTGTGAGAGTGAAAAGCCAAATCTAGAGAGGAGTAGTGGAAGTTACACTTGCTTGCGTTTTCCTAAGCTTAACTTGTACACATTTAAATTGATGTCTCGTTATTTATTTTGATTGAATTGAAATGGTTTTGAAATGACTCAATTCTCATTGATATCTTGATTCAATTCTAGGTGAATTCCTCTCCTCGTTCTTTCTTTTCTTTCGTTGCTCGAGGACGAGCAACACTCTAAATTTGGGGGGTTTGATCGGCGTGAAATTCACCTTGAATTTGGGCTTAAATTGCATGAAATTAATTGGATTTATTTGGCTTTAATACAATAATTAAGTATAATTTTAATGAAAATATTTTTAATTGCTTAATTAGTTTGAGAAAGGTATTTTTGTTCATTTTTGCAGAAAAAAGGTGATTTTGAGGCAAAAAATATATTCTTGATAAGAAAAGGAAGATGTGGGAGAAAACGATGCTCAATTCGGAGTTAAAACGAGGAAAAACGGAACAAAATAAAATTGGAATGGAGAAATTGGGCTGGTTGGTGCTGAATTGGACACACTTGGGCTGCAGAGGGAGCTAATGGGCTGAAGTTCAAATGGGCCTGCAGCCTTTATTAATTAAGAAAGAAGAAGAAGGATGCGGCTGCTGGGTTTTGAACCCGTGACCACAGCCTTACTCACGCCCTTATCAACCATCTGGGCTCGCATGTGCATGCATCAGATTTGCACCCGAAATTAATTTGAACCGTTGCTAGCAGCAGATTAAAATGAAGAAAAAAAGGATCAACTGGGATTCGAACCCAAGAACATCACCATCAGTCGGTTCTTGAACCCAGCGCCTGAACCGTCTGGCCAGACCACACCTTGCGTCCGATTTAGCAGCGGTTCACCCTTTAAACCCACTTCCTGAACCGGTTCTAGCCCAAAAATTCATTAAAAATTTCATAAATTCCATCCATGTCCCATATCCTCAAGTATCCCACATTGGAAAAATAGTCCAACACTCCTCTCACCCTATAGCTATAAATACCACTCATTTGGAAGCCTCACACAACAATTCTCATCCATTAAATTTCATTAAATTGAATCATTAGATTCAATAGTTGAAGAGAGCTTTTTAAGATCTCCACAGTTGAGATCTCTCCCCCTTTCGGGGTGAGGGACCCTTCCGAAGTTTAAATATTTTTCTAGATTAGGATTTTATTATTTTCCAAGAAGGTGGGGACACCAAGGAAAGGATGATCCTCATGGATGTAAAACTTCAATAGGTGAATTCTAATCATACTTATTATCTTAATTTGCTTTGGTGGGTGATTAATGCATGATTATGTTTCTTAATTGAATTTCCGACTATGATTAGGTTATGTTTATGGAATATGTATGCATGCTTTAATTTGGGATTAATGCATTTGATATTAGTGTATAGTGATTAGGTTGTGTATTGTGTATCAACATCTCTTGATGTTGCTTTCACCTTAGTTGCTTTACATGATTATCATATGTGAGTTTTTTCCATTTATTGTAAGAGGATTAATATGGGGGGAGTTTGGCCAAAACCTTCCTATGTTTAGAACTACATAAATGAACACTAGCAAGATTACTTGTGATTAAGTTAGTGAAGGGGACCAAGCCAATGTGAGCATTGTACCTAGAAAGGGAACACTAGTAAAATATCCCTGCCTACTAGAAAAAATTCTTCGTGATAATATCTCTATATTGGTATATTAATATCCGTAAGTACCTATAGAAATTGTGAGCATTGGAGATGATCTAATGAGCCATTTTTACTTGCATCCTATTCATCTTGGTCAAGAGCTTAGGTGTATGTATGATTTAGTGATCGCCCTTACCATGATTAGTTTAAAAATGAAATCAATTAATGATTGTTTTAGTGTATCGAGAAACAACCATTGCACACAAAAATATTGTAATTAGTTTATTCCTTTGCATTTTATTTCCTTTTATTTTTCTTTTCCCTCCTTTTCGATCGTCCCTAACTAATTACGATAATATAACTAAAGGCCATGAATCCTGAATTCTCCCGGTTAGATAATTCAACTTGGTTGCCCTTGCCTACACGATAAGAGTATGCTTGCTCTTTTACATTGAAACTGCGATCAAGTTCAGGCCTCGACATCTCTTTTTTTAATTTTTCTTTTTTCCACGGTATGATGTGAGAATTGGATTCTCATAGTTAACATCTACACTCAACCAACTGAGCTATGACGAATTCTTCGCCTTCATTCTCCTATTTGAAAACACATCTTTGTCATACCCGAATTGATGGAGCCTCGTATTGGATTGTATATTAAAAGTCTATCTTTTTGTATGAACAATGTCATAATAATTTATTTGAAATGAGAATCATACTATCAAATGATTGCGTCTTTAATTTATTTATATGTCGATGCAATAGTCCATTTACTTTATACTGTAGATAATACGTTGTGCGACAACACGTGGAAGATCATATAATTAGTTTCCTTATAAATTATAAACAGATGCTCACAATCGAGATAGACGATAACTCTCTATCGAGATGGTTGTAGTGTGATTTGGTATTAGTTTGTCTTGACTATAGAATCACATTAGTGCACTTTGTGTGTATTGAGCAGGACCGCTTGAGATCGTTCGATTTATACCGACTATATAGGAGAACTTGATCTCTGTTATTATGGATGTTCGTGTTCTTAATCCCTATACAATAACCTCGACATGTAAGGCAGTATGTATTTCTTTGATTCATCAATGAGTGAGATTTACATGTAATTAAATTAAGAAACTCGATGAGTTGGGAAATAGTGCTGTCTCTATGGTATGATGTTGATTGTATAGAAGGAATCTGTATCCAATATAGGTTGATGATGTCCCCTTGAGGAGCTAATAAAGATTATCATGTAAACCCTGCAGGTGGATTTATTCCGGGATGATAATGAGGTTGAGTGGTACTACTCTCGGATGAGATATTAATTAATGGAGTTGTCAGTAACTTAATTAATTAATGGACATTGTATATCTTAAACAAGGGGAGACTAAAAGGCTCGTAATAAGAAGGAGCCCATAACGTAATTATGGAATTAGAACGGTAGTGCAGTAATAATATTTTAGTGGTATGTATTATTATTATTGGACTTAAATATAAGCTTTGAGCTAAGCTTGGATACTTAAGCCCAATAGAGGCCCAACTCTAATTTCTCCTCCTGGTCCCGTTGTAGCCCATATTTAAGTCATCTCAGCTGTCTGGAAACCCTAACTGAAAAGTAATTCATGCCTAACACTATGAGGAGAGTGAGGAAATAGTAGATTGAGAAGATCTCTAAGATCGTCGCCCATATGACGTCGAGATTGGTCTTGGGAATACAGCAGAAGATCGGAAGGTTGTTTGCTGCTGCTGTTCATCAACTTCCACTATTTTTCTTAAATCTTTGTGGAACTCTAAACTGGACAAGAGATACATCGGTGGAAAGCCACTGAAGAGAGGATCATTTTGGCGCATAGATCACTTAAATCGAAGATGAGATGAGAGAGTTATGCCCAAAACGGTGAGGCTGCGCAGGCTGCCGGCGAGAATCTTTCTTCTTCAACATACCCTGGTGAAAGGTAATGCGTTTTTATGTTTTCTTGCTTTCGCTGAATATAGAATCATATGGAACCCTAACAGTTCACGTTAACCAAATGATCGAACGCCAACACCTCAGCCTCTACATCTTCAGCTAATGGAGACCTCGGACTCTTCATCTCCAACTGGAATCTTTATTTTCATATATGGAATATTATCCACCATATGTTCCAACTGAGCTATATACCAACTGATAGTTATTTATTCTTTCTGCTTGCATTCTCAGATCTCTGCCCTCGTCCTCAGACCTTTTTTTTAACATCTCGGCCTCTCAAGGATTTTTCTTTTCCTTCTCCTTTGTTTCTTTTTCTTTCACGCTCTAACCAATTGAGCTAAGAAGGGAATTGACATTATTCTTCTCAAGAATTTAATGTCAACTCCTTTTCATAATGGATACTCCACCTCGGCTACCCGCTTCAACTACGATTGTTCAGTCGCCGGGGTGTTTCAACGTCAGCCTTTCCTACTTTTTCTCATGAAGTCTAAATCTTTCCTGCTACGCTCTAACCAACTGAGCTATGTCAAATTCTTTCTGACTTATTCTCCCATGTTTACTCTCAAATATGGCTAATAGCAGCGCTCTAATCAATGAAGCTACCTCTTGCGCTAATATATTTTCTCATGTTGTCTTCTTTATCCCAACTGGATATGGCTAGTAGCAACGCTCCAATCAACGAAGCTACCATTTTTTTCCAATATATTTTCTCATGTTTTCTCCTTCATCCCAATTGGATATGGCTAATAGCAACGCTCTAATCAACATAACTACCCTTTTGCGCCAAAACATTTTCTCATGTTGCATTCTTCATCCCAATTGGATATGGCTAGCAGCAACGCTCTAATCAATGAAGCTACCCTTTTGCGCTAATACATTTTCTCATGTAGTCTTCTTCATCCCAATTGGATATGGCTAGTAGCAACGCTCTAATCAACGAAGCTACCCTTTTTCGATATGGGACCTTCGCTCCTTCATCCCAGTTTGATTGAATTTAGATTTTTTATTCTTTGCTGAGGAGTCGACGTTTCAGACGCTCTACCTTATGAACTCTGTATTTTCCTTTCTTATCTTCTCATCTTCACTTCTGCACCCATTCCTTTCTTCATGCAAGGTCAGCCTTCATATGCTCTAACTGACCATGCTATTTGAATTCATACTTCTTTCTTATTTTCTTCTTCCTTCTCCAACATGCCTTATATATTTTGAACATGAAGTACCAGGTGGGCTAACCCACCTGGCCACTGTGCTCTTCACTTAAGTGAGAGAGACCCAGTTCGATTCACATTGGGAACAAATTAGGAGGGAGATATAAGGTGACATGGAGAAGGGGTTGTATGGTGCTTAGTGAACTAACTACTAACTATACTAACAACTAATATTTACAGACCAAAAAAAAATTTTGAGCATGAAGACCCTCAACTTCTACCCTCTGATGGATGGAGCATCAACTCTACACCTTGGGTGGAGCCTCGACTTCTATACCTCAGCCGAAACATCAACTACGACATCTCATCTAGATGGAACGTCAGCTTCTACTCCTTAGTTTGGTGGAGTCTTTATTTCTACATCTCACATGGATGACGTCTCAACTTCTACACCTCACATGGATGGAACGTGCTTCTACAACTCAGCTGGATGGAGCCCCATTTTTCTTTATCCAATCTGCATGTAACCACACTCCACACTTTAACCGATTGAGCTATCTCTTTTCCTTTCTCATTTCTTATCTTCCTTATTTCCTTCACTTTCTGACTTTTTTCCTTTCTTATCGGTATCCGATGTTGGTCTTTTTTTCTTTCTTTTCAGCATCGATCGGTCTCTTTCCAAATAAACTCGCCTCGGTAAATTTTTTAACACCTTTTTTACTTTTATGTTCCACCTCTTAGTATCTTTTCGAGATAAACCCTCGGCACCTTTGCGACACGTCACCCTTTTTTATCTTAAAATACCTTTTCTGCTTTTCTTATCTTTCTTCCTTTCTTCTGCCACATGTGTCGGTTTCTTCCTTGGCCTCGGCTTCCCTTTCTGATTTCCTCATTTTCTTTTCCTCTTACCCGACATGTTTATAGTTGATGAAGAAACACGCTCTAACCGACTGATCTATACCTCACATGGGTCAGCCTCTTTCCAAATATCATCAGCATTGCAACATGGATTGGCCTCTTCCCGAATATCCTCGGCCTCGGCCTTGTGACATGGGTCGGCATCGGTAATTTTTTTAACGCATTCTCTTTTTTTCTTACATTCTCTTCCTTTATCTTCTGATTCTCACCCCGATATCATAATGAGAAAGGCTCTAACCAACTGAGCTACAATGTTTATACAGAATGAAGAAACACGCTCTAACAACTGAGTTAGATGGGTCAGCCTCTTCCTGAATATCCTCAGCCTCGGCACTGCAACAGAGAGCAAACCAAACGAGTGGAAGAAAGAGTATGATGATGTGGCAAAGACAGTGGGCCCCACCATCATTAGCAAATGTGCTACATGGGTCAACCTCTTCCCGAATATCCTCGGCCTCGGCATTGCAACATGGGTTGGCCTTTATTTTCTGTTCTATGTCGGTCGTCCTTGACAAGTTTTACAGTTGATGAGAAAAACACGCTCTAACCGACTAAGCTACACATCACATGGGTCTTCCCAAATATCATCGACACACTTTTTCTGCTTTCCTTTCTCTTTGCGTCGGTCGGCCTTGGCATGTTTTACAATTGATGAGAAAAATACACTATAACCGACTGAGCTACACATCACATGAGTCAGCCTCTTCCCAAATATCATCGACCTCGGCCCTTCTTTTCTTTTTTATTACACCTTTTCTACTTTTCTCTTCTTTTCTCTTATGGGTCTCACCCGGACATATTTATAGTTGATGAGAAAAACACGATCTAACCAACTGAGCTACAAATCATATTTTAATTGAAGCCAAACTCCGAGCTTATCCTTTCTTCTTCACATTTAGCGTATACTCCAGGTTTAGCATAAAGTTTATGTAAAACATGCTTTCCACTTCAGATTTAGCATAAGACATACGTAAAACATGCTCTCTACTCCAAATTTAGCATAAGACATGATAAAATAATAGAACATGCGAAATTTCTCTTATTCCATTCTTTTGCATTATTTATTTATTTTTCTTTGATTTTTGCAAATTTAAGATTGGAGATGTTAATCTTACCTCAAATTCATCTCTTAAGATGAGTCCTTCCTCTTCTTTATGTAGAGAATTTTAGTCTCTCATCAGGAGGAATGTGTTAAACATCATTGGCCTTATTCCGATACATGTGAATGTCTACTTCTTTCTTTCTTCAGCGACATACGCTGTTTGGTAGCTCATTTTTTTAATCTTGGATCTCGTTCTTCTTCCTTTTGCTATCGAGCGACACATGCTCTAACCAACTGAGCTATACCCAGTCTTCTTCTTTCCACACAGCGACACACCTTCTTCTTTCTCTCTTTTTTATTCCGAATATCAGTGTTGGCCACTCTAATACTGCCAAAGCTCAACCTTGTCAGCTGAACCGGGGGAGCTAAGGCATATTCATGGATAATATTCCATCTTCTTCCATCATAAAAATTGATGTCGGCCATTCCACGAACACCGTCGAAGCTTATCCTTGTCGGCTTAACCGAGGGAGCTGAGGTGTATTCATGGATAATGGTCTGTATCTTCTCGTTCATTTCTTTAATTCTTTTAGGGTCATCCCGTACTAGGATCGGGATCTATGTTGTTGGTGTCATATATTACGACTCTGGCACTTGGATAAGAATCTGGTTGCCAAATTGGTGCACGTTTCGTCGTAACCGAGTACTTCCTGGTGTTTTTATCGCTCACTTCTTCTATTCGATGGATTTTCAACATTTTTCTCAGATCTTTTCTTCTTGTTGTGAAGAACTTGTGGAGGATTACTTTCTTTGGGTAGTAGTGGCACATGCTGTAACAAACTGAGCTAACTCAGTCGTTTTCTTTCCTCAGCGACACACGCTGCTCTGATGGCTTTTTTCAAATTTGAATATTTTTTGCATATTTTTTTACGGGATCTCATTTTCTTCTTTGGGTAACAGGGTTACGCGTGCTAACCTACTGCAACACCAAATTTTCTCCTTCTTCTTCATCTGCAAGCTGAAGTAAAAGGCCCTGTAAACATCTTCATGGAAGATGGCTAATAGCTTCTAGATCTCCACCCACAAAGTAGGGTTGGGGGAGTTAGTTTGGTTTTCAAATGGAGGAATGAAAGATTTCTGAGAGTAGATGATTGAATCTTTGAAACAAGGGAGTTATGTGACCAGCTCTCTCTTTAGTTTTAGAGAGAGAAATAATGGAATATTTGGATTTTCTGGGTTCTTTCAGTAATAAGAACAGGGTATGAGCCAAGAACCAAGAATGACGAAAACTAATGGCCTCCGATGGGTGACGGCGGCGACGACAGAGAAAACTGCAGAAACTGAATAGAGGAATCGGTTTTCCACAGACGGCGCCAACTGTTGATGGTCATTTTTAGCGGGTTAGGTTAAGATAAATTAAGTTTGGAGTAGCGATTAACCGGACACTAAAACGGACTCATTGAACATAGTAATTTTCTCCATCGCCCTGTTAATTAGGAGCCCTTTCCGTATTATTGCTATTTGTATTTGTGAGTTCCATCAAGAAACATTATATGTAGAGAGAGAAATACATGTGAGTTTGTAGAGAGATAAAGTAAAGTGGAGAAGATGAAGTTGGAGTGAAGTGAGAACCAAGTATCGTGTCCTTCCTATACTGCAGATGCATTGTCTTATAGTGGAGATATTTTAGGCGAATGGTCCCTCTTTGATGTTGTGTTGCCACGTGTCCTCCAAGAAATCTTATCTGTAAGAATGTATAATGAGATCCTGACATGTTATCTTCATGCAAAATGTGTGTCGCTCTTTGGTCGGCTGACATGCTTATTAGGCCGATGATAATTCTTGGTGGGCTAAGATCTGATGACAATAGGTCGATGTAAAGGGCCGAGGGCTGACCTTATCCTCAGTGTCGGCATTTAATTCTGGCTCCTCGGTGTCGGCCTCTGCCACCTTCCTTCTTCTTATGCTCAGTCAACATATTGGTCGGCTTCCTCTGCTTCCATTCTTTCTTGGGTGAATGTTCAAATCTCACTCTTATCCTTTTGACCGTGTATATAAGTCACGCTTATATGGGGTATAAACACCCATAACATGGGGATTAATTTTCAATATGAGTAAAGTTCGTGGTTTTTTTTGCAATTAACCCCTTTATTATTATTATTATTATTATTTAATTTTTTAATTAAAAAATACTACACGAATAAGTGTGATGCATAATTACATATATAATTTAAATATATTAATAATACAAAATATATTTGAACATAGTATTATATAATTACTTTTAAATAATAAATATAAAAAAATTCGGTATTTACGTTACGGTATGCAGTCACTGAAATACTGAAGAAAAAAATTTGGTATATCAAAATACCAAAAATTTAGGTCAAATTATCACATTTGGTCCTTTTAAGTATTTTGTCAAATTATCACAAATTCCCCATTTGATAACTATTGCAATTTTCATTAGTCATTTGTCCTAATGTGATAATTTCTCTAAAAATACAATATATATCTTACATATTTTTTACACTTTATTCATCAATTCCAACAATTTCATTTACTTTTTTTACATTTTATTCATCATTTTAACAACTTTATTTACTTGTTCTCTTTAAATTTCCAACTTATCTCTACTTTTTTTACGTTATATATTTAAAAAACAACACCTCTTAATCTGTGTGCTGATATAAATGGGTATAAATACTCGGAACAGAGGGAGTATTTGTTTTACGATATAGTAAGATTAGATTAAAATAAAATATCAAATCAAAGCTGAAAAGATGAATGGTTTTGTATTTTATGAAAGGAAATTTGTCTGCAATATTTACCTCCTTGGCGAGGTAATTCGCACCAAGATGGTGGAGCTGCCAACAGCGGCAAAAATGACGAAGGAAAGTAATGGAAAAATAAGTTTAATAATTAAGAAGACAATATGTTATTTAATAAGGTATATTTAGTAAAATATGTACTATATTTATATTATTTTAATGGGGGTATTAGGGTACGAATTGTTCGCACCCTTTTTAATTTTTTTTAAATTGATAGCAATCAAATAGAGCCCTTTAAAATACACTTGTTTGATTGAGTCAATGGATAATTCGTCTCACGCACTATGATTCGTGAGACAGTCTCACTCAAGTTTTTGTTATACCCCAAAATTCCTGAACTTGGAATGACGGCTAGGAGCATAAGCTTTTTTCCAAGAGTTAGTCTCTTGTGAATTGGGTTTACGGTGTAAACCTTATTTTCCTCCTTTAATTTAAACTCCTAGCAATACATAGGGTATAATAGAATTAGTAGGGGAAAGACTTAGGGTGAGAAAAAATCAATGTTCACATAATAAGCTATGTAAATCGGGTTTATAAGAGTGTTTGTATTTTTGTAATACCACAACATTCTTTGGTTAGAGATTAAAGCTAGGTCTGGCAATGAATAATAGCACAGTAGCAAGGATGCACATCTCCAGGCTATTTGTGGTGATTAGTTGATGGTGGAGCGGCTACCGAGGCCTTTGCTTCTGCTTTCCTGCTTTGCGCCCTTGGTATACAAATAATCTATCTAAGGCTGTAATCGGACTTATTCCATAAAAATTTTAGATTAAAATATTCATGTCAATAAGAGTTAAATACCTTTAATATATGATAAATATTTTTTGGGTGCCACTAAATACACACCCCTCTTTATTAAATACACACCCTCATAATTATATAATTAAAATAATATTTTTAAAAAGTCTAAATTGCTCTTAATTCATTAAATACACACCCCATATATATTTTCTATTAATCTAATAAGCCTTAAATTTATTAAACTGTTTTATACACTCATATAAATTATCACAAATAATGATAGGTTTAGACGGATCGATGTGGATCGACCTTAACAATTTCGCAAAACAAGATAAGCTACACATTTAAGAAAGAAAAAAATAAGCAGTTTGGTTCAACTGTATAAAGGCAACGAAGAATTTTAGAAAAAAAGAGAAATAAAGATGAAAAGCAACGAAAAATTAGGAAGAAGAGAAATAAAGATGAAAATGGCGTAAAAAGACATCCAAGTGAGATTGTCGGAGGCAGCGAAAGTCGGCAGAAGATGGACGGAGCCGATCCGGAGATCGTGGTATGAAGTGAATTTGTTGCAAAGATACAGTGAAAATATTATTGTGGGTGTGTATGATTTTAAAATTAAAAGGGTAAATTTGGGTTGCTAGGGATGTGTATTTAATAAAGGCAAAGACTTGTGTGAAAGTCTCGACTTGTGTGAGTGTCTCGGCTAGGGACGTATTTAGTGGATCGGGCTGGGTTGGGCTCACCTTGTAACTAGAGCTATCAAAATGGGTTGGTGGGGCGGTTTAATGTATAACCCACCACAATCCACCTTTTGATGGGCTCAAGTAGAGCGGCCCTAGTGGGGCGGGCTACCGGTGGGTCGAGCCACTAGTGAGGCGGGCCGCGGGTTAGCCCACGCTCTACCACCCCCTATCCACATATGATCTACCCACCCCTCACCCACCTACCCCACCACCACCACCACCCACACTCCCAATTTTTTTTTAATTTTAGATTTAAATATTTAAATAATAAAAATATTATCAGCCAATCATATTCCCTACCCACCCCCACTCACCCCCAAAAAAAATTATTTTTAATAAATTTTAAATTTAAATATTTAAATAATAAAAATATTATCACCCTACCCCTACCTTACCCCCACCCACCCACCCCCAAATTTTTTTATTATTTAAATATTAAAATCTAAAATTAAAAAAAATTCGGGGTGGGTGGGTGGATGCTGGGGGTGGTAGGGGTAGGGGTAGGGGGTTAGGGTTGAGTGATAATATTTTTATTATTTAAATATTAAAATATAAAATTAAAAAAATTATTGGGGTGGGAGGCTGGGCGGGTTGGGGTGGTGTGTGGATAGGGGGTAGAATTGAGTGATAATATTTTTATTATTTAAACATTAAAATCTAAAAAAAATTAAAAAAAATTTTTTTAGGGTGGGGGTCGGGGTGGGGTGGGGTTGGTAGGGGATAGGGGTTGGGTGATAATATTTTTATTATTTAAATATTAAAATCTAAAAAAATTAAAAAAAAATTTGGAGTGGGTGGTTGGGCGGGGGTGGGGTGGGTAGGGTTTTAGGGTTTGGTGATAATATTTTTATTATTTAAATATTAAAATCTAAAAAAAATTAAAAAAAATTGTGGGGGATGGATGGGGGTATGGTGGGTAGGGGATAAAGTTGGGTGATAATATTTTTATTATTCAAATATTAAAATCTAAAAATTATATGTCACTTTTTTAAATTTTAATTTATAAAAGTGGGTTGATGTTGGGTTGGTTGGGCGGTGCGGGTTAGCCCACACTTTAGTGGGCTTGAAGTGGGCAAGCTTTTGTGGAGCGGGTTAATTTTAGGTTGAGAAATTAGTGGGTTAAGGGGGTTGGAGCGGGTTGGCCCGTGGGCTCAACCCACTCTTGACAGCTCTACTTGTAACGGGCTGGGCTGAGTTTTTTTGAGAAATCATAGGCCCAGCTTGGCACATGAATTATATGTAACGAGCTGGTCGTGGGCTTGGCCGGGCCAGGCTTCATGGGCCGAATTAGTGGGCTGGTGGGCTATGTTAATAAAAATTATTTTAATTCTAATTTATTAAATGTTTAGACTATAAAAATAATAGTAATAATAATAGTATAATATACATTATGATATTGCTACATTCATCAATATAATTATTATAAAAAATAATTATTAATTAAATATATTTAATTTTTTTATGAAATTTTTGTATAATGATATAATATAAAGAAGATATCAACTTAATATTTTGTAAATAATTTGTTTTATAATTACGAAATCTTAAATTTTCATAACAAGTATATAGAATTTGATTTTTAGAATTTTATCATTATTAAATAAATATATTTTTTATATTTTATATAAAAATAAATTAAATGGGCCGAATTGGCCCGCCTTGGGCCTGGGCTGTGCTGAACATGGGTCGTGGACTGGGTTGAGCTGGGCTTTTCGTGGGCTGGGCTGGGCTTTCTAAAAATTTTTAGCCCACTTGGGGCCTATAATAATACATGAAATTCGACTCATTTAGCCCACGTTACACACGGGCCGGCCCACTTGACAACTATATGTGAGACCATCTCACGTAAGGGCTTACGTGAGACGGTCAAAAATTGATAACTTTTATACTGAAAAGTAATACTAAATTAATGAAAAGTGATAAGGTTATTTCATGAACAATTTAAAATATAAATAAAAGTGATAATATTTTATAGCAAAAGTGATAATGATTTATAACGAAAGTGATAACTATTTAAAAAAGTGTAAAATTGTCTCACGTGAGACGGTCTCATGCAAGACCTACCCTTTAATAAAAGTTGTGTATTTAAGAAGAATGAGTGAGTATTTAACTAACACCTTTTTTTTATATAATTTAAAAATATTTATTTTGGTTGTATTTGAATGCAAAAATGAATCAAATGAGATCTTATAGCCTCGATGATAAACAAAAAAAATAAGATGTTTGGTTAGATCAACCGAACAAAATTAAATATGTTTGGTCATTTGTTCAATTGATCCAAATGAACAGAATCTATAATTGTTCGTTAAACCTATTGGACTTTTTTTTTTTGACAATTTCTTTCGTGAAATCCGACCAAATTACAGAATGAAACTCCTTCGCTCCACATTTCACAGCAAAGCAGAATTTTTTTAAACTTAATAGAACTCATTCGTTGCAGTTGAACAACATCAGACGTAGAAACCAAATAATATTAAATCAATGGAACGTTCAATTAATCTAACTTAACATTACCGAAAATTTTTGATGAAAAAATGTTGATAGATTTGAAATGTTAAACAGCTGTTAAAGAATATTGAATTGAAAGTTTAAACAGAACACACCCTATTAAAAATTCTTTTAAATGAACATGAGTTACAAAAATATAATTCTTCGTATCAAGAGAATAAAAGTTTTTTATTTTGGAGTATGTTTAATAAATATATACTCTTTCTTAGAATTTACTATTGGGTATAATTAGTGAATGAGTTAAGAGTTTTTCCAAGAGACTCCTTCCTTAAAATTTAAGGAGCATTTTCATAAAATAAAGAATAATTTTAATTTTAAAGTCATATTGTTTTTATGCTTCAACACATATTTTAAAATTTGATTCACTCTTTTGTGATATGGATTTTTGTGAGACTGTTGTAAGACGAGTCGATCCATTACTAAATTATGTTTATTATATAGGTAAAATATACTTATTTGTAGTTAAAGTATGTCAATAATGAATCATATTATAACGCCCTAAAATCATACTTTAATTTATCATTTATCATATTTTAGAAAATATATTTTAACAACCATTAAGCATACTTATCTATATAATATGTATACTTTAACACGTCTCACAAACAGTCTCACATATATAATGTCTCACAAGAAAATTTATCTTAAATTTTATTTTCAGATGTTTATATAATACATTTTTTTTCTCATTTATTGATTGCTTAAACTATTTCTCTTAAGTGAAAATGCTAAGAATTAAATAGCATTTTATGAAATAATAAAGTATGAAGAGAGTGACTACCCTACAACCGGTCCTACTAATATTTTGGTGGAACCGGATCCTAAATTGAAATCTTGCGAATCTTAAATCTGTGCTAATTCCACCAGTTTTGCCGCTGTATGTTATCGACAGCCCTCAACTGCCGAGCCCCACCACTGGAACTGCTCGCACCGCCAGAGATTGCAAACCATGCCGCTGTCTCGGGACAACCACCACCCGCCCGATTTGCTCTGCAATTTATCGAGATACTATGGGTATTGAGGCCCCGCTGAATGGTTCCAGCGTGCTCTAGCAGACGATCGGTAAGTGTGGATCTGCCATGATCAATGTGGGCAAAAATGGATAAATTGCGAATCAATTCCGGCGGAAATTGCACTAAATCGAAGCCGTCCTTCTTGGCTAGAGTTTCTCTGTCAATCTTCGCTAGCATTACGTGGTACATCAGCAGCCGGATCTGCTACCACCGCTGGAAGAGCTTTGCCCTAGTAATGGAAAATGTGGTATTCAATCCACCCAATTTGTTCGAATAGTTGAATTAAACCGTGGAAAGAAAATATTTTGCATGGGTTTTGAGGAATAATGGAGGAATATATATAGTTGAGTGATAGACTTGGAGAATAAGGAACTTTGTTAATTGTTATGGAAGAATTTACATGTGGATATATTGTTAGTAATTTGGATATAATTCGATCTGACGAAGAATTTAGTGAGAGAAAGGGAGAATGAAGTGGGGTAGAGAGAGGGAAGGATGTCCTGGAGTGGAGTGATGTGTTCATCAATCAATAGTTACCCCAATCCTGATTAATTGAAGTTTGATGGCACAGGAAAATATGGATGGCAATGCAACCGAATTCAATGAAGAAATGAGTGAGCTACACCTATACGAGACTAGCAATGATGATTTCCAAGGTGTTTCTCTAATAGGACTCGAGAGAAAACTGCATCAAGTGTTGGAAGAACGACCGTTGAAAAGGATAAATGAGTTCGAATCAGCTTTGGATTATGCTATGCGACAACTTGAGGAAAAAGAAAGAGAGCTCTCAGTAAAAAAAATTTGTATTTATAATAAAATAAATACAAATTGGAGTATAAAGATAATTTAGACGGATTTAATATGAAAGATAATATAAACGGGTTACAATCTCTAATCAATCCTCTGATTCTTCTCTCGAACCAATTTGGCTTGACTTTGACTTGTTACTTGACTTTGACTGGAGTGTGTTGACTATGCTGACTAAGTTGACTGCATATGTGTTGAGTTGGATCTTCTGATGAAGCTTATTCGAGCTCGGATGTGTAGTCTTAACGTTGATCCGGAGGCATCGAACCTTTGCTCGGATTGAACGTTGACTTGAAGACTTCTTATTGAAGAACATCGTTCAATTTGGTAGAGCACCGTTGACTTCACGAAGACAGCTGGATGAGTCTGAATGGAAGAAACGTCCAATCTGAGGGACTTAGCACCTTGATCTCAGGTTGAGTGTTGTTTCTGACCAATGTTGGATCGGAGGGGTGTAGAACCTTGATCTCTGATCGGAGGCTGTTGACTTGAAGAACGCCGGATCGAAGGAGCTTGGCACCTTGATCTCTGATCGGAGGCGGCTGACTGGAAGAACACCAGATCGGAGGGGCTTAGAACCTTGATCATTGATCGGAGGTGATTGGCTAAAAGAATGCCGGATTGGAGGGGCTTGACACCTTGATCTCTGATCGCAGGCGGTTGGCTGGAAGAACGCCGGATCGGAGGGGCTTGACACCTTGATCTCTGATCGGAGGTGATTGACTTGAAGAACGCCGGATCGAAGGGGCTTGACACCTTTATCTCTGATTGGAGGTGATTGGCTGGAAGAACGCCGGATCGGAGGGGCTTAACACCTTGATCTCTGATCGGAGGCGGTTGACTTGAAGAATGCTAGATCAGAGGTGCTTGACACCTTTATCTCTGATCGGAGGCGATTGGCTGGAAGAACGCCGGATCGAAGGGGCTTGATACCTTGATCTCTGATCGGAGGTGGTTGACTTGAAGAACGTCGGATCGAAGGGACTTGACACCTTTATCTCTGATCGAAGGCGGTTGGCTAGAAGAACGTCGGATCAGAGGGTCTTATAACCTTGATCTCAGATCGCAGGCCGTTCTTGGCTTGAAGATGCTTGAAGATCTCAAGGGAGCACTGCTCGTATTCTTGATCTCTTCAGAGGCATCTGCGTCTTCAGAATTTTTAGTGTGTTTGGAATGAATGGAGGAGGGCTCCTTATATAGGTGAAGAGTGAGGAAGCCCCATAAATAACTCACAATTCGATTGGTCCAGAGCTGATTTGACCTGATTCTGCGGGCTTGGGCCTTTCCATGTATAATGCAGTTTGATTGGTTGATCCTTAATTTGACCTAATTCTGCGGGCTTGGGCTTATTTGACTGGGTCTGTCCCAATTATCAATTATTCACTAATTTATTTTAGAAATTTATTTATTTAAATCCTTTAATAAATAAATAATTAATTGATAATTATTGCATTAATTTGCCACATATTTTCCTTTAATAGACAATAAAATTCAATTGCTTACAAATGCCCCCTCGCATTTTGTTCACGAATGCCTTTGTGTTGAAGTGAATAAATTATGATAATCCATTCCTGATCAACATAATTGAATTTTATTGCTTGCCTCACCAACTTGATATAAGTAACCTGAATTATGACTGAACATAATGAAGTGCTAAGCTGCTTACGTGCCTCTTTGAAGAGAATCAAGTCATAACGTAGTTCAAAGGAATATAATTTAGTGTGGATGGGGAGTGTCGTACACATTTTATACTCATGCGGGCCAGGAGTAACATGCAGTTTAGGCTCGTGCGTCATGGAGCGTTGAACTTGAATTTGCTGACAGTTTATACATGTATCAATGATTATTGAATTTGAACTTGTAGACAGTTTATACTCGTGTTAAGGAGCCTTGTGTGGACATTTTTCACTCATGTCGAGGATCTTTGTGTGTATAGAGTTTATTCTATTCCCAAGGAGAGTTGATTTGATGTGTAGATAGTTTATACTCACATCAAGGAGCGTAACTTGAGGATTTTAGATAGTTTAAACTCGTATCAAGGAGTATTGTGTGGACATTTTTAGCTCGTGTCGAGGAGCGTAACATGTAGATAGTTTTAACTCATATCAAGGAGCGTTGTGTGGATAGTTTTAGCACATATCTACGAGTGTAATGTGTAGAGAGTTTCGTCTTTTCTCAATGAGATTTAATTTGAGTTAGACAGTTTAAGCTCGTATCAAGGAGCATTATGTGGATAGTTTTATCTTATATCAATGAGCATAATATATAGATAGTTTAAGCTCGTATCAAGGAGCATTGTGTGGATATTTTTAGCTCGTGTCGAGGAGCGTAACATGTAGATATTTTTAGCTCATATCAAGGAGCATTGTGTGGATAGTTTTAGCTCATATCAAGGAGTATAATGTGTAGAGAGTTTCGTCTCTTCTCAAGTAGATTTAGTTTGAGTTAGACATTTTAAACTCATATCAAGGAGCATAGTATGAACAGTTTTAGCTCGTGTCAATGAGCGTAACATGTAGATAGTTTAAGCTTATATCAAGGAGAGTAATGCAGATAGTTTTAGCTCATATCAAGGAGCGTAAATGTGTAGAGAGTTTCGTCTATTCTCAAGGAGATTTAATTTGAGTTAGACAGTTTTAGCTCGTATCAAGGAGCATTGTGTGGATAGTTTTAGCTTATATCAAGGAGCATAACATGTAGATAGTTTTAGCTCATATCAAGGAGTGTAACTTTAAGATTTTGGATAGTTTAAACTCGTATCAAGGAGTATAGTATGGACTTGAGAGATTTCAAATAGTTTAAGCTCGTATCAAGGAGCGTAATGCAGATAGTTTTTGCTCGTGTCAAGGAACTTTGACTTGAGGATTTTAGATAGTTTAAGCTTATATCAAGGAGTGTAGTGCAGACAGTTTTAGCTCGTGTCAAAGAGCTTCATGTGAACAGTTTTTGCTCATGTCGAGGAGCATTGTGTGTAGATAGTTTTCGCTCGTATCGAGGAGCCTTGAATTTGATTTGTGTTAGATAGTTTAGGCTCGTATCAAAGAGTATGACTTGACGCTTTTAGATAGTTTAAACTCGTATCAAGAAGCATGATATGTGGGATTTTAGATAGTTTTAGCTCATATCAAGGAGCATAATATGAACAGTTTTCGCTCGTGTTAGAGAGCTTTGACTTGAGAGATTTTAGATAGTTTAAGCTCGTATCAAGGAGCATAATGCAGACAGTTTTAGCTCATGTCAAGGAGCTTTGACTTTGATTTATCAACAATTCATTGCCCCCAATCTAGGAATGCGCTGCTTTCTCTTGCTTCAACTTCATTTCTATGGATCTTTATAGACACCGCAACTTTTGTTTGCAGTTCTTCCTCATCGGGATCATCAGAAAGCATGCCTTCAAACTCATAAGACTCTTGAATAGAGGGTCATTCGATGTCATTTTATGTCAGGCTCAACTCCATGTCGTGAGCTCTTGTAGCTAGCTCTTCAAAAGCTTTAGGCCGAATTCTTTGGAGTATGTAGTGATGATTCCACTGCATCCCTTGAATGCACATTTCAATAGCTGAAGTTTCTGACAACTTTTCTTTGCAATTGAGGCTTAGGCTCCTCCATCTGTTGATGTAGTTTATGACATATTCTTCATCTCTTTGACAAATATTTGTTAGTTCCATCATGCTAACAGTTCTTCGTGTGCTATAGAAATGTTTGAGAATACTTTTTCCATTTACCCCCAATTGTCAATGGAGTTAACTTCCAAGTCGATGTACCAATCGAAGGCATTTTCTTTTAGAGATCGGACGAATTGTCTCACCATGTGATCTCCGTAGGTCCCCGCATTATTGCATGTCTCGACGAAGTGCGCCACATGTTGTCTTGGGTTGCCTTTGCCATTGAATTGTTGAAATTTGGGAGGTTGGCAGTCAGTTGGCATTCTCAAGTTGTCAATTCTCTTTGTATATGGCTTTTTGTAGGTGGTAGGAGATTTGGAGCTTACTTCAAACTTGTCTTTTATCATCTCTATGACGATGTTCTTTAATTGGTTGATATGAAGCATTCCGTCAGCTGAAACTTCTACTTTATCCTCAACTTGCTTCTTTTCAGGTGAATGATGTTTCGTCGAGTCTTCCTCCTCGTGCTCATCATCAACTTTTTTCTTATTTACATGACTTATCTCCGCATTATCTATTTTCTTCATAAGTATGGAGATCTTTACGTCTTGAGCTTCCATGTGCTTGTTGAGTCATTCAATGGCTCTCATCATACTTGCGAGTTGATCCTCAATGGTCATAGCACTTGTCGTCATCACTGCAGCTTCAGTTGAGGCAGGTGGTGAGCTTCGCATGGAGCGAGGAGTTGAGCAGACAGAGTCATCATCACTATCTTTATCGCCCTGCAATGGCTTATTGAGAGTAATCCCCACCATATGGTTTGTCACTGAGGAGCTTTCGAGCATAATTCTTGTAAAGTCTTCAACCTTGTTAGTTTGCAACTTTGAAGGCTTTGATGAAGTAGGTCTTCGTATCGCAATCTTTAGTGGAGTCACTATTTGAGTCTTCACAGCTTGCAGCTCTGAAGGCTTTGAGGTAGATGACCTTTTGATCGCGATCCTAAGAGGAGTCATTATTTGTGCTTGTAGAGAGAAGAGATGAGACGTAGAGACGGTCCCACTAGGTGTGCTGACCAATTTGGCTTGACTTTGACTTGTTGACTTGACTTTGACTGGAGTGTGTTGACTATGCTGACTATGTTGACTACGTATGTGTTGAGCTGGATCTTCGGATGAAGCTTGTCCGAGCTCGGATGTGTAGTCATGACGTTGATCTGGAGGCATCGAGCCTTTGTTCGAATTGAACATTGACTTGAAGAATTCTTATTAAGAACGTCGTTCAGTTTGGTAGAACACTGTTGACATCACAAAGACAACTGGATGAGTCTGAATGGAAGAAACGTCCAATCTGAGGAGCTTAGCACCTTGATCTCAGGTTGAGTGTTCTTTCTGACCAATATTGGATTGGAGGGGTATAGAACCTTGATCTCTGATCAGAGGCTGTTGGCTTGAAAAATGCCGGATCGGAGGGGCTTGGCACCTTGAGCTCTGGTCGGAGGCGACTGACTGGAAGAACGACGGAACGGAGGGGCTTAGAACCTTGATCTTTGATCGGAGGCGATTGGCTTGAAGAATGCCGAATTGGAGGGGCTTGACACTTTGATCTCTAACCGCAGGTGGTTGGCTGGAAGAACGCCAGATCGGAGGGGCTTGACACCTTGATCTCTGATCGGAGGCGGTTGACTTGAAGAATGCCGGATCGGAGGGACTTGACACCTTTATCTCTGATCGGAGGCGATTGGCTGGAAGAACGCCGGATCGGAGGGGCTTGACACCTTGATATCTGATCGGAGATGGTTGACTTGAAGAACGCCGGATCGGAGAGGCTTAAAACCTTTATCTCTAATCGGAGGTGGTTGGCTAGAAGAACGTCGGATCGGAGGGGCTTAGAACATTGATCTCGGATCGCAGGCTGTTCTTGGCTTGAAGATATTTGAAGATCTCAAGGGACCATTGCTCATGTTCTTGATCTCTTTAGAGGCGTCTGCATTTTCAGAATTTTATTGTGTTTAGAATGAATGGAGGAGGGCTCCTTATATAAGTGAAGAGTGAGGAAGCCCCATAAATAACTCGCAATTTGATTGGTCCAGGGCTGATTTGACCTGATTCTGCGGGCTTGGGCCTTTCCATGTATAACACAGTTTGATTGGTTGATCCTTGATTTGACCTAATTCTGCGGGCTTGGGCTTATTTGACTGGATCTGTCCCAATTATCAAGGCAAAAACTTGTGTGCGCCCGGGTGCACAGGAGCACATTTCGTGCGCCTTTAAAATTTTGTGTTAAATTGTGTACCCTTTAGTATAAAGATATGTACCATGGCAAAAACTTGTGTGTGCCTGGGCGCACGGAAACACATTCCGTGCGTCTTTGAAATTTTATGTTAAATTGTATACTCTTTAGTATAAATATGTGTACCCTTTATTTTCTGAAGAAAAATAAAAAATATTAATAAAGTGCATACCCTTTAGAACAAAATGGTGTACCTTTATTAATTAAAGTGTATACCCTTTAGACCAAAGCAATGTACCCTTACCCATAATACTAAATTCTAAAGGCACACGGAATGTGTTCCCGTGCGCCCGGGCGCACACAAGCCTCACTCAATTATCAATTATTCACTAATTTATTTTAAGAATTTATTTATTTAAATCCCTTAATAAATAAATAATTAATTGATAATTATTGCATTAATTTGCCACATATTTTCCTTTAATAGGCAATAAAATTCAAGCGTCTACACTCTCACACTCTGCCTGCATAGTAGCTCAGCACCTTCCCTTCATCTCAAGCTTATTAGGGCAGGTAAAACAAGATATGGAAGAGGAAGTTTCAATCATGGAGATAACAGCTGCATCTGCAAATGTAATATCCAAGCAATCTAGATAAACGTTGGGCTGCAATTTTAATTTTCAGATACTTTTAGGTTCTTTTCTTTTCTTATAAATTTTGGGCTCTTACGTATCTCAATTGGAATAATTTTAGTGTATGACTTTTTCATATCTAATATTGTAACTAATGGCAGCTAGTGTTTTTTTTTTTCATTTATATAATCTAACTGACTTTACTACACAAATTTGAATCACTTGTTTTATTATTTTCTTCCACATACTTGAGAGGATGAAGGTGGATGATACACTTCCAAATTTAATAATGATGATTTAATTTTAATAGGAGCATGGTTGATATCTCACGAAATTTTATTTTGTTGCAATACTTAACATGATTTTAATTTTCAATTTTGTGAATTGTATATATAGAATTTCAAATCAAAGAGTGATTCAATTAATTTTAAAGAGTAATCTAATTATTTTTATCGAGTTATCCAATTAATTTCAAAGAATAATCTAATTATATGCATACAATTTAATTCTTTAATGTTCGTAATTTTATTTTTAGAAATGCAGTTACCAAATGCAGTTTTGGAAATGGAATCACTGCTCAAATGTTGCAAATCAGGCCACACGTCTACCTCGCGCGACTCCACAACCCATTTGTTCAAAACATCAGCATAGCTCACACGGAAGGTAGGTATCTTAAGCTGTGTCAAGTAAAGCAAACCAACCCCGACTCACTACACACGCACAAACAATGTTGTATTGAATCAAGTCCAAGATTCTTTACTTGAGAATGAAACAAGAAAACCTTCAATTCCTCGAGATGGAAAGCAGGGTTGATGATCTTTCTGTGTTTGGCCCATTTCTCAGTATTAAAATTGGATTTTTACAGTCCAATTAATTCATTATAAAAAAAACTTTATTATTAGAAAATCGGTGTTTTAAATGAAAGAGTAATCCAATTCATTATAAAGAGTAATCTAATAAATTTTAAAGACTAACCTAATTATTTTTATAGAGTAATAATTCAATTAAGTCATTATAAAAAAGACTTTATTATTAGAAAATCGGAATCTCAAATTAAAGAGTAATCCAATTCATTATAAAGAGTAACCTAATAAATTTCTAATAGTAACTTAATTATCTTTATAGAGTAGTCCAATTAATTCATTATAAAAAAGACTTTATTATTAGAAAATCGAAGTCTTATATGAAAGAATAATTTAATTCATTATAAAGAGTAATCTAAAAAATTCCAAAGAGTAACCTAATTACTTTTATAGAGTAATCCAATTAATTCATTATAAAAAAAACTTTATTGTTAGAAAATCAAAGAGTAATTCAATTTATTATAAAGAGTAACCTAATAAATTATAAAGAGTAACCTAGAAGATAGTGATTAACTAAATCAATATAAAAAGTAATCCAAAAGCTTGTTTATAGTATCCCAATTATTTGTAGAGAGTAGCCCAATTAATTGAAAAGCATAACCTAGAAGATGTTGATCAAATAGAACAATATATAAACAAATTACTAATATAAAGAGTAATCAAATTCATTATAAAGAGTAACCTAAATAATAGAAAAAAGTAACATTGTTCACCAAACAGAACGAACATAAATAAATTAACATAAAAAATAATCTAAAAGTTTATTCATAATAACTTAAATCATTACAAAGAGTAATCCTAATAATTAAAAAAGAATAACTTATTAGAACATATTGAGGAAATAGAACAATATATTATTCACCATGAAAAAATATAAAATAAAATTGATCATCTCACAAAAATAATCCCACCTTTGGAAACCTTCTCTTCAACTTCCTACAATCTCTTGCTCTCAACTGTGCACTCCAACTCCACGTGTGGAGTACTATATAAGATGTATAATTCACTTCACCTAAAGGAATCTATTAGGCCAAAAATTCATGCTAAAAGAACATGAAATTCATTGGATATTAAAGATGCTGAGCAACTAAAAGAACCTGCAAGTAATATTCGCAATGGCAGAGGCCGCAGTGATTTGCCGCTCTGCTGCAATCTTGCTTGCCATCAAATCTAGCTATGATGTTCCAGCAGCCAATGCTGTGAATGCTATAACGTTAGCATCAATACCTGCATTATTACTAATGTTATATGCAAGGCTTGCTGAAAAATCAAAAGCTACATGCAATTCCTTGTTTAGGAAATGTGAACCTGCGACACAGCTTATAGCATCCGTAAGCTTGGTCACAATGTAAGCTATCCCACTGAATTAAAGAAAAAATGAAAGATATCCATCTGTGAGCAAATCTGATATGGAGGTACAAAAGCGTGAAAATTGGGTGGGAAGTGCGTGAGGGATCCACCGATTTTATGCAGAAAATTAGGTTAAATCCGAACGGGAAGAAGATGAGCTCGTCAGTGGCGGCGGCCGCCGTGATCAGAACGGCGTTGCCTTTGCCAGGTTCGAATTTGGGGAACTCTTCGTTTCCACAAGAAGACATATTTTGAAATTACGATTTACTGCAATGAAGAACGTGATTAGGAGAAGAAGAAGGGGAAATCGGTAGGTGGGAGATAAGATAAAATTGATCAGTGAAGATTTCAACGCGAAGAACAGCCCAGATTCGTCGTCGAAGATGAAAAGCGAAGGGACGAAGAAAAAGGCCCAATTCACGCCTGATCCGAATTTTTCAGTTTTTAATCCATTTTTATCAAAAGATCTGGTTGCACCAATTTGGAAAAACAAGTCTAGCCTATTCAAGTCTTTGTCAAGTATGAATAATGTTTTTGACTCTCCAAATTTGAAAAGAAAAGATTATTCTTTAAATTGAAAATTTAAAATAAAAAATATATTGAATCTTGATTTTATTTTATTTCTCTTTAAAATGTGAGTAATTTTTTTATTTTTAAATTAACTTTTTAAGTTGCTCCAAGTATAGCAATAGTTTTTTCACTGCAAATTTAAACAAATATCGGGTGTAATAAATAAAAACTCGAAATACCGCGACCCAATACCCTTACCTTCCACCCAAACGACTGAACATTTTCCTTTAAAAATTTCAATCAACTCGATAATCTAAATTTGTCTAGAGAGTTTTATATTCACCGAAAATTAAGCATTCGATTGACGTATGATTTCCTCAAAATTGAAGTTACAAACCATTATTTTAAACTGCATTTGCGGAATATAATCCAATCTTGTAATAAAAATGACTAATGCCAAAACGGTTGGGCAACTTTATAATCAACAATCAAAATAAGATGTTTCGTAATGTAGATACACCTACTTCAGGAAATTTATGCATACGTTTTTTTTTATGTAGATACGCTAACTAAAACCATTTGGGATCATATATTCCAAGTAGCATTCCATCGGGTGTTCCAACAACGCTAGATGGATGCCACATAATTTCAAAAGATTGAGTCTCTTGTGTGCCCGGACACACGGATTTAGATTCGTGCCCCTTTGTAATTTCTGTGCCCCCTGTACAATTTAAACTCCCTAGCAATACATATGTTTAAATAGAATAAGGAGAAGAAGGGTTGTGTTCACATGGAACACGGACCGTGTCTCCGGGGTTTAAAAAGTGTGATGTGGCATCCATATGGTGTTGTTGGAACACCCGATGAAATACCCGTTGGAATAGGGAATTTGTATTCAACTAAAACCGGCACAAAAATAGTATTTTCAAAGCAGACAAAAAGTTCCATGAGCCATATATGAAGATAAAAATGTTAAATTTGTAAAAACACTGATTAAAAGTTATCCTAAATCTCAACTCGGTCCATTGGCAAATCTGAAACCATACCCACTTGTATGTTACCCAGTTGGAGAAAGGTTGAGCGCGCTACCGAAATCTAATCCGCTGGAAGAATATCTCGGAATGAAAAATCATGATACGGAGGAGCTGACAAAAGGGAAAAAAGCTTGTTTAAACGTATGAAGTTGGAATGTCCACAAGAGATTTAAGACACGACACGTTTTGATTGAAGTGGGATTTGCTAGGATAGTTACCTTCTTGGCCACCTAGGAGGTAGAATGGAACATGAGATATCATTTTATTATGGCCTTCTTTCCAGTTGATGGTGCCTGGATACTGCATAAATTCACTTGCAGGGCTGGAAGTTCCCAATACAGACATACATACTGCAGGTTCATTCATTAAACCCAAAAAATCCTGAGCACGTTTCCACACTCTTGCATCTGAAATTCGAGAACGAGCGACCTGTAGTAGTTAGGGTAAATTCATAGCGTATCAGATTATCTGTGCCACAAGTTCATGGCGCGTGCGTGTGAGTACAGTAGTGCATGGATCCAAAAACTGCTATACCCAATAGCTTAGCAAGCAATAACTTAAAAGAATGATCTTGTAAACGATGTTCTAATTCGTACCTTTGCCAAGGAAACACGGGCCCTTGGTAGCAATTCACGGTGATAAGTAGCTAATTTTGCTATTGCAGTCACAACGAAACATAGAAGCCTTGACTGAGACGACTTCCTAAAGCTAGAACTTCCGGAACCATGGACTGCTTCACCTAACCCCAAGCGACTTCTCCACAATTTAATGGGGAGGTATAAGAATCAGGAAAAAGAGTTGCCAGAGAAAATTCCCTACATTAGTGCATGCACATTAGAAAACGTTATGTACCTTGAAGAAAGGTTTTCATAGAGAAGTAATTCCAAACTCTCAAAAAGTTCATGAGCTGCATCTTTGTGAGATCCACCATACTCCCCGATGGCCCAACAAAGCTGTAATGCCAACTCAGTCTGCACAAGATAAGATAGGACTTTGATAATGTTGAGGTGAGAAAATCACTGTTCATTTATAAAAGGAAGGGCCTTGCATGTTGGACCTTCGTAGGGTTATCATAAGCTTCACCAAGTCTGTCCACAATAGGTTTCTGCAGTGAAATACGTATTAACATCCCTCATTAAAAAGGCTTAAAATATCATGTACAGTACAAAGGAAAAAAAAAAGGATTCCTCTGCCCAGTTCCCAAACATTTTAGTATGAGACGGAAATCAAAAAGTTTTAAACCAACTCTGCAGTGTGTGGAGATGTTGCTTCATTAAATAATGATGTGCTTTTAACAGATATAAGTATATATTCTTTGCATTCTAGAATATGATTCTAAGATTCTTCACTAAGTTACAATTCTACTTCACAATCTTCGAATAATCATTTTCCTTCTATCTAATAATTTTTAAGATACACTAGCCAGAAAGTATGGAACTTATGCAGATTAAGAAGGTAATAAATTGCAAAGCCCATTTTAGGGGAATCATAAAACTAAATTGAATATGAACATAATCCATGGATGATAATGGATTATTTAAGAAATTAGGATATAAATAAGGGCTGGTTTTATTTGTGTTATTTCATGCAATTACTGATTTTTCTTTAGCAATGTAAAGTATACAACACGTGAGCTTTGTGAAGAAGAGAACCAGAAAACAACTAATCAAATTCACATTCTTTTTCCAAATTTTCTGTCAAATCCTTTCTCTTCTCACTCAAACAAAATTCTACTTTATACATCAATAGCTATCCACAACACTTCCTCTCTGTTAGATTAATTTTCCTCCCACATAAGAATAGAAGAACCACTGTTTCAGGTCCAAACCTACAAAACCTTGCATCAGGTCTACAAATTACGTGTTCTAGACGTCTAGTACACATGCAAATAAACTAGGAGTGACATAACAAGCCTAAACTCGAACAAGAAAAGGATATGAGCTACCACGACACAAACACTACACGATACGGATGTATACCAACACCAACACATCATGTTGACACCACACAATAGCATGCTAAGAAAATAAAAGAATTAAACAATAAGATTCAACACAATAATGACACCATAAGAAAATAAAATTTAACACAAAATGATACATTAAGACACAATAAGAACATAAAATTTTCATAACATGTTTTTGTGTCATTTGTAATGGTTACATGTAACTATTTAACAGGTTACACGAACATGACATAAGACTTCCGGGTGGATCGGGTCTTATCATGCTGGCACGAAAATGTCAAGAACACAATTAGCCTGAAATAAAAAATTATACATATAGCCAGATCAACTTTATAGGCTTCCAGATCTAATGTGTATAATTAATTATTTATTTTTTGGCTACCTAGTTTAACATGTTAGATCTCAACTTCAACATTCACCATTTCTAAACGATGGTTTTTGTGTAACTTATATCATGAAAAACACACAGTGGAAAAATTAGCAGTACAAATTTGGTAAAGCACTACCTTGGTTTTTGTGCAACTTATATCATGAAAAACACATAGTGGAAAAATTAGCAGTACAAATTTGGTAGAGCACTACCTTAAGTAGTGCAATAAATTGTGGAGACCGATGAAAGGCAGCAAGCATGAACTCTAAGAGTCTCTTTTGAACCTGCAAGTGTACACAATACGCATCATACACTTTACTCATATGATCTTCCACGGACAGATGATAAATCGACTCAAAGTCTGTAGCAAGAAATGAGCGAGGAGAGTGGAAGTGGGCAAAATCTGTTAAGTTAATATAACACTGATCACTAGACATGCCCTCGATACAAAACAAGGAACTTGTTAAAAAATGGAAATAACGAAATTTAGTAATAGAATATCTTACCTCGTAACAGAAAATTCTGTCAGGAAACAATGTTGAATATCTCGCCATAATCAGAGGAATCAAAGCACATATTAAGGCTGGCACATAAACACATTAGGATCAACACAAAAGATCGATCACCTTTTGACCACAGGTAGACTTGCAGTAAATATGTCATCAGTTAAGTCAATTTTTAACTTGATGGTACATGAGAATAACAGTTTCCACCATACACATACAGTCATTGGAATCAAGAACTGCAGATGTGAAATAGGAATCAAGGAGTCGTGGTGCTATTTTGAGTGATTCTTTCAATCTATTGGACAGAGGGGCATTGATAACAGCCTGCAACGCTGTTGCCATTGCAGGAGATGTCCAGTGACGTTCCTGGAATATTAGAGAGTCAATTAACAGGTATTTTTTCTGGTAAACTGACATATATAATTAAGCTACTTCTGCAACTCTCGGGGATAACCATAAATTAACTAAGAACTCCAAGGTAAAATCAGATCAATCAAAAATTGATAGTGAACATAGTACATGTTTAACTTGAAAAGCATTACAGAAGCTGCGTAAAACGTAATAACTGGTGTCAATCTTGATCATACTTAATTTTGGGTAGCATCAAACACATTGCTTGACCAATTAGAGAAACAAGAGACACGTGTTACTGAGTGACGACTAACTGGAAATGATGGTCAAACTTAAAATGGTCAAGTATGAACACAGCAAACTTATCCCCATACATGAGCCTCAAAATAATTGAATGTATTCATTTCTCATTGAATAATGAATCTTTAACACAACCCCCCCACCGCCCCCCGCCCCCGCTCCCCAAACAATAAAACTTTAATAGTTTATTGCCAACATTAGTTCAGAACCACTTTTTTTGCAATACTTTAAACATGCCCAACTTTATTGAAATGATTTTAGACTGATCAAGCTAGATTTAGAAGTGCTGGCAAAGGAAACAATAGCATGGATTCCCATTTGACACAACAAAAGTTCAAGAGCCAAAAAGCTCTAGTCATCATTTCATCCTAGCAACTGCACAGAAAGGACCATACAGCAAGACCGTCATTCTCATCCTTCAGAAGATCAAGAAATAGTGGGTCAATTGCAGCCATTGGAGTGCTATCTTCAGATTCAGAATCTGCACTTCCATCTCCTATTGTAGAGCCAGTATAAGCCTCATCCATAAGGGCAAGGAGCATCTGTTTTCATATAGGAGTAAAATGCATCAATCTTATAGATATTATATGCATCATTATAAACAGATTTCACAAAATATATAACATAAATAAAAATAGGAAAAATAAATAAATAATTCAATATTGACCTCAGGAGCTGCACTTTTTTGAATTGAAGCTATGCTACTCCCTACAAGTGGCCCTGAACTTTTTTCCACCTTTTCCAGAGCCACAACCAGTACTAGCCAAACAATGGAAAAATAGTCACAACATAGAAACAATAATAATAATTTCAGTCACTTAAACAAAATATATGCATGTGAAACTATTCAAGGACTCTTAGCATATGAGATAGAGTGGAAGTGCTAAACATGTGATCAAAACTTTTCCCCTCACATATCTCAGCTTAAAACATCTACATGAGACCCCACAGGGTTTACCTTAATATGATGACCTAAGATGATGTGAAAATTAACAAATAAAATATGAAATATACTCATTCTTGAGCTACATAGGAAAACATCTAAAATAAGATGCTAGATGAAGCCCTCCAAAATCCAAAGTAAAATGTAAAGGCATGAAATCACAAAGTAGTTCCCATGACATCAAGAAAGAACTCACTAGGTAAATCTAAAAGGTGAGGAAACAAGGGAATGAAAGATCCAAGTGAGACGAATCCTGAGAAAACTCTTAGGAATAAGTTTTCTAACCTGCATGAACAAAGAGAGAGAGAGAGAGAGATGAATATCCACAAGCATAGGGGTTGTAATCAAAATATAATACAAGCAAACATATTATCATATATCATCCTTCCAGTATAGGTGATTTGTCTCAATTAGTTTATTAAGGTAAAGTTATGTTTGGATGACTACAAGATGATACAGGACTTACTTCTCTCCGTTCCATGCAATCAATTTCAGCAATAAAGGGAAAAACTGCAAAATCGCAATAGATGTTAGATAATGTACACCATTTAAAACAATTCAAAGGAAAACTAAGGGATGTTTGATTTGGGTGTAGCTTACAACAGTGGATTTTGAAAACTAGGTGTGTAAATTTATTTGAGATTTTGGTAGGAATTGATTACTTTATGTCAAAACAAATACGTATAGGTCCGTAAGTCATAAGAGTAGGGTGGGGAGATGTGTAGGAGGATTTATTATACTCCATCCATCCCAACTTCAACTTCACACTTTCCGTTTTAGTTCGTCACACTTCCATAAAAGGGAAAAGTAACTAACTAATATCCCTCTTAACACACTTTAATTTCATGTTTGTCATCTCCTTTTTAACACACATAACATATTTTATCATTTATTTATTACCTAAAAATACCAAAGTACACTCAAAAGTAAGTCAAAAAGTGACTTTTATTACAGTAAATATGAAGATGAATTCGGGATGTAGGAAGTAATAAATATTTTCTTGGATGTGAGAGAAGAGAAGAACGCGAGAGAGGCTAGAGCAATAATTGAAGAGAAAATAGAAAGAGGATGGGTGGATAGGGTAATAGTAGCGATTACACATATATATAATTTTATAGGTGAATGAAAGCACTGGATTATTAAAAACAAGATTTCAAACATCCAAAATGCAACGGTCACAAGATTTTCAAATATCAAACTGTTTTTTAAGACCCAAATTTAACATTATATAAGAGATTTCATATTAAGCTTGCAATATCAAGAAAGTCTAAGGTTTTCAAAGTAGCAAGTCATGGACACAATAAATTATTGGCATCAATTAAAGTTCAAGGAACTCAAATTCATAAACCCACATACTTTCCACTTCAAGAAGCACATTATGTACTTTGCTACTTGCCAGCAGGGAGAAAGATTTCAAAAAAACTAGTCAAAGTGTTGGTATAAAACAAAATTGGTTGCTGCTTAGTCTTTTTACAAAGTACGAAAAATGCCAAAATCATCATCAATGGAATTAGGACAGTAAAACATGAAAAGCAATTCAAACAAGACCATAAAGGACAAATGAAATTAATTTATCAGACTCATTTCGCAACACAAAATAGAATCCGGTATAAATGAACTAAGGGGTTGCTTGGTAAAGGGTGATGTTGATTCCCATTCCTCATGTGGTATGAGATCAGAAATCCCTCAATCATTCTCATTATTTCAATAGCTATTCCACCCGCTTCAATCAACTTCATTCCAATTGTAAAAGATGACTATGATGACATTATATAAATGCTGATCACATCATTGCAAAGAAGATATGAACATTCATTGTTCAAATATGAGAAAAGTTCACGAGTGACATTATTGAAAAGGAATTTCCAGACAAAAGCCCACATCTGTATGCAAAGTATCATTCATAGGGTTGCAATAATGTTGCCTAGAACAACATGTAAGAAGTCCTTTCCGCTCCAAGCAAATCATAGTGGCTATATTTAGAGATGTAATTCTTGCACATATTCTATTATTAAGAATATCAGAATTTATCACAAACATAGTGAAATGAATAGCAAGACATAATTAGAGCATTCTTTGCAACATAATCCATAAAAGTTCATAAGTATTTACTTTGCATATTGTCACAATGCAAAATTAATATGTAGTATTATTCTACGGAAGCACTAGCTACATGAATTATCTCAAAGATATACCTGAGGAAGTAACGTAGGGGAAGTATTCAGAAGTTTGATTTTGTTTGAATTCAAAAATTCAAGTGTTGCTTCAGCAACAGCAGGGTCTGCAAACTCACTGCAATTAGAATTATAAACAGAAATGTGATATGATGACTATCAAATTTGAAGATCCAGACCATAGTTCTAGAATAAACTAATGACCTTCATATCAATTTCCAGTTAGCCAGGAAACATTAAAAACTTTAGCCAGGAAAACAATTAAAAGACATATATGATTCACCAAGATTTCATACACTAGTTAACTCAGTTGCTTGGTGCATAGATTATTATATCAAATTTCTGCATCTTTCTTAATGTTTGGATACCAAAAACTTAATCAAATAATATTCTTTGGTTATGCAGCAATGAGTATCAACAAAAGTAATATTGAGCATATAGAGAGACAACTTCCACAATGCATAAACTGTAAAATGGGAATCCAACAATAACCCTAGGTATAACTAAGGAGGTGCTTGGATGGGGGCATTGGGTATGGGTAAGGGTAATGGGAATCAAAATTCTTCAATCATTCCCATTGATTCAATAACACTACTCCACACCCTTAAATCATCTCCAATCCTTTTGTAATTGACTTCCTTAATGATACCCATTGCCATTCCGATTGTGGAATTTGAACCAAGCGGCCCTAAGAGGAAACCTACTGCATCGGTCAAGACAGCAAGAACAAAATTTAGGAATTCGACTCATTCACATTTGCAGGCATTGGCTTTTACTAATCTTCCACTTTTGTTTGAGACGGATATCTACACATGAGAACATGTTGCTACCAGAAAAAATATTATTCTATGGCACTACATGATATCTCAACTTTCTTAAACTTTATTAACAACAATAAATCATGTGTTTGGTTGCGAAAATTAGCTAATTTTCAAAGTTAAACTAAAATATTCACATTTAATCACTCTTATTTCCAGAAAAGTCACATAAACTGGAATCATTATTTTTTTTCATACATTCTTATTTTTCTCAAATCTCAACTATTCATCTTATTAAACAAATATATATATATATATATATATATATATATATATATATATATATATATATATATATATATATACTCCCTCCGTCCCGTTTCAAACTTTACGTTTGCTTTTTCCACGTAAATTAAGGAATGTAGTATTTTAATATGTAGTAAGGTGAGAGAAATAATATTTTAATGTAAAGTGGGTAGGTGTATTAGTGTGAAGTGTGGGGTTATGGAGAGAAAAAAAGTTAATTTGTGTGGATCCCATCTACCAAAAAGGGTAATGTAAAGATTGAAATGGGACGCCCAAATTGAAAATATGTAAAGATTGAAATGGGACGAAGGGAGTATATATATATATATATATATATATATATATATATATATATATATATATATATATATTAAGGAAAAGTTAGAGCATACCTGGTTGTGAACTTTTGTCAAGGTTGAATTTTAGTTGAATATATATATATATATATATATATATATATATATATATATATATATATATATATATATATATATATTCAACTAAAATTCAACCTTGACAAAAGTTCACAACCAGGTATGCTCTAACTTTTCCTTACCCAGGTATGCTCTAACTTTTCCTTACCGGCTCAAACACAATTTGAAAAAAGTCCTCAGACTAGGTTCAGCATCATGTAGGACTGCATCTCCAAATTCAAGGAAAAATTGTAGAATTGGCTGAATGGAAAAGGATAAACAATAACATGAGCAAACTATAATTAGCATGCAAAACCAAAAAGCCTAGAATGATAGAACCTATAATAAAAATTCACAATATTATGTGCAGCATTAGCAAGCCAATGCAATAAACGCATTCCACATTATATCTACAAGAGAACATATTAGATCTAAATAACTCTATAAGCAAGTAGGTAATATATTTTCACGGAAGCAAACATGCATTATATCATACAGATAAGAGTTTCATAAGTTCACAGGCGTACAAGCTCATAGAACTTTCTCATTCTTTTGTTTCTAATGGGGTGATTACTGGGGGTTTCGAACAGCAACATTTATAAGTAAGATACCATCAATTTATCCTCCAAAGACAAACATAGACAAAATAAAGATCATCCCGACAATTACCAGCTGATTAAACAACAAACTATTCAGCAAGGTAGTGAAATTTCATGACCAAAATAAAAATTATAACAAAGTTTCAACTAAAATATCATCAATTATGCATACATTGAGAAAATTAACATTAAAAACAACAAGGTACCAGTAAAAGAAGGCCTTTTGAGGTTTGCGTCTGTGAAATTGAAGAAACGCAACGCTGAAATATTTTGTTCAGGTGGGGGTAAACTCTAGCTGCCAGTTCTTCTGATTTCTCACTCTTACACAGTTCATACAACCTTTTGACCTACACAATCCACACAACATCAACATCAACATCAACAGGAAATTGAGAAAAATAGGAAGGGATGTAAATGAAGAGTGGAAGGAGAAACTTACGGAGTTCAGAAGAGAAGGATCGGAAGTAGGGTCGGTGGCGTAATTGGAGTCTCTGGCGGTGGATGACAAAGATCTGAGATGGAATTCCCATTCTTTGTCTCTATCTCCCATTTTCCTCCCAATTCACAACTGATTTTCAATTGTAATGTGTCATTCCATTGTTCTCGAGCAAACGAAATTGTATGTTAATTGCCCTGTGAGATTTTTGGGATAATTTTGTGAGAACGTTATATAGTATGTACTAGTGACGGCCCACCTCAATTCTCAACCCGGATGTATTGTATGACTTAGCTGTGTACGGTTTATTTTTCAATTGTTAAGGTGTCAGCCCAAACGTATTGTATGACCCAATTGTGTTCGATTTGTTTTTATATGGATGTGTATGTTAATTCTTTTTTTTTTTTATGTACCTCTATTATGTCAATTCTTAAATTGTCTATACCTCTATTTGTATATCTTACGGTGATTTGAAGTTGATCATTTCCAAGAAGTAGAGCAGGTAGCAAGCATTTAATTTCTATTGCAATAAGAATGGATGCCTTTCCAATTTGGTGTGAGATAATCACAGCCACACTATTTAGTTAAATGAATAGGTTGTTACAAAGGCTTCTATAAGATGATATGCCTTGCAAAAAAAATGTGCAAAATAATGACATCACCAATTTGTAACTTCACGTGTATACAAGTTTTCGAATATTATTTATATGATAATAATCTATTAAATGCAGCCATGTTTAAAACGTTAAATTTAGTAAGATATTTTTAATTTTGCATCTACCCAGTTAACTGCTATGCTCCCGAGTAATTAGAAATTCTGTAAAAGCAATTGCAGTATTAAGACAGAGCTCCTGAGATAGTAATTCTTACTCCACATCAGTTTATTTCCAAACCATACATTTAAGGTCAATAAAAGAAAATATCCTACAAAGTTGTGGCCACAAATGCTGCAAACCTCATTTGAGATTAAAATAAAATGTTATATAACTGTTTTTACTATTAATCAATTGATATGTGACATAATGTTGTATATTTTTTTTACAATTACAAATGCAGAAAACAACGCAAGAAACTCAGAAGGTGTTCCTTTCATACATTGTTTAGTTAAAGATCTTTTAGTTGAATTCTACTTGGCTTAAAAATGATTTAGTTAATCAGAGATGCCTAGAAATAAATGATCACAAGATAGAACGTTGTGCTTATCTCAAGGTTTATGAAATGATACAATCCTTACTCGTTTTAGCATGTGACTTTATCTAAAGAAATGTGTCTTAAGACACAAAAGAAGATAAAGGAGATGAAAGCAGTTCCTTATACTTTGGCGAATAATGAAGTTTAATCTAAGAAATGCTATGTACGAGATCGGATATCTGTTTAGCCGAAGGCATGGTCAGTGAGTATCAAGGTAACCCGAAACAAGAATGATGAACTGTGGTAAGACATATATTTATGTACCTGAAAAGGACCAGAAATTATAAGTGGACTTACCGAACAGATTCACTGCTTCTTATGGGTTACATAGATTCAGATTTTTCAAATCAGATAGGAACGACAGTAAATCCACCTCAAATGTTATGTATTTAATTTTAAGAAGTAGAGTCATAAGATGGATGAATATTATAAAGAAATATATTTCGGACTCCACATGGAAAGATGTTAAATTGGAGTCTCTGAGGTAGCCAAAGTATTTATATGACTCTAGAAACTTCATGGTGGACTTCGAAGTATTTCTAAGTTTGCCCAAGGTTATCACAATTTATTGTGATAATAATGGTGCAGTTGCAAACTTGAAGGAATCACGAGCCCATAAGCAATTAAACACATGGAGCGCGAGTACCAATCGTTACGAGAAATCGTATGATGAGGGGAAGGTTGTTGTCGCCAAGATTACATTAGATGGATGACCTAGTAAATACATTTACAAGGACCTTAAAACGAGAGCTTTTGATGGTCGTGTAATGGGAGTGAGAATCAGATGTATGGTAGAAGACATGACAGCATAGTCTTTTAGTATAAGTGGGAGATTGTCGGATTGTATACTAAAAGTCTAGCTTTTTGTATGAACAATGTTTAAATAATAAATTTGAAATGAGAATCATATGATCAAATGATTGCGTCTTATAATTTATTTATATGTAGGATTCAATAGTCCACTTACTTTATACTGTAGATAATATGTTGTGCGACAACACGCGGAAGATCATATTATCTGTTTTCTTATAAAGTATAAACAGATGTTCACAATCGAGATAGACGGGACTCTCTATCGGGATGATTGTTGTGTGATTTGATATTAGTTTATCTTGACTATAAAATCACATTAGTGTACTTTGTGTGTATTGAGTAGGACCGTTTGAGATCGTTCGATTTATACTGCATATATATGAGAACTTGATCTCGGTTATTATGGATGTTCGTGCTCTTAATCCCTATACAGTAACCTCGACACGTAAGGCAGTATGTATTTCTTTAATTCATCAATGGGTGAGATTTACATGTAATTAAATCAATAAACTCGGTGAGTTGGGAAATAATGTTGTCTCTATGGTGTGTTGTTGATTGTAGAAGGAATCCGTGTCCGCTATAGGTTGATGATGTCCCCTTGAGGAGCTCATAAGGATTATCATGTAAACCCTGCAGGTGGATTTATTCCGGCATGATAATGAGGTTGAGTGGTACTACTCTCGGATGAGATATTAATTAATTACGTTGTCAGTAACTTAATTAATTAATGGACATTGTATATCTTAAACATGGAGAGACTGTTGGGTTCATAATAAGAATGAGCCCATAACATAATTATGGGATTAGAACGGTAGTGCAGTAATAATATTTTAGTGGTATATATTATTATTATTAGATTTAAGTATAAGTTTTGGGCTAAACTTAGATACTTAAGCCCAATGGAGGCCCAACTCTAATTTATCCTCCTGATCCCTACTGTAGCCCATATATAACTCATCTCAGCTGTCTGGAAACCCTAACTGAATCACGCCTAACACTATGAGGTGGGTGAGGGAACTGCGAATTGAGAAAATCTTGAGGATCGTCGCCCACACGATGTAAAGATTGGACTTGGGAATACAGCAGAAGATCAGAAGGTTGTTTACTGCTGTTGTTCGTCAACTTCCACAATTTTTCTAAATTCATGTGGAACTCTAAATTGGACGTGTGATCTACCGTTGGAAAGCCACTGAAGAGAGGATCGTTCTGGAGTGTAGATCACTCAAATCGGAGATCAGATAAGAGAGTTATGTCCAAAACGGTAAGGCTGCACAGGCTACCGGCGAGAATATTTCTTCTTCAACATACCCTGTTGAAAGGTAATATGTTTCTATATCTTATAACTTCTGCTGGATTAGAAATGCATGGAACCCTAACGGTTCATGTAAACCAAATGATCGAACACCAACAATTACATTGTCCTTTTTCAAAATTCTAGTGCTTGTGTTAACAATCACTTTCTGATCTTTTGGACTATTAAATAAACCACCCTTTATTTTTCTAGGATATCCCACAAACAGATAATCATCTTACGTCATGATGTTTCTAGGGTTTACCCATAAAATGAATTTAGTAATTCCAAATAATTCATCGTCTGTCTAATCATTTTCATAAGAGTCGTATTCCTTCTTTCCAACACACCATACAACTAGGGTTTGCCTGGTGTAATTAACTTGGGATTTAATCCAAACCTCTGATTATTAGCTCCTAAACTATCCTAAGAGGTGCTCGCCGCCACGATTAAATCGTAATGACTTGATATATTTTTCAAGACGCTTCACCGCATCAGTCATGCACTTCTTGAATTTATCATAGTACTTAGACTTGCATTGCATCAAATAAATATATCTTGGTATCTAGAATAATCATCAAACAAGGTGAAAATCATTCATAACTACCTCTCGCCTGGATAATCTTAAGATCGCATAAATCAGAATGAACCAATTCCAACATATCTTTACATGGCCCTATACCCCTTTGCCTTGATTAAGCAATTAATCATATTTACTTCCAAGTAAGACTCACAAGTTCGATAGTTTCTACTTCTAACAAACCTAGCGGTCCACCGGCTATCAACTTTCGAATCGTACTTGAATAAAATGATCTAGTCTTAGATGCCAAAAGTATGTTTAGTTCATCTCTGAAGGTTCCTTTCTCTTACTAAGATCATAAGATGAAACTATTAGTTACTATTTGTTGCATCCGTGGGATAATCATGATTTAAGAGTGTACAAATTGTCTACCAACGTATCAAAACAGATTATAGCTCCATCCTTCATTATAATGACTATGTCATTTAAACGAAATAAAGTATCCATCCATAAATACATAGAAACCGAATTGAAATTCTTTCTATGAAAACGTACGTAAAGTCAATTTCTTTTAATCAAACGTTTATTCATATCATAAGATAAATAAACAACTCCCACTACAATAAGCCACTATTCTCGTAACTTTACCCATGTACAAAGTAATATGATCATCATTTAGTTATAAACATTTAGTGATTCTTGTATCTACACACAACGTGTAGTAGACGTCATCACTAATCATATTTCAACAACTAGTGAATAAGAAACTAACCTTGTTCAAATCTTGATGAAATTGGTTTTCCTTCGCCATATATTTTGTCAGAAGTTTCTCACCGTATACAACCTTGTGTATTTAGGTGAAACTTGCTCAAAACAACTAGGCAAGATACATAGAATAAAATTGACCTAGGCTTCCCTTTCAATTTCTACTCCAAGTATTTCCAATTCATTCATGAAGTTTACCATGACTTCCTTGCCTTCCTAACTTATTCAAGTATCCGAAGAGTCGCATGAGACCATCATATTTCTATGAACCTCTCACCTCTTCACTAGAGACTTTAATAGGCACTAGAGGGCATCCTTAATGAGAACACACATGTATTTTCTTAAGCAGTAAGAATTAAAACCAAGATTCTTTTCTAATCATATAATTATGGACCAGTAAATATGTTTTCTTTTAATTAACAATAAATGAAATAAACCATTCAAAAATCCTGAGAATCAAGTAATTAAATACGACGTTCAAACACTTTGAATTTAAATTTTATATTAATTCCCTCAATAAACAATATAAAATAAATTCACCGACATCTCAAACACCGTGAATTTGCATGCCACGTTAGTGTGGACGTATACAAACCCTAACATTCGAAAGAGAAGGTTTTACCCATTAATTTCATACGTAATAATTAACCTTATGACTCAATGATTAATAGTCGATTGTCCTTTAGCTATGCAATTTAATAGTAGTGACTCCGTTGGGGAGGCTACATATTAATTGCACCTAAGTGTACACCATTATTTGATACTAAGTACGTTACTCAAGCTTGTGTGCCTTACAGTTGGAGAAGTCCACACGCGCTCAAATAATTTTCTATAATCATCAATTATTAATTTGTACCAGTGATCCGCAAATAAAACTCATCCGTTGGGGAGGAAGGCACTATAACCGACTCATAAGCTTACTTGCATCACACAATAAATCAATAATGGAGGCCGCGGGATCAATTGACAATCCCTCTCCCACTTAGTTATTTAACAATAGGATTTTTGCATGCATACAATATACACCAAATATAAAATACGCAAATTAGCATGCTATTATTACGGAAATAAGGTAGTAAATCAAATAGCACATGCAATCCAAATATACAATAATAATTGACAAATAAAAATAATTATAGCAATTATATATAAGGAAAGAAAAAAATAAATTGCCAAAATTGGTTGACTTAGTCTACACTCCAACCAACTAATTAGGTTACTTGCACATCAAGTAGGGGAACTTGTGCCCCAAGTCACCATCAATATCATAATTCCACATCCACCGGAAACAACCACCTGCAACAGCGCTGGTTCAGTCGGCTGAGTGTCCACCGAAAAATACCCTTTCGCTGGAACTCATCGCCCAGCCACCGGTTATCTCCACCTTTTTCACCGTTCGCTATTGGATACCACACCGGTAGCAGCTACCGATTGTTTTCATCCAACGGTGGATCAGCTACACCTCCTGTCGTGAACATCAACAACCTTCGGCGATTATGCGCAGCGGAGACTAGCCTGCCATCGACTTTTATCGCCAAATAATCATTCGTCGTCGTCGCTGTCCAACGTTATATCGTCGGAATAGCCATCGCATACAAGAGAATACACTCAGAACCGGAGGTCTAAAACACCCTTTCCACGACTGACCCAGGAGTAAGCAAACCTGTCCCAAAACCATGCCAGCCCAATCGAACTCCAGGTTGACTCGATCGGAAATTTGAAGGACCCGCTCGGAACCTTCATCATACCCGATCATCAACATCACTGGAATAATCGGTGGTCAGCTTCAGCGACTGGTCTACTCTTCAGTCGAGTTGTACAGACACGCTGCCGCTGCATGAGACTACTGCTAATGATGCGCACTGTCGGCTTTATGCTTCCCGATGATCATGCTGATAATCAGCGACGATTATTCCTCGGATCGCACATCTGTATCCATGCACCTACATCGTCCAACCATCATCCAGCCCAGCACGTGAAGAAGAAGACCTGCCTGCAAAACATCCTGACTCGCTTGGAAATTTGACAGACACGATCAAAAATGCCCTGGACTCGATTGTAACACATGGTAGATTCGCTTGGAAAACCCATCAGGCCCGATTGAAACCACACCAACCTTAATCGGAACCTCGCTAGGCCCATCCAAAACATGGTGTGTCTCGCCCGCGACCTGCACCCGTTTTGTACCAGTCCATCACATCTCCGATCGCGACGGCGTCAGCCAACTTCCAGCGTACCGTCAGCACCGCACCAATTACTGGGTTACCTACCAGCCTCGCTGGGCCACCGTCAAAATAATTCGCTACAGTGTTTTTCCAAACCCTAACCTGCAATCGACCATACATCCATCGCCATAGATCCTTTGTTGTTTGCCGTTCACTACTGGGTCAGCATCGTATATGATGTCGTACTGCTATGTTTTTACCAAACACGCCCAAGTCCCTGTTCCAGCCACCGCCCGTACCCACGTTCAATCGGAAGGCCCACTGCGAGTATCGTCAACCACCAGGCACTCTCTGTTCATGGTTCGTACAACCACCCTTTCCAGCCATGTTCCGCCAACGCTGTTCTGACGTCGCCAACACACAGCGCCGCCGTCACCGTGTCCATCAATCATGATTTGTCGGCCAACATCCATCATCAGTCGTTCTCATTCATAATTGTGTAACCGTGAATTCAACTTAGGATTTTTTACAGATTATAAAAAAAAAACCCTAACCAACATGCGATCTTTATTCAAGAATAAATCACATAATATACATAAACCCTAGCCTAACATGTCACGTTTAGCAATAAAACCTTCGCTCTGATATAATTGATGGCGTTTGGATCTTTTAGTTAACGTGAACCGTTAGGGTTCCATGCAATTCTATCGCAGTGGAAGCATAAACATAGAATTGAATTACCTTTCACTAGGGTTGATGTAGAGGTTGATCATTAGCAATAGGAACAAATGACCTTCCGATCTTCTGTTGTATTCCTAAGCCATGTCTTGACGTTGTATGAGCAACGATCTACAAGACGATCTCAATCTACAATCCTTATCTAATTTTCACAATTTTATGCGTGTGATACAGTTTATCAAACTACTGAGATTAGCTATTTATTGGCTACAACAGGGACCAGGAGGAAAAATTAGGGTTGGGCCTCCATTGGGCTTAAGCATCTATGTTTAGCCCAAAACTTATACTTAAGTCCAATAATAATAAATCAGTCCACTAAAGAAATATTATTGCACTACCACCCTAATCCTAAATTACGTTATGGACTCCTTCTTATTATGAGCCTGTTACTCTCACCGTGTTTATGATTTAATGCCCATTAATTAATTAAGTTACTGACAACTCTATTAATTAATATATTTACCAAGAGTAGTACCACTCAACCTTATTATCATGCAAGAATAAATCCACTTACAGGGTTTACATGATAATCATTATGAGCTCCTCAAATGGACATCATCAACCAATTCTGTTAGGACACAGATTCCTTCTACAATCAACAACACACTATAGAGAGAGCACCATCTCCCAACTCACCGATCGTATTGATTTAACTATTAAATCTCACCCATTGATGAATCAAAGAAATAAACACTGACTTATGTGTCGAGGTTATTGTAAAGGGATTAAGAGTACAAACATCTATAACAACAGAGATTAAGTTCTATTATATAGTCAGTATAAACCAAACGATCTCAAAGCGGTCATGTTCAATACACAAAGTGCATTAGTGCAATTTTTTAGTCAAGATAGACTAATGCCAAATCACACTACAACCATACCGATAGATAGTCCCTGTCTATCTCGATTGTGAATATTTGTTTATACTTTATAAGGATCCGATAATATGATCTTCCGTGTGACGCTGCACGCCACATTATCTACAGTATAAAGTAAATAAACTTTTGCAACATTATTATTGCAAACATTTGATCACATGATTCTCATTTCAAATATTGTTTTAACATTGTTCATACAAAAAACTAGACTTTTTGTATACAATCCAACAGGTTCTTCCTTATCTTATAAATTAGCACATCATGCTCAGTAGTAACTCTAGTGTTGTTAGAGGTAGGCAACCTATTATAGACACACAACTTGTGTAAGACAACATGTAAGCTTGTTAAACTTGGACTGAACATCTTCTTAGGCCAACTAGTAATCAGACCACTAGTAATCACAGAAACAATCTCATCCATATCATCAATACCATCATCACTTTCAGCATGTACAGTCCCCAATAATGCATTTATCTTTTCAAGAGAAAAATCATTAATCTTTTTCCTAAAATAAATCTTTCCAAATTTAGTACTCTTAATTATGCTTGAACTAATGTTTGCATAAAAATAACAAATCCAATTGCTGCAGAAAGTGCTAGAGTACCTGAGAGATTTGAGCAAACTTAGTTCTTCAGAGAATTGAGTGAGATTGTGTGAGACAAGGTCTGCATTCTTCATTTTCCTTTCATGAATGACATCTTTCTTCGCAAATTTCTTGTATCTGGTCTTACCATATTCAAAGTAGAATCAGTCAGTTCCAAAGTTCCCAAGATCATATTCAGAATCATCATCATCTTCATCAGCATCTTCAGGATCAGCATCATCATTCTATTCATCATCATCATCATCATCATCATCATCTTGTTCATCAACATCATCAGCAGCATCATCATTAGCATCTGGAGCAGCTTCATCATTGGCAGCAGCAGCAACATCCTCATCTGATTCATCAGAGGTAGCACCTTTATCAGATTCCTCGGGTGCATCCTCATCTTCATTAGACGAAGAATCAGGATCAGGATATGAGGTTTTTGCATCTGCATCAGCAGGTGTTGCTTTATCAATGGTAACATCAGTGGCAATATCATCAATCAGTTGGTCCAGATCAGCTTCAGTTTATTCTTCAGGTGTTGCAACAAAGGCGACAACATCAGAAATAACTTTCTTACCTCATCTCCTTTCCTTTAGGGATTTCCAGAATTCACCCATCGTGGGGTTCTCTTCTGGAACATCCACATCCATTGGAGCAGAGTCATCATCAGAATCAGACAAGAAAATTGGAGATTTCCCTTTAGCAGTACTGGGAGCATTCGGTGAACCAGCAGTTTGATCGGACATGGATAGACCAACGCATGGGCGGATCCTTATGCTTAGAAGCAGTCTTCTTAGTCACCTTTGACATAATTGGAATAGGCGGTGATGACGAAGGAGAAGACACGAGCAGATTCAGCTCAGTACGGATATGAGAAGCAATGGGTGATGTGTGAAAGGACTTGAACAAGGTCGATGGTTCAAATATTTTAGAGGGCAAAGTTTCAGATGGAATTTCAGATGGAGGAACAGTAGTTTGAGTGGGTTCAGATGATGGAGCTGAAATATCAGATTGGACAATAATATGAGGAGGTTCAAGCATTGGGACTTCGATTCGAGACACAAGAATGCCTGAATCGGTGACCTGAGCCTAAAGTGGGAGAAATACAGAGTCGGGAGTACCTTGAGAAAGGATAATATGTCTGGGTACGGCTGACTCTACAACGGGTCTAAGCGTCGGTGTAGCAGCATCAGGATTTAAATTCTGAACAGCACCAGTCGCGACATTCTCGTCCATCGAAGCTAGGGTTTGGAGTGGAGTGGATTTGCGAGAGGAAGTAGAGGGTTTGGATGATGAGGAATGTTTTGCTTTGGAAGGAGGAAGGTTTGTTTTTGGAGGAGACATTGAGATACGTGAGTGAGACAGCAATTTGAATTTTAAAAACCATAAGTATGTGAGAGAGTGCTGTGTAATGATTAACCAGGCAAACAATCTTCACACCATATCAACTCATACATCACACTTCGAGATTTTAAAGATAAGAAGAAAAGATTTGAGAAGGGGTGTAAGTCCACTAAGTATAACTGCTGATCGTGTAATGTAGGGGATCAAATGTAATAGTTATTAAGATCCACTAACTTATATGAGAAGAATATGGCCTTAATAAATAAAAGAGAATAAATATGCATAAATAATAAATAAATATACTATAAATTTCATCACTTAATGTATTGAATAACACATTTTCATGAGCTAAAAACATTCTGGAGGAATCAATCAATTAGGTTGATTTTTTATGCAGGCACACATACAGTTTTTATCCTTCTATGGATTTTTATGCACTTTTTAGTCTCAAGGAACTTACCACCTTTTGAAAAGATCACATCGTGGTTGTCAGCCCCATGTGTCTGGTTACTCAGTGAAAGTCCAAGAGTGTTCTTATTCATTTTTTGAAACTAAACAGCCTTTAGAAAAGAACACACATGGTTGTCAGCCCTGTGTTCCTAGTTACTCAGCATGTTTAGACCTTTGATTTTTTAGAACTAGTGCTTTCAGTTGTGTATGTCCAGAATTACACCTCAAGATTAAACCAGAATATAGTTAGCAACAAGAAAATAAGCTACCAAATCAGTTAATTTCGACATAAAATGACAAAACTTACAGTAGTGTCGCTTCGAGTGTTGTCACACTCTAGGCAACATTATGCATGACTCATGGAATGCAGAGACCAAGAGATTTCCTAAGTGAAGAAAACCTCTCGAAATCAAGTGCTTTTATGAAAATGTCTGCAAGTTGTTTCTCAGTGGAAATATACTCCAATTTAACTACTTCTTTCTCAACTAAATCTCTAATGAAATAATGTCTTATGCTGATATGTTTAGTGAGTGAGTGCTGCACAGGATTTTTGCAAATGTTTATAGCACTCGTGTTATTACAAAAAATCACTAAAGCATCTGTCTCAAGCACACAATCATCTAATATCTTTTTTAACCAAAGCAATTGTGTGCAACAACTTCCAGCAGCAATATATTCAGATTCAGCAGTGGATTAGGATATGCATTTTTAATTTTTACTATGCCAAGAAACAATATTGTTACCCATATTGAAGCATCCACCACTTGTGTTTTTCCTGTCATCACAATCACTTGCCCAGTCAGTATCACTGTATCCAACTAGGGAGTTGATTGTATCCTTCGAAAACCATAGCCTCATCTCACTTGTGCAAGCAACATATCGAATGATCCTCTTCACAGCTTTCATATGAGATTCTTTGGGATTTGTTTGGTACCTAGCACATACACAGACACTATACATAATGTCAGGTCTACTCAAAGTTAAGTTCAGAAGGCTACCAATCATAGATCTATACAGATTGTGGTCAACATCTGAGCCAGCATCATCTCTGCACAGTTTCTATGATGTTCCCATAGGTGTCTTCATCGGCTTAGCGTTTTCAAGGCAAAATATTTTCACCAAGTTCCTTGCATACTTACTCTATGAGATATAGATACCACTTTCACTTTGCTTTATTTAGAGCCCTAAAAAGTAATTTAGGTCACCAACCATACTCATCTCAAACGTGGTAGTCATCGCCTTCACAAAGCTATCCGTCATGACCTGTGATGTTGCTCCAAATACGATGTCATCAACATAAAGTTAAGCAATCAAAAAGCCAACAGATTCATGCTTAATGAAAAGAAATCTATCAGCCTCACCTCTAATGAATCTAAACTGAAGTAAGAAGTCAGTTAGTCTACCATACCATGCTCTAGTAGCTTGTTTTAGACCATACAAAGCTTTCTTCAATTTATACATATGATCAGGGTGAAATGGATCAACAAAACCTTTCGGTTGTTCAACAAATGCTTGTTCAAGTAAAATACCATTTAAGAACGCAGATTTAACATCCATTTGAAATTATTTGATACCAACAAAGCATGCAATTGTTAAGAGAAGCCTAATAGACTCTATTCTAGCTATGGGTGCAAATGTTTCGTCAAAATCTATTCCTTCAACCTGTGTGTATCCTTGTGCAACTAGCCTAGCTTTGTTTCTTACTATGTTACCAGATTCATCAGTTTTATTCTTTAAAATCCACTTTGTTCCAATCACATTAGTGTTTGTAGGCCTAGGTACTAGACTCCAAACATCATTCCTAGTGAATTGTTCAAGTTCTTCATGCATAGCCTCAATCCAACATTCATCTTTTAAAGCTTCAGAAACATTCTTGGGTTTAATCCAACATTCATCTTTTAAAGCTTCAGAAACATTCTTGGGTTTAACATAAGAGAAATAACACTTAGTACATACCTGATTGCACATGTTAGACATGTAAATCGATCGTACTACATCTCTAAATTTACCTTTTCTTCTGGTTTGAACACCAACAGAGGACTCACCAATGATCTGTGATGAAGGGTGATCTTTCTTATATCTGTGAGCAAGAGTATTTCTTGGAGTTCTATGGAGTTGGTTCTCATCTTCATCTAAATCAACACACGATGTTGTAGGCAATGTGATCACATTTAGCTCAACATTATTCACTAGTTCTGCAATTCCAACCAAGTCAGAGATATCATCTTCCATGTTTTTACCTGCAATATTAGATGAATCATCAAACACAACATTGACAAATTGTTGAATAGTTCTGGTTTTAAGATTAAAGACTCTGCAAGCTTTGCTATTCTTAGAATATCCTAAGAAAAGACCTTTATCACTCTTAGAATCATATATTTGAAAGATACTCTCTATCATTCAGAATGTAGCACATCCAACCGAATACATGAAAGTATTTCAGGTTTGATTTCTTCCTATACAGCAGTTCATAAGCAATAATAGAACATCCAGGTCTATAATGAATCCTATTAGACACATGGAATGCAGTGTTCAATGCTTCAGCCCAAAATCTTTTAGACACATTCATTGAAGTAAGCATGACTCTAGCCATTTCTTGCAGTGTTCTATTCTTTCTTTCAGCAATCCCATTCTGCTGTGGGGATTTAGGAGATGAAAACTCTTGTATAATGCCTTTCTTTTCACAAAATTTAGCAAACATGTTATTTTCAAATTGTCTACCATGATCAGTTTTAATCCTACAAACTCTAAGATTGAAAGTATTTTTGAACCTTTTGAAAAGAACTTTGAACACATTGAACGTATCAGATTTTTCTCTAATGAATTCTACCCATGAAAACCTAGAAAAATCATCAACAACAACTAAAGAGTACCTCTTACCACCAACACTTTCAGTCTCCATAGGACCCATTAGATCCATGTGAATCAATTCAAAACACCTTGATGATGTGAACATTGTTGTGATTTTGTGCAAAGGCCTTACCTGCTTACCTTTTTGGCATGAACCACATACAGATGGATCTTTGAAATTGAGCTTAGGCAATCCTTTAACAGCTTCAAACTTAACCAATTTCTGTAATTTACATGGCCAAGTTTTTTATGCCTAAGTACACTTTTATCATGTTGTGAGATGATGCAGTAAATGTTGTTACCAATCAGATAACACTTATCAGCAGATCGACTACCAATCATCACACAATCATCAGTTTCATTCAGCACAAAACATGAATTCTTATCAAATTTCACATGCAAATTATCATCACATAATTAACTTATGCTTATCAAATTAGCACGCAAACCTTCAACATGAAGCACATTCTTCAGATTTGGAAAACCTTTACCATTTAAAGTTTCTTTACCAACAATGTTACCCTTAGACCCACCACCATAAGTAACTTTACGACCATCAAAAGTTTCATAATCCTTCAAGTATTCAACATTACCAGTCATATATATGTCTAGAACAACCATTATCAAAATACCATAGACCAGGTACACATGCTTGTAAAGAAGTACAAACAACATTACAAAGCACTTTTGGTTTTCTGACCTAAGTAGATTTTGGTGTGTGTGAATACTTGTGTGGTAACACTTCAGGCACATTTTCCAGAAAATATATCATATTTCAGTTTGAAACAGTAAGGAAAAATATGACCAGGGTTTGAATAATAATGACAAACAAGGGTCCTACTGCCTTTTCTATCAGGAAACTTGTTGGAAAAATCATTTGAATCAGGTTTCACACATTTTGAACCAGGTGTCACAAACTTAACAGGATTTTCAAAACTAAAAGGCATGCAACCTTCAGTGTATCCAAGACCAAATTTATCAATTTTTCCAACAGATAAAGCTTCATTCAAAATAGATGTACCTTTGCTATACTTTTTTGAAACTCAACGTGGAAACAGCTAATTGACCTTGGAGTTTAGCAATCTCTGTATCCTTTTTAATAAGATTTACCTCAAGTCTTGTTATGGTCTCAATTAGTCCATTATTCTCTTAGTTGACAGCTTTCAGTTATTTCAGAAGTTCAGAAATCTTCATCTCTAGAGGATCTTGTGTAGTACATGTACTAGAAGAGAAAGCATTAGTACAGTTCATATCAAGATCAGAAGTAGACATAAACCTGCACGATGTTGTTTCCGATGTAGGCACACCAGACTCAACATCTGAGTTACTCTCAGAGAAATCTTCATTCACACATTATGTTAAGAACGCAAGTTCTTCTTCATTTGCATCTGGATCTCCTTCAGAATCATCATCACTCAAACAAGCATTTAGACTCATCTTTTCTTCAGAAGATTATTAGTATATTCACTTGCATAATGATCAAAACTAGTGCATTCATCATAAATGATCTTTTTCCTAAACTCAGGGTCATACCTAAATTTTCTTCTTTGAGTGGGTTTACGAACAGGAGTATGAGGGGAATGTTCTACCTTAGGCTGAATGTTTGCTTTAGACTTGTTCTTCTTTTATCTAAGATAAGACTCAAAGTTCTTAGCAAGTAAAGCAATGCTGTCAGTATCATCAGGAATGTTGTCAACATTTTCATCAACATATTTAATATCAGTTATGATAGACGTCATACCAGAACTAGAACTAGGACAAGCTCCAGTTTTACCTTTAAAAATGACAACACCTTTTCTATCATACGCAACATCTTGTTAAGACAAATTCATTTAATAAGTTTTAAAGATAGTTATTAGCTCATTATGACTCAACAGATCAGTGTTCCTATACTCTTCTATAGCACAAATTTTACCATTAAATCTCCTAGAAAGCGTACGCAGAGTTTTGTTTACTAACCTGATGTTGGAGATAGAATCCCTAAGTGACTGCATCTCATTCACCACCTCGTAGAGTCGCTCATTATATGATGAGATTATCTCATCTTCCTTCATCCTCAAGCTCTCGAATTGTGCATTCAACATCCTCGCCTTTGCCAATTTGACACTTCCAGATCCTTCACAGTGCTCTTGAAGCCTTTCCCAAGCATCCTTTGCTGATGGAAAGTTCTGGATCAAGTTGAACATCACTGTATCAATCGATGAGTTGACTGCATAGAGTGCTCGGTAGTTCAGCATCGATTGAGTATTCTCCTCAGCGGTCCATTCAAGCTCATTCTTAATGATTAGATCTCCATCTCTATCTTGAACTGTAGGGGGTGTCCAGCCTACTAGAATGGCTTTCCAAGCAGGTTCATCCATCGACTTGATGTGACTCCTCATTCGACTTTTCCATAAGGAATAATTGGTTTCGTCAAGTATGGGAAGATGATTGATCGATCTAGCGGAGTAATCCATGACACTTCAACACTTAACACCAGGAATCAACACTTAGTACCATCAAGTGTTGGCTCTTATGCCACTTTTTGGGACGGTCTGTCGGATGTGTAAGTGTTTACAGTGATGTTGTCCTTAGTGTTGTAACACTTCGTACAACACCGACTCTTATCAGAATTAAAACTTGAATACGAGATTGCAAGTTTGTACAGTGGAAGACTTAACACACAGAATTACTCAATCTTTCTACAAATTTATAAATAAGTTTGTAGCGGCCTCATGGCAAAAATATCACTAACTTGGAAAAAGTGAATTACAAAAATTCAGATTCAAAGAGTTGAAAACATTCCTTCCAGTCTTTGAATACACACGCGGATATAAATCCTAAACAAACTCCCAAATGACAAGACTTAGATTGTTAGAAATAAACTCTGCTTCAAGTATGCACTTCCACTGCCTGTGAATAGTACTCACAAAACATACGGGATAATACTATACACGTGATGCAGAACGAGATGTTACAACATCAGTGAAAACACTACAAGAGGAACATAGTCGAGTAAACTCTATTTCCAACGACTCTCTCTGTAGGAACTCTCCATGTTTTTCTGCGCCACAGAATGAAGTCTGACAACTTCTATTTATAGTCGTAAAGCATGCTATTCTTCAAATAAATGGTCCACTAGGAGATATGACAACCACCCATTACATTAAATAACCAACCTACTACTTGAGTAGTTATTTTCAACTTCTAGAGTCTTCTGGACTTCTAGAACTTTCCGGACTGTTCTCCAGACTTGTGGGTCCCATTCAGCACGATCTTCATTCAACTGCCACAACCCTGAAAGCAACATCAAGCACAACACTATACAAACATGTTAGTGGTTAAATAATAACATGTGGAGGATCAGTGTGATTCCAAATGTGACGACACTGGTCTCAACACTTCACATCAACACTATTGATAAAATCATTTAACAATGAAATTAAGACTTTTATTAATAAATTTTTATTACTTTCTCAACGCTGTTGTAAACTTATTATTATAACTTTATTTCTATTATAAACTTATTGTTCGAATTTATTAACTTTATTTCTTTTATAAATGTATTGTATGAATTTATTTTGGTTTTTAATTTTTTCGGTATTTATGTCAAAGAACTGATTAATCTCTTCTATAAGTATTTTTTTATCATTTATAATGAAATTTCTTTTGGTAATTACAAATTACTCAAGGAATTTTTAATAAACTTATAATATATTTGTAAGAGATAAATTCCTTTTATTAATTTATGATTTTTTTAATAAAAAAAAAGGAGTATTATTATTTAAAAAAAATTTGGGAATTTTGTAAAAAGACGCATATAATTTAAAGGGTAAATCTTACGTGAGACCATTTTACATTTTTTAAAATAATATCACATTCCCTATAAAATGTTATCACTTTCACCATAAAATGTTATCACTTTTCATTTATACTATAAATTGTTTATAAAATAGCATTATCACTTTTAATTAATTTTGTATCACTTTTCGTTAAAGAAATTATCACTTTTCATCCGTGTCACGTAAGCACACTTATGTGAGACGGTCTCACACAATTTTTCTTTAATCTAAAATGAAATTAAGTTAAATTTAAGAGTTGGTCACTTGTGTCCCCAGGTGCACAAGATGAGTAAGGGTACAACATTTTGTTCTAAAGGGTATACATTTTAATTAATAAATGTACAATATTTTATTCTAAAGAGTATACACTTTTATTTATTTTTTTATTTTTTCAGGAAATAAAGGGTACACGTCCTTATACTGAAGGATATACTCCCTCCGTCCCATAAACAAATTCACACTTTCTATTTTTGTCTGTCCCATAAACAAATTCACACCCCCAAATAAGGAAATACACACAAATCAATAACCCCACAACACACTTTAATTTCAAAATTATCACCCCTTTGAAACTCACATAACTTACTTTACAATTTATTTATTACCTAAATATACCAAACTACACCTAAAAGTAAAGTATAAAGTAACTTTTTCTTAAATACCATATCTATAGGAACCGTGAACTTCTCTTCGGGACGGAGTTAATGCTATTTAATACTAAAGGGTATCTACGCGCATGATGTCTCCGAAGGCACATAATATTTAACCTAAATTTAATTGGAATAATATCAATTGGGTAAGTCTTGAGTGAGACGTCTCACATGAGATCATTTTGCATTTTTAAATTAATTATCACTTTCGCTATAAAATCTCTTTTCATATATACTATAAATTGTTCATAAAATAGTATTATCATTTTTCATTAATTATTGAGTATCACATCACTCACTTTTTATTATAGAAGTTATCACTTTTTATCCGTCTCACGTAAGCCATATCAACTTCAAACTCTTATTATAATTATTTTTCCATATAAATTAATCAACTGCAATCCGGGAATACAATTAATTTACTAAGTAAAATTTTAATTAAACATTCTTAGATATAAAATTATTTATTATAATGTAATTATTCAACTAATTGAAACGAATGATTTAATATAACGTACATTTGATTAGTAAGATGCACCACTTAAAAAATAGTATACTTCATTCATTTTTTAAAATTTATCAAAAATATATAACGATCAAGTAACAATATTCGGTTGTTGTTCTATGAGGTGTTCAGTAACAGGATAAATTAGAGATAATTATTGATAAAAGTTGGGTTGTATTTAAGAAATGATTGCATGTCAACAAAAAAATAAACAATACATGACATTGGAATTTTTTTATTACATATAATTTCATAATGAAACATAAAGAATAATGAGAACTTCGCTTTTTTTTTAATTTATGATGCTTACATATAGTAATTACCCGTAAAATAGAATATGAGTATATATAAAAGATATGTATATAAAAAAATTGACCATTTTAAGAAATAATATTTATTATATGCTCTAATTTCTTTAAAATCTATTACCGTGCAGATAAATTTTTTTAGTATTTACGTACAACTTGTTTGGTAAGTAAGGTGGGATGAGAAGTGATTGATGAGATTTGTATGTGTTAATTAAGTTAACGCATCATTACTGAATTTGTCTTCTAATTTATAAAATTGATTTTGAGTAAAACAACCATCTCAGTTAACATTAAATTTAAAAGTCAATTAATTTTATATCCCCACAGTTAAAAGTAAAATAATTTATTCCATCTTCTCCCATTTTTCTCTTTCCTGTGATTCTCTCCTTCCAGAATGAACCAGTTATGATTGAAGAATACTGACGAGTTTCTGCGGAGGAAAAAATAAGAGTCGTGCTATTTTTGAAAGTCTTACGCTGTCGTCTCCAGTTTTCTATTTCGAACCGTGCTTAGCAACTCCGTTCATTCAAGACTACCCTACTGCTCCTCCATGCCCGCCGCTGTGCAGTCGTTTCTCTCTGACCGTTGGGTATCCAGTCTCTGACTCAAAGCATTGCTTCTACTTTATCCTCTCCATCGATAATTATATTGACAGCACAAAATACACACATTTTTCAGTCAAATTTTCTCCATTATAGAAAACCTCTGCCCAATGGAGAGGGGCTCCCATCTTTTGTAGATATTTCATTTAACGAAATTTGAGATCCTTCATTTCTAATTTATTGTTTCTTTTTAGAAGGCAGAGTTTTAGATTCTTTTTCAATATTCACCTTCCTGTATTTATTACATTCAACAAAAATATATAGAGCTTATAGATTATAAATATATGCATATATTTATACAAGATTCGATTGACAAATGCAATTACAAATTATAAAGATATGCATATACTATTTCCTATTCTCAAAATATTATATATGCAAAAAAAACCTAATTATTGCATGCGATTGGGTCCAAGGCTTCACCCAGATCCGACCTATTTTCTTATCCCATGTATAAATAATGTTTTTGTTGGATTGTATATTAAAAGACAAGCTTTAGTATGAACAATGTCTTAACAATATTTGAAATGAGAATCATTGATCAAATAATTGCATCTTATAATTTGTTTATGTGTTGATGTAATATTCCATTTACTCTATATTGTAGATAATATGGTGTGTGGCGTCACATGGAAGATCATATTATCATTCCCTTATAAAGTGTAAATGGATGCTCACAACCGAGATAGACGGAGACAATCTATCCAGATGATTATATTGTGATTTGGTATTAGTTTGTCTTAACTATAAAATTACACTAGTGCACTTTAAGTATATTGAACAGGACCGCGTGAGGTTGTTCGATTTATATGGACTATATAAGAGAACTAGACCTCAATTATTATGGATGTTCGTACTCTTAATCCGTATACAATAACCGCGATAATTAAATCAATATGCTGGTGAGTTGGGAGATGATATTGTCTCTATGGTGTGCTATTGATTGTAGAAGGAATCCGTGTCCTAATAAATTAGGCTGATGATGTCCCCTTGAGGAGCTCATAAGGATTATCATGTAAACCCTGCAGGTGGATTTATTACGGCATGATAATAAGGTTGAGTAGTACTACTCTTGGAAAAGAGATTAATTAATTGAGTTGTCAGTAACTCATTTAATTAATGGGCATTGTATATCTTAAACACATGGAGATAAACAGACTCATAATAAGAAGGAGCCCATAACGTAATTTGGGATTAGGGTGACAGTACAATAATAATTCTTTAGTGGACTGATTTATTAATATTATTGGGCTAAGTATAAGTTTTGGGCTAAACTTGGATGCTTAAACTCAATGGGAGACCCGACCCTAATTTCTCCTCCTAGTCCCTATTGTAACCTATAAAAAAGCCAGCCCAGTAGTCTATGATGCGCGTTTTCTTTGCATGCAAAATTAATCCCCAAGTATTAAGAATATCAGTTGCAGCTTAAGCAAGCGACCAAGTTGAATATCGAAATGACGGCTTATTATCAATTTAATTATTTACTAAATTTATTAAGACAAGTGGCAATTAAATTTGAGAATTTAATTATCAATCTACTAACAAATTAATTAAAATAACAATTAAAATAAAAGCACTTAGAAGAATTCGAAAGTGACTCAAGAATGGAGAATAGGTAACTCTAGGATAATCCGATTTCACTCATTAATCTGCCTTTCGTATATCAATGTCCGACTCTGCCTTGTGGAATATGGACGCATAACTAAGCCATGCAAATCTACTCTATAGACACAAGTAAATATGCATGTAACATGTGTGAATAACCTTGGAGCAAGAGATATAATTAACCCCCCTTTCTAGGTACTATCAGTATCAATTATTTCCCTGCGCATTTGGTACTTCAACCCGATATGATCTCCCTTTATAAGTACTACAAAATTATCCTACTTATTAATCCGAATTAGATTCAATTAACAAGTATTCATATATGACAATTCTAATGAAGCTTCGGAGTCCCCTCACTTAGAATCATAACATGAAATTCTGCTCAGCAGTGAACGCACTATCAATAACTAAGATATGTATTCAGACTCTACATAACAGTTAATGATGCACAAAACAACTCTGAATATGAATTAAAAATGCATAGTCATACATAAACTAAACCACAAGTAGTGTTGTACAGAGTATACACACGAAAGTTCAATTAATTCATAAAAACCTTCAAAACCCTAGATCTACCAAAACGGTTCTAGCCCATGATGTTGCGAAGAACAATCATGGGGGTTGGATAGATCTTACCCATGCTATATCTGGAAAATACAAGATAAATTAGGAAACGAATAAAATCCTAGATGTGGGCGTCTTCGCGTCCTTCTCCGTCTTGAATCCTACTCTTGGTTCTACTCTTGATTCAGATGGATGGATGGTGGTAAAGATGTGGATGATGGTTGGGGGGTGATCCCTCCTTGTGGGGTGTAGGATGATTATGTTGCGATCCAATGAATAATGATGTGATCTGCATCCCCTTTTTATACTTGTAAGTTCTCCTTACTTGGATGGATTTTTCTTGGAGAACACAAAAATACACGCTACTAGAGGTACGGAATTACAAAAAATAGTATTCCGTGTCCCCACTCGACCAAACTGCTCCAGGTTGAGCGGGATTAACCTTGGTCGAGAAACAGTGTGCACTCTCACCGTTTAGCGTATAACTTCCACATCCAAGCTCTGATTTGAATGATTTTTACGTTCACGTGATCCACTCTTCCTTGGCTTTCTATCCATATATAGAATTCTCAGAAAATCCAATATTTGAAGGTGTAACAAGTCATAAAAAGTGGAACAGTCGTGTTGAGTAAGAACAGCTTGGCGACGTCACTATTTTGACCATAACTTTCTCGTTCTGACTCCGATTGAGGTGTTCCTTATGCCAAAACGATCCTCTCTTCTGTGGCTTTCCAATATCATACTTTCAATTCAGAGCTCCATACCAATACAGAAAAATTACACAAGTTGGACATGCATTTTTCAGCATTCTTTCACTGGTTGCACATTTTCTTCAACTTTGCTCTTTTGATCCTTTTTCCACCTAAAACCCAATATAACACCTCAAATGCACATTTTTCTCAAATATATTGAATATAAGACACTTGTGCTAATATATGACAATAATTCACATAAAAAGGTGTTAAATTTGACACTAAAACACACTTATTTTTACTCTTATCAGTCTATGGACAAGATTATTCACGCCTATTATCAGATTAAGGTGAGAAATCAGATTTCTCATATAAGAGAGAATGTGAGAAATAAGAGGGAGACTGTGGATTAGGATCGCCTAGAGGATCGTCTCCCACACGACGTCTAGACGAGGCATAGGAATACAACAGCTGATCAAGAGGTCATTTTTGCAGCTATTCAGACTTTTCCGCCTGTCTTTGGTGAAAGGTAATACTTTCTGTAATCCGCTGCGTTAGATGTGCATGGAACCCGAATGAATTACGTAGACCATAAGATCCAATCACCATCACTCACCATACTCAAATTCTTATATGACGTAGGAAAAGTGTGAAGTTTGATGCTGTCAACAAAATTTGGAAACAAATGGAGTAGATTGATTGTAAATGGTGGTGTTGGTGATGTGGAAATAAGTTTTGGATTTTATAAGTTTCTGATTTGTATACGATATTGATTCATATTATATAGGTTTTGAAATATAGTGTATACATTTTTGATTATCATATTGTATATGTTTTGAAATATAGTGTATAAGTTTCTGATTTGTATATGATATTGATTCATATTGTATATGATATTGAAATATAGCGTATATGTTTCTGATTTGTATACGATATTGATTTATATTATATACATTCTGAAATATAGTGCATACGTTTCTGATTATCATATTGTATATGTTTTGAAATATAGCGTATAAGTTTATGATTTGTATACAATATTGATTCATATTGTATATGTTTTGAAATATAGTGTATACGTTTCTGATTATTTTATAGACGTTGGTTCATGTTCTATAATTTTGAACCATAATATACAAGTTTTTTATTGTTGAATATGGTATTAGTTCATACAAATTTCCATTTAAAGAGGTATTACTTCAGAAAGTATGTGAATACTTTAGATAAGCAATTATATAGTGAAAATATATTATTGAATTAAAAAGTAACACATTCATTAGAAAAAAATATACGCTAATGTATTAAAACTAATACACTTATTATTCAAATGTGCATAAATAACTAAGTACAATTTTTTTGCAATAAAATAATACAATTAACTATAAAAAGTGATACATTTATTACTAAAAATCATATACAATACATTATTTTTCATTACTAACTAACTCCTCCACCTACTTTGGCACTCCAACACCTAATTTGTGCGTTTTATGATGATTCTTCAATAAAATCAAATCCTTATTGTATCCGTTACATGACAATTAGAAATTGGCGACAGAATCTCACATGAATTCTCCTAGTGCAACAAAATTTGCATCACTTGCTTTACTCAAGAATAAGAAAAAATCTTGTCAAATTCCACTAAAAAAATTAGAATAAAGTGTAATTCACATGATTTAATTTCTAACCGGTAATACAGTTTGTGCATGCTTATAATACAGTTTGTGCATCTCCTCAAGTGTGTCTCTTATTTATACAACTAGTGAATTTGTAACTTTCTCATATTCCATATTTTTCTCATCTTCACAAGAGCACAAAATATGAATATGATCTGCATATAATAAAAAGAACTGATTATTACACTCATATACAATTCAGAAACTATTTCTATACAATTAACGGAGAAAACTTATACAATAAAGAAAAATCCACCACTTCTAATGCACAATCCTACCAACATACTCATCATACCCATGTACAATTCATAACATATTTATATACAATTATAGAGAAAAATACATACAATTAAAATAATCAGTCACATCATCATGCCCATGTACAATTAAGATGATATTTATATATAAGTAACGGAGAAAACTTACACAATAAAGAAAAATCCACCACTTCAAATGTACAACCCTACCAACACACGCATCATGCCCATGTACAATTCAGAATATATTTATATACAATTGTAGAGAAAAATACATACAATTAAAATAATCAGTCACACCATCATGCCCATGTACAATTCAGAGGATATTTATATATAATTAACAGATAAAACTTATACAATAAAGAAAAATCCACCACTTCAAATGCACATCCCTACCAATACACTCATCATGTCCATTGATGGTCGTTTTCTCAACATACAAAATTAATCCTCAAGTATAAGGATATCAATTGTAGTTTCAAAGGTGACCAAGTAATTATCGAATCCAAGGAATGGATTATTATTAATTCAATTATATTCTATTTAACTAAGATTATATTGGCAAAATTGATTTGGTTTGTTTATTAAACTAAATAACATTAATTGAAATAGCAAAGTAATTAAATAAGCAATAGAGAAACTTTGGTGGTGATCAAGTAATTAATAGAGTAGTTCGTCAGGTAATCTAGTTTTACTTATTAATTTCCTTTCCATGTGTTGTTGTCCGACTATGCCTTGTAGTTTATGGATACATCACTAAACCATGCAAGTGTACTCTATAGACACAAGTAAGTAAGCATATGACACGTGTGAATATCCTTGGAGCAAGATGTATACTTTACCCCCTTTCTAGTACTATCATAATCAATTATTTCCCGTGCACTTAGTACTCTAACCCGATTTGATCTCCCTTTTTAGGTACTATAAAGTTATACTCTTTATCCGACTTATTAACTTGAATATGATTCAATTAACAAGTATCTATATAAGACAGTTCTAATAAGACTTCGGAATCCATTCACTTAGAATTATAACATACAATCCTGCTCAGCGGTGAACGCACTCAATCAATAACTAAGAGATGTATTTAGACTCTACACAACAGTTAAAGATGTACAAAACGACCAAGAGTAAGAATTAAAGAGGCACAATCTTATATTGAATAGACCACAAGTAGTGATGTACGGAGTTTACACATGGAAATTCAATTAACTCATAAAACTTTCATAACCCTAGAACTACCGAAGCGGTTCTAGGCCATGATTGATCTAGGAACAATCATGGCTAGTTGGTATGATCTTACTTGACTCACCAGACGAACCTCTCCTCATGACTCCTACAGATGATGGTAGGGCTTGGTGATGGATGGATGATGAATTCCTTCTTGTTCTCCTTCTCTTCTCCTGCGAAAGCTCTTCTTTTATACTTGTAAACTCTCCTTACGGGCCTTGAATGGGCTTTTTGAGCGAACACACACACTGAAGGTGTAAAAATATGAATTTGGTAAGTTTTCGGACATCGATTCGACCAAACACATTGGTCGAACTCCTGCATGCTGGTCGAATCCCTCTGTAACTTGTCTTCTGACTCCGGATTTGACCAGAGCATTGGTAGAATTGGATACTTCCTTGTCAAACCGGAACTGTTTCTATTTAGGCTTCTAGTTCGACCACGGTTCGACCAAGTAGTTTGGTCGAACTCGACTGTCGTGGTCGAACTCGACTTTTCCGATCTCAGTTTGACCAGAGGTGCTGGTCAAACTCCCTTCTTCTTAGTCGAACTCGACCCCTGAGTGGTCGAATCCACCTCTATTTCTGCCTCTTTCCGGATCCGATCACTTCTAACTTGTTTTCCATCGAAAATCAACTCAAATAGCCCTGTAAACTCCCGATTCGTGACTTTCCACCAAGTATAGCAATTCACATCGAATTACCATCATTAATTACACCATAAGTACACGAATCCGGGCTCGAAACTTGTGAATTTACATACTCATCATACCCCCAAACTTACATGTTGCTCATCCCGAGGCAACGAAATCAAAACCAAGGAGTAGTGTAAAATTCACAAACCACCAATACAATTCATACTCACACATGTAATCTATCAATTGAACACAAGTATTACAAGCATCATATGCATTATTCATGTAAAACATCACTCGATTACATTACCTTTCGGAGTACAAAATCATCTAGCTCACAAGATATTTACTCTCTCTCTCAAGTGTAAAAGATGTACACTCTAGCAGGTTAGTATTTACGCTCATATTCAATTCATACTTCCGCGTAACCATAAGCTTGGCAAGGGTCTCAAAACTCAACTTATAATCGATTCCTTACTAGGATCACAAAGGACTTGTTTTTGGGTTGTAATGTTGTCTTTTTAGTAAAGGTAGGAAAATTTGGGTAAAGTGACTAATTCACAAGTAGAGAATTACCTTGGAGTTGTGCTTTTCGTCCTAGCTTCGTTTGTTCTACATCTTCTTCTCATACATTTCATAGTTCAAATCTCCTTCTTTCTTCAAGCAGCAACATCATCTTTCTTCAATGTGCAAGGGCACCAATTTCGGGCTCTATCCTTCTACGTAGTCGGGGTACCAGTTTCAGGCACTACCCCTCAACAAGATTTAACCATACTTCTTTCTTTTTCATAATTCTCAACCAAGATCCTACATTTTCATTCTTTCAAGCACTTATGCATCTCAACTCCCTACTAATGAATAGGATATTCAAAAGGCTCAAGTAAGGTTTAATAAGGCTTTTATCACGGCTTGCCAAAGAAAAAGCTTTTTGAGGCTCAAAAGGGCTTACAATGATATACATATATTAACAGGTAAGGTAAAATTTTGGATAAGTGACTTGATTGCACAATAATGGCCTAAGATCATGTCCTAGCAATTCCTCAATAATAAGTTTGACACAAGACGCCAAACTAAGTTCTAGAATACGGTCGTATGAACGATTCTCTCAAGAATAAATAACCATGAACTAGCATGGTTCAAATGGCTCAAATCCTCACATGGGTAAATAGATTCCTAAGTACTTCTTAGATAAATAGTCAAGATCAATTTCACAATAAATTCACATACTTATCAAGCATACATGCTTCTAATCAATAAAAATCAACATATGTAACATACGAATGCATCATGCCTAAACTAAGAGCCCTCTTAAAAAATAATCCATACAAGTATCAATCATCATCTCTCAATCCACATCAAATTAATATAAGTACATGCCACTCACACCAAATTCCCATCCTGTAAAGAGAAAAAGAGAAGGGAGATGAGATGAATCAGACAAAGACAAAAACCTAGTGCATCCTACTCCTCCGGAGCATCATCATCATCGCTCGCACCCTCTTCATCACCATTCATCTCCATGCGCAATCAATCCATATCTCTATAAAGAGCAGTGAGATTCCTATCCATCATGCGCTCATGAGCAAACAATCTCTCCAATCTCTGTTCCATCTCCACATAATTTTCCTGCAGCGTGTTAAACTTCCCATCCAATGCTGCGTAGTTTGCATTCGCCAACTCTAGCTGCATATTCGTCTCTTGTTGGTTCGCATTCAGTGTAGCGAACTGCTCATGAATCATCCTGAACTGCTCCTGCAAATAGGCATCCGGACCAGCCCACTGCTGCTCTGTGGCACTGCTGGAATGGGTCATGGTAGCCTCTCATGCGGTTGTGGATCTCCCATCTCCGGATCCACATGCTCCTCTCCAAGCTCCTGCTGTTGCTGCTGCTGCTGTGGATGAAAACGCTCCTTGTCTACAATCCTCTGCAGCTCCTCCATCATCCTCTCAGCATACATCTAAGTTATAGTCCTCCAATCTCCCTTTGTCAAACAAGTGAAGGAGATAGCGGTGTGCCCGAGGGTGTTAATCAACATGTTCCCCTCATTCCAAATAGTCGTCAATACACACAAATCATAAGGGAACATGAAAGTGAGAGGCTTCGATCCCCTAGTAAAGAACCAATCTCCATCCATCAGATGGGTGAATCCTCCCTTCACGTAAGTGCTCATCACCAAATCGGGATCCTCTAGGATAGACGAAATGCCGGCGAATTCCATATAATAGTACTCAGCTATCGAGATCAACAACCCTCCTATGTTCACTCTCTAAAAAGGAGAACACCTGAACCTATTAAGCTGATAAATGAGATATGATCCCATATTGAACCGCATTCCGTTAAGCATACACCAAAGGACATACAGCTCTTATCTCGACACACAGCTTCCCTTCGATCGAGCAAACAATGTGTTGCTCAACACTTGATCCATTTATCGGATTACTGGGTTCTGAATCAACGAAGCTCGAGCACTGCTAGTCTTGTAATTCACATCCTCATCAGAAATTTCTCTCCAGAATCTGTTAGCATTAAAGTACCCATTCTCTGCTCTCGAAATCCTCTTAGGAGTCTGAAATAGGATATTCAAATCCACATATTACCATGTCCTCTGCTCACCTCCAAGCTGAAACGAACACTCGTACGGAAGATTACTTGATCCTTTCTTCACAGTAATCGAACATAATACTTCCGCAGTCACATGGAAGTAGGTAGGCTTCTTCAGCTCCATAAAGTGGCGAATACCAACTTGATCAAACATCCAAAATATATCGTCTTAGATGTTCATAGTAACCATTGCTCCATCATCTTGATACCTTGTTCTAACAATTTTATCTGACACGTCCACCCACTTCTCCTTGATCTCATCCCATTCATTCATCTGAATCTTGACGTTTGAAGGCAACCACTCTTCAAGCCTTAGCTTCTTTGTCACCGCATCCTCACGAGACGATCTATTTTGCCTCTTCTTAGATCGAAGCTCGGCCTCCTTTCCTTTTCTTGAAAATAATACTTCAATCCAATAACCAAGAAAGAGAAACCAAACTAATGCATTCAACTCTACTCAAGACATCAAGTTTCTCAATGCATAATCAAACCAAACAAGCATGACTCATCCTAATGATCTAACAATTCAATTCACATGCTCATTCATCCTCATTCCAATCAACAAATCGCAATAGGATCAACAAATGATTCAACAAACCACAAGCATGCATTACTACTCAAATTCAAGCAATCGAACATGAGATCTACTTAAACTCAATCAATTCTCCAACAATTCAACATGCTTCATCCCAAAACTACTCACATTCCTCATAACTTCACATAATCAATATAGTTCAATTCAATTCAATCAAGCCAAATAAAACCCAACAACTATTCATATGAAATTATGCACTAAAACTTCAAACAACACCATGAATCCATAAAAAAAACTTGGTTTAATCAACATACCCGCTCATAATCGACGATTAGAACTTCAATCCTAGGGCATTAGGGTAAAGAAAACATACCTTTTGAATCGGCCATAATTAGAATGAACAAGTGTGAAATTCCACCAAAAATCCCGATGAACCCTAGTTTTTCAACTAGATTGCTCCAAAAATGCGATGAATTGAGTGGAATGTGGTTTAATTAAGGCGACATTGCGTGTAATCAAAGATTGGAGGAGAGGATTTTCAATTCGGGATGAATTCGGGTGGAGGTGGTGTGTGAAATGCTCGAATGAACATGAAAATTGGGGTTTAAAATCACTTACCTGGGTTCAATTCGATCAATCCGAGAGGTCAAATGGGATTGACGTGGTCGAATCCATGGTCGAACTCCTCTATTGGACACCATCTCGTCGCGATTCAACCACCGTTCGACCAAGTGCTCTGGTCGAACTCTTACGTCGTGGTCGAACTCGATTGTTCAGAACTTTCAGGTCCGCAATTAGATCTCGACTCGACCTAGCCGCTTGGTTGAACTGATCATGCCTTAGTCGAACCCATCTGTACAACTCTCTGATTGCTAGTTCGACATGCCCCTTTGGTCGAACTCACTACTGCTTGGTCGAATCGACCTGTAACAAACTCTTTGATCCTCAATTCGACTAGGGCTCACGCGTTCGACCTACATATCTGGTCTAACTTGACCCCTGATGCATCAAACTCGAAATTTCTTCATCCCCTACACACTTTAAGCTAAAAAACGAACATTCGGTACCAAAATAGATCAAAACTAGCTCGAGAATCAATCTTAAACTTGACATCCATGAGTAACTGCACATAACATACTCAAAAAGAAAACCAAAAATTAAGCAAATTGCAAAAAATTGACACACCGCAATCGATAAAAGTTTTGATATACCGCAAAAAATCAACTCCCCTAACAAACGGTACAAAGAAAAGATTATACTCTCAATGCTTCAATGAGGTAAGTACATCACACCCTCCCAAACTCAGTAGAAACGATAGTGAAACTAAGTTTGCAAAGAGATTTAATAGCCGATTAATAAGCATATCATATATAAAAATTTCTTACTCGCAAGAAAAGAAATAAAACAATAAAACGGGAGGGAAAGCCCCCAACAGGCGCTCATGTTTAACATCGGAGAGTCACGACAGTACCAATCTAGTGCAAGGTATCCTCAAAGATGACACAAGCATCATCCAGCGAGTTATAATGCTTCAATCGATGCCCATTTGCCGCGATAATGTCTCCATCGTTGTCCATAAGCTCAAAACTCCCCCCTCCACAGGTTCTATGGATAATGAATGGCCCCATCCACTTTGATTTCAATTTTCCTGTGAAAAGCTTAAAACGAGAGTTAAAAAGCAATACCTCATCACCTTCCTTGAACTCCTTGCAAGAGATCTTTGAATCATGTTATTTCTTCATTCTCTCCTTGTAGATCTCAGAGTTCTTGTAAACTCGATTCCTGAACTTATACAATTGATTTATATGAGTCATCCTCTACTCCTTTTGATCCTTCAAAGACAAGTTCAAGCTCCTCAAAGCCCAAAAAGCTTTATGTTGATTTCTACGGTAAGTGGCACGGCTTTCCATAGACTATTTGATACGGTGACATATCCAACATCGTCTTGTAAGCAGTCCGAAACCCCCACAAAATATCATCTAGCTTCATAGCTCAATCCTTTCTATTGGTTCCTACTACCTTCTCCAAGATTTGCTTCACTTGTTGGTTGGAAACTTCAGCTTGCCCATTAGCTTGAGGATGATAGAGTGCAGTGACCCTATGCTTAACTCCATAATCCTTAAGCACCTTCTCAAGAAGCTTGTTGACGAAATGAGAACCTCCATCACTCACTAGTGCTCTAGGGACTCCATAGCGGGCAAAGATATGTTTCTTCAAGAAAGATAAAACAGTCCTTGAATCATTCACACGAGTGGGAATGGCTTCCACCCACTTAGAAACATAATCCACAGCTAAAAGGATGTAAAGAAATCCATTAGATAGGGAAAAGGCCCCACAAAATCGATCCCCCATACATCAAAGATCTCAACAACAATGCTCGACTGAAGTGGCATCTCATCTCGTTGACTTATATTTCCCATTCTTTAACATCTATCGCATGTCGCCATATAGGATACACAATCTTTAAACAAAGTTGGCCAATAAAGAGCAGATTGAAGTACGTTCGCTGCAGTCTTTTGAGCTCCGAAGTGCCCCCCGTTAGGTTGTGCATGCAAAAATCGAGTACACTCTCCATCTCTATCTCGGGTACACACATATGGACTATGAAATTCGTACATATCTTGTAGAGAAACAGATCATACCATATAAATGTCTCAACATCCCTCTTGAATTTCGCAAGTTGATATCAGTTGAGATCTCTATGAATTTCCCCTACGGTAATGTAATTCACATAATCCGCATACCATGGATCCATTCCTTGTGCAGCTACCACACATGCTCTTTCTGCTCCTTCAACAAGCACTGCCATAATCTTCTCATCAGGAAACATCTCTTCAATGTAATGGAAAGAATCATCATAATGCTCCCATGTCTCCAACCTTGATAGGTGATCCGCCAAAACATTCTCAGTACCCTTCTAACAATTCTTGACTTTGTTTCCTTCTTATCCATCAAGTACCGGATCACAAAATGATCTGTGTACACTATCATCTTCATGCCAACCAAATACTGTCGAAACTTGTTGAATGCATACACCACAGCTAAAAACTCCTTTTCAGTCACAGTGTAGTTCTTTTGTGCAACATCAAAAGTTTTACTCGCATAGTAAATGGCGCAGAACTTCTTTTCCCTCAACTGCCCAAGCACCACTCCAAGTGCTAAATCACTTGCATTACACATAAGTATAAACGGCTGAGTCCAATCCAGTGTGATCAAGATAGGTGCAGTAATAAGCGCCTCCTTCAAAACCTGAAAAGTTGTTAGACACTCTTCATCAAAAATAAAAGGAACATCCTTTTTAAGCAAATGAGATAAGGGCTTGGAGTATTTTGAGAAGTCTTGTATGAATCTTCTATAAAAACCGGCATGTCCAAGAAAAGACCGCACTCCCTTTTCATTCGTAGGTGGTGGAAGCTTCTCAATTGCCACCACCTTTGCTATATCCACTTGCAATCCCTTGGCCGAAATATGATGGCAAAGAACAATCCCATCTCTTACCATGAAGTGGCACTTCTCCCAATTCAAGACAAGATTAGTTTCTTGGCATCTCTTCAAAACAGTAGCAAGGTTAGATAAACAAATATCAAAGGAGGAACCAAACACAGAAAAATCATCCATAAACACCTCCATGATCTTTTCTATCAACCCATCAAATATGGGCATCATGCAACGCTGAAATGTAGCAGACGCATTACACAATCCAAAAGGCATCTTCCTAAAGGCAAAAGTTCCATAAGGGCAAGTAAAATTAGTCTTTTCTTGATCCTCTGGTGCAATCATAATTTGATTATAACCCGAATACCCATCCAAGAAATAATAAAACTCATACCCTGCAAGACGATCAAGCATTTGATCCATGATAGGAAGGGGAAAATGGTCTTTGCATGTATTTTCATTCAGTTTCCTGTAATTCGTACACACACGCCATCCCGTAGGAATCCTAGTGGCTAAAGTCTCACCATCTTCGACTTTAACTATAGTCATACTATAATGATACTTCATTGTCACCTAGGTAGGCATACTTCAAGTGCTCCGGTAGCGGTTTCAACTCCTCTTTCTTCTCTTCCTGAGGTGCACTCTCTCGATCCAATGGCAAGTACTTCCTAGTCCACTTGACCTCTTCATCTTTGGTCCTTATCGGCTCATACCTGTCATCACCCAAAGCAAATAAGTTTTCAAGAAATTCAATACATACCTCATTGGAGAGATCATCAAGCTCTGTAGTGGGAAAAGTAAGAGACTCCATCAAACATATCTCAAGAGGATCCTTCGATAGAATCAAAGACATGTCTTCATTCACAATCTCCTCTACTACATCAATACTGTGACACTGCATCTCCATTGACATCTTCATTGCTTTATCAAAGTTGAATAGGACCTCTTCTTTATCCATCCTTAGCCTCAACTCACCCTTCTGCACATCGATCATGGCTCCCGCAGTAGCAAGGAAAGGTCTCCCTAAGATAAGAGGGACATTATCCTTGTCATCCTCAATCTCTAGCACCAGAAAATCCACAGGAAAGACTAACTTCTTTACTTTGACAAGAATGTCTTCGATCACACCCTTCGAAAAAGTCATGGACCTATCCGTTAGTTGTATAGAGCAACTATCATGTGAGTCAACTCCCCCAAACCAAGCCTTTGAAAAGTAGACAACAACATCAAATTGATGTTTTCCCCAAGATCACACAAAGCTCGACGTGCCGGCCCTTTTCCAATTTCACATAAGATTGTGAAGCTTCTCGGATCCTTAAGTTTAGCTGGCAGTTTCCTCTGAATGATCGAGCTACAGTTTTCAGACAAATTCACCATTTCAATTCCGTTCAAGCTTCTCTTCTTCAAAAGAATATCCTTCAGAAAGCGGGTATAATATGGCATCTCCAAAATTGCTTCAGAAAAAGGAATGTTCAAGATAATTTTGTTTATGATTTCTGAAAAATTCTTGAACTTCTCTTCCAATCCCTTTTTGACTAGCTTGAGAGGAAAGGGTGGAGGTATCTTTGTTTTGGGAATACCCCATTCATCACGTTCAGATTTCTCCGCTTTATCCTTTTCGGCTCTCAATTTCTTAGCTCTTTCCCAGTTTTTCTATGCTATAATCTCAGTACTCTGCTCTTTGGAAGGCACTGGAGTAGTTTCAACATCATGCAGAGCATTCAGCACGGAAAACGGAACAGAACAGGTGAGTTCAACTTGAGTTCGACCTGGGTAGGTGGTTGAACTCAGCGAATAATGGTCGAACTGCAAACCTGAAAGTTTGTTCTCCCTCGTACAATCGGATTCGACCACAATTCGACCAATAGGTTTGGTCGAACTATGGTTATCATGGTCAAATGGGGCATCAGACAAAACAGAGTGCTTTGAACAGTCGAGTTCGACCTCAGTTCAACTAGCGGTTCTGGTCGAACTCATCTGATTTTAGTCGAACTGGCCTTCTAACTCATTCGAACATCGCCTAGTGCCGAGTTTGACCTCTCCTATTGAGTTTGACCTGGCTGTCTGGTCGAATCGGGGTTGAATCGAGCTCTAGTAGCTTCAGACTTCAATTTCGGCTTCATCGATCCCTCATACTGTGTTCCAGACCTCAATGTAATGACGTGACAAGACTTTGGATTCTCAATACTCTGAGACGGAAGCTTCCCTTTCTCTATAGTTTGAGTCAATTTATTCACATTTCCTGCCAACCCTCCCATTAATAACGTAAGGTCCTTCACTTGTGTAGACAAATCCTTATGATGATCATTAATCTTTTTCTCTAATTTGTCCTCAAGACGATCTACTCTTGCATCATTCCTTGCCATGTTCCTATTCACAGTATCCTCAAAATCCGACTTCCCTTCTTCCACTTTAGCTCCCAGATCAACGCCGATAGGAGGCTGGATCGCATTTTTAGGATTGCTCCATGAAACTCCGGCCTCCTTGGTTTTTGATAACCACCCGGTGGACCACGATTGTTGTAGTTCCCTTTATAGTTCCGGTTTTCTTGATTCGGGTACCTAGTTCCTTGAATACTCTGTCCCATGGCATAATTTGCCTCCTTGATCTCCTATTGGCTAGCTCTTTCATAGCCATCATCCTGCTACATCATTGGCACTCTCTGAGATAAATTCGTAATTTGCTTTTGTTGGGACTCTAATAGCTTGCTAATGTTAGTCAAGCTAGAGACAATCTCATCATCTCTTCCCGACTTCACCATAGTATGCTCAACCTGTGCTACTTTACCAATGACATAAGTGCCTCTCACTCTATTAGTCGGCCAATCTCTAGAATTCATTAAAATATCTTCAAAAAGCTTCTCGGCCTCATTGGGTGACTTCGTCAGTAATGCTCCATTAGAAGAAGCATCAAGAAAACACGAGAATCGCAGTCCAACCCATTATAGAAAATACTGATATATTGTGCTTTAGATAGCCCATGCTGTGGATACTTCCGTAGCATATCCTTGAACCTATCCCAAGCTTCATGAAATTTCTCATTGCCATGGATAGAAAATTGATTGATTTCCTGCTTCATCTTGAACACCTTTGAAGGTGGCATGTATCGCTCCAAGAATTTCACTTTTAACTTCTCCCATGTATCACATTTAACAGCATCCAGATTATTATACCAATCTCTCACTTTTTTATTCAGCGAGAACTTAAACAGTATAATCTTCCTTGCATCCTCATGAGCTCCTGCATCTTTTTGTGTGCTTGCATAACCAAGGAACTTATTCAGATGTTGTTTAGGATCTTCAAATGTTCCCCAGAGAAGGGATTCCTTTCATTCATGGTTATAAGAGCAGGGTGTAGATCAAAGTTAGCTCCAGTTCCTCTTGCTCCTAACAATCCCGCATTGCCTGTTCCGTTGTTCTTAAAGACTTCTCGGATGTCAAGTGTATTCGGGTCTGCTACTATGTTGATTGCTTCTACTTCCAAATTAACTTCGGTTGCAGTTTAAATCGTTTGTGGATTCAGCACGTTAACTTCAACTCCTAAATCAAGAGCTTTAGTTGGTTCTACATTATTGTTCTTATTCTTCTTCTTCTTCATCTTGGACGATGCTCCAATCTCTGGATTATACGGCTCTAATTCACCTTTCTATGATCTTGTGAGCATACACCTAAGAAAAATAAGTATTAGAAATCAAAACAAGAATAATAATCTCAATTAAATTAGATATAATCAAAAGATATTTAATATCGTCCCCGGCAACAGTGCCAGAAACTTGATGGACGTTTTATCAACACACAAAATTAATCCTCAAGTCTAAGGATATCAATTGTAGTTTCGAAGGTGACCAAGTAATTATTGAATCCAAGGGACAGATTATTATCCATTCAATTATATTCTAATTAACTAAGATTATGTTGGCAAAATTGATTTGGTTTGTTTATTAAACTAAATAACATTAATTGAAATAGCAAAGTAATTAAACAAGCAATAGAGAAACTTCAGTGGTGATCAAGTAATTAATAGAGTAGTTTGTCAGGTAATCCAGTTTTACTTATTAATTTTCTTTCCATGTGTTGTTGTTCAACTCTGCCTTGTGGTTTATGGACGCATCACTAAAGCATGCAAGCGTACTCTATAGACACAAGTAAGTAAGCGTATGACACATGTGAATATCCTTGGAGCAAGATGTATACTTTACCCCCTTTCTAGTACTATCATAATCAATTATTTCCCGTGCACTTAGTACTCTAACCCGATTTGATCTCCCTTTTTAGGTACTATAAAGTTATACTCTTTATCCGACTTATTAACTTGAATATGATTCAATTAACAAGTATCTATATAAGACAGTTCTAATAAGACTTCGGAATCCATTCACTTAGAATTATAACATACAATCCTGCTCAGCGGTGAACACACTCAATCAATAACTAAGAGATGTATTTAGACTCTACACAACAGTTAAAGATGCACAAAACGACCAAGAGTAAGAAGAGGCACAATCTTATATTGAATAGACCACAAGTTGTGTTGTATGGAGTTTACACATGGAAATTCAATTAACTCATAAAACTTTCATAACCCTAGAACTGTCGGAGCGGTTCTAGCCCATGATTGATCTAGGAACAATCATGGCTAGTTGGTATGATCTTACTTGACTCGCGAGATGAACCTCTCCTCACGACTCCTTCGGATGATAGTAGGGCTTGGTGATGGATGGATGATGAATTCCTTCTTGTTCTCCCTCTCTTCTCCTGCAAAACCTCTTCTTTTATATTTGTAAATTCTCCTTACAGGCCTTGGATGGGCTTTTTGAGCGAACACACACACTGGAGGTGTAAAAATACGAATTTGGTAAGTTTTTGGATGTCGATTCAACCAAACACATTGGTCGAACTCCTGCTTGCTGGTCGAATCCCTGGTCGAATCCCTCTGTAACTTGGCTTCTGCCTTCGGATTCGACCAGAGCGTTGGTCGAACTGGATACTTCATGGTCGAACTGGAACTGCTTATGTTTAGGCTTCTAGTTCGACCATGGTTCGACCAAGTAGTTTGGTCGAACTCGACTGTCGTGGTCGAACTCGACTTTTCCGAGCTCAGTTCGACCAGAGGTGCTGGTCGAACTCCCTTCTTCTTGGTCGAACTCAACCCCTGCGTGGTTGAATCCACTCTTGTTTCTGCCTCTTTCCGGATCCGATCACTTCCAACTCGTTCTCCATCGAAAATTAACTCAAATAGCCTTGTAAACTCCCGATTCATGACTTTCCACCAAGTATAGAAATTCACATCGAATTACCATCATTAATTACACCATAAGTACACGAATCTGGGCTGAAAACTTGTGAATTTACACACTCATCACCCATGTAAGAGTATTTTAATATTTTCATCTCAACATATCAAAAGCCCAATTCAAGCCTCCCAAAAACACAGAGAGAGAAATAATATGAAAGCAACATGTTCCCACAATTGGAGTCCGGTAATTCCTTTTCCTTTTCATTTATGGTTTGGAGGAAGAGGATAGTCAGAGAAAACAAAGCTTACGAGTTAGAAGGGAAGGTAGGCTTGGCACTAGTATCATTACTTCTTCACGGCGGAGAGATTCTATCTTTGGGTCGAACTGCTATGTCTCTGCGCCATTAGACCATTCATCTCCCTTCTCAGGTGCAACTACACATAAATCCTCCCATCTCACAAATATGAAGCAGACAAGAGGATTCGATTGGAGAGGTCAATCGAGAAACGGAGAAAATTCAGAGAGAGGAGATTCAAGTGAACGGCTGGAGATTGGCGCAACCCTCTCCTCTCCACTTCCTTGGAGAAATCGGTATAACACAACGGCGGAATCTAGCGACAGAAAAACTGTAGGGAAGACCAGCATTAGCGATCGTTGAGAGAATCGTAAGTGGGCTAAGAGATAATCGAAGGTGGAGTGAGAGAGAGAGAGAATAGTAGATGGAGTGAGAGGAAGTAGGGTTGTCAATTTTACCCGCGGTACCTGGAGCAATGGTCAAGGATAGAGTAAGCTTAAGCGGGTAACGGATCGGGTAATACTCAATCCCGATAAAAAATACACGGGTAAGGATAGGGTATGGGTCCTTCTTTTATACCCGATTACCCGACCCATTATCCGACCCTATTACCTAATATAAAATTATATATATTATACATATATATAATATTACTAATATAAAAATTAAATAATATTAATTTTTTAATATAAATATTTGCAGCATAAGCATCTCAGCCATCATCATATTAGAATTAGGGCTTAATCCCTCATTTTCAATCTCTATCCGTCAGTTTACTCTTTATTATTAATTTTTATTTTCATGCTTTATGTTATATTTATTTATATTTTATTATTATTATTTTTGTTGATTGTGTGAGAAAAAAATGATTTGGGGACGAATTGGGTAGAGTAGTTTGGACAGGTTTAAATTACTACGGGTAACCGTATTATACCCATATAGTGTACTCATCTATTATTTTTTGTGGGTAACCGTATACTCGCGGATTATCCATGGACCCGATAAATATACTTGCACCCTACCCAATGCTCAAATATAGGGTAATAGGGTAGGGTGAGGGTAAGATAATTAAGTAGCGGGTAGTATGTGGTTATGCTCTACTCGTACCCTACCCTACCCTACTCGTTTATATCCCAAAGAGGAAGAAGGTAGAATGAATTATTTACTCTTGAGTTTTAGGTTTTATATGACCCATTTGAAAATGGATTGACCCGGTGCACAATTGTAAAATCATGAAACTAGGTGCACCAAATGTCAACTAAAAAAACATCTAAGTACCAGAATGACAGCTTTGATGTTGTCCCTACCGATATGGATCCCGAGGTGGCCAGATTCATGCTTTCTGAGAATAACGTCTACGAGACCTCACCACCATACTTGCCACACATTTTCTTCAGTCTTTGCTCCTCCATAATGGGATCAACAATAGCGTCGAATTCACGGCAGAGCTTCATTAGTTTGTACTTGTTGTAGGTGAAGAGATGCAGCAGGTGGTATGAGGGAAAGAGATCACCGCACACGATAGCCGAAAAATCTTCTCTCTTAAATTCATAGCTTCTCTCGACGTCGTCGACTGTAGACTCTGAATCAGTCCACTTGTCCCCTTTCTTGTTTCGACTTCCATGATGTGCTCTAATTTGGTTTCGAACATGGGTTTATTGGTGGGGTGAATTGGAATTTCACTCGTGAATACTAAAACGAGATGTCTCATCCCACGTTGAGCGTGGTATGTGTAATACCTAAGACATGAGTTTATCCACTGTGGAATCTTTTTATTAACAGGCCCATGAGTTTATGCGTTTAACCTACCAAACAACGTATTCTAAGGGTTTACAATCAATCATTTAGCAATACTCGCTACCAAACGAGCTGGTAGAGATTAAAAGGTACTCCTAGTACTCCCTTCATCCCCCAAAATCGTTACCTTTATTGTACCATGGATATTAAAAAATATTACTTTTTAACTAACTTTCTTGACTTTTGGGGTAATATGATATTTTTAAATAATAAAAAAATTATAAAGTATGTTATGTGTGGAAAGAAGAGATGATATTCTTGAAATTAATGTGTACTATTGAGGTTTTAGATTAGAATAAAATTTCCTTTTTGGGGGTGAACAATTATATGGGATAAACAAATGAGGAAAGAGTGAACGATCTTCAGGGATGGAGGGAATATTTAAATGTGTAATGGATTGAGAGATGTTCCTTCTATTCTGTACGAAAGTTTATGTTTTTTTTTGCACATATATTAATGAATATAGTACTTCCTTCATTCCAACTTCAACTTTCATTCACACTTTGCGTTGTAGTCCGTCCAACTTTAATTTTACAATTTCATAAAAAAAATGACATTCAACTATTATCCGTGCAATGATTGCTAACACACTTTAATTTAAAAAGTGACATCACTTCTTTTCACATACTATAACTTACTTTACAATTTAATTATTAATTATTACTCAAAAATACCACATTACCCTAAAAAATACTCCCTTCGTCAGGTTCTAAGGTGTCTGTTTGCTTTTTGCACGTGGATTAAGGAGTATTATTATATGTAAAGTGGGTAGTTGTATTAGATGGAAGTGGAGAGCCATATTGTGTACTTTTTTACTAAATAGAAAAAATGGATACCTTTGACCCGAACGCCAAAAATAGTAAAATGGACACCTTAGAAGCGGACGGAGGGAGTACTTTTTAATTTGCGTATCTACAGTACATGGGAAGATGAAAATAACGGAGAGAGTATTTTAATGTGTAATATATAGATTTAAAGGGTACTTTTACTTTAATGCCTCAACTTTATTTTGAATTGATGACAAATTATGTAATATTGTAAAAAAATTATAGAGTATTAATTTTTAAGTGTAGGGCCCACACTTGCTAAAGGTGAAAATACAAACTTTAAGTGAGACGCCTAAAATGACAATGTGCAAATGTTATGGTGGGATAGAGGAGAATAATTTTTTAATATATAGTATGTAGTTGTATTAGTTGTGTGTGTAGACTCATGGAGAAATATTAATTATTTGTGTAGGTCCCATTTACCAAATAAGAAATATAACTATGCAGTGTTTGCAATACTCATGCTATGTTTGTTTTCAGTTTACCTGAATTTCGAAAACCAATGAATAATAGCATATGTTTATTTTGGGTTTTTGGTATGATGAGTTTTAACTTTATATATGTTAAATAAATGTGTAAGGTATGCGTGGTGATATGTGTAAAAGTGTATTAATTGATGTAAAAAAATAGAAGAGATGATAATATTAATTGAGGAATGAGAATATACAAAAGGTCAGTAAGTTAGTGGTTAATATGGTTTGGAGATGTATGTATATGTGGTTTTGAAAATTTGAGTATAGATTTTGAAAATAAAAAATCGAATTCAAATTCGAAAACAAACAAAACGTCATATTAAAAAAGTATTCTAATTATAATTACATGTCAATTCTACTGTGCACCACATTTTTAAAAAATATATACATATATTGTTAAGAATTTATCTTAATATGCAGAAAAATTTATTACAAAAAGAGTATATTGATAGAGAAAGATCATGAATGACCAAACAAGCGGTTTAAAATCAACAATAAATTATATACCCAAATAATTATTAATGTAAAGACAAGATTATATCAACCATAGTCGTTCAATTGCCTATAGTCTCTTGAGGCAACCATTTTCATTAGAAAGGAAGAATCTATCATTGTTGATTTTCTAGAACCCTTCCTCACGGTTTAAGACCTAGTTATAGGCCTCTTTCCGTTGTATTTTTTGGGGGAGGATCAACTTTTAATGTCGGATACTCTTTTGAAAAAATATCACTTTCTTTATGCATCACATGTTGTTTTTCCTCATTAGTGTTAACTTTCCCTACAGAAGGATTATAGATAACCAAATGCTTGGTTGAAGGAAAAGTCTCTATGGCATAAACGTTTTCTTGACCTGCAAGTTCATTATAGACCACGAGACTTTGGTTGTAAGGGATTTCATCATCCTGTTCATCGATCGTAGGTTGCCCTTCTACAACCTGGTCACTCGAGCTATGACACTAATTGCCCTTAGTAATGTGATCGGCTTCAATCTGATCAATCATTTAGCAAGTCCGTACATCCTCCAAATGGCTAGCAACAATAATAACCTGGTCTGTAACACAGTTAATTCTTATCATCATCAAGAACCTCAAACTTGTTTGACGTACATGGAGTATCGGAAGCAGCAGATTGTTTCGGAATGTAAGTGGAGGTAGAAGTAGACTTCACAATTCATTTTTTTTCATTTGTCGAAAAAAACATCATTATCATTGTTGTGATTCTTAGAGTATTTCTTTCTGCATTCATCGACTTTATGACCCAAGGTGTTTTAAGAGCAGCAGAACTTTGGAACATTTTTGTAGCCAAGCGAGATGCACAAGGTAGAATTGGCGATCTTCATATTAATCTGATCAGGTAAACGATCTTGGACATCAAATGCATAAACCAAACATTAACTCTCACCATCCATCCACAACACCCCCATCCATCCACACCACCACATCCTTGGGACTACATAGTTTTCCAAACATTCACTCATCTTGCACCTCTAAGGTTCATCAATGTTTGCCTACTTGAGAAGGAGAACGAAAAAGATTTAGAATGCTAGAGGAGATAACGGAGAACTTCACAATACCTAAGTTTTTTCTTATTCTTTCTTTAATCTTTCTGAATTATTGATCTATGAGTAATTTTTTTCATAAACATGGGTGCTGATTGTAACACCATGGGCTAGTACTTTTCTGGATAGTTCTAGGAATTTTGAAGGTTTTAATGTTGGATTGATGATCTGGACTAGGTGATTGGTGTTAAATTCACTTAAAAATTGGATCAATTATATGGCTTTATATTAATAGTTAAGCATGATTTTCATAGAAAATACAATTAATTGCTTGATTACTTGGAAAAATGTATTTTTGTGATTTTCTCAAAAAAATTGTGATTTTAAGGCAAAAATGGATTCTAAAAGTTAAGAGAAAGATGTGGGAGAAACGACGTTCAATTTAGAGTTAAAACGGCAAAAATAAGAATTAATTCAATAAATTTTATTTTTGTTTCATGAGCCAAGCTATCCCACATTGAAAAACTTATCCCAAATTCCTCATACCCTACTACTATAAATACCCTCTTCAATAAAAGCCCCCACATCATTCAAGTTTCATAATTTACATTTCATATTTAAGAATAGAATTTGGGGAGAGATCTCCAGTAATAGAAATTCCTTCCCCCTTTGGGGAGGAATCCAATTTTCTTTCATTTAATTTTTTTCTTAAATTTTATTGCTTTCCAAAAAGTGGAGACACCAAGAAAATGATAAACTTGGTGGTTGAAAAACGTCATTAAGTGAAATCAATCCTACTTATTATCTTTCTATTTTCCATGCTTGGGTGATTTGATTAATACTTGGATATTAGGTTAATTTGTGACATTGTCTAAATTATGTTCTAGTCTTTGATTAGTTTCATTTATGGATACTTAATTGATTAATTTATATGTTTGATTTATGTGATTAATTGTCTATTGCATATGGTTAGAACAAGAGTTCAATTATGTGTCTTAGGTGTTATTTGAATCATTTCATCATATGGGTTATAGGATTAATGTGGGAAGAGTTGGATACGAACTTTCATGTTTAGAACTACATAAATGGACACTAGATAGGTTAGATTGAGAGGTCAATCAATCTAGTGAGGGGAATCAACCTTAGTTAATTCATAGTACCTAAAAAGGGAATATTACCTCTGATTTAGTATCTATTTTGAAAACTCATACGAGTAATTAGTACCTATTGGGATGTGTTCACTTTAGTCTCAATCTTATATGCTATTTTGGGGCCTTTTTAAGGGTCTAACATCTTCTTCATCTTGAGAGAGAGAGAGAGTTTAGGTAAAAATCGTAATCGCTCTTATTATGATAGCTTAAATTGGGAGGCAATTAGATATGTTGCATGATTGGTCCATTTGAAGTGCATCATGAAAATTTCCTTTACATTGAAAATTCAAAAATATTGTAATTAGTTTCATTTCCTTACTTTTATTCTCCTTTATTGGTCATCCCTAACTAATACGAGACTATAACTTGAAGGCCACAAATTCTAAATTCTCATGGTTCGATAATTTAACTTAGTTGCTCGTGAATTACAAATGATAAGAGTATACTTGCTCTTTATTGCAAAAAAATAATGCACCACTAGGTTATGAATATTTGCAGAATATTTATTCCCTTATTGATGCTTTGATTTTTTGACTTAAATCTTTCTTCTGTCGATCTTTACACAGTCGAATCTATGACATTGACCTATATAATTGTTGCTTGCGTCACCTGGAAATTATATTTTTTGATTTGCTATGAGTAAAGGGGAATGACCAATATAACTTTTATTAATTAGAACTTGATAATATTGGACATCTGATTGGTCTATTAATTACATGTCTATATGATTAGGTTTCTTAGATGATTAGATAAGTAATTGAAGTTTTATTCTTAAGAACCTATAAAGGGAAGTCTAGTGCTCTAACCTTAGATGGATTTAGCATGAAGTACTAGAAAGGGAGTGAGAATTACTCTTCTGCATTTGAGGTTTTGAACTAGATTTACGTGCTAAGTTTGCTTGACTTGGAGATTTAGCAAATTTAAGTGATTACTACTATAGTTTCTGCAAGGATTTTAACTGATTGTCTGGTGATTTAATTTGATTGATTTGTACTGAATTTTATAGAGTTATTTTGTCTTCTCTCTTGAAACACTTGTGTTATTTCCATCGCATATTTATTTTATTTATTATTTATTTTTCTGCATAATTAGTTTAATAATTTCCAAACTCAGAAAATATTATTTTGTCTTTATTATTGGTGGTGCAAATTATATTTTTATGGTAATTTGTTTAAGTCTAATCCTGTGGGTTCGATAATGTAACTTGATCAAGCGTGTGATACAACTGATCCCTTACATTTGATGGTAATCATTCTTGCGAGTGTACAACATATCGGAATTTGAAGAGTAATGTTTTTCATTCAGAAGAGTAATGGTTCATCTCTGTAAAAAAAAATATTTTTTTATATACTAAAAAATAAATTTGGGTGACTATGTAAACTTGATTCACACAAGTGCTTGTCTTTCTTATTGGGTACAATATTAAGTTTTTAATTTTATTAATTTATATTATATTACTTATTTAAAGAATAAGAGTATAGAGTACTAATTTTCGGATCGTATCAGATTTGTGTTTACTAATATAATCTTCTTACATATCAGGCGTATAGAAAATTTTACTTAAATGCATTATAGAGTAAAGTTAAGCTAATAATTATAATTACATGGACAAGTTTTGCGTGAGATTATCTAGTAGAATTGATATAAACTTTTTCTTAAATAATTATAACTTTTTATTTATTTACGAATTCTTTATAAAATATTTTACCGAAAGATTATTACTCCCTCCATCCCACTAAGCTCTTCACCGTTACAGTTGATACAGAATTTAAGAAAAGTTGCTTTTTTGACCAATTTTATTGACTTTTAGGGGTATTGTGGTATTTTTAAATAATAAATAAATGATAAAGTAAGTTATGTGAGTTAGGTAAGAATGACATTTTTGAAAATATGATGTAGTGAAAGGTTATTTATTTTGAGACTTTTACTATTTTTGGAGGGTGAAGAGTCTAGTGGGACAAACAAATGAGGAAAGAGTGAAGAGCTTGTGGGACGGAGGGAGTACTTTTTAATGATTAGAGGTCACTTTTTTTTAATTAAAATATCATTTCCTTTAATCCATCTAAATAGGCGATTTTGTTGAAAGAGAACCAAAAAAGCTATTACAATGACAACAAGATAAAGAGAAAAATAAGTACATATGGAACGTAAACCTTACACAACGGGTAGAGGATCACATTATAAATTAACAAAATCTGGAGTTTCATCCCACCATTTGATGTTTCTATCAATATTCGAAAGAGCATCGGAAACTTTGTTACCCTCTCGATAGATTTGGGTAACAATGAAGGACGTAAGCCATCATTTGACACGATACCATTTTCTTAAGAAATCCCAAGGAACCTTCAGGGCAGGGTGTGCAAATATATAGAAAACATAATTGGAGTTAGTCTCCAACCATATGTTGTTCCATCCTTTCTCAGCGGCAATTTTAATGGCCAGCAATGTAGCTTCTATCTCTACTTTATAGGCAAATCTTGCACCGAATCCACATGTAAAGCACCCCATCAAGAAATCTCCGAAATTTCTTAATATTGCTCCTCACGAAATCATATAAGGAGAAGTTAATGCATACCCGTCTATATTTACTTTCATCCAACCCACATCTAGTGGCTTCCATCTGACAAGTATTATCCTAGGTTCTTTATCAGGCCTACCAACAATTCTAAACTAGTGTATTGTATATAGTTCCACTATGCTATTAGCCATGGTTCCCAACTTCATGTCGTTCAATTCATATACTTATGCTTTAAGTTGGTTGGCAGTTAGTAGTGGATTAGAAAGAGAATCATCTGCGTGCATTTTGCTCTGACTTTGTGTTCCAAATAGTCTAGAAGTACGTGATCAATGCACTTTTTCATATATTAAGGATTTGCCTGCTCCTATCAAATTTCATGTAATGATGAATCAAGCTTAAAACCCTTTATCAATAGGGATGTCTTTGCCAAACATGAAACCATCTATAATGTGTGTGATTACTCTTCGAGAAAACCGACATGTGGTGAAGAGGAGATCTACGACTCCTCAATTTCCCTACGAAAATAGCACATTGAGGGTCCTTTGAACCCTCTATTAGTAAATTTATCCCAAGAGATTAGAACTCCACGAATGGCTTTCCATGCAGTTAGAGATCTCCATCATATGATGAAATTGCTCCAAATCCATTTGGCCTAAGAAGAGATCAGGTATTTTCTTTTTAAATGGAGGTAAGCATTACGAGATGTGACCTTGACATGAATTATTTGCTTCCATATCCTGCGATCAATAGTGTTATCAGTAATAAGAACTGTTAGAACAATGTTTTAACAATGAATTTGAAATGAGAATATATGATCAAACGTTTTGCATATTATAATTTCTTTATATGTTATTGCAAGAGTCCACTTACTTTATATTGTAGATAATATGGTGTGCGGCGTCGTACGGAAGATCATATTGTCGGCGCCTTATAAAGTATAAATAGATGCTCACAACCAAGATAGATGGGAACAATCTATCGGGATGGTTGTAGTGTGATTTGGTATTAGTTTATCTTGACTATAAAATCGCATTAGTGAACTTTGTGTGTATTGAGTAGGACCGCATGAGAACGTTCAACTTATACTGACTATATAGAAGAACTTGATCTAAGTAATTATGGATGTTCGTGCTCTTAATCCCTATACAATAACCGCGACACATAAGCCAATATATATATCTTTGATTCATCAATGGTGAGATTTAAATATTAAATAAACAAACTCGGTGAGTTAGGAAATAGTGTTGTCTCTATGGTGTGTTGTTGATTGTAGAAGGAATTCGTGTCCTATTAAATAGGTTGATGATGTCTCCTTGAGGAGCTCATAAGGATTATCATGTAAACCCTGCAGGTGGATTTATTCCTACATGTTAACAAGGTTGAGTGGTACTACTCTCGGACGAGATATTAATTAATGGAGTTGTCAATAACTTAATTAATTAATAGACATTGTATACCTTAAACATGGAGAGAATAACGGACTCATAATAAGAAGGAGCCCATAATGTAATTTGGGATTAGAGCGGCAGTGCAGTAATAATATTTTAGTGGACTATATTATTATTATTGGATTTAAGTATAAGTTTTGGGCTAAACTTGGATACTTAAGCCAAATGGAGGCTCGACTCTAATTTCTCATCATGGTCCCTGTTGTAGCCTATATATAAGTCATCTCAGATTTCCGGAACCCTAATCTGATCACTATTCACGTGAGATAGAGAGGGAGAAAAGTAGATTGAGATGATCTTTAAGATCATCACCCACACGATGTCAAGATTGGACTTGGGAATACAACAGAAGAAGAAGATGTCATTTTCTACAGCTATTCTTCTTCAACATACCCTGGTGAAAGGTAATATGATTCTGTACTTTACTTCCGCTGATATAGAATTACATGGAACCCTAACGGTTCACGTTAATCAAATGATCGAACGCCAACAATTGGCATAAGAGCTTCAGTTTTGTGGCTAAACGTGACACGTTAGGCTTAGAATTATGTGTCAAACATGGATTAAGGTTTAGAAATTATATTTCTTGTTGAATACTCTAATCATTTGACGGCGGCGAAACCCAGTAGAACACGGTGAACGAAAGGCGGTGGCTATCGGTTGAGCAGCGCTGGGTAGCGGCACGAGTCGTGCTAGCAAAGTATGATGTGGACAGCAAACAGAGGCTGGACAGGGTGCAATGCATGGCAGCGCAGGCGATAGTGCAAGGTGGCATGAGTTGTGCCTGAAGAATAGTGATGGGCATGAGTTGGGCGTGTGGGATACGTGCAGTAATGATGGGCGGTGTCTTGGCACACTAGGCATGCATCACTGGTGGCTGGCACGAGTTGTGCCAGTGGATGGCACGAGCCGTGCCAGCATCGACCGAGGCAAGCGGTGGCACTGGTGGCGGAAAAGTGTTGCGGCGATGGGGCATGGTAATTCATCTCGGCACGCAATACGAGCACTACCGCCAGGCTCGAGGGCAACTAAAAGCTTGCGCATGAGTCATGCCGAAGGGCTGTACGACTGGCGAGGACTGGCGGGACGTACGTTGCGCGGCATGACAGGCGTGTGGAGGTAGCGGCACGACTGGGGCTGCTGTGATGCACAAGTCGTGTCAACGACTGACACGACTGTGAGTGATTTTCAGCGTGTCAGATGTGGCAGCACGAGCGGCGGGCATGGGCGGCATGAGTCATGCCGGCGAGCGGCACGACCGGTAGATGTGTAGGGTGCAGGCATGGATACAGGCGCACGGTAGTGGCACGACCCATGCAGCTGGACGGCACGAGTCGTGTCGATGTATTTGTTGAGCAGCAGTTTCATTTTTTTGTTCGTCATGTGATTCCTTGCATTTTTCGTCATGATATATAACTGTCATAATTTGATTTGATTATCTGATTATTGTTATATATGTTATGCATGTTTTGAGTGATTTACTGCTTTAAATTGCTATGATAGGAGCATGCTAGATTGCTTATTTTATTGTTGAATATTATATGTATGTAAAAACCCTCGGTGTTAAATAAATAAGTGGGAGAGAGGGTTGGTTAATTATTCCCGTGGCTTCCATTATTGGTTTGTAAGTGATGTGAATAAACTTGTGTGTTGGCTATAGTGCCTTCCTCCCCATCGGATGAGTTTATTCACGGATCACTGGTACAAACTTCTTTATGATGATTGTAGAAAGTTACCCGATCGTGTGTGATCTTCTCCATCTGAAGGGACATAAGCTTGCCCAATGGGCTTTGAATCAAATAATGGTGAACACTTAGGTGCAAATAATAAGTATCCTCCCCATCGGAGTCACTACTATTATTTGCATGGTTAAAAAGGAACTGACTATTAATTATTTTATCATAAAATTAGGTTGACGAATGAAATTAATGGTAAAATATTCTCTAGTAAATGTTCGGATTTGTATACGTCCACACTATCGTGGCATGCAAATTCACTGTGCTTGAGATGTTTGTGAATTTTATTTTATATTATTTTGAGGGAATCAATATAAATTGATAAATTCGAAGTGTTTGATCTGTTTATTTATTTATCATTCTCAGGATTTTCGAATGGCACTTAATTCACTTTCTGTCATACTTAAAGAACACAAACTTATTAGCACAAATTATGTTGACTGGAAATGAAACATGGACATTGTTTTAACTGCTGAAGATTATATCTTTGTACTCACTAAGGAGTGCCCTGTGGCATCTACTGATGACTCTAGTGAAGAGGAAAGAGTTGCTTATAATAGGTGGGTTAAGACTGATAGGATGACTAAGTGCTATATTTTAGCTTCTATGTCAAATGTGCTTCAGCATCAACATCAAGCCATAAACTCTGCCTATGATATGATGCAGAATCTTAAGGAACTCTTTGGACACCAGAGTCGTCCTGCTAGGTCGCGGGGCATGGCTGTGCTGATGAACACCAAAAAGGCTGAGGGCACTCCCATAAGGGAACATGTCCTTAGGATGATGGGCCAACTTAATGAGTTGGAGGTTCTTGGAGCAAAATCGATGGGGAAACCCAAGTCAATATCATACTCTAAAGCTTGACTAGGAGTTTTGAGCAGTTTCGTCTAAACTATGGTATGAACAAACGTTTATACACGTTGGCGGAGCTTCTGACACAACTTGTGATAGCTGAAGAACTATTTCGTAGAGCTCCTCAGGTTCATGTTATTGAAAATATTGCTTATCTTAGGCCGAAAGAAGTGTAAAGGCAAGTGCTTCAAATGCAAGCAGTCGGGACACTACAAGGCAGACTGTCCTCTTTTGAAAGTGAACAAGAATGGTAAGTCTTATTTACTAGTTGTTGAATCGTGTTTAGCGGTGATACCTGCTGACACTTGATGTGTAGTTACGGGAGCCACTGACCATGTCTACAATTCTTTGCAGGGGTTCCACCAAACCCGACAGCTTAGTGATGGGGAGATTACCACACTCATGAAGAATGCTACAAGAGTAGCGGCTATTACAGTGGGAGATGTTTATTTATTTTTCAATAAGAATAAAAATCTTATTTTGAGGAATTGTCTTTATGTACCTCATTTTATAAAGAATTCAATTTCAGTTTCTAAATTGTTTACGGATGAATATTATGTTTCTTTTAATGACAAGGTTGTTATAAGGAAAAATAGAATTATTATCTGTAATGGTGCATTGGTAAATAATTTGTAGACTCATAATCCAATTTCTCCTATAGTGCAACAAATTGAATTGAATAATACATCTACCAATAAGAGAAAAGAACCTTTGAAAATGAACCAAACATATCTTTGGCATCTAAGATTAGGTCATATTAACTTCGGTAGGATTCAAAGGTTGATAGCTGATGGACCTCTGAGTTCATTAGTAGTAGAAAATTATCCAACTTGCGAATCCTGCTTGGAAGGAAAAATGACAAAAAGGCCTTTCAAGGCGAAGGGGTATAGAGCCAATGATCTGTTGGAAGTGGTTCATTTTGATTTATGTCGTCCTATGTTTATCCAGGCAAGAGGTGGTTATGAATACTTAGTCACCTTCATTGACGATTATTCTAGATACAGATACATTTATTTGATGTGCCTCAAGTCTGAGTTCTTTGTAAATTCAAAGAGTACAGGGCTGATGTGGAAATGCAACTTGGAAAATATATCAAGACATTACGATCTGATCGTGGTGGCAAATACCTTTTGGGAGAGTTTAGGAATTATTTATCAGAGGAAGGGATAGAATCTCAATTGTCTGCACCTGGCACACCCCAGCAGAATGGTGTAGCGGAAAGATGGAATAGGACTCTTATTGAAATGGTAAGATCAATGATAAGTTATTCTAAATTACCAAATTCGTTCTGGGGATCTGCCTTAGAAATAGCAACTTACATCTTGAATTTAGTACCTTCTAAATCAGTAGCCTACACACCCACCGAACTGTGGACCGGGAGAAAGCATAGTCTTAAACACATTCGGATTTGGGGTGCTCCAGCACATGTGTTTAAGGGAGATGCTGATAAGTTAGAATTGCATACTGAAATTTGTCTATTTGTAGGATATCCTAGAGGAACGAAGGGTAGTTTATTTTATAATCTAAAGGATCAAAAGGTGATTGTTAGCACGAACACCAGATTATTGGAAGAGGATTATGTAATGAACCATAAACCCATGAGTAAAAATATTCTAGAAGATGTAAGAGGGGAAACAACAAATATAATATCAATTGTACAAGAGGATATACCACAAAATACTGGACCGCGTGTCACACCTGATACACAATTGTCTGTGGAGTCTCGTCATAGTGGGAGAGTTGTGAGATAACTTGATAGATTTATGGGATTGGGAGAGTCGTCAGACTTGGTTCCTGGTGAACATGAAATCATGGAATTACAACGAAGTACTGCATGATAAAGATGCTCAATCATGGCAAAAATCAATGAAATATGAAATAGAATCCATGTTTTCTAATAAAGTTTGGGAGAGCTTGTAGAACCACCCAATGGTATAAAAGTCATTGGATGCAAGTGGGTCTACAAAAGTAAAAGAGGATCTTACGGTAAGGTGGAAACCTTTAAAGCAAGGCTCGTTGCAAAGGGATATACTCAGAAAGAGGGAATCGATCATGAGGAAACCTTCTCGCCCGTCGCCATGCTTAAGTTAATCTGGATTCGTTTATCTATTGCCGCTCATATGGATTATGAGGTATGACAAATGGATTTCATGACAGCTTCCCTGCATGGAAGTCCTGAGGAAAACATCTATATGAAGCAACCAGAGGGATTCATTGCGGAAGGGAAAGCTTGTGTGTAAGCTTAATAGGTCTATTTATGGATTGAAACAAGCTTCAATATCATGGAACATCCATTTTGATAAAGTAATCCAGTCATATGGATTTATTCAATGTCCGGATGAATCTTGTGTGTACAAAAAGTATGACAGAAACGTAGTGGTTTTTCTTGTACTTTATGTGGATGATATTCTGCTCATTGAAAACAATGTAAAGGTATTATCGGGCATAAGGGTATTGCTATCCAAGCAGTTTGAGATGAAAGACTTAAGAGAAGCTGGCCACATTCTAGAGATCAAATTAATAAAGGATCGCAAGAAAAGAATGTTGTGCTTATCTCAAGCTTCATACATTGATACAATTCTGGCTCCTTTTAGCATGCAAGACTCCGAGAAAGGTTTTCTACCTTTCAGACATTAAATACCTCTATCTAAAGAAATCTGTCCAAAGACACAAAAGGAAATAGAGCATATGAAGGCGGTTCCTTATGCTTCAGCAGTAGGAAACCTCATGTATGCAATGCTATGTACAAGGCCGGATATCTGTTATGCCATGGGTATGATCAGTAGGTATCAAAGTAACCCAGGACAAGGGCATTGGACTGTGGTAAAGCATATTTTTGAAGTACCTGCGAAGTATATGCTGATTTACCGAGTAGATACTTTGTTGCCTTTGGGTTATATTGATTCGGATTTTCAGTCAGATAGGGATGCTAGTAAATCCACCTCGAGTTATGTGTTTACTCTTGTAGGAGGAGACATAATATGGAGGACTGTAAAGCAGAAACGCGCTGCGGACTCTACCATGGAAGCTGAATATGTAGCTGCCTCTGAGGCAACTAAAGAAGCATTATGGCTTAAGAACTTCTTAATAAACTTGGATGTGATTCCTAGTTTGCCAAAAGCAATCACAATTTATTGTGATAACAGTGGTGTAGTAGCAAACTCGAAGGAACCACGAGCCCATAAGGCGAGTAAGCACATTGAGCGCAAGTACCACCTTATACGAGACATCGTTAAAAGAAGGGAGGTCGTTGTTTTTAAGATTGCATCAGAGGATAACATAACTAATCCTTTTGCTAAGAGCCTTCCAGCAAAAGCATTTGATGGGCATGTAGAAGGAATAGGGATTAGATGTGTGTCAGAAGATATGGCAGCGTAGTCTTTTAGTATAAGTGGGAGATTATTAGATTGTATACTAACAGTCTAGCTTTTGTATGAATGTTTTAACAATGAATTTGAAATGAGAATCAAATGATCAAACCTTTTGCATATTATAATTTATTTATATGTTATTGCAAAAGTCCACTTACTTTATACAGTAGATAATATGGTGTGCAACGTCGCACGGAAGATCATATTATCGGCGCATTATAAAGTATAAACAGATGCTCACAATTGAGATAGACGGGGACAATCTATCGGAATGGTTGTAGTGTAATTTGGTATTAGTTTGTCTTGACTATAGAATTATAATAGTGCACTTTGTGTGTATTGAGTAGGACTGCTTGAGATCGTTTAACTTATACTGACTATATAGGAGAACTTGATCTCAGTTATTATGGATGTTCGTGCTATTAATCCCTATACAATAACCTCGACACGTAAGCCAGTATATATCTCCTTGATTCATCAATGGGTGAGATTTAAATATTAAATCAACAAACTCGGTGAGTTGAAAAATAGTGTTGTCCCTTTGGTGTGCTGTTGATTATAGAAGGAATCTGTGTCCTATTAAATAGGTTGATGATGTCCCCTTGAGGAGCTCATGAGGATTATCATGTAAACCATACAGGTGGATTTATTCTGGTATGATAACAAAGTTGAGTGGTACTACTCTTGGACGAGATATTAATTAATGGAGTTGTCAGTAACTTAATTAATTAATGGGCATAGTATATCTTAAACAAGGGGAGACTAACGACTCATAATAAGAAGGAGCCTATAGCCTAATTTGGGATTAGAGTGGCAGTGCAGTAATAATGTTTTAATGGACTATATTATTATTATTGGATTTAAGTATAAGTTTTGGGATAAACTTGGATACTTAAGCCCAATGGAGGCCCGACTCTAATTTCTCCTCCTAGTCCCTGCTGTAGCCTATAAATAAGTCATCTCAATTTTCCAGAACCCTAATCTGATCGCTATTCACGTGAGATAGAGAGAGAGAGAAAAGCAGATTGAGAGGATCTTGAAGATCGTCGCCCAAAATATGTCAACATTGGACTTGGGAATACAGTAGAAGATCAAGAGGTCATTTTCTGCAGTTGTTCTTCTTCAACATACCCTGATGAAAAGTAATATGATTCTGTACTTTTGCTTCCGCTGATATAGAATCGCATGGAAGTCTAACGGTTCACGTTAACCAAACGATCGCCAACAAGAACATATAAGATTTTATCTACAAGTTGCGGGAAAGGAACGATAAAGTCTTTAATTAAATGTCAACTTCCCTTGAAAAAATTATTAGTGATTTTGTGTTGGAATAAGTTTTTATTTTTCAAGGATTCCAACTGAATCCACCAAGGGGATTCATAGCCAATTATCAAGCTAAATCTCCACTGTCAAGTTTTGCCCTTTGATCCAAAGCTCTTCCAACAGGATATTATCTAGGTGTTTAATGCATTCACCTCTAGCTGATGAAGACATTTAATTATGCCTAGCCATGTTGTTCTTGATCCATTGTTTGCGGATAAGATCCAAAGTGGGGAAACATCTGACAGGGTGTACCATGACAGCTTCATCAAATAAGCTTTGTCTTATATACATCAGAAAGGATGCATTAACTTTAATCCATCTAATATAATCATAGCAAAGAGTTGGGTCAATTGCTCTGCACTCGAGATCCGACCTCGGTGAAACCGTCTCATAAATCCTAGTAACTGAGTATTATACATTTACACAATTAAATATATCTTAAATTAAATTAAAAAAGAATTATAAAAAAAAGGGTCCTATACTCCCTCCATTCCACATTAAGATTTACATCTCCCAATTTGTCAAGTGGAATCTACACAAAATAATTTAATATCCTACATGGGGCCCACATATAACATTAATACAACTACTTACGCATTACACATTAAATATTATATCCCTCAACATACTACCCATTAAAATATTATATATCTTAATCTACATGTAAAAAGCACACATAAACCTTAATACTGAATAGAGGGAGTGTATATTTATTTTAATTTTTTTTAATATTATAAATTTTTAAAAATGTGATATTTTTAAAGTAATATTTTTTTAATAAAAAATAATATTGATCAAATAAAGTGATAAATTTTCTTTTGAATTATGTCATGAATAATTTATAATGCAAAAGAATGTGTTGGACCTTAGAGGATCGTTTTGACGCAAAAATCACTCAAATTAGAGTCCGTATGAGGAAGTTATGCTCGAAATGGTGAGGTCGTATAGCTGGCGACGGGAATTTCCAAAATTTTTTGAAAATTAGCTCATCTTTCCTATTTCTTGGAACACAATTAATTTCATTATCACATTCTCTTCTCACACCTATATAATCTCACATCATTATTCATGAGAGATACCACCTCCACAAAGGGATCACCCCCATCCATCATCTACCACCATCCACACCCATCCCATCATCCATCACCGAAGAGATTCAATGGCTATTCAAGGGGGAGATCGATCATTCATCCACCACGCCTCATCATCCACACACGGATATCAGATCTCCGTCCATTCATCCCATCTTCCATCCAATCCGAGGGGGATTCAAGGGTGAGTTAAGAGAGATCAAACGATCGGAGAGACGGAGAAAGAACGCAGATCTACGCTGACGCTAGGGTTTCGTGTTTCCTATCTTTCTTCTTCCTTTGTTTTGATTATTGTTATGAATTTCATAGCCATGAGAGTTGTTTGTAACCTCATGGGCTAGTTCCCATTACAGTTCTAGGGCTTTAAGGTTAGATTCAATTGATTTGGAGGTTTAGACCAAAGATTGTGATTTTATGCAGTTAATGTTTTGATTTCACTTGGTTTAATCAGACTTTATTTTTCTACTTCGTAACGTGATCTTCATAATAATTCATGACATTGCCCATGATGCTTGGTTTATTAAGTTAGCTTGTGCGCGTTCATGAATTGTATTGTCTATCTGTTAGGAATTGAAGTAGTTTGCCCGTGAACACATTAGTTCTAAAGAACTGGTAAATCAAATACTTGAATTGTTTAGTGGAACAATGCAATTAGACATTCAAGTAGGATGTGAATAAAATATTGTAGTACTTTCAGAGAATTTCTTGTTAGTTAAACTTATCATCCACAAGTATTGTTATTTGCGTTGATTAGTATCTAGGAAGGGGGCTTTGTAATATTCATGCACCTTAGGAAATAAATCATAACATATTGTTAGCTTAAAATCAAATCATATCTGGCGGGTTAACAGGGCTATGTGGTGTATTTTCATAGAAGCTGTATGAATGATCAATTTAAAGTCTAGAAATCCAAGTTAATTAGTCTATACATGGTATCTTAGAACTATTGCATCTCTTGACTTAATTCATATACTTCTTCTTTTTTTCTTTTTATTAAGTTATTTACTATTATTTTAGTTTGTTAGATAATTAATACAAAACTCCTGAATATTGGTTACTTAATTCTAATTAGTTAGTAATTTAGAGTAAATAAATAATTGGCTGTCCTTTTAGGATTGATAATTTAACTTGGTTGCTTGCTGCTACAATTGATATCCTTCACGCATGGGGATTATATTGGAGTGCGCAAAATACTCCTATCAACAAGCGTGTTCCATTCATAATTTAAATTAAAAGTGACACTTGAACATGATAAAAGTGATATTCATCAAATTAATATATTTCATGAACAATTTATAAAATGAATAAAAAGTGATAATATGCTACTTTTGTATGAAAGGTTATATTATTCATCTAGCCGAATTATTGAAGATTTGGTTCGACAACATATGTGAGATCTAAATAGTTTTACGTTCTCTTTTATTTTTCATCATTTGCATAGTCCTTGTGCTCGATTATATTGTTTGGCGGATTATTTAACTTGATCACTTATTCGATTTGTGAAAATGATATATGTCAATTAGATTGTTAAATCCATAATTATTTATTTGTCTCTAATATTTGTGATAAGTAACGTAATTGATCGCACCTCACTTTCGATTATTGTTTTAGGGGATATGCAACCTAGTCTAAAGGAACCTATATGTGTGTTTGTTGACTAGAATTGGGTCTTATTAGATTGAATGTAGTCGGTAAATTAAATCCTATGGTCGTACCTAGGATTATTTATTTGGCTAGGGATTAATTAGAGCTCTTACCCTGTTTATCTAATATATGGAAAGATTAGGTTGTTAGGTCGTACCAACAACTATAACCAATTTGGTGTTAAAGTAGACGAGGAATCTTTTCTTCCGTGGTCGTATTTGTTGAACCATTTCTGAAGTTATATTGGCTAGATATTTATTTCATCAAGTTACTTCACTTGTAGATTTAAATCTTGAAATTCAAATCCCTCATCTTTATTTTATTTGTTTTGTGAATTTTAATCTATTTTAGCGTTCTCTGTGGATACAGTCCTGCTCACCACTTATACAGGTAGTATAATAGTATGTATTATTATATGATGATTTCGACACCCACCACAAGCAATAAGTATAATTATTTGATATTTGATATCAATTAAATAGAGTTTTTTTTTTAAATTTTAATTTAAAATATGATCCTTCCATCATGCGTTAATGTTTACATTTTTCATTTTGATTCGTCTCAAGTTAATGTCTATATTTCCCTTTTTGTCAAATGGGACCACACAAAATAAATAATTATTCTACATAGAGCCCACCCACAATACTAATACAACTACCCACTACACATTCAATATTAGGAGTATCAGCAAAAATGACACTTTCAATAGTTCATTTTGGAAAAATGTCACCCACTACAATTTTTATGGAAATATGTCATTTTTTTAAATTTGGACATAATTAATCCTAATCTACGACCTCTTCTGCGACTACGCTTGCAACCCTACACGTGACATATTTGCGAGCACTGCACGCGATTATACGTGAGAATATATATTAATTATATAATAAAAAAGGGCAACAAAGTACAAAAATGGCATTTTTCCAAAAATATTATGTTGGATAACATTTTTCCAAAATCTATTATCAAAACTCGCATTTTTCACCATTTCTCTAAATATTATATTTTCTCAACCCACTATCGATCTATTAAAATATTATATCTTTTAATCTACGTGCAAAAAGAAAATATCAATATTATCGTTAATGCAGGACAAAGGAAGTATTTAATTTGATCATATATAATATTACCTTAAGTTCCATACTTAATTATCTTCACACTTTTCATTTTGGTTCGTCCCATACTAATCTTCACTATCCAAAAAATGAAACTTTACATCAACCAACACCTTCAAATTTTATTTTAATTTCAAAAATATTACTTCCACTTAACACATATAACATACTTTATAATTTATTTATTATTTAAAAATATCATAATACTTCTAAAAGATCAATAAAATTGATAAAAAGAAAAAATAATTTTTCTTAAATTTCGCATCTACAATTTTATGACAAATAAATGCGAAATGGAGAGAGTACATCTTACGAAATGGGGGTGAGTGATCGGTTTGGATCTCCTGTTATATTTTGGTGTTACATCTCCTGTTACAAACTGTTGGATGATTGACACATAGGATAAAATAATTTATACCCTAAAAATCAATCCTAAGGGGATATGCTGAGATTTTCCTCTCTGCATACGTGTCACTCTGGCCAGCCCTGAGGGTTGTCTCAATAGGCTCTCGCCATGGGCCTCCAAATTTTGGGGGCCCCAAAATTTTTATTACATCTGTATATTTATATACTATTTTTTTTGTAAACCCAATCATCTTTAAAAAATTGGTTGGACTTTAATTTTATCTAAGATTATTGGCCCATAAATCATGTTAAAAAGTTGGATCAATGAATTTATATCTTCTACAATCCACAATAATCACGTACATTTTTCAATTTTTTTGACTCTTTTCAAAAAAAATTCTCAAAGGAGCTTACTTCACAACAACCTAAGATTTAGAGGTAAAATTTTAATATTTTACCATGTTTTCTTGGATTTTTTTCTTCCTTTTATTATTTTATTGTAGGCTATATTTTGGAAGATTTGAATTGTATATAATCTATTTGAATCTCCAAATTAACAATTTTCATATTTAATCAAGATAGAATGGGTTATAATTTTTAAAATATATTACCATGTTTTCTTGAATTTTTTCTTCCTTTTATTATTTTATAGATTGTATTTTGGAAGATTGAATAGTATATATCTATTTTAATCTCCAAATTAAAAATTTTCATATTTAATCAAGATAGAATGGTTTATAAATTTTTTAAAAAAATCGTGAAGCTATATAATAGTATATAATCTATTTGAATCTCCAAATTAAGAATTTTAATATTTAATCAAGATAAAATGGGTTATAATTTTTTTAAAAAAAATCGTGAATAGATTATGTAACAAAATCATTACGTGTAACAAAATTTGTAACACAAAAATGTAACAGGACATTCGTGAGCGATACACTCGTGACCGTAAATCATTACGTGTCACACTAGATATGAGCATGATTCGCATTAAATGTTACTAATTTTAGGATATTGCTTCAATATATGTAAATAGATTATGGAGTATTGTTGAGGTAGCAATTCTAGGATATTGGATTGATCCGTATTAAATGTCGAGCCTCCAACCATACTTATTTAAGACATATTATTCAATCTAAATTCATTTATTATCACGTTCCATGCTTGATAGGGATAGTTGGGGGGCAAATGGGATATCTTATTTTGATTTGGAACTCTCACGAATACATGTGTTGGGCCAGATGGGATATCTTATTTTAATTTGGAACTCTCACGAATACATGTGAAACCGATATACGAGAAATGTTGATTTATTATAAATGTAAAATATATTACATTACAAAAATTATTTTTTAGCAATGAAATTTTCTAACGAAATTCAATTCGTTAGAAATTACCCATGAATTGACAAAAAAATAACATTTTACTTTTAGCAACGAATTTATTCTCAATTTTACCAATGAAATTCAATTTGTTAGTAATTACTCATACAAAATAATTATACAAATTACTAATGAGATTATTAGTCACGGATTACCAATGAACATATTTATTAACGGAATTAAATTTTTGTTGCTAAAATTTTATCAACCACTACTTTTACCAACGAATTCTTTGCTAATCCGTTGATAAATCAATCTAATAATGAAATTAAGGTTTTTACCAACGGAGTATCACATTCGTAAAAAAATAATTTTTATAGTGTTATTTGTAATTAAAGTATATTTATATTGAACTATATTATAACACACACTAAAATTATATTTTAATATAATATTTATTATATTAAAAAAAATACTTTAAATAATACTAATAAGTATACTTTAACTACATAAGACTTACTCCCTTTATCCCACCCAAAGAAGGTATTTTACTTTTTACACATGGATTAATGAATATTATTATTTAGTGTGTAGTGGCTAGTTGTATTAGTGAGCCTCATATTTTAATTGTATTAGTGGATGTAATGTGAGTATGAGTTGTGTAAAAAAGAAAATGAGACTCTAAATAAGATGTCCAAAATGGAAAAAAATATTCTCTGTGTAGGACGAAAAGAGTACCGTTTAACCTGTCTTACAAACTGTTTAATATAAATATCCGTCATTATACACAAACGTATTCCTCATATTAATTATTAAGGTTAAAACTTGCATTTGGGAAAATGCAAAAATGCCCTAAATCTCATATTTTTATTAAGTGGTACCTTTTAGTATTATATGTTATATTTTGTAGTATATAAAAATTTATACGTTTGATTTTCTGAGACAAAAAAAATAATTTTTTTATTAAACATTTATACTGTTGAAATTTCGACAAGTCAACATTTTCAATGAAAAAATTATACCCTTATTAATTAAAGTGTGTATACTTTAAAATAAAGTATTATAACCTTATACACTTTGAGCACTTGGGGACATGACAAAAGACCAATTAAACTCTAAAAAAAGAAGGCAAAGACTTATGTGGCATCATCTCACAATAAACCCTTAGGTGATATGGATAAAAGGCGATAACATTATTTATGAAAAGTGATACTCAATCGATGAAAAGTACTGATAATGATGTTTTATGAACAATTTATAGTATAGATAAAAAGTGTTAACATTTTATAGTAAAAATGATACGATTTTATAGCGAAAATGATACTCCATCCGTCCCACAACAAGGAGTGCATTTTGTCATTTTCGTTCGTCCCAACACAAGATGTACATTTCTCTTTTTAGTAAAAGGGACCCACACAAAACAATTAATACATCCCATGAGACCCACACACCACACTAATATACCTACACACTTTAAATTAAAATATTAATTTTCTCCCCACATCTACATATTAAATATTATATTCTTTAATTTACGTGCCAAAAAGTTCAATCATTATATATTCATCAATATTATAATTGTTTGACGTCAAGTGGCCCAATACGATTTGTAAAATATTAGAAGCTACTAGATCTCAATGTTGTCTATATAAAGAAAAATATCACAATCATGTTTCTACACAACGCAATTGCATTTCATAGTGTCATATTAAAAAGAAAGAAATTATCTTGGGATGGGATTAACAGGCAAGTTGATTGCTGCAATAGAGTTTAGAGCTGGTGGAGATTTGTTCCATGAACTTTTCAGGCATAAACCACAGCATATTGCCACTGCTAGCCCTGATAAAGTTCAAGGTTGCGATTTGCATGAGGGTGATTTTGGACATGTTGGCACTATCATTTGCTGGAGGTACACACATGGTAAGTAAGCGTGTATATATACATGTATGTATATTTTGTTAAATTACCAATTCTTCTAAAATCCTAACTTTTTAAATGACGTTTCGTTATTATAAAATTTTTAGACAAAATTATCATTTAACATTAGAGTTAGTCTCATGTGAATTTGGTTCACGGTGTAAACCTGTGATCTTTATTTAATTTAAATCCCTAGCAATATGTAGGGTATATGAGATTGGAAGAGTATATAGCACCTGCGTGTTTCGAAACTGAGACCTTTGGCCTCCCCCAGATTAGTCGGTCTACGGATCGAATACCGGTGCATAAAAAAAATAAAAAAATATAGGATTGGAAGGGAACCATGGGGTTTATAGTAAGAAAAGATGTGAATTCACATACTAAACTATGTAAATCGAGTTTATAAGAGTGTTTGCGCTAATATTATCATAGGTGCCCTCTTAAACGTCTTATAATTGTTGATCAGTATTGGATTAATTTAAAATTTTGTTTTAATATGTTTGTGATGTCATACAGCGGTGGGATTTTCTGTGCGAAAATTTGACGTGTGAATCTCCTATATAGCAATGGTTTAATAAGCGACACAACTTCAAAGAGAATGATCTTAAACTCTATGAAAAACTACTCCTTCTGAATTTTTTAGTAATGTAAAGTACATGAAAAATTACTCTTTACATATGAACTATTACTCTTTAAACGAGAAATATTACTTTTTAAATTTTGATATATTCTTATTGAGATGAATAAAATTTTTCTTCGTATAAGAGTAATACTTTATCTCTTTAAAGAATAATCTCTTACATACTAAATAATTTAAAAAAAAAATATGCCGGTTAATTTTGAATTGAGTTTACAAGTCTACCTCATCAAAAATTTAATAAAATTTTAAAGAATATTTTTAATGTGTAATACTGATTAAATTTTACATTACAAAAATTATTTTAAATAAAATAACGAAAATAGATCTCGATAAATAAGATTAAATTTGACTAAATTATGAAGTAAATAAATTAAGAAAAATGAGAAAGAAAATAAGTTAGAATGTAAATATTATTTATATAAAATTTGTTATATAAATAAATCATGATTATATTCGAAAAAATATAAATATAATCAAAAATATTTTAAATAGTTTAATTAATTTAAATAAATATTTAAAAATGTTTTTATTAGAATTAATTAGAACACTAAACTTCATGAAAATTTATTAAAATAAAATACACCATTGCATACAAGATTAATATGAGAGTGACACCCAGTGGCGGACGCAGAAATTTTGAACAGGGGCTTGATTTTTTAGGAGTGTCATAAAGTTCGTCTCCTAAAAAAATCAAGGTATACATAAACCATATTTACTTATTAATTTTAATAATAATTATACACTTAAATATTATAAATCCTAAAACTAAAAATTAAATCTAAAAAATAACAAGATATAAACAATTTAAGGGCATGTAATTAGTTATATGAAGGAAGAAATATTTTTAATATATACATAAATTGAATAAGTATTTAAAAAATCATTATTAAAAAAAAATTAACAATTTAACAAAAGAATATATAGAAATGAGAAAGTTTTAAATTTAAAACATAACACTATAAATATTATTGAAATTAAGTAAAAAAGAGGGGAAGAAACAGGAAAGAGAGAGGAAAAAAAGAAGTGCATGAAAAAGAAACAAAGAAAAAAGAATGAATTATTAAAGGAAAAACAAAAAAAGGTTTGGGCAATAGGATTTGAACCTCACCCCATATCTCATGGTACTATGGTAGAATAGATGTGATGCTCAACCGTTATGACAAAACAATATGTTAAAAATAAATTACTACATATATACTAATAACTTGTAATTTCTCAGGGGGCTAGTGCCCCCTGGCCTTGTGTCAGTACAATATTTTTTAAAAATAGATAAGGTGATAATGCATACACATTTTAAAAATTTTATTTTCTAAATTAATAGTATTAATTAATTTAAAAGATGAACAAATGAAAGGAGTAATGATATTAAATATAATTAATTAGTTGATGTGTGTGTGTTGTAATCGAACCACAGAAGGGAAAGAGAAGAAAGCAAAGCAAGTAATTCAAAAAATCGATGAGGATAAGAAGTTGATGGAATTCAAGATGCTGGAAGGAGATCTGATGGAGGAATTCAAATCATTCCTGATAACAATCCACGTGGAGACGAACAAGGGCATCGATCTGGTGACGTGGACCTTGGAATACGAGATGTTGAAGGATGACGTGGAACATCCCATCTCTATGCTCTCCTTCTTCATCAACCTCACCAAGGACATCGAGACTCATCACACCACCTAAACATCAATCATAAATTACTCTCGTCGTTCAATCATCAGTCTCTTTTTTCCGTTTTGGCAAAATAAAACTCTCGAGCTAGTAGTCGATGTTCTTGGCTTCTTGTATCCGACTATCATATTTTATTTTGTTTTGTAACCTATGACTGTTATACATGTCATATTTTAGTTAAATGATTATGAATCATTTTATCATATGACATGTAATAAAAATAACCCAGTAATAAAACTTGCATTGTGTTGTTTTATTTATGTTTAGAACAAGTTTGGTGCAGCCCAGCCCTTTGTTTGCAAGTTCTCGGTACAGCTCGATCGACGTTACTATTTTGCTCTTAACTTCCTCATTTGGAATCCGATTGAGGTGTTCTTTATGTCAAACGATCCTTTTTTCATTGGCTTTCTAACCATGTATCACACAACTAGTCTTCATCTCCACACGAACACAGAAAAAGTACATAATTTGGATGTGCGTTTTTCAGCATTCCTTGTACAAATTGCACATTTTCTCCAACTTTGCACTTTTGATCCTTTTTCCACCTAAAACACAATAAAATACCTCAAGTGAACCTTTTTCACACATATATTGAATATAAGATACTTGTGCTAATATATGACAACAATATAAACCAAAACGGTGTTCAATTGGACACTAAAACACGCTAATTTTCACTCTCATCATGCTTATTATGAGTTTATTTGTTAGATTTTTACCATAAATTCATATACTCTTGAAATTGATAAAGGAAGTGTACTTTATATTGTGGTATGAAGTTCTATGTGTACTTGTGGGATATTGCTTACCATGAGGAGTGCTCTGTTGCTTGTTAAAATCCATGTGAGATTTGAGCCTTTAGATCATGTACAAAATCACATGATACTTCTTTCTAGTGAGTATCATTCTTGTGTGTGTATTCTAGAACTTGCCTTTTGTCTTACTTGAGATTACATGTTATGTTCGATGATTTAAGGTCATCCTTGATTATTATGAGTCACTTAGCCAAATAATTTTCTACCATATGATTGTTTATCCATAGTTAGCCCCATTGAGACTTAAAATCTCATTCTTTGGTAACCTATGAGAAATAACCACTTTGAGTATCTTAATGATTTTTTTTGCCTTGATTATCCATCATGAGGAGAACTAATGACTTTTCAAAGTGTGTTGATGAACTTTGATAATAGCTTGGGAAGGAATGAAATTGGTGTTGGAATAGTGATTGAACTTGAAAATGAATCTAAGGAAAATAATGGAGTAGTGCATAATCTAGTACTCCATTGATTTAAACACCTTTGTAGGGGTGGACAAAATTACCGATTTTTTGGTATATCGCATTTATCGTATCGAAAATTACTGAATTTAACAAAAATTTCTTTATACCAAAAATTTCGATACGGTATGGTATTGTACCAAAATTTTCGGTACGTTATCGATAAGTGATTTTGAGAAATATCGGTATTTCGGTATATACCGAAATACCACAAAATATCAGTATTCTAGTATATACCAGTTAATACCGACCGATTTTAAATTGAATTAGTAATATAATAATTTTAATTACCTGCCCATTCTATCAATCTACTATTAAATATATTGAAATTATATTATCAATATATATTGACAAACCAAGAAACACTACTCATTTCTTTCCCTTATTGCAGTCGCCCAACCCCTTCTTCTTTCCTTTCCATTTCAATTTTTCTGTTGGAAGACAATCGCCCACCATCCTATCTCTCCTTCTCAATCGGTCCTCCTTCTTCGAAAGCCCATCACCACCATTTCTCTCTTCCCACTACCATATTATCAAATCTTCCTCCTCCCTGGTGCTCCTTTACTTTTATTCACTCTCTTTTTTTGTTGTTTTCCTCCCTCTCTCCTTGGATAGATCTATCCTGCTTCACATATTAACGATTTCCAAACTTTTCTTTAACGTTGTTTTTTGCTTGTATTCTTCGACAACGATTGTGCCCATACCCTCATCTAAAGATACGAAAGTGAAGAGGATAGTTTATTACTGCTTTATACTTTTTTAATTGTATTTTTACTGCTTTTATTGTGCTTGGTCCATAGTTCTGTGGGTGCAGAAGGTACTACATTTAGAATGTAAGTTGTTGTTTCTAAGGCACATCACCAAAACTAATTTGATAATTTCTAATAACTCATCATAGATCTAACCATTTCCATAAGAGTCATATTCCTTCTTTCCACCAGACCGTTCTGCTGGGGTGTGCCCGGTGCCGACAATTGGGATTCAATCCCAGCCTATGATAAATAATTCCTAAACTCTTCTAAGATGTACTCATCACCACGATCAGATCGTAGTGTCTTGATATATTTTCCAAGTTGCTTCTCCACATCAGCCTTGTACTCTTAGAATTTATCTAAGCACTCAGACTTGAGGCGCATCAAATAAATGTATCCGTATCTAAAATAATCAACAACGAAAGTGGCAAAATATTCATAACCAGCTCGTGCCTGGATTGTTATAGGACCACATAAATCATAATGAACCAATTCCAACACATCTTTGGCTCTATACCCCTTAGCCTTAAAAGGCCTCTTGGTCATTTTTTCTTCCAAGCAGGATTCCCAAGTTTGATAAATTTCTACTACTAATGAACTCAAAGGTCCATCAGCTATCAACCTTTGAATCCTACTCAAGTTAATATGACCAAGTCTTAGATGCCAAAGGTAAGTTTGGTTCATTTTCGAAGGTTCTTTTGTCTTATTAGTAGATGTATTATTCGATTCAATTTGTTGCATTGTAAGAGAAATTGGATTAAAAGTATACAAATTTTCTATCAACGTACCAACACAGATAATAATTCCATTCTTCCTTAAAACAGCCTTGTCATTAAAAGAAATAGAATATCCATCCATAAATAACTTAGAAACCAAAATTAATTTTTTTCTAAAAGAAGGTACGTAAAGACAATTCCTCAAAACAAGAGTTTTATGCTTATCAAAAGATAAATAAACATCTCCCACTGCAACAGCCGTTACTCTCATAGCATTCCCCATGAATATAGAAATCTCCCCATCACTTGGCTGTTGGGTTTGCCGGAACCCCTGCAAAGAATTGGAGACATGATCAGTGGCTTATGTATCTACACACCATGTATTAGAAGATACAGCCGTAAAACACGATTTAACAACCAGTAAATAAGACTTATCATTTATGTTCCCCTTCAAAAGAGGACAATCAGCCTTGTAGTATCCCGACTGCTTGCATTTGAAGCACTTGCCTTTAGGCTTCTTGATCACACCATTCTTTGCATTCACTACGTTCGTAGGTGCTAATTTACTTGTCTCCTCTTATTCCTTCCACCTCTCGACTTAGGATAAGCAATATTTTCAGCAACATGAACTTGAGGAGATCGACGAAATAGTTCTTCCATTGCTACAAGTTCTACTAGAAGTTTCGCCAATGTGCATAATCTTTTGTTCTTAACGTAGTTTAGGCGAAACTGCTCAAAATTTTTAGGCAGGCTTTGGAGTACGATATCGACTTGGGTTTCACCATCGATTTCAGCTTCAAGGACCTCCAACTCATTGAGTTGGCCCATCATTCTAAGGACATGATCCCTTACGGGAGTGCCCTCAGCCATTTTGGTGTTAATTAGCACAGCCATGCCCTCCGACCTAGCAGGTCGACTCTGGTGTCCGAAGAGTTTTCTAAAATTCTGCAACATATCATAGGCAGTGTTCATGACTTGATGCTGATGTTGAAGCACATTTGACATAGAAGCCAAAATATAACACTTCGCCATCATATCAGCCTTAACCCACCTACTATAAGTCATTCTTTCCTCTTCACTAGAGTCATCAGTAGGTTCCACAGGACATTCCTCAGTGAGTACAAAGATATAATGCTCAGCAGTTAGAACAATGGCCATGTTTCATTTTCAGTCAACATAATTCGAGCCAGTAAGTTTGTGTTCTTTAAGTATAACAACAAGTGGATTAAAAGCCATTTGAAAATCTTGAAAATCAAGTAAATAAATACACAGATCAAATATTTTAAATTTAACAATTTATATTGGTTCCTTCAAAATAATATAAAATAAAATTCACCGACATTTCAAGTACCGTGAATTTGAATGCCACGATAGTGTGGACGTCTACAAACTATAACATTTACAAGAGATGATTTTACCCATTAATTTTCTACAATCATCATAAAGAAATTTGTACCAGTGATCCTGTAAATAAACTCATCCAATGGGGAGGAAGACACTATAACCAACACGCAAGTTTATTCACATCACTTACAAACCAATAATGGAGGCAATGGGAATAATCAACTAAACCCTCTCCAACTTAGTTATTTAATCCGAGGGTTTTTACATGCACATAATATTCCAAATAAAATAAACAACCTAGCATGCTCCTATTACAACAATTTAAAACAGTAAATCACTTAAAACATGCGTACATATATAAAAATAATCAGATAAATAATCAAATTCTGGCAATTATATATCACGAATTAAAATCGCCATGTAACACGATACCTTGCCTTACACTCCACCCTTTTAAATGTTGTCTTGTACCATAAGTAGGATGACTTGCATGCTAAGACACTCACCATTCCGGGCCCACACTAACGCCGGACACTGTCGACCGCTATCGGCAGTCGTGTCGACAACAACTTCTGATCGTGCCCTCGCCCGCCGATCGTAGAGCTGTTAAATGAAAATGAGCTGTTTGATAGCTCAGCTCGGCTCGTTAAAGCTTGAACTTGACTCGACTCATGACTACTCAAATTCGAGCTCGTTGAAATACTCGTTACGTTATCGAGCTCGGCTTGATAAAGATCGATAATAATAATAATATTAAAATAAATATTATACAATGATAATTATATATATTAATATAATAATGATTAAATATAATATTAAATATATTAATTAAAATCTGACTCGATTAGGCTCGAAAGCTCATTAAGGCTCGAAAGCTTGACTTATTTTTCTTAAACGAGCCGAGATCGAGCTCGAAAAAGTAATTTTTGAGTCGAGATCGAGCTCGCTCGTAAGCTCGTTATCAAATCAAGCCGAGCTCGAGCTCAGCTCGATAACTACTCGAACCAAGCTTGAGTATGTACTACTTGATCTCGCTCGGCTCGTTTAACAATCCTAGCTGATCGTACCGGCTATGCCTACCGGTCGTGCCGGCCAAGTTAAACCCGCGCCGTATTTCGTCGACCAGGCTCATCTCCACCGTCCAATCATCTCTGTCAATCATTTCCGCCAATGATTAACACAGCTTCCACGCCACCCATTGGTGCTGCTGGATTGCGTGTTGTGTTGTCCTTCGCTTGGTGCCAGCCGTGCACCCTCCTGGCTCCGTCGTACGGCTGCCTGAGTGCCTTCTGTGCGCGAGCCCGCGAGGAAGTCGTGCCAACCTCCTGTCATTAGCCTTGCCGATCACGCAATTGCTCATGCTGTCGTTCCATCGACCAGCGACGTCCGTCCCTACATGCCTCGTGGTCTATCGTGGCACATGCAGTCGTCGTCTGTGTTGTCTTTCAGCCCTCGATGAGCCGCTGTCCACCAGTGATGAGTGATATTTTCACCAAGATTTTAGTGTTTTTTTAGATCCATTTTAGTGTTATTTTATCCATATTTATATGTATTTTGGTGGTGTTATTTATTTTCATGGAAATGTGTGTTAATGAACCTAATCAAACGTAAAATCAGTGAAAATAGAGCAAAAATGGAGATGGGCGATGAAACAAGGAAGAAGAGACAGGGCAGCATCAACACGGCCGGTCGTATTTGGTACACGAGCCGTGTTGCAGCACACGGCCCGTGTACTAAACACGGGCCTGTAAGAAGAACTCGTGCGATGACATCACAACATCCAACACGGCCACCCTTTGGCCGTGTTGCAGCACACGACTCGTGTGCCGTTTTGAGTAAAGTTTGATTGAGAAACCCTGATACGACTCGACTCGTGTTGCAGCACACGAGTCATGTCGGCGCCAGAAAAATTTTTTTCCTACATCTTCTAGAAGATCTCCAACAGGTATAAATACCAATTCATTCAACATTTTGATCATATTGGATCCGAAATTCAGCTGCGCACACACCCCAAACACCAATTCCTTCATTTTACACCACATCCTTCATCATTTTCATCCATCTATTCACTCCAATCATCATCTCACCATAATCCTTCATCCATGTGAAGAGAAGAAGCAAAGAAGAAAGCAAAAATTGCAAGGAAATGAAGTAGATAACCATTGGAGCCTATCCAAGGGAGTTTTCATCCAATTTTTGTAGTAAACCTAATTGTTTATCATGACTTGTAAGGTTTTTAATGTCTATGTTAATTATCTTATGAATATGGTAGGCTAATCTCCCTTGTGAGATTAGCAACATGATAGTTGTTGGTTAATTTTGGGGATATATGTATTTTAATTCAAGTGTTGATTGGATTTATGATTTTCTATCAATGATTGTTAATTGATTGATTTGTATTGCTGAATTATGTGATTTATTGTTATAGACATGTGGTTAGATTGAGAAATCAATTATATGTTAAGGATAGTTCATTGAATCAATTCATCATACACCTCATGTGCATTATAAGTCTTAAAGAGATAGAGATAACCTTTAGGATTTAGAACCCTTTGATAGGACATCCGATTAGTTTGATCGAGAGGTTGATTGATTGTGTGAGGGGATTCTCATTTAAACTTAGTACCTAGTTGGAATTGTTTGAGTGAGAACCAATCCATTGAGCTATTTTGGGATTCTTATTTGGATTCACATTCTATTCATTTCGAGAGAAAGTTTAGAAGAAGTTAGTGTTGGCTCTTAATCATTTATCCATGATGCAAATGAATTTGATACATAATTTTTAGAGTTGCCACTTCTTAATTATGTTAACCTCACTTTTGTTTAACTTGGAAAACCAATTACATTCATCTTGATTTTGTTTGCTTGATCATTGCTTGTTTACTTGCATTGATTGATTTTAATTACTTGTTTGACAAACAAAACTGTGATGATTCGTCTCTATAAAATTACAAGAAACATGAGATCGCTTAAGCACTAGTGCCTACCTCCCGTGGTTCGATAAATTCTTGAATTGGTCAACCCGACTATAATTTATGGCTAATCAAATGGCGTCGTTGCCGGGGAGGCAACGGTTGCTAGTAGCTTGAAGAATGATCATTTTATTTATCTTAATAGAGATATTTTTATTTTTGTTATTTGTATTTTTTTTGAAAATTTTTTTCTAACTTCTTTTACTTTTGAAGGTGTATGTAAACAAGGTAAAAAAGGAAACATGTTGAACCTATTGATCTAGAGATTGAACACACTTGTCGGAGAAGGAGAAAGGAGAACTAAACCAAAAATAGTAATCCAATGGAGAACAATCAAGATAATGAACGTGTTGATGATAGGAATGATAAAAATGAATTACAAAATGCCCAAGTCAATGCAGATCAACAACAAGCCCTACTCCAACAAATGATACACCAAGCGCTTATTCAACAAGGTATGGAACAACCTTATGCGTACCATCGCCACCTCCAGTGAATCGAGGGTTAGCAAACATGCAAAGAATTTATGTTGATGCTTCAGTGGGTGGATCCATACTTGGTGTAACTCCGAAAAGGGCAATAAGGATATTTGATGAGATTGCCACAAATGTCTATCAATGGCCATTGGAGAGAGTGAGTGGATGTTATGGGTTTGAAAGCTTCGATCAAAGGCAATAGTTTAGTGTGAAGAGTGCTAGTATGGAGCCAAGTATTCCAAGTGTTTAAATGATAGCATCGGAAATCTTGAGGCAAATGAGCTTGAATCAAGGTATGAATAATCTAAGAGTTAACATGGTTGAAGGGCAAGTAGGGCAAGGGGTTCTTCCTCCGAATAGTGTTAGTGGGGAACAATGGGCTATGACAATGCCAAGTGTGGAAGATGTACAATACATGCAAGGAATGAATTACCAAGGTAACTATCAAGACAATTACCAAGGTAATTTCAACCACAACCAAGGACACTATCCACCAAGGCAAGAAGTTTTCAATGGTCAAGGTAGTTGAAGTTCATACCCACAACAACAAATGAGGCAAGATAATTTCTCTTACTCAAACCCAAGCAATGCGGTTGCTTATCCTCCGGGATATCAACCGGGGGCCAAAGCGCCAAATAATAAAGGAAAAGCAACCACCAAAGAACTCATTGAAAAGTTGATTGCATCTAACAAATCTCAAGATGAGACAAGAAGGAAGATTGATGAAGCTAATGATAGAAGATTCAAAGCCTTGGAGCATTCGGTTGGTTAAATTGCTATGTCGTTGAGCGTGAATGAAAAAAGAGAAATTTCCTTCTACCACCATTGTAAATCCAAAAGAGCAATGCAAGACAATCACTTTGAGGAGTGGAACAAACTATGAGGGACCTTCTATACCTATGAAAATGAAAAGGTAGAAGAGAAGAAGATTGAAGAAAACTTGGTTGAAGAAGAGTTTGTGGAAGAAAGTGAAGTTGAAGTAAAGGCGAATAATGAAACGGATGTGGTTGAATCGGAAGTTTGTGAAAAGAAATGGCAAAGAACCAAGGCAATGAAAAAGAAAGAGGATGAAGCGGAGTTGGAAAGGGACAGTTGGGGTATACCAAAAACTCAAGTGCCTATTCCTTTTCCACATAGATTCCTGAAAAAGGGCCTTGATGAAAAGTTTGCAAAGTTTTTGGAGATCTTCAAGAAAATCCATATTAATATATCCTTTGCGGATGCTTTGATACAAATGCCTCATTATGCTAAGTTTTTGAAAGATATCATGGCAAGAAAAAGGAGCTTATTGGAGAATGAGACCGTCAATTTGATGGAGGAGTGTAGTGTCATAATTTAAAAGAAGTTGCCTCCAAAGCTAAAGGATCCGGGGAGTTTTGTCATACCATGTGAGATAGGTAAGAGTGAAGTTCATAAAGCTCTTTGTGATCTTGGGGCTAGTATCAATTTGATGCCTATATCTATCTTTAAGAAACTTGGTATAGGGGAAGTAAAGCTTATGTCCGTTACATTGCAACTTGCAGATAGGTCTTTGACTTACCCTAAGGGAATAGTTGAGGATGTGCTTGTTAAAGTTGGAAAGTTCATATTTCCGGTGGATTTTGTGGTGCTTGATATGGACAAGGATGCAAATGTTCCATTGATTTTAGGGCGTCCATTTTTGGCTACGGGAAGAGCTTTAATTGATGTGCACAAGGGAGAGCTGACATTGAGAGTAAATGAAGAAGAAGTAGTGTTTTCATTGAGGAGTGTGGTGAGGCATCCGGATGAGAAGGAAGAATGTAGAAGGATTGAAATGATTGATGAGATGTTCAAAAGAATTTGCCATATTTCCTATCAAAGGATCTTCTTGAGACAAGCATAAGTTATTCTCTTACTTTATCCTTAAATTCTACTTCTTCTTTATATTGTTTAGAAGATGATGATATAAATGATTGCTTACATGATTTGAATGCTTGTAGGGAAATGCAAGAAGATGAAGTTAAATTGATGTACTATGGAAAATGAGAATATCTTCCATTGGAGGTGGAGAATAATGAGACCAAGGTTGAAAAAGGAAAAGAAGATTTGAAGCCATTACCCGATCAACAAGACCTTTTCGGTAATTGTATCATCTTCTCTTTCATCCTTAGAACTTGAAAATTTTTAAGGGTTCTTCAAAATCATAAGAGTGCTATAGGATGGAGTTTGGGTGATTTAAAAGGAATTAGTCCCACAATATGCATGCATCACATAAGGTTGATTGATGAAGATAAGTCATTTATACAACCTGAAAGGCGTTTGAACCCAATTATGTAAGAAGTGCTAAGGAAAGATGTTTTGAAATGGTTAGATGCTAATATTGTTTATGTCATAAGTGATAGTCCTCATGTAAGTCCTTTGCATGTTGTGGATAAGAAAGGGGGTCTAACCATTGTTAAGACGGAATTTGATGAAGAGCTTGCTACAAGGGTGAAAACGGGTTGGAGAGTGTGTTGTGATTATAGGAAACTTAATGAAAATATTCATAAAGATCATTTCCCTTTGCCTTTTATTAATCAAATGCTTGATAGGTTGGTGGGATACAAGTATTATTGTTTTCTAGATGGTTACTCGGGATACAATCAAATCATGATAGCCTCCGAGAATCAAGAGAAAATAACTTTTACTTGTCCATATGACACGTTTGCTTTTTATAAATTGCCCTTTGGGTTGTGCAATGCCCCCGCCACCTTTCAACATTGCATGATGGCCATCTTTGGGGGATTAATTGAAAATATAATGGAGGTTTTATGGATGATTTTTTTGTCTTTGGATCTTCATTTGATATATGCTTTGCTAATCTTTCTATGGTTTTACAGCGATGTCAAGATACAAACCTAGACTTGAATTGGGAAAAATGTCATTTTATGGTTCAAGAGGGTATCGTAGTTGGACATCACATTTCGGAGAAAGGTTTGAGAGTTGATAAGGTGAAGGTTGTAGCCATTGAACATCTTACCCCACCCAAGAATAAAAAAGGGTTTAGATCGTTCCTTGGACATGCCGGGTTCTAGTGACGTTTTATAAAGGATTTTTCTAATATAGCCAAACCATTGTGTAAGTTGCTTGAAAAAGATGCTTCGTTTGAATTTAATGATGAATGTTTTGATGCTTTTAAGGTACCCAAGGAAGCTCTAATTTCTTCATCAATCCTTTTCTCTCCAGGTTGGAGTAAGCCCTTTGAGCTTCATTGTGATGCAAGTGACAATGCATTAGGATTGGTACTTGGCCAAGTGAGGGAGAAGAAGTTTCGAGCTATCTACTATGCATCCAAGATGTTCAATGCAAATCAAAAGAATTATACCACAACGGAAAAAGAATTCTTATCCTTGGTTTATGCATTTGAAAATTTTCGTCCATGCCTAGTTTGCACGAAAACCATTATCTATACGGATCATGCCGCCATTAGGTATTTGATGAGTAAGAAAGATGTTAAACCTAGACTAATTAGTTGAGTTCTTTTGTTGCAGGAGTTCGATGTGGAGATATGTGTCAAGAAGGGAGTTGAAAATGTTATAGCCGACCACTTAACACGTTTGGAAAATGTTGATGAAGAAGGAACAATGGAGTTCATTAAGGATGTGTTTCTAGATGAAGAGTTACTTCAAATTGATTTTCAAAGGATGTACACTTTATGTGAGACCGGAAGACCATGGAATGCGGATTTTGTTAATGATTTAGCTTGTGGTCTTAAGACGGATCATCTAAGCGAGTCTCAGAGGAAGAAATTATATCATGATGTCAAGGAGTACTTGTGGGATGATCCTCTTCTATTCAAGAATTGCCCAGATGGAATCATACGGAGGTGCTTTCCGGAAGAAGAAAAAATAAGTGTCATGGAGATGTGCCATAGTTCACCGTGTGGGGGACACTTTGGATTTCAAAAGACGGGAGCAAAGATCCTACAATCAGGTTTATTTTGGCCAACTTTGTTTAAGGATTGCAAGGAGTATATCAAGGGATGTGATCGGTGCCAAAGGATTGGAAGTATAGGGCAACGTGATGAAATGCCCATGAGGAATATTTTTGAGGTTGAGGTATTTGATGTATGGGGGATGGATTTCATGGGCCCATTTTCGCCTTCCAATGGTTACTTTTACATATTGCTTGCGGTAGATTATGTATCTAAATGGGTGGAAGCAATCCCAACAAGGATAAATGATGCTCTAGTGGTCAAGACTTTCTTAAAAAAGAACATCTTTGCTAGATTTGGGGTGCCAAAGGCCATGATTGGTGATGGGGGATCTCACTTCATCAACAAGCTTATTGAGAAGCTTTTGAATGGCTATGGAGTGAAGCATATGGTTTCTACACCTTACCTCCTCAAACAAATGGCTTGGCGGAGGTGTCAAATAGGCAAGTGAAGCTTGTACTTGAGAACACGGTCAATGGAAATCGAAAGGATTGGTCTTCTAAGCTTGATGATGCCCTTTGAGCCTATCGATCGGCCTACAAGACCGCCCTAGGCATTTCTCTGTACAAGCTTGTTTATGGGAAGGCATGCCTCGTGGAGTTGGAACATAAGGCATTATGGGCACTTCGGAAGTTGAACTTTGATGAGAAAGAATTCGGAAAGAAAAGGTGTCTCCAATTGGTTGAATTGGAAGAGTTTAGAGATGAAGCTTATTCAAGCTTAAGGATTTTGAAGGAGAAGCTCAAGAGATGGCACGATAAAAGGATCAAAACAAGGGAGTTTATTCCGGGGGATAAAGTTCTATTATTCAATTCAAGACTTAAGTTGTTCCCCAAAAAACTTGGTTCCAAATGGACCGGCCCATACTTGGTGATCGAAGCTAGAGATGGTTAATGGTCAAAGGGTGAAGCATTACCATTCTCCCTCTCAAAGAGAGTTGGTATATGTGGATACCTTCACCTCTTGAAAGATCGTATCCTTTTTAGTAGTTTAGTTTTATAAATAGTTTTGTTTTCTTGTTTTGCATTTTTGGCCTTATATGTGGATTGTGCTCATGAGAAGAATGCGTATTGAAGATACGAGAAAGGCTTGATTTGAAGTATGTAAGTATGTCTCACCATTTTTACAAACTTAATTCTCGATTCTTATCTCGATTTAAGTTTGGGGGGATATTGTGTGGTGAACATACATGTTTTAATAGTAAGCATATCTTGTTCGTATTTTTGAGGCAAATTTGAAAAATTTCTCATGTGCTCCGTGTGATTTTGGCCCGATTGGTTGTGTGGAAGTAGATGATAATTCGTGTTTTAATAACTAATGTTGAGCTAATGATGTTTATGAGTTGTGAGCATGAATAGGGAGTATTGGAAGCATAAAAACATGGGAAGACAAGGCTTGAAGTGGAAAATTGGAAAAATCAGAGCTGTAGGTACACGACTCGTATCGCCAACACTGCCCTATAACATGTGGCCATGTGGCGACATCACAACATCCAACACGGCCACCCTTCTGCCATGTAGCGTCGCACGAGTCGTGTCCTGTGCCGAGACTCGAGCCGTATCGCCAACACGGGCTTGTAAGAAGCAGCCGTGTGGCAACATCAGAACACGCAACATGGCCACCCTTTGGTCATGTTACGTGACACAACTCGTGTCGTGTCTGGAGTCAGAATTTAAAAGCCGACTGTTGGAACACGGCCAGTCACTCCCATTGTGCATAACCCTTCCCGGTCGTGCGATTTCACTTCCAAACTCCACAAATTATCAACCAACATCAAAAGAGTAGTAAGATTGTGAGATTAAAGTGTGAATCTCAAGGTTTAAACATCAATTTCTTTCCCTTTGGTTCAAGAACATTCAAGGTATGATCTCTTGTGCCCTAGTTTTCATTTGAAGGAGTAAAATTCGAAATTCATGCTTGGGTTTTGAATGATGGTATGTTTGAAGCATATTTAGGATTGTGAAATATGAATTTGCAAGTTTAATTGTTGGATTGAATGAAATTGTGCAAGAATTAGGGTTCATGAAGAAATTGAATTTGGGAATTTTTGATGGTGATTGAATTATGTGCATGTGATGTTACAAGTTGATTAATAATGCTTCTATGATGATTGTATTATTGTTGAATAGCTTAGGTGTTGAGAATTTGGGCATGAGGGAATTGTAAATTCTTGTTGAAAGCATTTTGAAATATGTTGAATGTAAAGTGTTCGATGAAATACCTAAGTGAATTTTAGAGTTAAATTGAAGAATTTACATGAATAATGAGCATTGTTAATACATTGTTGCATAAATGTGCACATGTGAAGAGAGTATGATGAAATTCATGAAAGAATGGAAGGATTGAGATGTTAACTTTGCTTGATTGATTGCAAAAGTTGAATAAATTGTTGTGAAGTTGTTTGGATTAAAAATTGAAAATCCTTGAGGAATGTTATTTGTTGTGCTTAAATGCCTGCTAGAATTAACACTTAGTTTAATAACTAGTGATGATTATAAGCAATATGAGATATTTTTCCTCGAGTTGATGTTGAATGTAATATAAAATATATTGAATATTGCAGATGGCTGAAAGAAGAGTGAGGAAACGTAATGAAGACATCATTATTGTTGAGACAGATATGGAACAATTCAACATTGACGCACAATTGATGATGAAGGAAATACACCCTGTGAATTTCAGAGTTGAGTTCACAGAATGGGAGAAGTATGTATTAAGATGGGAATACATAATCCCCAAGATTAGGCCAACTCGATTCCAGGATCAAGCTACTATGGTTGGTCTTGGGATAGAGGGTGATCTGAGGACCTTGTTCTGTCGGGTGGATATGGAAGAGTTCTTCGACAAAACACTTCTCACTTACCTCCATCTTACAGCCGAGTTTATGAGCACCTTAGTGGTTGAGAAGGATAGGAACAAGTTTCATATCTCGATCACATTTCAGCTGAACAATGAGTTGTGGGAGAAGATTCATGCGAATGAGATAAATAGGTTCTTTGGGTGTCCAATTATGAGAGGTCATCAGAACTTTCTACCAGGGGGTTTCAATCAACAAAACTGGTGGAGAAAGTTGGTTGACGATGGGATAGATCCTGGTGAGTACATTCCAAGCTCTTCAAAAGGGACATCTATAAGAAACCCAGTCATGAGGTATCTTGAAAAGATTGTATCAAATACCATTCTGGGGAGATTTGAGAGTGGAGCTGTTGGTGAGAAATAGTTGTACATCATTTACAGTTTATATCAGGAGTTCAGAGTGAACATTGCAGCTCACTTCATTCAGCATGTTGAGAGGGTGGAAAAAAGAGAAAATACTCGAGGGATTATGATTGGAGAATGGTGACCATGATTGCTCAAGGGTTAGGCATCAACCTTAGAGGTATGCCACACATGATGGTTAGTGAGGGACTCACTTACACACAACTCATAAGGATAGAGTTCCTATCATTTTTAGGAAATATGTATTGCTTGAGGCAAGATAAGGGAGCTCCATTTCCTCTACATGTTCCTGAGTTCACCACGGTACGTGGACAACGAATGCAGCAAAATCTAGCAATGGCGAGTCCTAATCACTCCGCAGTTGTGAGAGCCTTCTACAGACAGAATAGAGAAGAAGTGGAGGCAGTGCTCCGACAGATGAGAGTAGAAGAGAATTCGGAGCTAAGAAATCTGAGAGCTGAGCCAGTGGACATGGAGGTAGGAGATGAAGAAGAACAACCTCATCATGTGGAATTTGAAGATCAAGCACCAGAGCCTCCAGTATTTGAGCAAAAAAAAAGATGAAGTCCAAGAGGAGGAGTTTCAGCAACAACAACAGTTTATGGGACCCGGAGTGGGGAATGCAAGGTGGAACTTTTTAGAAGATGATGTCAGGGAGATTAGGCAGACTCAGCAGTCACACGGAGATCATATGAGAGAGTTCCAAGAGTAGCAGCAGAGACAGGGTGTGATGATGAGGGAGATCCATGACGACAGCGTAGGAGGGACTATAATGATGAGCAAGCTCGTGCCCACTCAAACAACATGGAGGAGATGCTCACTATGATGTTTAACTTCTAGTTCCTAGGTTTACCTCGTGCCTACAACCCTTGGATAGCTTACCAAAGGACACCACCTCCTCCCCCGGAAAATTGAAGGGAGTATTTTAAGTGCTCAACACTTCTTTAGCTCATTTCTTGCTAATTTGGATTGTGATGGATTTGATACTTCATTTGTTTTATTTTGGGATGTTTAATTTCGTAATTTAGGATTTCTTTTCAATTAAGGATGAGATGAGATGTGACTTACTTTGATCATGGATGGGTGGATTTTGTGTTTCATTTCTTTGTGTGGTGATTTTTGATCTTGCATGTTAAGTGTTTTTGTTCTGTTTCTTGCTTCTTTTGTCTTTTAGTTTATGTTGTGAGTGTTTTCTTATTCTTGTTTAGGAGTTGTTTTGGTGGTTTATTTTTGGAAGGTTGTGAGTCGTTTTGAATGTGAGTGATGACATGTTGTTGTGATAAGTGATGACAAGTTATGATTAAGAATCTCTACACTTTTGAATTGTGACATGTTTTATTTAACTTGTTCAATTTGAGATGAATGTAGTGTAATAAGTTCTTTAAGGTCAGATGCATAAGCTTGTTAGAATTTGAGCCTCAATTGTGCATACATGGTATATCTTTTTTGAGTAGATCAGTTGTGTCTTGATAAATTAAATACTTGCTCAAGGATTATAGGAACGAATTCGATTAGTAGAGATTGATGATATGATTTAAGGCCATCCTTGTCATGATAAGTCATTGCCAAAAATATCCATACCATGATCATCATCCCTAGTCAACCACTTTGAGCTAAAAATCCTATTTCTTGTGAATTTAGCACATTACAAGCTTTGATTACCCACATGAGCCTTATATACATACCCTTTGTGTGAGTGATTGAGGAGATGGTAGCTAGGAAGGAAACATAAAAGAAGAAAAGAAGATAGTAACAAGTGAGAAAAAGGATGCAAAGAGTATGAACAAAAGATGCATATGCAACCTTTAAAATAAGAAGAAGAGCCAATCAACAAAGACGCTCAAGAAACTAAAAATTCAAAAGAAGGAAGCATACAATCAAAAATAGTTGAAAATGAAAAGTGAAGTGATGATTAGTGCCTGAATGTTGCAAAAGATAAGAAGGGAAGAAAGAAAGTAGAGGAATGGAAGAAGGTAGCTACCTCTTCGATTACTTACACGTGTTAGTCACTTTTATCTAAATATTTCCTACCCTACCAAAAAGCCTATCATTACATCTTTAATGAAAGACCTTTTTTATCATTGATTGAAACTTTGGTGGTTTGTGAATATAGTCTACTAGCAAGTCAATAGTGAGTCGAGCCAATCGATTGATGAGTGTTGATTTACCTTACTTAACAGAATGGTGAGTGAAATTGATAATCCATGTGAGGCTTGGACCAAAAGGGACTATATTACACCTTATTCTCTTTAGATTGAACGTGTTAATTTCTCATGTCATGAATCTAATTTTTGTAGGATGACAGCATAGTTTGTAGTTCTTATTACTATTGATGTGTTATGACTTATGTTCGTTTAGTCTTTTCAAGGTGAAAATCTCTCTCCCCTTGTTTTGTCATTTTCGTTGTTTGGGAACGCACAACATTTTAAGTTTGGGGTGTGATGAGTGATATTTTCACCAAGATTTTAGTGTTTTTTTAGATCTATTTTCGTGTTATTTTATCCGTATTTATGTGTGTTTTGGTGGTGTTATTTATTTTCATGGAAATATGTGTGAATGAACCTAATCATACGTAAAATAGGTAAAAACGAAGCAAAAACAAAGACGGGAGATGAAACATGGAAGAAGAAACAGGGCAGCATCAACACAGCCGGCCGTGTTGGGTACACGAGCCATGTTGCAGCACACGGCCCGTGTACTGAACTCAGGCCTGTAAGAAGAAGTCCTGCGACGACATCACAACATCCAACGCGGCCACACTTTGGCCGTGTTGTAGCACACAACTCGTGTGCCGTTTTGAGTAAAGTTTGACATGACTCGACTCGCGTTGCAGCACACGAGTCGTGTCGGCACCAGAATAGAAAAATTTCCTACATCTTCTAGAAGATCTCCAAGGGGTATAAATATCAATTCATTTAACATTTTGATCATATTGGATCCGAAATTCAGCTGCCCACACACCCCACACACCAATTCCTTCATTTTACACCACATCCTTCATCATTTTCATCCATCTGTTCACTCCATCATCATCTCACCATAATCCTTCATCCAAGTGAAGAGAAGAATCAAGGAAGAAAGGAAAATTGCAAGGAAAGGAATGAGATAACCATTGGAGCCAATCCAAGGAAGTTTTCATCCAATTTTTGTAGTAAACCTAATTGTTTATCATGACTTGTAAGGTTTTTAATGTCTATGTTAATTATCTTATGAATATGGTAGGATAATCTCCCTTGTGAGATTAACAACATGAGAGTTGTTGGTTAATTTTGGGGATCTATGTATTTTAATTCATGTGTTGATTAGATTTATAATTTTCTATCATTGATTGTTAATTGCTTGATTTGTATTGTTGAATTGCGTGATTTATTGTCATAGGCATGTGGTTAGATTGAGAAATCAATTATATGTTTAGGATAGTTCATTGAATCAATTCATCATACACCTCATGTGCATTATAAATCTTAAAGAGATAGAGATATCCTTTAGGATTTAGAATCCTTTGATAGGACATCCGATTGGTTTGATCGAGAGGTTGATTGATTGTGTGAGGAGATTTTCATTTAAGCTTATTACCTAGTTGGAATTGTTTGAGTGAGAACCAATCCATTGAGCTATTTTAGGATTCTTATTTGGATTCACATTCTATTCATTTCGAGAGAAAGTTTAGAAGAAGTTAGTGTTGGCCTTAATCATTTATCCATAATGCACATAAATTTGATACATAATTTCTAGAGTTGCCACTTCTTAATTGTTGTTAATCTCACTTTTGTTTAACTTGGAAAACCAATTATATTCATCTTAATTTCGTTTACTTGATCATTGCTTGTTTACTTGCATTGATTGATTTTAATTACTTGTTTGACAAAAAAAAACTGTGATGATTCGTCTCTATAAAATTACAAAAAATGTGAGATCGCTTAAGCACTAGTGCCTATCTCCCTGTGGTTCAATAAATTCTTGAATTGGTCAACCCGACTACAAGTTATGGCTAATCAGCCAACCCCATCGAGACGTTGTCCGTCGTTCCACCGTGCATCTGCCATCCGCCAATCGCCGGTCAACACATGCAGTCCGACAGCTTTCACCGTGCAGCTACCATACATTGCTAGCCCCGTATGCCACTACTGCGCATGTCATCTGTGCGACACGTCAGCCACCTCCGCCTAACGCCGTTCATCGTGCAGTCGTCGTTCAAACGTATTGGTTTTCGAATAGGCTATACAAGCATAACATGAAATATAATAAACCCTAATCACGTTTAGCACATAAACCCTAACCTAACGTCTCACACAAAACCATGAAACCAAAGCTCTGATACCAATTGTTGGCATTTGGATCTTTTGGCTGATGTTAATCGTTAGGGTTCCATGAATTCTAGAACAATGGAAGCAAGAATATAGAATTGTATTACCATTCACCAGGGTTTGGAGAAGAAGAACTCGAACAGGTTTATGCAAACGACTTCTTCGATCTTCTACTGTATTCCCAAGCCTAGTCTTGACGTCGTGTGGGCGATGATCTTTAAGACACTCTCAATCTGCAATCCTCCCTACTCTCTCTACGGTATTAGGCGTAGGAATTAGGGTTTCAGGATTAATAAGGTGGCTTATATATGGGCTACAACAGGGACCAGGAGGAGAAATTAGAGTTGGGACTCCCATTGGGCTTAAGTATCCAAGTTTAGCCCAAAATCTATACTTAAGTCCAATAATAATACAATCCACTAAAGTATTATTATTGCACTGCCGCTCTAATCCCAAATTACGTTATGGGCTCTTTTTTATTATGAGTTCGTTAACCTTCTCATGTTTAAGATATACAATGCCCATTAATTAATTAACTTACTGACAACTCCATTAATTAATCTCTTATCCAAGAGTAGTACCATTCAACCTTGTTATCATGCCAGAATAAATCTACCTGCAGGGTTTACATGATAATCCTTATGAGATCCTCAAGGGGAGATCATCAGCCTACTTAATAGGACACAGATTCCTTCTACAATCAACAGCACACCATAGAGATATCACTATCTCCCAACTCACCGAGTATATTGATTTAATGAATAAATCTCACACTTTGATGAATCAAAGAAATAAATATTAACTTACGTGTCGAGGTTATTGTATAGAGATTAAGAGCATGAATATCCATAATAACTGAGATCTAGTTCTCCGATATGGTCATTATAAATCGAACGATCTCATGTGGTCCTGCTCAATACACACAAAGTGCACTAATGTGATTTTATAGTCAAGACAAACTAATACCAAATCACACTACAACCATCCCGATAGATTTTCTCCATCTATCTCATTTGTGGGCAACTGTTTATGCTTTATAAGGAGCCGACAATATGATCTTCTGTTCGACGCCGCATGATGAGAGTGAAAATAAGCGTATTTGAGTGTCAATTTTAACACCTTTTTATATGCGAATTATTTTTATATATTAGTACAAGTGTCTTATATTCAATATATGTGAGAAAAAGATGTACTTGTGGTGTTTTATTGTGTTTTAGGTGGAAAAAGGGTCAAAAGTACAAAGTTAGAGGAATGCTGAAAAATGCACGCCCAACTTATGTAATCTTTCTATGTTCGTGTGGAGTTTAATACTAAAAGTGTGATAAATGTTGGAAAGCCACAGAAGAGAGGATTATTTTGGCACAAGAATCACTCAAATCGGAGTTCAGACGAGGAAGTTATGCTCAAAATTGTAAGGTCGAGCAGCTGCCGGCGAAAATTTCCGAAAATTTCCAAAAATTAGCCCATAATTCCTATTTCTTGGAGCACAATTAATCTCATTATCACATAATGTTCCATGATTCACCAATATCTTTACTTTTCTTATTTAATTCCCTTCTCACACCCATATATATTTTACATCATTATTCATGTGAGGCACCGCAACACAATCATCCTACACCCCCACAAGGGGGATCACCCCCCCAACCATCATCCACATCATTTCCTCCATCCATCCATCATGTTGAAGGTTCGTCTGTGGAATCAAGAGGAGAACAAAGAGGAGGATTCAAGACGGAGAAGTACGCGACGACTCCGGCATCTAGGATTTTTATCGTTTTCTAACTTATCTTGTATTTTATAGACATATTGGTAAGATCTTTCCAACCCCCATGATTGTTCTTCGTAACATCATGGGCTAGAACCATTTTGGTAGTCTAGGGTTTTGAAGGTTTTTATGAATTAATTAAACTTTCGTGTGTATACTCCGTACAACACTACTTGTGGTTTATTTTATATATGATTATGCATTTTTAATCCATATTCAGAGTAGTTTTGTGCATCATTAACTGTTGAATAGAGTCTGAATGTTCATCTTGGTTATTGATTGAGCGCGTTCACTGCTGAACAGGATTCCATGTTATGATTCTAAGTGAGGGGACTCCGAAGCTTCATTAGAACTATCATATATAAATACTTATTAATTGAATTGGATTCGGGTTGACAAGTAGGATAAAGAAGGTAATTTTATAGTACCTATAAAGGGAGATCATATCGGGTTAGAGTAACAATTGGCCAGGGAAATAATTGATAATGATAGTACCTAGAAAGTGGGGTGAATTATATTTCTTGCTCCAAGGTTATTCACATGTGTTACACGCTTATTTACTTGTGTCTATAGAGTAGATTTGTATGGTTTAGTGATCCATCCATATTCCACAAGGCAGAGTCGGACATTGATACATGAAAGGGAGATTAATGAGTGAAACTGGATTATCCTAGAGATGTCTATTCTCCATTCTTGAGTCACTTTCGTATTCTTCAAGTGTTTTTATTTTAATTGTTATTTTAAGTAATTTGTTAGTAGATTGATAATTAAATCCTCAAACTTAATTGCCACTTGTCTAAATTAATTTAGTAAATAATTAAATTGATAATACGCCGTCCTTTGAGTTCGATATTTAACTTGGTCGGTTGCTTAAGCTGCAATTGATATCCTTAATACTTGGGGATTAATTTTGCGAGCAACGAAAATGCGCATTAAGTTTTTGGCACCGTTGCCGAGGACGGCTGTTATTATTAATTTGTTATTTCTAGTTGATTAAAACTTTTATTTATGATTATTTAGTTCCATCTAACCTTGAATTTTTCTGAGGTACTTGTGCACTAAGAAAATGAGAGGAAGGAAATGAAGGAATAACACACTGAGCTAATATGGCCGGAACAAGGCAGAATCTGGATAATATTGCAATCCGTGAGATTTTCTTGAATAATGAGATTGATAACATGGGGTTGATAAGAGCAAAGGGGGGAGATGATGATTTTGAGATACATATCAGCATCTCAGAAGATTTCTTAGTTATGCAAACACTCAGAAACACTACAAGAAACTGTCAGATTACCGATAGAAATTTTCATCGGTAATGTATGAAAAATCCATCGCTAAACAGTTTACCGATGGATTACCAACGAAAATCGGACGATCGCTACTTTGATGGTCGATAATTATTTACCGATGGATTTTTAAATTCGTCGAAAATTTCCACCGGAAAATATAATTATTCGTCGGTAATTATGCAAATAAAATTCATCGGAAGCCAAAAAATAGCAACGAAAATTCCGACAGAATTATTCCATCTCTAATTTCTGATGGAAAAATCCTTCTGTAAATACAAAATATAGGGTCATATAATACTTATTTTAGTGACGGAATTACCGACGGAATAAATTACCGACGAAAAAATCCGTCGGCAAATTCCAAATATAGTGTCTTATAACACCATGTTAGCGACGGAATTGCCGACTGAATATATTACCGATGGATTTTTCCGTCGATAAAATGTTAAAACTGAGATTTGGCGACGGAAAATTCGTCACTAAAGTATTTATAAATTTGTCATTTATATTTTTAAATTAATATTAATACCTAAAATAAACAAAAATTGTAATTAAATAAACCTTCAAAACACAATCTAATATAAAATCTCCACAATTTCAAATAAAGATCCAAATTCGTCACAAAATATCAAATCCTACTAAATCCATGTTACAAAATATCTGAATACATTAAACATGCTCACGAATCTCCTAAATCTGCATCAACATCATGCTCACGAATCTCTTGAATCTGCATCAATATCATTCTCACTAATTTTCCAAATCAGCATCATCATCTGCATCAACATCAGTGATATTATTCCCGACACCTGCCATCTTCAACCCAAAAGGGTTTTTTTTCTAATTTGAAAATTGTAAAATAAGAAAAGAAAAGAAGACTACATAAGCACCCATTGTGGAAAAGAAATGGTGCATGCTTAAACCTGCTGCAGATTCCCTTAAAACAACAAAAGAAGGGATATAAAATGATAGCTTTATGCAAATAAATTTATTCTGCAGCATGCTTCTTTTTCTCCAAAAGATATAACATGTGTGACAGACTGAAAATGATGTAGAATATAAAATTTGATATATTCAGATGAAAGGTGCCACACCTTCCACGAAAAACAAAACCACCCAAGACATAAAATAGAAAATTCACCAGGAAATTAATCAAGAAAAAAAATGGCATACAAAAATAGGTGTTAAAGAAAAACAAAAGTAGCAAACAAATATGTGAGAGCAAAAGCTCGTCTGCATTCCGTAAAGATTTTCTGCAAATTTCTTAAATCATAGTAAAATGAATAATTGATCAAAAAATGTATAGTACACACAGGTCATGCCCAAAAACATAAAGATCTTTAACTGGGTGAGAAAATGAAAAAAAATCATATTTTTCAACTCAAGAGCATCAAAGCATTTAGAGCAAGCATGATACTTGGAAGCATAGAACTTAAATTCTCAACTAATGATATCCAATTACATCTCTAAGGACTAAACAATAAATCAGTCTAAATAATAAATCAGTCAAAGGTGGATGCCAATTTTTAACATATAGAATTAGCTAAACAAGTCTGTGTATTCATAATTATTGTGATTTTCATGCAGCGATAAAACATTTATTTTGTTATTTTTCCTAAGTTAAGGAACATACATAGAATACAAAACTATCACACAAGTATTATCCTAAAAATAATACAAATCTAAGAAAATCCAAATACAGATTAGTGTAAATTCAAGTATTATCTATTTTCTTAAAAAAAAAAAAACTTAATAATGAAAACCCAAATTCACATTAAAAAAAAGACATAATATGAAATTAATGATATTAATCATATATGGTAAAACTAGTTTAGTAAGAAAATTTAAGTGTACCTCTTGTTATTTAATATATATTTTGGCTCTTCAAGCTTTGAAATTTGACATCTAAATGAATTTACAACATAAACAACATAAATATACAATTATAGAAAATCAAGAACAGCAAGTTTTACATAGTTAGTCAATAACTTGTGGTTTTAAGTAATTGCATGAAAGTCACTAAAAGTTAAAAAAATAAATGACATAATGAATCACTAAAAATCTTGGCAGAGTATTTCATGAACTAGACTTTGATGGTTCAAGTTTATTCCAAATTTTAAAAACTTTTATGGTATAATAATTATCTTTTATGGTTCATGTTTATTCTCAACTTTTAAAAACTTTTATGGTATAATTATCTTTTCAATTATAAATAAGGAAAAACCACAATATGATTCAATATATCCATTTTTCACAGCAACTTACTCAAAAATCTTTTAAAAGCAATTGTCCAAAAACCAATATTAATTTTTATTGGGCCAAACTTTTTATCTTTTCCAAAACTAATAAAATCCAGAAAAATAAAAAAGTTAATTATATGTTCTAAAGCTCTCCAAAATTGGTCAAGGGAACCAAGTATTGACCCATTTCAGCCAAGCCATAACAGCTGAGACATGAGTTAACAGTAGTAATCATCATCAATGTTTGAAATTCAAACATATTAGTAATAGCTTTCTCAAGCAACCAAATATATAAAGATGGCACATGTTTATATATAAGATAAACAAGTTTGCATTTACAACTAAATAAAGCAGCACAAAATTTAAGTGTCATAGAGCAGCTGAATTACTTAAAGCATCTTGTGACATAGCATTATTAAATGAAACAACTTCACTCTCGGGTATTCCGATTCCGAAGCTTTATGATTGGATCCCTTACATTCCATTTCTCAGTCATTAAAGAGAACATTAACGTATAATGAACAAAAAAACTTCAACATTCGCTATGCATTCGAAAAATTAATTTTGCATAGGATGCAGTTTGAATTTCAGCTACACAACACAAGTTTGAGTCTTCATTTATAACCCACATAATGATTGTGATTAATGCAGACGTAATGAAATAAGATGAACAAGTTTGGCGAAATGAGTGAGAAAGGGGAAATGACACCACTTGGCGATTCCAACCCCACTTTTTTCCAAATAAAATCCACTCACCCATGTATATAATTAAATTAAACAAACACATTCCTAAAAATTAATCTCAAAAAGCATGGATATAACACCATACCTACGTAGTAGCAAATTAAAAGTGAACATAGTATTGTAATAAAGCTACATTAGTAATCACAAGTATTGAGGGGTGGACATGATTTGATAGTATAGTTTGGAATAATATATGGAGTAATTAATTATCCACTAACTGCTAAAACTTAATGCCCCAACAACAATAAAATGTTGTCCCTCTACTTTATGAATTTATTCATTTTGAATATTCTTATATGATCCCTAGCTAGCTTCAATAGAATATTTTAAGTGTTAAAATAAATAAATAGTATTGTAATAAGGAGTGAACTACTTGTATCGGTGGTTGCTTTTAAAGTGAGCTGCAAAAAAAATTAAGAAGCTCTCTTGAGAAAATAATCTTGTTGAAGAAGATGAAGAAGAACATCACCTTAATTCTCTATCTCCTTTTTTCTGCACTTCTTTTTTCAACTTCTTTTGCAGGTGTTTTAACTTTTTTTAAAACATACATGAAATGGGTTAACTCACACCTCTGTCTTAAATCTTTTTGTCCTTCTATCCTGTATTTTCATCCAATCACACCCCTGAACTAATCATCAAGATTCTACCTCTAAAAGAATTGACAGCACAAATACAAATTTGTTACCCACTGACAAAGGGCTCCATCAAAGTGTTAGTAATTCTAGTCGAAGTACTGAGAAACAAAGAAAATTCATATTAAAGGCTCAACCCCCCTCCGTTTTCCATTTCTTACATATAAAAACTAGAACCCTAGAACAAGATACATCTTAACATGTAAATGGTAAAATAAAAATAATTAATTGATGATATTTTGAAATCACAAAACTAGTTAATAAAAAAAGCAGCTTCTCTGTAGAAATCAAAGAAAATGCATATACCTGGTGTTTGGTGAGATGGCATCAATGTTTTGACGGTGCTGCGGTCGCAATTTTTCGGGGGCAAAAAGCAACACGGTGACGGGTGATTCGGTCAGACGGCTATTCATAAACTGGGTGTCGACACTTTCCGGCTGCGGTTCTGTAGCGGCGTTCTTTTCCCGCAATGGCCCAACGGCTCGACGGATTGGCAGGGTGGATTCGTTTTAGGGTTGGTGCGTAATGGAGACAACCCTAATAAGATTTCAAAGGCAGCCCTACTACTTTTAAAAAAAGAGGTTTTTACATTACTAACGGAATAATCTGTCGGTAAATTAAAGAATAAAGTTATTTAAAAAAATAAAATTTTATATCTACCGACAGATTTAATCGGTAAATTAAAAAAATTTAGTATTCAATTTACAGACGGATAAAATCCGTCGGTAAAATAAAAACTATATTTTCTTTAAAAAATATTAAAAATATTTAATCTGTCGGTAAATTAAAGTTTCAAATTAATTTTTTTAAAATAAAATTTATTATAATTACCGACGAAAAATAGTCGTCGATAATTTTTCAGCATTTAATACTTCCAAAATAATGACGCATTTACCGATGGAATAAAAACCGTTGGTAATCAATCACAAAAATCGTCAGAGATTTCTTGCAGTATTTTTTTAAAAATAAATCATATTATATAAAAAACATCGATAATCCACTGGCAATTACCGATGAAAAAAATCCATCAGTAATTCCGTCAGTATTCCGGCAGTTTCTTGTAGTGCAGGGTGCTGGAGCTAAAGACAATTCTAGGCGGATTGCCGCATTCAAGTTCTCTTTGATTGATAAGGCAGAAGCTTGTTATGAGACTCTTGATGCCACAAACTACAATACATGCAACCAACTGCAGCAGAAGTTCTTGGAGAGATACATGTCACCCTCAAAGGTTTTCAGAATAAAGCAAGAGATTACCCAATTTATTATGAATCAGGGTGAGAAATTCCATGAGGCGTGGGATAGGTTTAAACACATGCTCAAGCAGTGTCCACAACATGGGATGTCTAAGGCTCAATACATAAGTAGCTTCTACTATGGTTTGGATTGTGAGTCACGTATTCTTATTGATGCATCACCAGGTGGAGCGCTATTATCTAAGATAACACTTGAAGCAGAAAAGTTGTTTGAAGACATTTCTATGAATTCACGTGACTGGCCTACGGAAAGAGTAAGAGGATCTTATGAACTAGGTAAGGTGGCTCAGGTTGAACATCAAGTGGTGAACCCGAATAGGGATGATGAGATTGTCTCTAGTCTAGCTAACATTAACAAGCTACTAGAGTCCCAGCAGAAGTAGATTGCAGAGTTGACACAAAGGGGGCCTAGTATCCAGCAGCAAGAAGCGAAGAGTGTTGAAGATACCTTCAATCGATACATGGCTAAGAATTATGCAAGAGTTGATAGTCTTGAGGGTACTATGAATGCTAATCATACAAATTTATCTAAACAGTTGAAGGACCTTACTTTGATTATGGGGCAGATGGTTGGGAACATGAATCAATTGATACAAACTTTGGAAAAAGGAATGTTCTCGTCTCAAGGCATAATGAACACGAAAGAGTACAAAGCCATCACGTTAAGGTCAGGAATGCAGTATGAAGATCCGATGATGCCGGAGGTCGAAAATGGAGAGAAAATAAGCCCACTCGACCACAGCTCGACCAAACCATTTGGTCGAGCAACGGTCGAGCAACACGTTCCAGAACAGAGAAACGATGCTTGGTTTTCAGATTCCCCGCTCGACAACCACTTGACTAAACTCTTTGGTCGAGCAATACACTGTAGGGCTGAAAAATCACGATTAGTTTACAGGGACCTCGCTCGACCAAGAAGATCCCACTCGACCAGACCATTCTAGTCGAACTGAGGTCGAGCGGCCATCTGTAGAACTGAACAGCCATATTCCGATTATAGGGACATTGCTCGACCAGTTTCACCACGCTCGACTAGACCATTCTGGTCAAGCAGTGGTCGAGCGACCCCATTTGGCTCTCGTTTCTACGCAGTCACCCCAGGAGGTCCATTCGATCAGACGTTCGAGTCGAGCATTCAAGCAATGAAGATGCTCGTAGAGACTCAATCATGCAAGAGCATAGATGTGGTTCTAACTTGTTCAATCTTGATTTTAATAGGACAGAGCTCTGAATTTGAGTGGAAGATTGACAAGGAGCCGTCTAGACAGCCATGGGAGGAAGAAAATTCTTAGGATCATAATTTGGTAACCAAGAAAGGTGAGGTGTTGAGTGTAGACAAGAAGAGGGAAAGGTGTTAGATTGTATACTAAAAATTGAGCTTTTTGTATGAACAATGTTATAACAATTTATTTGAAATGAGAATCATTGATCAAATGATTGTGTCTTATAATTTATTTATATGTTCGATGCAATAGTCCACTTACATTACACTGTAGATAATATGTTGTACGACAACACGCGGAAGATCATATTATCAGTTTTCTTATAAAGTATAAACAGATGCTTACAACTGAGATAGACATGGACTCTCTATTGGGATGGTTGTAGTGTGATTTGGTATTAGTTTGTATTAACTATAAAATCACACTAATGCACTTTGTGTATTGAGTAGGACCGCTTGAGATCGTTCGACTTATACTGACTATATAGGAGAACTTGATCTCAGTTATTAAGGATGTCCGTACTCTTAATCCCTATACAATAACCTCGACACGTAAGGCAGTATGTATTTCTTTGATTCATCAATGGCTGAGATTTACAAGTAATTAAATCAACAAACTCGGTGAGTTGGGAAATAGTGCTGTCTCTATGGTGTCTTGTTGATTCTAAAAGAAATTCGTGTCCGATATAGGTTGATGATGTCCCCTTGAGGAGCTCATAAGAATTATCATGTAAACCCTGCAGGTGGATTTATTTCGACATGATAATGAGGTTGAGTGATACTACTCTCGGATGAGATATTAATTAATGGAGTTGTGTCAGTAACTTTATTAATTAATGGGCATTGTATATCTTAAACATGGGGAGACTAATTGGCTCATAATAAGAAGGAGTCCATAACATAATTATGGGATTAGAACGATAGTACAGTAATAATATTTTAGTGGTATATATTATTATTATTGGACTTTAGTATAAGTTTTGGGCTAAGCTTGGATACTTAAGCCCAATGGAGGCCCAACTCTAATTTTCCTCCTGGTCCCTGTTGTAGCCCATATATAAGTCATCTCAGCTGTCTAGAAATCCTAACTGAAAAGTAATTCACGCCTAACACTATGAGGAGGGTGAGGGAACAGCAGATTGAGAAGATCTCGAGGATTGTCGCCCACACGACATCGAGATTGGACTTGGGAATACAGCAGAAGATCGGAAGGTTGTTCGCTGCTGTTGTTCGTCAACTTCCATAATTTTTCTAAAATCGTGTAGAACTACAAACTAGACATGTGATAACTCCGTTGGAAACCCACTGAAGAGGGGATCGTTTTGGCGTGTAGATCACTCAAATCCGAGATCAAATGAGAGAGTTATGCCCAGCTGCCAGCGAGAATTCATCATCTTCTTCAACATACCCTGGTGAAAGGTAATACGTTTCTATATTTCTTGCTTCCGCAGATTTAGAAATGCATGGAACCATAACAGTTCACATTAACCAAATGATCGAACGCCAACAATTGGTATCAGAGCATCAGTTTCGTGGTGAAGCGTGACACGTTTGGCTAGGGTTTATGTGGATTATGTATTTTTATTTGGAATACAATCACACGTGAGAATTAGGGTTTGGTTTTATTGTATAATCTATGAATATCCCTATGTGAAACCCTATATCTGTATCGTCGATCGTGTGCGTTTATCATCAAATCCTATTCGGTGAGAATCACGCCTGGAAAAAGAAGAGAGGAACACGATGTCGGGCGTGTTGCGCATGGCTAGACAAGCGATGGCATGTGATGGCCGAGCGAACAGCACTCGGTGTCAGGCTTGGGTTCCACGTTAAGCATGGAGAGGTGCCATGTGAATATCTTCGTGGACGAATATGCGTTCTGGATGTCCAGTATTACGCGTGGTTGTACACACGGTTACGGCCGAAATCAGGGCTGGTGCGCGGCAGATGCAGGCATGCACGGCAGGCGTTGGCACGCGGATTCTTGTGCAACGGGGGCACGACTAGTGTTGTTACCCTACACGAGTCGTGCAGATGTTTTCTGCCTAGCAGTTGGCCTCGTTTCGGTGATTTGAAATTTTTTGCATTTAATTCGTATTATATAACTGCCATAATTTATTTAATTGTCTATTATTATTATATATGGTTGATGTTCGATATCGATGATTTCGATAATCTGGACGATATCTTTGATTTCGATAATCTGGAATTTTTTTGAAAATTTGATAATTTGGTCGATATCGATGATTTTGATAATCTGGACGATATCGACAGTCAATATCAATGGTTTTGAAAATTTGATCATCTTAAATTCTTTGTCTATATTTGTTCTTGGTGGCGAACAATCGAATTTACTGATATTTGTACAAGTTTACTGGTGTCGAATTTACTGATATTTGAACAATCGATATTTGTGCCGTAATAGGATCATGCTAGGTTGCATATTTGAAGAATCGAATTTACTGATATTTGCACACCAGTGGAATTTAGTGGTGTCTATATTTGTGCTTGTTATATATGTATGCATGATTCTCTGTGATTTACTGTCTTTTGTGCCGTAATAGGAGCATGCTAGGTTGCATATTTTATTCTGGATATTATATGCATGTATAAACACTCGGTGTTAAATAACTAAGTGGGAGAGGGGATTGGTAAATAATTCCCGCGCCTCCATTATAGGTTTGTTAGCAATGTGAATAAACTTACGCGTCGGCATTAGGGTCTTCCTCCCCATCGGATGAGTTTATTCATGGATTGCTGGAATAGACTTCTTTAATTAATTATTATTTGTATGTGATGCACATGAACTTGCGCGTTGGCTATAGTACCTTCCTCCCCATCGGATGAGTTTATTTGCGGATCACTGTACGAACTTATAATTGATTACTGTAGGAAGTTATCCGAGCGCGTGTGTACTTCTCCATCTGTAAGGCACATAAGCTTGCGCAGTGGACTTGGGGTCAAATAATAGTGTACACTTAGGTGTGAATAATAAGTATCCTCCTCATCGGAGTCACTGCTATTATTTGCATGGCTAAAGAGGAACCGACTATTAATTATTTTATCATGAGATTAGGTTGACAAATGAAATTAATGGATAAAATCTTCTCTTGTAAATGTTTAGGTTTGTATACGTCCACACTATCATGGCATGCAGACTCACGGTGCTTGAGATGTTGGTGAATTTTATTTTATGTTATTTTGAGGGAATCAATATAAAAGGATAAATTCGAAGTTTGATCGGTGTATTTATTTATGATTCTCTGAATTTTCAAAATGGTTTTATCTCGCTTATTGTTTACTAAAAGAAACATTTTTACTTGATCAAAATTAGATGATTAGAAAAGAATCTAGGCTTTGAATTTTACTGCTTAGGAAAATACATATGTGTTCTCACTAAGGATGTTCCATGATGCCTATTAATGTCTCTAGTGGAGAGGTGAGAGGTTCATAGAAATATGATGGTCTCATGCGACTCTTTATATACTTGAGTAAGTTAGAAAGGCAAGAGGTCATGGATAAGTTGATGAATTAATTGAGAATGCTTGGAGTAGAAATTGAAGGGGAAACCTAGATCAATTTATTCTTCATAATTTGCCTGGATGTTTTAAGCAAGTTCTACCTGAAATATGAGAGGTTGTATATGGTGGGGAATTTCTGACAAACATGTGGCAAGGAAAATCAATTTTTCATCGAGATGTGAACAAGGTTAGTATCTTATTCACTAGTTGTTAAAGCATGATTAGTGATGGTATTTACTAACACGTTGTGTGTAGAAGACATGACAGCATAGTCTTTTAGTATAAGTTGGAGATTGTTGGATTGTATACTAAAAGTCTAGCTTTTTGTATGAACAATGTTATAATAATTTATTTGAAAAGAGAATCATTGATCAAATGATTCCGTCTTATAATTTATTTATATGTTCGATGCAATAGTCCACTTACTTTATACTGTAGATAATATGTTGTACGACAACATGCAGAAGATCATATTATCAGTTTCCTTATAAAGTATAAACAGAAGCTGACAACCGAGATAGACAGGGACTCTCTATCGGGATGGTTGTAGTGTGATTTGGTATTAGTTTGTCTTGACTATAAAATCACATTAATGCACTTTGTGTATTGAGTAGGACCGCTTGAGATCGTTCGACTTATACTGACTATATAGGAGAACTTAATCTCAGTTATTATGGATGTTCTTGCTCTTAATCCATATACAATAACCTCGACACGTAAAGCAGTATGTATTTTTTTTATTCATCAATGGGTGAGATTTACATGTAATTAAATCAACAAAATCAGTGAGTTCGAAAATAGTGTTGTCTCTATGGTGTGCTGTTAATTGTAGAAGGAATCCGTGTCCGATAAAGGTTGATGATGTCCCCTTGAGGAGCTCATAATGATTATCGTGTAAACCCTGCAAGTGGATTTATTCCGGCATGATAATGAGGTTGAGTGGTACTACTCTCGGATAAGATATTAATTAATGGAGTTATCAGTAACTTAATTAATTAATGGGCATTGTATATCTTAAACATGGGGAGACTAACAGGCTCATAATAAGAAGGAGCCCATAACGTAATTATGGGATTAGAACGGTAGTGCAGTAATAATATTGTAATGGTATATATTATTATTGGACTTAAATATAAGTTTTGGGCTAAGCTTGGATACTTAAGCCCAATGGAGGCTCAACTCTAATTTATCCTCCTGGTCACTGCTGTAGCTCATATATAAGTCATCTCAACTGTCCGGAAAACCTAACTGAAAAGTAATTCACACCTAACACTGTGAGAGGATAAGGAAACAGCAGATTGAGAAGATCTCAAGGATCGTCGCCCATACGACGTCGAGATTGGACATGGGAATACAGCAGAAGATCGGAAGGTTGTTTGCTGCTGTTGTTCGTCAACTTTCACAATTTTTCTAAAATCTTGGGGAACTCCAAACTAGACATGTGATAACACCGTTGGAAAGCCACTGAAGAGAGGAACGTTTTGGCGCGTACATCACATAAATCCGAGATCGAATGAGAGAGTTATGCCCAAAATGATGAGGCTGCACTGGCTGCCAACGAGAATTCATCATCTTCTTCAACATACCCTGGTGAAAGGTAATACGTTTCTATATTTCTTGCTTCCGCTGATTTAGAAATACATGGAATCCTAATGGATCACGTTAACCAAATGATCGAACGCCAACAAAAAGAAGTATTTGAAGGTGAGGATGCGAGAAGACCGTCCTCCGATCAAGTAGCCTACAAAGCGGTATTCAGTCCTGACTCTTCGATGTTAAACATGAGCGCTTGTTGGGGGCTTGTCCCTTCCATTTTATTGCCTTATTATTTCTTTCGTGTGAGTGAGAAGTTATTATATTTGAAGTGCTCACATTTCGGCAATTACATCTCTTTACAAACTTAGTTTCGACTTACGTTTTTACTAAGTTTGGGGGTGTGCTATACTTACCTCGTCTTATGAGCACTAAGGGTATGATTTTTCCTTTCGTTAGTTGTTTGTTTGTTAGGTGGTTGAATTTTGTAGCATATTAATACTTTAATCGGTGTTGGTATGTTGATTTTTTGCAACTTACCTAATATTTTGTGTGTTGTTTTTTTGTGTTTCCTTTGTTAGTAGTCGAATTTTTAATTTTTCATCTTTTTGATTTTCTTGGTATCTCCTATTTTATTATTGATGAATTTGTGATGATAAGGTGTGCTTGAGCTTTCATGATAGAAAAGGTAAAAGAGGAGGAAAGACGAGTTCTACATTGAGGCTTTGACCAGATCGAGTTGAACAACTCGAGGAGCTCGTGAATGTTTTGAAGGATATATCAGGTGCCCTCGTTTTCTTATTCTAATTTTTATGTGTGCTTTTAATTCATAGAGTGGAAGGATTGAGTTTTTGGTTTTTGTGATCCATGTGAGCTTATATTTTTAAATTGTACTTAAAATTCATATGCTTTTGAAATTGATGAAGGAAGTGTACTTGACTTATATTGTGATATGAAGTTCTATGTATACTTATGGGATATTACTTACCATGAATGGTGCTCTGTTACTTGTTAAAAACTCATGTGAGATTTTGAGCCTCGTTGATCATGTACATAATCACATGCGATTTTTTTTCTGGTGAGTATCATTCTTGTGTGTGTATTCTAGAACTTTCCTCTTGTCTTACTTGAGACTACATGTGTGTTAGATGATGGAGATGATTTTAGGCCATCTTTGAATTTATAAGTCACTTAGCCAAATAATTTCCTACCGAATGATGTTTATCCGTAGTTAGCCTCGTTGAGCCTAAAAACCTCATTCTTTGGCAGCTTACGAGAAATAACCACTTTGAGCATCTGAATTTTTTAGCCTTAATTCTATCATGACGAGAATTAATGGCTTTTCAAAGTGTGTTGATGGAGTTTGATAACATCTTGGGAAGGAATGAAATTGGTGTTGAAGCAGTGATTGATCATGAAATTGCATCTAAGGAAAAATCGTGGAGTAGTGCTTAAATCTAGTACTCCATTGAATCAAACACCTTAGGGTAGTGCTTAAATCTGGTACCCTATGGAGGATGCGTGAGTTAGTGCCCGAAACTAGTACCTCAAGAAGAAAAAAAAGAGAAAAAGAAAAAGAAAAGAAGGAAAAATAAATTGTTGTGCTTAAAGAAAAAATCAAAGTGAAGGAGTTGAGGAGGATGTGTCCTTAATTGAAGTGAGTAAGAAGAATGAAAGATCATGATGGAGTGCATACTTGATTGATCCGAGTTTTGAGTCACTTATCCATATATTTCCTACCTTAATGATCAGTGTGAAATTCAACTAGATTTTAAGTGAATTTTTTTTGCTTTAATTCAATAATTGAGCATGATTTTAATGAAAATACTATTAATTGTTTGATTATTTGGAGAAATGTATTTTTATTTATTTTTGCAGAAAAATGGGTGATTTTGATAAAAATGGATTCTACAAGTGAAGAGGAAGATGTGAAAGAAAACGGAGCTCGATTTGGAGTTGAAACGAGCAACAATGGGCCCAAGGAATATTTATTATAAATCCTATTTTTGGTCCCATGAGCTAAATTATTCCACATTGATTACTTAACACATCACTCTATCACTACATGAACCCACTTGTCCCACATTGGAAACTCACTCAAATTTCTCTCATCCTTACTACTATAAACACCCTCTTCCATGAAAGCCACCATAGAACAATTCTCCACCCATCAAATTCCATTAAATTGTATCATTTCAAGATTCAATAGTTGAGAGGACTTTTAAGTAAGACCTCCAAAGTTGAGATCCCTCCCCCTTTCAGGGCGAGGGATCCGTAGTTTTAAATATTTTTCTAGATTAGGATTTCATTTGCTTTCCAAGAAGGTGGGGGCACAAAGGAAAGGATGAGCTTGGTGGATGTAAAAACTTCATTCGGTGAAATCTAATCTTACTATTATCTTTTTATTTTCTATGTTTTGGGTGTTTAAGTGATGTTTATATTATGGATTAATTTGTGATATTATTTAAATTTTGATCCCGACTTTGATTAGTTTCATTTATGGATGCTTAATTGTTTAATCTATATGTTTGATTTATGTGATTAATTATCTAGTGCATGTGGTTAGAACGAGAGTTCAATTATTTATCTTAGGAATTATTGAATCATTTCATAATGTGGGTTATTTAGATTAATGTGGAAAGAGTTGTAGACGACCTCTCATGTTTAGAACTACATAAGTGGACACTAGAGAGGTTAGATCGAGAGGTCAATTAATCTAGTGAGGGGAACCCAACCTTAGTGAATTCATAGTACCTAGAAAGGGAATATTACCTATGATTTAGTACCTTTTAGGGAACTCATACGTGTAATTAGTACCTATTGGGAGGTGTTTGCTATGGTATCGATCTTATGTGCTATTTTGGGTTCTTTATAAGGACCTACATCCTCTTCATCTCTAGAGAGAGTTTAGGTGAAATTTGTGATCGATCTTACTATGATAGCTTAAATTGGGAGGCAATTAGATGTGTTACATGATTGATTCATTTGAAGTGCATCATGAAAACTTCCTTTACATTGAAAATTCCAAAAATATTATAATTAGCTTCTTTTCTTGTTTCTATTATCTCTCTTTTCGGTCGTCCCTAACTAATACGAAACTATAACTTGAAGGCCATAAATCCTAAATTCCCTTGGGTTCGATAAATTCTTTAATTGGTCATCCCGACTATTAATGACCAATCAAACGACGCTGTTGCCGGGGAATTTAGTTGTATTTGTGACTTCGGGGTTTTGTTAAGTGTTAGGATAGGGATATTTTTTCTTTGATTTGTTTTTTGTTTTATGGTTGTGTTTGTAGGGACGAAAGCATGGTGTCATGGTATTGGCCTTGAAGAGCAAAGGAGTGGTGCAAATTGAGGTAACGAATATTTTCTCAACTTAAATTCGACTTTGCCTAATTTAAGTTTGGGGGGTATGTTCTCTTTGTTACTTGACTTTTCTAAGGTTTGAATTATAAAAAATACATCATTGAACTCCTACTTGAGCATATTGCACCAGCGCACGTTTAAGTTCTTACTCTTTTCTTTGGCACACTTTTTCTCCTTTCTTTGTTTTTGTTTTCAATAAGGAGAAAATCTTTCTTAGCTCTCTTGTGCTTCATTGTGAGAAATTTTGAGACTGATATTTGATTGAAACTTGTGACTTGATGGATTTTTGTTTGTGTACTTGTTGAGTTATAGTTTGTGCTTGCTTTGTGTTTCTTTCACTACCACAAGCCCGTGAGCTTTTTGAGCCTTTAAATCATGAAATCAAAGGGTTTTTCCTTTCTCGTGTGTGCATCATTCTTTTGTGTGCATTCTAGAACTTGTCATTGTGTCTTCTTGAAGCTATATGTGTATGAAGATTGTTGGAAATAACTTAAGGCCATCGTTGTTTTGACGAGTCACTTAGCCAAATTTATCCTACCAAATGAAATCATTTTGTAGTTTACCCCTTTGAGTTTATTATCCTTATTTCTTTGGCAACTTATAAATTTAGTCATTGTTATCCATATTTTATATCCTAATCACCTTTGTCGATTAGTAGAGGAATAATGGGGATGAAGTGGTTGAATTGAGCTTACAAGAAAGTTTGGAAAGAGAGAAATGGTGAAAGTGCAAGAAAAGAGGGAGAAAAGATGAAAAAGAAAAAAAAATGGAGGTTGTGTGAAAAGAAAATTTGAGTGAAGCTTGTATAAAAGAAGCATAAACGAGCTCTACTAGAAAAATGGAAAGAGATCCCTTGTGAAAAAGAGAGAGAAAAAAACTCAATAGTGGAAAAAAAAAAAAGGATTCGTTGGTGTGTCGGATGGAAGATTACATTTTTCTTTAGGTGAAAAGAAAAAAGAGAGGATGAGAGTTGAAGTGATCAATCAACTTTAAATTCTCTACTAATTATGAACTTACTTTTCCTAAATATTTTCCTATCCAAGACCAAAGAGCCTACATTACAACCCCATATAAAGACCTTTTTGATTCAATGATTAACACATACAAGTGGTAGAGAGTTTAGACCTTTGGCAAGCATATGGTAATGACATGCATTTGAATTGATTTTTGAGAGTATACACTTCTCCCATACACCCCTTGAGTGTGAGAATGAAAAACAAAATTTAGAGAAGAGTAGTGGAAGTTTCACTAGCTTGCATATTTTTTAAGCTTAACTTGTATGCATTTAAATTGACGTCTTGTCGCTTGTTTTGATTGATTGAAATGGCTTTGAAATGATTCAATCTCATTGATATCTTGATTCAATTCTAGGTGAATTCCCCTTCTCGTTCTTTCTTTTCTTTCGTTGCTCGAGGACGAGCAACACTTTAAGTTTGGGGGTTTGATCGGTGTGAAATTCACCTAGATTTTAAGTGTATTTTTGTGGCTTTAATTTAATAATTGAGCATGATTTTATTGAAAATACTATTAATTGCTTAATCATTTGAAGAAAGGTATTTTTGTTTATTTTTCAGAAAATGGGTGATTTTGATAAAAATGGATTCTACAAGTGAAGAGGAAGATGAGGAAGAAAATGAAGCTCGATTTGGAGTTGAAACGAGCAAGAGCGGGCCAAAAAAAATTGGTTATAAATCCCATTTTTGGTCTCATGAGCTAAATTATCTCACATTGATTATTTACCACAAATTCCTCTCACTCTACCACTACATGTACCCACTTGTCCCAAATTAGAAACTTACTCAAATTTCTCTCATCCTTACTACTATAAACACCCTCTTCCATGAATGCCACCATAGAACAATTCTCCACCCATCAAATTCCATTAAATTGAATCAGTTCAAGATTCAATAGTTGAGAGGGCTTTTAAGTAAGACCTCCATAGTTTAGATCCCATCAAATTCCATTAAATTGAATCAGTTCAAGATTCAATAGTTGAGAGGGCTTTTAAGTAAGACCTCCATAGTTTAGATCCCTCCCCCTTTCAGGGCGAGGGATCGGTAGTTTTAAATGTTTTTCTAGATTAGGATTTTATTTGCTTTCCAAGAAGATGGGGACACCAAGGAAAGGATGAGCTTGGTGGATATAAAAACTTCATTCAGTGAAATCGAATCCTACTATTATTTTTTATTTTCTATGTTTTGGATGTTTAAGTGATGTTTAGATTATGGATTAATTTGTGATATTATTTAAATTGTGATCCCAGCTTTGATTAGTTTCATTTATGGATACTTAATTGCTTAATCTATATGTTTGATTTGTGTGGTTAATTATCTAGTGCATGTGGTTAGAACGAGAGTTCAGTTATGTGTCTTAGGAATTAATTGAATCATTTCATCATGTGGGTTATGTGGATTACTGTGGGAAGAGTTGGAGATGACCTCTCATGTTTATAATTACATAAGTGGACACTAGAGAGGTTAGATCGAGAGGTCAATTAATCTAGTGAGGGGAACCCAACCTTAGTGAATTCATAGTACCTAGAAAGGGAATATTACCTATGATTTAGTACCTTTTAGGGAACTCGTACGTGTAATTAGTACCTATTGGAAGGTGTTCGCTATGGTATCAATCATATGTTCTATTTTGGGGTCTTTATAAGGGCCTACATCCTCTTCATCTCGAGAGAGAGTTTAGGTGGAATTTGTGATCGCTCTTACTATGATAGATTAAATTGGGAGGCAATTAGATGTGTTACATGATTGATTCATTTGAAGTGTATCATGAAAACTTCCTTTACATTGAAAATTCCAAAAATATTTTAATTAGTTTCTTTTCTTGTTTCTATTATCTCTCTTCTCGGTCGTCCCTAACTAATAGGAGACTATAACTTGAAGGTCATAAATCCTAAATTCCCTTGGGTTCGATAAATTCTTTAATTGGTCATCCCGACTATTAACGACCAATCACTTAACCAAAGAGCCAACATTACATTCAAAAGAAAAGTCCTTTTTTATCCCATTGTCGAATCATACTTTTAGTGGTGGAGAGTTTGAGACTTTTGGCAAGCTTAAGGTTACGCATGCACTTGAATTGTTGTGCCCGTATAGAATATTTTACTTTATCAGAATAGACTATTTTACGATAATCCGAATAGAATGTTTGGATAAAATTATTTTTATAATGCGGTTATTCGAATAGAATTATAGTTGATTATCTTAATAGATATTGAACGTTGTTTATCCAAATAGTTCAGGTTGCCTAAGTATTGAAATATTCTGAACTTTATTCGAATAATATTTTTTTACTTTATCTAACACGATAATTCAAATAGGTCATGCATTAGTTACTTTGTGCTTTAACTTCTATTCGGGCTTTGTTAATATCGACAATTTTTTTTCTTTTATTCTATCTATGTTAATTTGAGTATATAATTATTCTACTCAATTTCCTTTCTTTCTATTAATAAAATTTTACTTTCTTCAGTCAATTTTCAATTTCTTTAAATTTTTATTTTTTTTATGAAACTGAAATAGTAGGTATTTCATAATTTCTATCAAAGTTTATTATAATTTAATATTTAAATATTAATTTAAATATTAAATAAGAGTTGATATCATGTGCATCCAATGCACACGTGCTTTCATATGTGTATAGATTTTTATTCAATAGTGTATTTATGTTTTCTAGTACTTGTATAATTTTTTTACTTTCAGTTTTTTATTAAAAAAACTAATAGAAAATTTGCTAATAAAGTGTTACATTTTTATTCATCAGTTCATATTTTTATTTATAAGTGCATAAATTTTTTAAAGTGTGTGCACTGTGCACCTGGGTGCATAGAATTATTTGCCATTAAATGTTAATGAAATTTTGTTATATTAAATATTAATATTCATTTTATAATTTTATACATATAAATTCTCATTAAATATTGTCAATCTAAAAATAAATCAATTTTATTTTTGTATTTTTTTTTTCATTCTGTCAATTAAATAAAAAGTATTTTATTTTAATTTGGTTCGACAAAATTCTTTTATCAATCAGTGTTTTTATAACCGGATCGAAAATCAAATCGGTGAGGACAATGATTCGAGATTCAATCGATCGGACCGGTTCAACCAGAAAATTTTATTTTATATTTTTAATTATATTTTAGTATAATCAAAAAAATTATATAATTAATAAATTTATTAATAAAACATAAATTTTGAAAGCCTCCAAGCCCAAAGCCCACTTCATATTTGTTTTAGCCTTTTATCCATAAAGTCCAATAAACCACTGATAAATTTTATATCAACACAATTTAAATCACATTTAGGCAAGGTTTAAAATATCGATATTGTTAAAAATATCGATACCTCAAATTTACGGATATATCGAATATCGATTTCGATATCGGCAAAAATTAAAAAAATTACCGAAACGTGAAAAAAAAGAGTTAATTATTTAACTTTGCAATATAATTTAACTAATTTAAATATATAAATAAAATTTAAAATTTCAATAAAACTCGTAATATATGATAAGCAAATCAATTACAACATATTTAAATAGTCTAAAATCTAAATCTCAATAAAACTCATAACATATGATAAGCACATCAATTTCAACATATTTAAATAGTCTAAAGTCATATAATACTTAATAACTAATATCTAAATGATAATTTATGATACTCAAATGTAAAACATGTGATGTCATCTTGATCTAAACAATATTGGTATTAGCTCATCGAATTAGAGAAAATTTTGAAAGTTGTTCTGAATTTGCCAGTAGTATTGTTATGTACTAATGAGAGATATTTTCACCTAAATTTTAGTGTCTTTTTGCGTTTATTTTCGTATTAGTTTATCCGTATTTATGTATATTTTGGTGAAATTATGTGTTTTTATAGAAATGTGTGAGAATGAGCTTAAATGTATGTAAAACAGGTGAAAATGGAGCAAAAACGGAGAAGGGAGATAAAACGGAAGAAGAAAAAAGGGAACAGCTACACGAGCCGTGTCTAGTACACGGCCTTATAAGAGTTTGCCATCCATTGGATCTACCTTCATCCCACCATCAAAAACTTCATCCAATTGAGGAAAAGAAGCAAGGAAGAAAGGAAGATTGCAAGGGGAAGAAGAAGATTACCATTGGAAGCATCCAAGGGAGTTTTCATTCAACTTTTGTGTTGAATCCTATTGTTTATCATGTTTTGTAAGGATCTTAATGTCTATGTTTAAAACACACTTGTGAGATTAGCAACATGAGAGTTGTTGGATAATTTTGGGGATTTGTGTGTTTTAATTCATATGTTGATTGGGTAAATGGATTTTCTATCATTGATGTTTGAGATCTTGAGGTTTGTGATGGTTTGTGTGTTTAGTTGTTCTAAATATGTGATTAGATTGAGAAATCAATTATATGTTTAGGATAATTGAGTGAATAATTTCATCAAACACTTCATGTGCATTATAAATTGTAAAGAGATTGAGAAATCATTTAGAATTTAGAACCCTTTGATAGAACATGTGATTGGTTTGATCGAGAGGTTGATTAATTGTGTGAAGAGACTCTTATTTCAAGCTTAGTACCTAGTTGGAATTGTTTGAGTGAGAACCAATCCGTTGAGCTATTCGATATTCATGTCCTATCCATCTCGAGAGGAAGTTTAGGTGAACTTAGTGTTGGCCCTTGATCCTATATCCATGATACATATGGATCTGATTCATAATTCCTAGAATTACCACTTCTTGATTGTTGTTAATCTCACTTTTACTTAACTTGGAAAAACACCCTTCGTCCATCTATATTTATTTAATTGATCATTGCTTGCTTCGATTGATTTAATTTTCATATTTGAACAACCTATTCATTGTTGATTTGTCTCTACAAAATTGTAAGAAACGTGATATTGCTTAAGCTCTAGTACCTACCTCCCTGTGGTTCGATAAATTGTTGAATTGGTCATCCCAACTACAAAATGGTTAATCATGTACTGGCATCAGAAAATGCTACACGCCCAGGTCACGGGCGAGTTCCGTGCAAGGGTCGTACTGTGCGCAGCTACACGCCCCTTGTACCGCGCACGGGCCTGTAAGAATATGTTGTGCGCGGACGTCAGAAATCACAACACGGCCACCCCTGTGGCAGTGTACCGTGCACGAGCCGTGCGCTGTTCGAAGATCGTCGTTGACCAGAAGCCCTAAACACGACTCGGGCCGTGTACTGAACTCGAGCCGTGTAGGTGCTAAAATTTAGAAAAATTCCAGATTCCTTCTAGAAGATCTCCAAGGGTATAAGTACCACTCCATTCAACATTTGTAGATATGAGATCCGAAATTCACAGCTGCACACACACATCACACACAATTCTCTACATTTCACACCATCATCTTCATCCATTCTTCATCCATATCATCTATCTTCATCCCACCATCAAAACCTTCATCCAATTGAGGAAAAGAAGCAAGGAAGAGAGGAGAATTGAAAGGGAAGATAGAAGATCACCATTGGAGGCATCCAAGGGAGTTTTCATCCAACCTTTGTATTGAAACCTTATTGTTCATCATGTTTTGTAAGGATCTTAATATCTATATTGATTTCCTTTTAAATATGGTTGGCTAATCTCCCTTGTAAGATTAGCAACATGAGAGTTGTTGAATAATTATGGGATTTTATGTATTTTAATTCATATGTTGATTGGGTAAATAGATTTTCTATCATTGATGTTTGAGATCTTGAGGTTTGTGATGGTTTATGTGTTTAGTTGTTCTAAATATGTGATTAGATTGAGAAATCAATTATATGTTTAGGATAATTGAGTGAATCATTTCATCAAACACTTCATGTGCATTATAAATTGTAAAGAGATTGAGAAATACTTTAGAATTTAGAACCCTTTGATAGAAGTTGTGATTGGTTTGATATAGAGGTTGATTAATTGTGTGAAGAGACTCTCATTTCAAGCTTAGTACCTAGTTGGAATTGTTTGAGTTAGAACCAATCCGTTGAGCTAATCGAGATTCATATTCTATCCATCTCGAGAGGGAGTTTAGGTGAACTTAGTGTTGGCCCTTGACCCTATATCCATGATACATATGAATTTGATATATAATTCCTAGAATTTCCACTTGATTGTTGATAATCTCACTTTTACTTAACTTGGAAAAACACCCTTCATCCATCTATTTTTATTTGATTGATCATTACTTGCTTCGATTGATTTAATTTTCTTGTTTGAACAACCTATCTATTGTTGATTCGTCTCTATAAAATCGCAAGAAACGTGATATCGCTTAAGCTCTAGTACTTACATCCCTGTGGTTCGATAAATTGTTAAATTGGTCATCCCAACTACAAAATGACTAATCAGACATGGCTCAATTCGTTGGATACGTTCGCTTCTCCACAAGAAGATCATCAATGGAAACTAAAAGGGTAAGTCCCACCACTTTGTGCAAACTTAACTCGAAACTCTTGTTTAAATTTAAGTTTGGGGGGAGAGTGTGTGGTGCGACTCACCACTTGTGTGTGATTCTTGTAAAATTGAGTACGTGGTGTGACTCACCACTTGTGTGTGATTCTTGTAAAATTGACCCAATTTTAAAAATTTTCTCATGAGTTTTGGTATATTTTGGTCCGATTGGTTGTGTTGAAGTGCATGATAATCCATATTTTTGATGAAATTGTTGAGCTAATAGTTTTGTCGAGCATGTATGAAGGGAATTGGAAGCATGAATTGAGCTCGGAGCTAAAAACTTTTACTACCAAATGTCTATTGAGGGAGTTCACTCTATTCTTTACCACTTTTATTAACTTGACATGTTTTGATGTTGATTTGGATTGATGTGATTAGCATGCTACTTCATGTGTTATGTTTGTGGGAGGTTTACTTTCGTAATTTAGAATTTCCTTTTCAATCAAAGATGGGAATGATTGTGAGCTTAATTGTTATGGATGATTTGAATGTGTGTTTCATTGTTTTATGATGGTGATTTTTATTCTTGCATGTTATATATTTTTTTTGTTTCTTGTTTGTTGTGTCTTTATTTTATGTTTTGTGTGTATTTTCATTTCTTGTTTAAGGATTGTTTGGTGGTTTGTTTTTGGATGTCGTGAGTCATTTTTGAATGTAAGTGATGACATGTTGTGGTGATAAGTAATGACAAGATATGATTAAGAATCTCTACACTTTCAAATTGTGACATGTTTTAATTAACTTGTTAAATTTTGAGATGAATGTGGTGAAATAAGTTCCTTAAAGTCTAAGCATAACCTTGTACATATTTGAGTCTTAACCGTGCATACATGGTATTTTTCCTTCATGAGTGGATTGGCTGTGTTTGATAAGCTAGAACTTGCTCAAGGACTATAGGAATGAACCCGATTAGTAGAGGTTAATGACATGATCTAAGGTCATCCTTGTTATTAAAAGTCATTGTCATATATTTCCCTACCATGAACATCATCCCTAGTTAGCCACTTTGAGCCTTTAAGCCTTTTTCTTGTGAATTTAGCACATTACAAGCCTTAATTACCCACATGAGCCTTATATATTCACCTTTTGTGAGAGTGATTGAGGAGATGGTAACTAGAAAGGTTGAAAAAGGCACAAGAAAGAATGGACATGCAACCTTAAAACAAGAAAATGAGCAAAGCAACAACATGCTCAAGAAATCAAAAAATTCAAAGAAAGGAAGCATGAATCAAAAGAAGCTCAATCCAAGAAAAGTTAATGAATAGTGCTTGAGATTTCCAAAGATAAGAAAGGAAGAAGGAAAAGTGAAGAAGTTGAGGAAGTTGATCGTCTCTTCGATTACTTACACTTGTTTAGTCACTATTACTTATATTTTTCCTACCCTACCAAAAAGCCTATCATTACATCCTAATTAAAGACCTTTTTGATCATTAATGAAAACTTTGGTGGTTTGTGAATGTAGTCCACGAGAAAGCTTATAGCGAGGCGAGCCAATCGATTGATGAGTATTGTTTTACCACTTAAAGAGTGTTGAGTGACATTTATAACCTATGTGAGGCTTGGACTAAAAGGGACTATATTACACTATTATTCTCTTTGAATTGAACTTGTTAATATTTTTTGCATGTCATGAGTTTAATGTTGTAGGATGACTTAGCATACTTTGTAGATCTTTTTATTATTGATGTGTTATTACTTATGTTCTTTTAGTGTTTTCCTAGGTGAAAATCTCACCCTTTGGTTTTTATTTTCGTTGTTCGGGGACGCACAACACTTTAAGTTTGGGGTGTGATGAATGATATTTTCACCTAGATTTTAGTGTCTTTTTGCGTTTATTTTTGTATTAGTTTATCCGTATTTATGTATATTTTGGTGGTGTTATGTGTTTTTATAGAAATGTGTGAGAATGAGCTTAAATACATATAAAACAGGTGAAAATGGAGCAAAAAGGGAAAAGGGAGATAAAATGGAAGAAGAAAAACAGGGAACAACTACACGAGCCGTGTCCAGTACACGGCCCTATATGAGTTGGCCGTGTACTGATGAGTGATATTTTCACCTAAATTGTAGTGTCTTTTTATATCTGTTTTTGCATTATTTTATCCGTATTTATGTGTATTTTGGTGGTGATGTGTTTTTATGGGATTGTGTGAGAATGAGCTTATATGTGTTAAATCAGGTAAAAAATGAAGCGAAAACGAAGTCGGGAGAAAGAAGGAGGCAAAGCAGCACACAAACATGGCTGGCAGTGTTTGGCACACGAGGCGTGTTGCGCGCACAACCAGTGTGCTGCAGACGGCCCTGTAAGAATATACCGAGAGCGCGCATCAGAACACACAACACTGCCACCCCTGTGGCCGTGTACCGCACATGAGCCGTGTGCAGGAACACGGGCCGTGTACCAAACACGGCCCTGTAAGTGAAACCCGTGTACTGACACCTGAAACACCTACACGGCCACCCTTGTGGCCGGGTGCCGCACACGAGCCGTGTAGGTGCTGAACTCAGAAAAATTCCAGAAACTTCTAGAAGCTTCCCAAGGGGTATAAATACCCATTTATTCAACATTTGATAAAGGATCCGAAATTGAGAGCCTGTTCACACACATCACACACTATTTCCTTCATTTTACACCACCATCTTCATCCATTCACTATCCATTGGATCTACCTTCATTCCACCATCAAAAACTTCATCCAATTGAGGAAAAGAAGCAACGAAGAGAGGAAGATTGCAAGGGTAGAAGAAGATTACCATTGGAAGCATCCAAGGGTGTTTTCATCTAACTTTTGTATTGAATCCTATTGTTTATCATGTTTTGTAAAGATCTTAATGTCTATGTTAATGTTCTTATGAATATGGTAGGCTAATCTCCCTTGTAAGATTAGCAACATGAGAGTTGTTGGATAATTATGGGATTTTATGTATTTTAATTCATATGTTGATTGGGTAAATGGATTTTCCATCATTGATGTTTGAGATCTTGAGGTTTGTGATGGTTTGTGTGTTTAGTTGTTCTAAATATGTGATTAGATTGAGAATTCAATTATATGTTTAGGATAATTGAGTGAATAATTTCATCAAACACTTCATGTGCATTATAAATTGTAAAGAGATTGAGAAATCCTTTAGAATTTAGAACCCTTTGATAGAACATGTGATTGGTTTGATCGAGAGGTTGATTAATTGTGTGAAGAGACTCTCATTTCAAGCTTAGTACCTAGTTGGAATTGTTTGAGTGAGAACCAATCCGTTGAGCTATTCGATATTCATGTCCTATCCATCTCGAGAGAAAGTTTAGGTGAACTTATTGTTGGCCCTTGATCCTATATCCATGATACATATGAATTTGATACATAATTCCTAGAATTACTACTTCTTGATTGTTGTAAATCTCACTCTTACTTAACTTGGAAAAACACCCTTCATCCATCTATTTTTATTTGATTGACCATTGCTTGCTTCGATTGATTTAATTTTCTTATTTTAACAACCTATTCATTGTTGATTCGTCTCTATAAAATTGCAAGAAACGTGATATCGCTTAAGCTCTAGTACCTACCTCTCTGTGATTCGATAAATTGTTGAATTGGTCATCCCAACTACAAAATAGCTAATCAAATGGCGTCATTGCCGGGGAGGTAACGGTCGCTAGAAGTTTGACGAAGGATCATTTCGAGTGATCTTAATAGTGACATTTTTATTTTATTTGTTTACTTGTATTTGCTTTTGAAAATCTTGTTCTAACTTCTTTTGCTTTGAAGGTGTATGCAAACAAGATCCAAAGGGAAACAAATAGAACCTGTTAATTGGGGATTGAGCATACGTTGAGAAGGAGAAGAAAGGAGAACAAATCAACAAATAGTGAGTTAATGGAGAATTTCCAAGAAGATAATCGTGTGGGGATAGAGCATGATGGGGAAGGAGGACAAAATGTAAACGTGCAAGACAACGCACATCAAGTCAATGCTAATCCTCCTCAACAAGCTCAACAAAATTTTGGAGCTAGAAACAATCAAGCTTTGCTTCAACAAATGGTGCAACAAGTTTTAAGGCAACAACGCTTTCCACAAGCTTATGCTCCTCCACAACAAGCTTATGTGTCACCACCACCTCCGGTGCAACATGGATTTCAAAATGATCAAAGGGTAATTCGGGATTTCTTCATGCCAAAGGCCGTGCCAAATATGATGGGTCCACCAATCAATGACAACAACTTTGAATTTAAAGCAGGTTTGATTTCTATAGCGAGAGAGAAACAATTTAGTGGAACCCCGAATGAAGATCCTAATGCTCATCTAGCTCAATTATTGAGATTGTCAACACCTTGAAGATGAATGGGGTGAGTGAGGATTATATAAGAATGAGGTTGTTTCCGTTCTCGTTGAGGGATCGCGCCCGATCATGGCTATCCACCATTACTCCCGATACGTGCAACACATGGGATGAGCTTGCATAAATATTTTTGAACAAGTATTTTCCACATTCTAAGATGCTTCAAATGAAGAGCTTGATTACTCAATTCAAGCAAATGTCTCAAGAGAGTTTTTATGAAGCGTGAGAATGGTTTAAGGATATGCTACGCATGTGTCCACAACATTGCTTCCCGGAGAATCAACAAGTTAGATTTTTCTATCATGGATTAGTAAATGGTCAAAGAGTGCTTGTTGATGCTTCGGCGGGTGGATCCCTACTTGGTGTGACTCCGAAAAGGGCAATAAGGATATTTGATGAGATTGCTACGAATGTTTATCAATGGCCATCGGAGAAAGTACGTGGATGCTATGGTTTTGAGAATTTTGATCAAGGGCAACAGTTTAGTGTGAAGAGCTTGAATGTTGAGCCAAGTGTGCCATAAATGCCAAGTGTTGAAGCGATAGTGACGGAAATGTTGAGGCAAATGAGTTTGAACCAAGGTGTGAATCAAGGAACTAACATGGTTGAAGGGCTACAAAGTGAGCAAGGTGTGCTTCCTCCGAATGTTGTGAATGGGGAACAATGGGCTATGTCGAAGCCAAAAATAGAAGATGTGTTGTACATGCAAGGAAGGGGTTATCATGGGAATTACCAAATTAATTTCCAAGGTAATTTTCCATCAAGGCAAGGAGGCTTTAATAGTCAAGCGAGTGGAAGCTCTTACCCACAACAACCAAGGCAATGTAACTTCTCCTACTCTAATCGGAGTAATGCGGTTGCTCATCCTCCGGGATATCAACCGGGGGCCAAGGCACCAAACAGTAAAGGGAAGACATCTATATATGAGCTACTTGAACAATTGATAGCATCAAACAAAGCTCAAGATGAAGCTTTGAAAAAGGCGGAAGAAGCAAATGAAAGGAGGCTCAAGGCTGTGGAGTATAATGTGGGACAAATTACAAGTACCTTGAGTGCTCAACAAAAAGGAAAGTTTCCAGCCACAACCGAAGTCAATCCGAAAGCTCAATGTTTGTTTGTTCATATGGAAGAGGAACGAAAGGTTGAAGAAAGGTTGGTGGAAAGCAAGATTGTTGGAGAATGAAAGAAGAGCAAAGGCCTAAATGGATACCTAAGTGGAAGAGGGTGCAAGAGGAAAAGAAAGTGGAGGAGAAGATGAAAGAAGAGGAGTACAAATATGATTATTGGGGTATTCCGATCACTCCATTCCCTATTCCCTACCCACAAATGTTTGTAAAGGAGGAGAAGAAAAAGGAATTTTAAGAGCATGTGAAGAATCTTAAGAAGAAGTATGAGAGAAAAAGAAAGAAGAGCAATCCAAAACAAGTGAGTTGATGCAAAAAGGGGGACTTACAAAAGTTGGTGATCCGGGAAAGTTCATAATTCCGTGTAATTTTGAAGGGAAGGGTACCCTTGATGCATTATCTGACTTGGGGGCAAGCGTCAACGTGATGTCTCATGCCACGTTCAAAGATCTTGATCTTGGAGAGCTTAAGCCTACAACTATCCATCTTGAAGTTGTAAATGGTGAGGTTGTAAAGCCAATAGGATTCGTTGAAGATGTGGAGGTGAAAGTGAAAGGGCTAGCTTTCCCGGTAGACTTCATGGTGTTAGAAGTGAATGCGGACCCTCGAGTTTCACTCATTTTGTGAAGGTCATTTCTAGAGACGAGAATAGAAAAAATTGATGTTGGAAGAGAAGAGTTGTTTTTGAGCTCAAAAGGAGAGAGTATTACATTCTTGTGCAATAAAGAAAAATGAGCCAAGTCTCATTTGAAGCCTCCGGATGATCTTATGGATCAAGACTCTATTCTCTTTGACAATTTAAATTTATTTCTTCATGATTATATGAAAATATCAAATTCTAACTTATCTTCTTATGTTGTTGATAGGATGAAGGCATCAGAGCTCGATTGGAAATTAGACAAAGGAGAAAGAGAAAGTCCACTGGAATCACTTCTTGATGACGATTTGATGCTTGTAAGTAAGAATAGTGAAGTGGAACTTGTGGATAAAAAGAAGGCTAAGCAAATGTTCATAGTGAGGATGCGAGGAGAGAGTGTGATGGACCATCCTTTGGTCCAATGATCGAAAAATTCCATCCGGCTTGAAGACGTTAAACTTAGCGCTAAATGGGAGGCACCCCATTCTTTTTATTTTTTTATGCTTGTTTTGTTGTTTGTTCTTATAGGTGGATTGTGCTTGTGAGAAAAGGCGCATTGAAGAAAAGATAAGTGCTTCATAGATTCGAGTAGGCATGTCGCATCACTTGTTGCAAACTTAATTCTCGACTCTTGTCTCGAGTTAAATTTGGGGGGCTAGTGTCTGGTGGACATTGCTCAAATCATTGGATGCATATGCTTCTCCATAAAAAGATCATTGATGGAAACTACAAGGGTAAGTCCCACCACTTTTGGCAAACTTAAGTCTCCGCTTGTTTCGATTTAAGTTTGGGGGGAGAATGCGTGGTGTGACTCACCACTTGAGTGTGATTCTTGTAAAATTGACTCAATTTTAAAATTTTTCTTATGAGTATTGGTTGGATTTTGGTATGATTGGTGGTGATTGAAGTGCATGATAGTCCATATTTTTAATGAAATTGTTGAGCTAATGGTCTTGTTGAGCATGTATGAAAGGTATTAGAAGTACGAATTGAGCTTGGAGCTAACAACTTCTACTACCAAATGCCTATTGAGGGAGTTGACTCTACACCCTATCACTTCTAATTGATTTTGATTTGGATTGTTGGATTAGCATGTTGCTTTATTTGTTATGTTTTGGGTAGTTTATTTTTCAATCAAAGGTTGGGATGAATTTGAGCTTAATTGTTATGGATGATATTATGAATGTGTGTTTCATTGTTTTATTGATGGATGGATTTTTATTCTTGCATGTTATGTGTTTTGTTTGTTTCTTGTTTGTTGAGTCCTTTTTATGTTTTATGTGTTTTCTTATTCTTGCCTAGGGTTTGATTTGGTGGTTTGTTTTGGGATGTTGTGTGTCATTTTTTAATGTGAGTGAGGACATGTTGTGGTTGTAAGTGATGGCAAGATATGATTGAGAATCTCTACACTTTCAAATTGTGACATGTTTTAATTAACTTGTTCAAAATTGAGATGAATGTGGTGTAATAAGTTCCTTAAGGTCCAATGCATGAGCTTGTGAGAATTTGAGCATCAACCGTGCATACATGGTATTTTTCTTCATTAATGAATTGATTGTGTTTGATAAGCTAGAACTTGCTCAAGGACTATATGAATGAGCCCGATTTATGGAGATCAGTGACATGATCTAAGGTCATCCTTGTCATTAATAGTCATTGTCATATATTTCCATACCATGAACATCATCCCTAGTCAACCACTTTGAGCCTATATGCTTATTTCTTTTGAATTTAGCACATTACAAGCCTTGATTATCCACGTGAACCTTATATATTTACTCTTTTGTGTGAGTGATTGAGGAGGTGGTAGCTAGAAAGGATAGATTGAATAACAAGAGAAGAAAATGAAATGGTAAACAAGCAAGAAAGATGATGAAAAGAGCACAAGCAAAGAATGGACATGCAATCATAAAATAAGAAAAAGAGCAAAGTACCAACAATATGCTTAAGTACTTAAAAGTCCAAAGAAGGAAGCATGAATCAAAAGAAGCTCAATCTAAGGAAAGTTGTTGATTAGTGATTGTGATTACCAAAGTTGAGAAAGGAAGAAAGATAAGTTAAGGAATGGAAGAAAGTAGCTACATCTTCGATTACTTACACTTGATTAGTCACTGTATCCATATTCTTCCTACCCTACCAAAGAGCCTATCATTACAACCTAATTAAAGACCTTATTTATCATTAATGGAAACTTTGGTGGTTTGTGAATGCAGTCCACGAGCAAGGTTATAGCGAGGCGAGTCAATCGATTGATGAGTCTTGTTTTACCACTTTAAATAGTGTTGAGTGACATTTATAACCTATGTGAGGCTTGGACTAAAAGGGACTATATTACACTATTATTCTCTTTGAATTGAACTTGTTAATAGTATTTGCATGTCATGAGTTTAATGTTGTAGGATGACTTAGCATACTTTGTATTTCTTTTTATTATTGATGTGTTATGTTCGTTTAGTCTTTTCCTAGGTGAAAATCTCACCCCTTGGTTTGTCATTTTTGTTGTTCGGGGACGCACAACACTTTAAGTTTGGGGTTGTGATGAGTGATATTTTCACCTAGATTTCAGTGTTTTTTGCGTTTATTTTCGTATTAATTTATCCATATTTATGTATATTTTGGTGGTGTTATGTGTTTTTATGGAAATATGTGAGAATAAGCTTAAATGTATGTAAAACAGGTGAAAATGGAGCAAAAACGTAGAAGGGAGATAAAACGGAAGAAGAAAAACAGGGAATAGGTACAGGAGCCATGTCCAGTACACGGCCCTGTAAGAGTTGGCCGTGTACTGATGAGTGATATTTTCACCTAGATTTTAGTATCTTTTTATGTGTGTTTTAGTATTATTTTATCCATATTTATGTGTATTTTGGTGGTGTTACGTGTTTTTATGGAATTGTGTGAGAATGAGCTTATATGAGTTAAATCAGGTGAAAAATGGAGCAAAAACAGAGTCGGGAGAAAGAAGGAGGCAAAGCAGAACAAACACAGCTGGCCGTATTTGGCACACGAGACGTGTTGCGCGTACGAACCGTGTGCCACACAGGACCCTGTAAGAATATGCCGAACGCGCGCATCAGAACACACAACACAGCCACCCCTGTGGCCGTGTACCGCACACGAGCCTTTTGCAGGAACACGGGCCTTGTACCAAACACGGCCTTATAAGCGAAAGCCGTGTACTAACACCCGAAACACCTACACAGCCACCCCTGTGGTCGTGTGACGAACACGAGCCGTGTAGGTGCTGGACTCAAAAAAATTCTAGAAACTTCTAGAAGCTTCCCAAGGGGTATAAATACCCATTTATTCAACATTTGATAAAGGATCCGAAATTGAGAGCCTGTTTACACACATCACACACCATTTCCTATATTTTACACCACCATCTTCATCCATTCACCATCCATTGGATCTACCTTCATCCCACCATCAAAATCATCCAATTGTGGAAAAGAAGCAAGGAAGAGAGGAAGATTGCAAGGGGAAGAAGAAGATTACCATTGGAAGCATCCAAGGGAGTTTTCATCCAACTTTTGTATTGAATCCTATTGTTTATCATGTTTTGTAAAGATCTTAATGTCTATGTTAATGTTCTTATGAATATGGTAGGCTAATCTCCCTTATGAGATTAGCAACATAAGAGTTGTTGAATAATTTTGAGAATTTGTATATTTTAATTCATATGTTGATTGGGTAAATAGATTTTCTATCATTGATGTTTGAGATCTTGAGGTTTGTGATGGTTTGTGTGTTTAGTTGTTCTAAATATGTGATTAGATTGAGAAATCAATTATATGTTTAGGATAATTGAGTGAATCATTTCATCAAACACTTCATGTGCATTATAAATTGTAAAGAGATTGAGAAATTCTTTAGAATTTAGAACCCTTTGATAAAACATGTGATTGGTTTGATCGAGAGGTTAATTAATTATGTGAAGGGACTCTCATTTCAAGCTTAGTACCTAGTTGGAATTGTTTGAGTGAGAACCAATCCGTTGAGCTATTCGATATTCATATCCTATCCATCTCGAGACGGAGTTTAGGTGAACTTAGTGTTGGCCCTTGATCCTATATCCATGATACATATGAATTTGATACATAATTCCTAGAATTACCACTTCTTGATTGTTGTTAATCTCACTTTTACTTAACTTGGAAAAACACCCTTCATTCATTTATTTTATTTAATTGATTATTGCTTGCTTCGATTGATTTAATTTTCTTGTTTGAACAACCTATTCATTGTTGATTCGTCTCTATAAAATTGCAAGAAACGTGATATCGCTTAAGCTCTAGTACCTACCTCTCTGTGGTTCGATAAATTTTTGAATTGGTCATCCCAACTACAAAATGGCTAATCATGTACTGGCATTAGAAAATGCTACACGCCCAGGTCACGGACGAGTTCTGTGCACGGGCCGTGTTGTGCGTAGCTACACGCCCCGTGTACCACGTACGGGGTTGTAAGAATAGGCCGTGCCATGAGCGGACGTCAGAAATCACAACACGGTCACCCCTGTGGCAGCGTACTGCACACGAGCCATGCGTTATTCGAAGCTCGCCATTGACCAAAAGCCCTAAACACGACTTGGGCCGTGTACTGAACTCGAGCCGTGTAGGTGCTAAAATTCAGAAAAATTCCAAATTCCTTCTAGAAGATCTCCAAGGGTATAAATACCACTCCCTTCAACATTTGTAGATATGAGATCCGAAATTCACAGTTGCACACACACATCACACACAATTCTCTACATTTCACACCATCATCTTCATTCATTCTCCATCCATATCATCTACTTTCATCCCACCATCAAAACCTTCATCCAATTGAGGAAATGAAGCAAGGAAGAGAGGAGAATTGCAAGGGAATGAAGAAGATCACCATTGAAGGCATCCAAGGGAGTTTTCATCCAACTTTTGCATTGAAACCTTATTGTTCATAATGTTTTATAAGGATCTTAATGTCTATGTTGATTTCCTTTTGAATATGATAGGCTAATCTCCCTTGTGAGATTAGCAACATGAGAGTTGTTGAATAATTTTTGGATTTGTATATTTAAATTCATATGTTGATTCGGTAAATGGATTTTCTATCATTGATATTTGAGATCTTGAAGTTTATGATGATTTATGTGTTTAGTTGTTCTAAATTTGTGATTAGATTGAGAAATCAATTATGCGCTTAGGATAATTGAATGAATCATTTCATCAAACACTTCATGTGCATTATAAATTTTAAAGAGATTGAGAAATCCTTTAGAATTTAGAACCCTTTGATAGAACATGTGATTGGTTTGATCGAGAGGTTGATTAATTGTGTGAATGGACTCTCATTTCAAGCTTAGTACATAATTGGAAATATTTGAGTGAGAATCAATTCGTTGAGCTAATTGAGATTCATATCCTATCCATCTCGAGAGGGAGCTTAGGTGAACTTAGTGTTGGCCCTTAGTCTTATACTCATGATTCATAAGAATTTGATGCATGTATCCAAGAATTTCCACTTCTTAATTGTTGTTAATCTCACTTTTACTTAATTGGAAAACCACCCTTCACTTATCTATCTTGTTTGCTAATCATTGTTTGCTTGCTTTGATTATTGTTATTTACTTGTTTCACAACCAACCCTTTGATGATTCGTCTCTGTAAAATTACAAGAAACGTGAGATCGCTTAAGCACTAGTACCTACCTCCCTGTGGTTCGATAAATTGTTGAATTGGTCATCCCAGCTACAAAATGGCTAATCAAATGGCACCATTGCCGGGGATGCAACGGTTGCTAGTAGCTTGAAGAAGGATCGTTTTGAGTGATCTTAATATAGAAATTTTTTTTATTTACATGTATTTGTTTTTGAAAACCTTGTGCTAACTTCTTTTGCTTTGAAGGTGTATGCAAACAAGATCCAAAGGGAAACAAATAGAACGTATTGATTGGGAGATTGAGCATACGTTGAGAAGGAGAAGAAAGGAGAACAAAAGAAAAAATAGTGAGTTAATAGAGAATTTTCAAGAAGATAATCGTGTGGAGTTAGAGCATGATGGGGATGTAGGACGAAATGTGAGCGTGCAAGACAACGCACCTCAAGTCAATGCTAATCCTCCTCAACAAGCTCAACAAAATTTTGGAGCTAGAAACAACCAAGCTTTGCTTCAACAAATGGTGCAACAAGTTCTAAGGCAACAAGGCTTTCCACAAGCTTTTGCTCCTCCTCAACAAGCATATGTACCACCACCACCACCTCTGGTACAACATGGATTTCACAATAATCAAAGGGTGATCAGGAATTTCTTTATGCCAAGGGCAATACCACAAATGTTGGGACCACCAATCAATGCTAACAACTTTGAATTTAAAGCGGGCTTAATTTCTATGGTGAGGGAGCAACAATTTAGTGGAACCCCGAATTAAGATCCTAATGCCCATCTAGCTCAATTTATTGCGATTGCCAATACCGTGAAGATGAATAAGGTGAGTGAGGATTGTATAAGAATGAAGTTGTTTCCGTTCTCGTTGACGGATAGAGCTCGAACATGGCTATCTACCATTACTCTGGGTACGTGAAATACTTGGGATGAGCTAGCACAAATGTTTTTGAACAAGTATTTTCCACCTTCCAAGATGCTTCAAATGAAGAGCTTGATCACTCAATTCAAGCAAATGCCACAAGAGAATTTTTATGAAGCGTGGGAACGGTTTAAGGATATGCTTCGCAAGTGTCCACAACATGGTTTTTCGGAGAATCAACAAGTTGAATTTTTTTATCAAGGTTTGGTGAATGGACAAAGAGTACTTGTTGATGCTTCGGCGGGTGGATCCGTACTTGGTGTAACTCCGGAAAGGGCCATAAAAATATTTGAAGAGATTACTACGAATGTTTATCAATGGCCATCAGAGAGGGTTAGTGGATGCTATGGATTTGAGAGTTTTGATCAAGGAAAATAATTTAATGTGAACAGTGTTAGTGTTGATCAAAGTACGCCAAGCATAGAAAAGATAGTGGCAGAGGTTATGAAATAAATGAGCTTGAACCAATGTGTGAATAATCAAGGAGCTAATATGGTTGAGGGGCTACAAGTCGATCAAGGTGTGCTACCTTCGAATATTGTGAGTGGAGAACAATGGGCTAACTCTATGCCACGTGTGGAAGATCTGTCATACATGCAAGGAAGAAACTTCCAAGGGAATTACCAAAATAATTTTCAAGGTAGTTTCAACCAAAGTCAAGGAAACTATCCACCAAGGCAAGGAGGCTTTAATAGTCAAGGTAGTGGAAGCTCATACCCACAACAACAAAGGCAAGGGAACTTCTCCTACTCTAATCCAAGCAATGCGGTTGCTTATCCTCCGGGGTATCAACCGGGGGCTAAGGCACCAAACAATGAAGGGAAATCATCGATTGATGAGCTACTTGAACAATTGATAGCATCAAACAAAACTCGAGATGAAGCTTTGAAAAAGGCGAAAGAAGCAAATGAAAGGAAGCTTAAAGATTTGGAGTATAATATGGGACAAATTACAAGTTCTTTGAGTGCTCAACAAAAAGGAAAGTTTCCAGCTGCAACCGAGGTTAATCCGAAGGCTCAATGTTTGATTGTTGATACGGAAGAGGAACGAAAGGTTGAAGAAAGGTTGGTGGAAAGCAATGTTTGTGAAGAAAATGAAGAGATAAGTAAGAAAGAAGAGCAAAAGCCTAAATGGGTAACAAAGTGGAAAAGGGAGCAAGAGGAAAAGAGAGTAGAGGAGAAGGTCAAAGAAGAGGAGTACAAGTGTGACTATTGGGGTATTCCGATCACTCCATTCCCTATTCCCTATCCACAAATGTTTGTAAAAGAGGAGAAGAAAAATGAGTTTGAGGAGCATGTCAAATCTCTCAAGAAAAAGTATGAGGAGAAAAGGAAAGAAGAGCAACCCGAAGCAAGTGGATCAATGCAAAAAGGGGGACCTACAAAAGTTGGTGATCCGGGGAAGTTCATAATTCCTTGTGATTTTGAAGGGAAGGGTACCCTAGATGCATTGTGTTACTTGGGGGCAAGCGTCAACGTGATGTCTCATGCCATATTCAAAGACCTTGAAATTGGAGAGTTAAAGCCTACTACTATCCGTCTTGAAGTAGTAAATGGAGAAGTTGTGAAGCCACTAGGGATTGTTGAAGACGTGGAGGTAAAAGTGAAAGGGCTAGCTTTCCCGGTCGACTTCATGGTGTTAGAAGTGAAGGCGGACCCTGGAGTTCCACTCATTTTGGGAAGGTCATTTTTAGCGACGGGAAGAGCAAAAATTGATGTTGGTAGAGAAAAGTTATCCTTGAGCTAAAAAGGAAAAAGTGTCATATTTCTGTGCAATAAGGAAAAAGGAGCCAAGTCTCATTTGAAGCCTCCGGATGATCTTATGGATCATGACTCTATTCTCTTTGACAACTTAAATTCATTTCTTCATGATTATATGAAAATGTCAAATTCTAACTTATATTCTTGTGGTGTTGATTGGATGAAGGCATGGGAGCTCAATTTGAAATTAGACAACGGAGAAAGAGGAAGTCCACTAGAATCACTTCTAGATGATGACTTGATGCTAGTAAGTAAGAATGGTGAAGTGGAACTTGTGGATAAAAAGAAGGCTAAACAAATATTCAAAGTGAGGATGCCAGGAGAGAGTGAGATGGACCATCCTATGGTCCAATGATCGTAAACTTCAGTCCGGTTTGAAGACGTTAAACTTAGCGCTAAATAGGAGGCAACCCATTCTTTTAATCTTTTGATGCTTGTTTTGTTGTTTGGTCTTGTAGGTGGATTGTGCTTGTGAGAAAATGCACATTGAAGAAAAGAGAAGTGTTTCATGGATTCGAGTAGACATGTCGCATCACTTGTTGCAAACTTAATTCTCGACTCTTATCTCGAGTTAAGTTTGGGGGCAAGTGCATGGTGGACATTGATGAGTGATATTTTCACCTAGATTTTAGTGTCTTTTTATGTGTGTTTTTGTATTATTTTATACATATTTATGTGTATTTGGGTGGTGTTATGTGTTTTTATGGAATTGTGTAAGAATGATCTTATATGTCTTAAATCAGGTGAAAAACAAAGTGAAAATGGAGTCGGAAGAAAGAAGAAGGAAAAGTAGCACAAACACGGCTGGCCGTGTCTGGCACACGAGGCGTGTTGCGCGCATGACCGGTGTGCCGCGCACGGCCCTGTAAGAATATACCGAGCGTGCGCATCAGAACACACAACACGGCCAACTCTGTGTCGGTGTACCGCACACGTGTCGGGTACTAAACATGGCCTTGTAAGCGAAAGCCATGTACTGACACCCGAAACACCTACATGGCCACCCCTGTGGCCGTCTACCGCACACGAGCCATGTAGGTGCTGGACTTAAAAAAATTTCAAAAACTTCTAGAAGCTTCCCAAGGGGTATAAATACTCATTTATTCAACATTTGATAGAGGATCCGAAATTGAGAACCTGTTCACACACATCACACACCATTTCCTCCATTTTACACCACTATTTTTATCCATTCACCATCCATTGGATCTACCTTCATCCCACCATAAAAAACTTCATCCAATTGAGGAAAAGAAGCAATGAAGAGAGGAAGACTGCAAGGGGAAGAAGAAGATTACCATTTGAAGCATCCAAGGGAGTTTTCATCCAACTTTTGTATTGAATCCTATTGTTTATCATGTTTTGTAAGGATCTTAATGTCTATGTTAATGTTCTTATGAATATGGTAGGCTAATCTCCCTTGTGAGATTAGCGACATGAGAGTTGTTGGATAATTTTGGGGATTTGTGTATTTTAATTCATATGTTGATTGGGTAAATGGATTTTCTATCATTGATGTTTGAGATCTTGAGGTTTGTGATGGTTTGTGTGTTTAGTGGTTCTAAATATGTGATTAGATTGAGAAATCAATTATATGTTTAGGATAATTGAGTGAATCATTTCATCAAACACTACATGTGCATTATAAATTGTAAAGAGATTGAGAAATCCTTTAGAATTTAGAACCCTTTGATAGAACATGTAATTGGTTTGATCGAGAGGTTGATTAATTGTGTTAAGGGACTCTCATTTCAGGCTTAATACCTAGTTGTAATTGTTTGAGTGAGAACCAATCCGTTGAGCTATTCGATATTAATATCATATCCATCTCGAGAGAGAGTTTAGGTGAACTTAGTGTTGGCCCTTTATCCTATATCCATGATACATATGAATTTGATACATAATTCCTAGAATTACCACTTCTTGATTGTTGTTAATCTCACTTTTACTTAACTTGGAAAAACACCCTTCATCCATCTATTTTTATTTGATTGATCATTGCTTGCTTCGATTGATTTAATTTTCTTGTTTGAACAACCTATCCAGTGTTGATTTGTCTCTATAAAATTACAAGAAACGTAATATCGCTTAAGCTCTAGTACTTATCTTCATGTGGTTCGATAAATTTTTGAATTAGTCATCCCAACTACAAAATGGCTAATCCAATGGCATCGTTGCCGGGGAGGCAACGGTTGCTAGTAGCTTAAAGAAGGATCGTTTCGATTGTTCTTAATAGAGACATTTTTATTTTATTTGTTTACTTGTATTTGCTTTTGAAAACCTTGTTCTAACTTCTATTGCTTTGAAGATGTATGCAAATAAGATCCAAAGGGAAACAAATAGAACCTATTGATTGGGAGATTGAGCATACGTTAAGAAGGAGAAGAAAGGAGAACAAATCAACAAATAGTGAGTTAATGGAGAATTTCCAATAAGATAATCGTGTGGGGATAGAGCATGATGGGGAAGGAGGAAAAAATGTGAACGTGCAAGACAACGCACCTCAAGTCAATGTTGATCCTCCTCAACAAGCCCAACAAAATTTTGGAGCTAGAAACAATCAAGCTTTGCTTCAACAAATGGTGTAACAAGTTTTAAGGCAACAAGGCTTTCCACAAGCTTATGCTCCTCCACAACAAGCTTATGTGCCACCACCACCACCTCCGGTTCAACATGGATTTCAAAATGATCAAAGGGTAATTCAAAATTTCTTCATGCCAAGGGCCGTGCCACATATGATGGGTCCACCAATCAATGCCAACAACTTTGAATTTAAAGCGGGCTTGATTTCTATGGTGAGAGAGCAACAATTTAATGGAATCCTGAATGAAGATCCTAATGTTCATCTAGCTTAATTTATTGAGATTGCCAACACGGTAAAGATGAATGGGGTGAGTGAGGATTGTATAAGAATGAGATTTTTTCCATTCTCATTGAGGGATCGTGCTCGAACATGGCTATCCACCATTACTCCATGTACGTGCAACACATGGGATGAGCTTGCACAAATATTTTTGAACAAGTATTTCCCGTCTTCTAAGACGCTTCAAATAAAGAGCTTGATTACTCAATTCAAGCAAATGCCTCAAGAGAGTTTTTATGAAGCATGGAAAAGGTTTAAGGATATGCTACGCAAGTGTCCACAACATGGCTTCCCGGAGAATCAACAAGTTGGATTTTTCTATCAAGGATTAGTAAATGGTCAAAGAGTGCTTGTTGATGCTTCGGCGGGTGGATCCGTACTTGGTGTGACTCCGGAAAGAACAATAAGGATATTTGATGAGATTGCTACGAATGTTTATCAATGGCCATCGGAGAGGGTAAGTGGATGTAATGGTTTTGAGAATTTTGATCAAGAGCAACAGTTTAGTGTGAAGAGCTTGAACGTTGAGCCAAGTTTAATGGTTTTTGAGAATTTTGAGTAGGCATGTCGCATCACTTATTGCAAACTTAATTCTCGACTCTTGTCTCGAGTTAAGTTTGGGGGGCTAGTGTGTGGTGGACATTGGTGAGTGGTGGACATTCCTCAAGTCATTGGATGCATATGTTTCTCCACAAGAAGATTATTGATGGAAACTACAAGGGTAAGTCCCACCACTTTTGGCAAACTTAAGTCTCAACTTGTTTCGATTTAAGTTTGGGGGAGAGTGTGTGGTGTGACTCACCAATTGTGTGTGATACTTGTAAAATTGACCAAATTTTAAAAATTTTCTCATGAGTTTTGGTATATTTTGGTCCGATTGGTTGTATTGAAGTGTATGATAATCCACATTTTTAATGAAATTGTTGAGCTAATGGTTTTGTCGAGCATGTATGAATGGAATTGGAAGCATGAATTGAGCTCAAAGCTAAAAACTTCTACTACCAAATGCCTATTGAGGGAGTTCACTCTATACTTTACCACTTCTATTAACTTGACATGTTTTGATGTTGATTTGGATTGGTGTGATTAGCATGCTAGTTCATGTGTTATGTTTGTGTGAGGTTTGTTTTCGTAATTTAGAATTTTCTTTTCAATCAAAGATGGGAATGATTGTGAGCTTAATTGTTATGGATGATTTGAATGTGTGTTTCATTATTTTATGATGGTGATTTTTATTCTTGCATGTTATGTATTTTTTGTTGTTTCTTGTTTGTTGTGTCATTATTTTATGTTTTGTGTGTATTTTCATTTCTTGTTTAAGGATTGTTTGGTGGTTTGTTTTGGGATGCTGTGAGTCATTTTTGAATGTGAGTGATGACATGTTGTGGTGATAAGTAATGACAAGATATGATTAAGAATCTCTACAATTTCAAATTGTGACATGTTTTAATTAACTTGTTCAATTTTGATATGAATGTGGTGAAATAAATTCCTTAAAGTCTAAGCATAACCTTGTGAATATTTGAGCCTTAACCGTGCATACATGGTATTTTTCCTTCAAGAGTGGATTGGTTGTGTTTGATAAGCTAGAACTTGCTCAAGGACTATAGGAATGAACTCGATTAGTAGAGGTTAATGACATGATCTAAGGTCATCCTTGTTATAAAAAGTCATTGTCATATATTTCCCTACCATGAACATCATTCCTAGTTAGCCACTTTGAGCCTTTAAGCCTTTTTCTTATGAATTTAGCATATTACAAGCCTTAATTACCCACATGAGCCTTATATATTCACCTTTTGTGTGAGTGATTGAGGAGATGGTAACTAGAAATGTTTGATAAGGAAGAAAGACAAGAAAGAAAATGGTAAACAAGTAAGAAATGATGAAAAAGAGCACAAGAAAGAATGGACATGCAACCTTAAAACAAGAAAATGAGCAAAGCAACAACATGCTCAAGAAATCAAAAAATTCAAAGAAATGAAGCATGAATCAAAAGAAGCACAATTCAAGGAAAGCTAATGAATAGTGCTTGAGATTTGCAAAGATAAGAAAGGAAGAAGGAAAAATGAAGAAGTTGAGGAAGTGGATCATCTCTTTGATTACTTACACTTGTTTAGTCACTATTTCTTATATTCTTCCTACCCTACCAAAGAGTCTATCATTACATCCTAATAAAAGACCTTATTGATCATTAATTTAAACTTTGGTGGTTTGTGAATCTAGTCCACGAGCAAGCTTATAGCGAGGCGAGCCAATCGATTGTTGAGTATTTTTTTACCACTTTAAAGAGTGTTGAGTGATATTTATAACCTATGTGAGGTTTGGACTAAAAGGGACTATATTACACTATTATTCTCTTTGAATTGAACTTGTTAATATTTTTTGCATGTCATGAGTTTAATGTTGTAGGATGACTTGCATACTTTGTAGTTCTTTTTATTATTGATGTGTTATTACTTATGTTCTTTTAGTCTTTTTCTAGGTGAAAATCTCACCCCTTGGTTTGTCATTTTCGTTGTTCGGGGACGCACAACGCTTTAAGTTTGAGGGTGTGATGAATGATATTTTTATCTAAATTTTAGTATCTTTTTGCGTTTATTTTCTATTAGTTTATCCGTATTTATGTATATTTTGGTAGTGTTATGTGTTTTTATGTGTGAGAATGAGCTTAAATGTATGTAAAACAGGTAAAAATGGAGCAAAAATAGAGAAGGGATATAAAACGGAAGAAGAAAAATAGGGAACAGCTACACGAGCAGTGTCCAGTACACGGCCCTGTAAGAGTTGGCCATGTACTGGCATCAGAAAATACTACACGCCCAGGTCATGGGCGAGTTCCGTGCACGGGCCGTGCTGTGCGCAACTACACGCCCCGTGTACCGCGCACCGGCCTGTAAGAATATGTCGTGCGTGGACGTCAGAAATCACAACACTGCCACCCCTGTGGCCGTGTGCCACGCACGAGTCGTGCAATGTTCGAAGCTCGCCGTTGTTGACCAGAAGCCCTAAACACGACTCGGGCCATGTACTGAACTCGAGCCGTGTAGGTGCTAAAAGAAGATCTCCAAGGGTATAAATACCACTCCATTCAACATTTGTAGATATGAGATCCGAAATTCACAGCTGTACACACACATCACACACAATTCTCTACATTTCACACCATCATCTTTATCCTTTCTCCATCCATATCATCTACCTACATCCCACCATCAAAACCTTCATCCAACTGAGGAAAAGAAGCAAGGAAGAGAGGAGAATTGCAAGGGAAGGTAGAAGATCACCATTGGAGGCATCTAAGGGAGTTTTTATCCAACTTTTGTATTGAAACCTTATTGTTCATCATGTTTTGTAAGGATCTTAATGTCTGTTGATTTCCTTTTGAATATGGTAGATTAATCTCCCTTATGGATTAGCAACATGAGAGTTATTGAATAATTTTTGGATTTGTGTATTTAAATTCATATGTTGATTGGGTAAATGGATTTTCTATCATTGATATTTGAGATCTTGATGTTTATGATGATTTGTGTGTTTAGTTGTTCTAAATTTGTGATTAGATTGAGAAATCAATTATGTGCTTAGGATAATTGAGTGAATCATTTCATCAAACACTTCATGTGCATTATAAATTGCAAAGAGATTGAGAAATCCTTTAGAATTTAAAACTCTTTGATAGAACATGTGATTGGTTTGATCGAGAGGTTGATTAATTGTGTGAAGGGACTCTCATTTCAATCTTAGTACCTAGTTGGAATTGTTTGAGTGAGAACCAATCTGTTGATCTAATTGAGATTCATATCCTAACCATCTCGAGAGGGAGTTTAGGTGAACTTAGTGGTGGCCCTTAGTCTTATACCCATGATTCATGAGAATTTGATGCATGTATCTAAGAATTTCCACTTCTTAATTGTTGTTAATCTCACTTTTACTTAATTGGAAAACCACCCTTCACTTATCTATCTTGTTTGCTAATCATTGCTTGCTTGCTTTGGTTATTGTTATTTACTTGTTTCACAACCAACCCTTTGATGATTCGTCTCTATAAAATTACAAGAAACGTGAGATCGCTTAAGCACTAGTACTTACATCCCTGTGGGTCGATAAATTGTTGAATTGGTCATCCCAACTACAAAATGGCTAATCATGTACCAATAAAATACTTATTCCGTCCCGAACTGATTGAATATACCAAAATAATTGTATTTTAATCGATGTATATTATCACACAGTGTACATGAAAGGAAACTCCTCATTTACTTAGTAGTAATAATTTTAATGAAGAGTTATAATAAGTGATAATTAAGTAAATAAAATAAAATAGTCTTAATAAATTCATGCAAGTGTTGCTCTATTTTTTTTAAATTGATCAAATTAATAAAAAAATTTTATTTAGTTTGTAATAGTAAAATAAAAAATATTAAATTTTTTTTAAAATATGGATAATTTTTTGATATTTTCTATATATCGTCGATATTTATCTATATTTTAGCGATATTTCCTCGATATATCTCGACATCTGAAAAAATTTGAACTGTGACAAACCGATATCGATATTGTTATCGATATTTCCCGATATATCCTTGACATCAGAAAATATATATCTTTTTCTCCAATATCGATATCGGCACTCTCCAAATACGGATATATCGTAGAAATATCGTGGATATTTTTGAAAATTTAAAACCTTGCATTTAGGTTTAGCCAAGTGGTTTAACAGCAGCGTCGTGCCCCTTTTCTCTGCAGTTTTCTTTCTACGCTTCTGTCTTTAGTATCTTTCTCTCTTTTCGCCCGATCAAGGATTGTGTAGGCCTCGGTGACTTGACGTATCCCTCTGCCTCCTACGAAGAGAGGGCTTTTCATTTTTTTCTTCTATTATTCATCAACGTTTATGAAAATTGGGGTATAATTATTTCTTGTGCATTTGTGATTAAGGAAATTTTCAATATTCTATGAAAATTTTTAAGTGAATAGATGGTTTTCTCATTTCTGGAACACACGGTACAACAACTCAGTTTCGGTGTTTGAATGTTATATATATATATATATATATATATATATATATATATATATATATATATATATATATATATATATATATATATATATATATATATATATATATATATATATATATATATATATATAACTGGCGGTTTCAGATTCTATCCATTTTTCGGGCTCGACCGGTTATTCCCGATCTAAAGAGAGGGCCGCCCTGAGATTATGGGGCCCTTGGTGAAATCATAAAATGGGCCCCAAAACAGTATGTTTCAATCACTAAAATCTTAAAAACTTTTATTATCTGTCAAATTAAACAACTCACAACAAATATAATACACCATCTTTGTACCAAAAATGTCTAGAAAGTCAATTTTTAGGAAATTTGCGATTATTTTATGTTATAGAACCTTTCTCCACCAATATGACTCTAGGTTTTATCAATATTATCCCAAACTCTTGGATCATATATATATCACGCACAATTTTATTTTCTAAAACATTTTCATGTTTCTCAATTTTATTATAAATTTCTTCATAATCTCTTTCGTTGTTTATAAATCACTCTCATTTAAGTTATTTTAATTCTCAACTAAATATATTTTATACATTTTTCTCATTTAAATCATTATTATTCTGAACTCCATGAGTAATTCATCCCATTCTCTCATTCTTCTTGCTCATTTCCATTTAATCCTACTTTTTTGTTTCGAAGAATCCATTTTTATAAATTTATTAAGAACAAATGAGAATTAGTCTCTTTTTCAAGTTTTTTTCATTTCTTTATTTTTTTTACTCACTAATGCATAAGAAAACATGATTATAATACAAATTATAAAAGTAAAAATACATTTGAGTAAGTAACACTAAAAAACTATAAAATCTAATTGGTAGGCAATCAAATAAATTATGTACGAATTAGCATTTCCCCAAGTACACTTATAAAATAAAATAAAATAAATGAAAGAGAAAAAATTCCACAGCAACATCATCAAAATTCATTCTCCTCTTTAACCAGTTCCTTTACTGTTTGTTTTATAGCTTCACAATTTTTTTTTAAATTATAACCCATTATATCTTGATTAAATATGAAAATTCTTAATTTGGAGATTCAAATAGATTATATACTATTCAATCTTCCAAAATACAATATATAAAATAATAAAAGGAAGGAAAAATCCAAGAAAACATGGTAATATATTAAAAAAATTATAACTCATTCTATCTTGATTAAATTTGAAAATTGTTAATTTGGAGATTCAAATAGATTATATACAATTCAAATCTTCCAAAAGACAACCTATAATAAAATAATAAAAGGAAGAAAAATATCCAAGAAAACATGGTAATATATTAAAAATTTACCTATAAATCTTAGGTTGTTGTGTAGTAAGCTCCTTGAGAAATTTTTTTTTTGAAAAGACTCAAAAAAATTGAAAAAAGTACGTGATTATTGTGGATTGTAGAATATAAAAAAAATTAAAAAATGTACGTGATTATTGTGGATTGTAGAATATATAAATTTATTGATGCAGCTTTTTAACGTGATTTATAGGCCAATAATCTTAGATAAAGTTAAAGTCCAACCAATTTATTAAAGATGACTGAATTTACAAAAAAAAAAAGTAGTATATTTAAGAGGTAATTATAAAATTTTTGGGGCCCCCAAAATTTGGAGGCCCATGACGAGAGCCCATCGAGACAACTCTCAGGGTCGGCCCTGTTTAAAGAGAAAAGGTTTTTGAGTGTTTCCGGTCCAACCGGTTGAATCAGCCGATCCGATCCGATTTTAATAACCAATCAATGATCAAATTAGGGGTATTTAAGTTAATTTAATAGAAAGTTGTCATTTTGATTTTTTTAGCCAAAGGGATTCTCGATTTTGTGAGATGTGAAATGGGCAATAGGCTATATTTCCTCAAAAAATATTATAAAATAGAAAAATTACTAAAAAAGACAAATCTTTGTTAATTAAATATCATACCATTTGATATAAAAATTTGCTATTTTGAAGAAAAAAATTCTCATTTAAACATTAATTTCCTTAATATTTCAATCGACCATTTCAATAAAAAAATAATACTCTAATAAATTGTATAAATTTAATAATTTTACACACATGCAAGGGCGAATTTATCAAAGGGCAGTCATGCGCTTTAGCCCATTATATTATATGTAAATAATTTATTTTTTTAAATTTAGTCCAATCCAAAAATATTTTAAATATATTCAAAGAAAGCTCAAAAAATAAATATATTTTCTCATATTATATATTGAGCTCATTACAATAAATATTAAAATTAGACCGGTTTTCAATTCACCTCTAATTGAGAAGAAATTTGCTGGATATATATATATATATATATATATATATATATATATATATATATATATATATATATATATATATATATATATATATATATATATATATACTTTAACTCATCCCATTGTGAATTTTTAAATCCACCATGCACACCTGGATGCATAAATAGTGGTAGATCGGGTACAAGTGAGTATAATTGTACCCCAAAATCCCCCTCCCACACCCACCCACCCAAAAAATAAAATAAAATTATATACGTATAAATATTTGTATATAAATAAATTTGTTCCCCCAAATTATTAACTTCAACCCAAATTTATATTCAATTCATTACTATTTTTAACACAAATTTATACTCAATTCATTACTATTTTTATAAATTTATACTATAAATTAATGATAATAATACTCTCTCCGTCCCGTTGTAAAAGGAGTTTTTTTTTTGCATGTAGATTAAGAAGTATTAATATTTAATGTGTAGTGGGTTGTTGTAATAGTTGAAGTGTGGGTCTCATATTTTAATTGTATTAGAGAGAATGTGTGAATCTCATGTGTGTAAAAAAGAAAAAGAATCCATTTGGATGGGACAACCAAAATGAAAAATAGACTCTCTTTGAATAGGAAGGAGGGAGTATCTTAAATTGTATTTTACAAATGAAAAATTAGACGGTGTCAATATTAATTATTATTTTGAAGGGTTCATTTATTTATTGTACTCCCTCCGTTCGGTTCTAAGGTATCCATTTATTTTTTGCACGTAGATTAAGGAGTATTATTATATGTAAAATGGGTAGTTGTATTAGAGGGAAGTGGTGGACAATATTGTGTATTTTTTACTAAATAGAGGAAATTGATACCTTTGAAGCGGACGCCAAAAAAAATAAAATGGATATTTTAGAAGCGGACGGATGGAGTATGATTTTGAATATCAAATACTCTCTTTGTTCCTCTAATTATTTCACTTTTTTTTAATTAGTTTCAACACTTATATACGTTTCAAAAAATTGTTAAAAAAACACATCTCAATAATTTTAATTTTTTACACACGTCTCAACAACTTTATAGATATTTTTTTATTAAATACTCACTTTTTACAAGCATCCAACAACTTTATGCATTTTTAAATATTAAAAAAATAATAATAATCACTTCATACAAAAATACTTGTAATACTTATCGCAATGGAGAGAGTAGAATTTTTATAATTATATATCATACCTTTATAAAAATTTCTGGATACAGCACTTTGCCCGAAAGACCTACTCTGCTAAAATTGCCTAAGAAAGTACCCTTTTTTTCATTCTTCCTCTGTGGAGAATCAAGATTGCAGCAAAAGACAACCAATAGCAATTATTCATTTATTTATTTATTTTAGGGAGGGTGGTCTGTTTTATAAGGGAATATAGTTGTCATTTACGCAAATATAGGTATCCCAATATAAAAGCAAAATATATATATATATACTCATGAAGTTAAAAATAAAAACTAATTAAATAGAAAGAAAGAAAAATTAGAAGTCAATAATGGGTTCACCAATAGTCAAGTTTCTCTGGAGAGTCCAAGGCAAGTTAAAGAGCTTAGCCATAATAAACTTGAAGATCTTGTTTACATTGATGTTATGTGTTGCACTTGAGAAGAATAGTGTTGCTTTCATAGCCCTTGCATACGCTCGTGCCTGCAAAATTACACGTGTGCCAAATTTATATTTCCAAACTTGGACTGCCTAGCTCTAATCACGATATAATTATATAATGATATGGAATCAAATTGTCCTAAACCCTACCGAACACATTATTACCAACAGAGGGGGACGTACGAAGGGGGTAGGGGGGCACTAGTCCCCTGAACTCCTAAAAATTACTAGTATACATATAGAAATTTTCTTAAAATACTTTTATGTCCAAGTGGTGAAGTGATGATGTTTTAGTTTTAAAGGTCTCGTGTTCGATTTATGCAACACTGTTATTTTTTTCCCCTCTTCTATTTATTTTATTTATTTTCCCTCTTCTATTTATTTTATTTATTTTCCCTCTAAATAACATATTTATTTAATAATTTTAATGGCTTTAGTTTCAAAATTGTTACTCTTATATAATACAATTAAAAATACTAAAACATCTTTAGAAAAATGTTAATAAAAGTTGGTAAATAAAATAATTCTTCTTAAAATTTGTAGAACAAAAAACACGAACTATTGTATGAGAAAAATTGGGCCCCCTCGACGGAAATTCTGCGTCCGATTCATGCAGCACTGTTATTTTTTCCCTCTCTTCTATTTTTTTTATTTATTTATTTTCCCTCTAAATAAATATTTATTTAATAATTTTAATGACTTTAGTTTCAAAATTGTTACTCTTACATAATACAATTAAAAATACTAAAATATCTTTAGAAAAATGTTAATAAAAGTTAGTAAATAAAATAATTCTTCTTAAAATTTGTAGAACAAAAAAAACAAAACTATTGTATGAGAAAAATTGGGCCTCCCTCGACGGAAATTCTGCATCCGCCACTGATTACCAACACTAAGTTTCAATCGGGAGCTTTAATTAAAATACCTCAACGAGATCTCTTTCATGCAAAATTTAAAAAATCAAAAAAGTGAACAATTGAATGTTTAATCTATATATTCAGTATAAATTTCTATTTATTATTTAAGAAAATAGGTAATATTTATATGAGATCGTTTTTTAATTGATTATTATTTTTTATTGAAAATATTACTCTCTCCGTCCGCTTGAGAGAGAGTCATTTGCATTTTTGCACGTGGATTAAGGAGTATTATTATTTAATGCGTATTTGGCAATTGTATACTAGTGGGAGTGTGGATCTCATTATTTAATTGTATAAATGAGTGTGTGTAGGTCCCATGTATGTAAAAAGGAAATGGAACTTTTAGGAACGAACGATCAAAATGGAAAAAAAAAACCTTCATTCGAGCAGGTGGAGGGAGTATTAGTTTCATTAAATATGTTATCATCATATATATAAATATAAAATAGTTGTCTGCACCATTATCACTTTTCATTATCAGGACATGTTTTATTAAAATGTTATCACTTCTTATCTGTAAATAATAATTTATTATTATTTTATTTTTCACATAAGAAGTGTGGATAAGAGAGAAAGAGAGGGAGTTAATAATACCGTTAATTAACTCCTGTCTCATTGGATATTTACTACTACGTGGAGGCAGTTGAATGAATGCGTATGACAGAATACGTTTGCGGATTAAGAATTCAGAACAGAACGCAGAACGCATACTCAGAACGCTAAGTGTTTTCTCTCTCGGTTCTGCTCTCCCGAAATCACAACACGTAATTCCACTTTATCATATTTCACAGATTAATAATGTATCGTGGAAATATAATCTACAACCTCGTGTTGTGAGATTTGATCCAGAAGATCACAGTTTACCAAGCGTGAGTACCAATCGGTTCGTACAGACGATCATACGATTTCTTCCGCTGCAACGAAAACTCTTTGGTGAGAGGTATGATTTCTCCCTATGCATGAACGTGAGTTTTCCAACATTATCTATCTATATAATTCATGGAAAATGGTAAATGATAAATTAAGTATTACTCCCTCTGTCTCATTTATGTTTGTGCCCCCTCTCAATACAGAGATTAAGAAAAGTGATAAATTTTAGAGATATAATGATATTTTTTTATAATAAATAAATAATAAAGTGTATTAAATGTATTAGGTATGTGTGATTTTTTTATAAATAAAGTATATCATTTGAGATGAAACGGGGAGAATTTTTTTTTATTTTTTTATTGTTTTTGCATAGATATTATTTGGGCATGAAGAGGAAAAAACAAAGTTCATGGTGAAAGTCTAACAGAGTTACAGTTTAGCACGCAAAGTCTTTGGATTAATCCTCCGTTTTCCACACGTTTCTTCCCTTGTTCAACAATGGTTTATAATGGACTAGTCAAAAGAAAGACACCCAACAAAAAAAAATTATTCTTTTGAGATTTCAAACTGTGAAAGGATTTAGACGTTTGACTGATACTCTCTCCGTCCTATAAATAAATTCACACTTTCTATTTTTATCCGTCTCATAAATAAGTTCACACCCCCAAATAAGGAAATACACACAAATCAATAACCCCACAACATACTTTGATTTCAAAATTGTCACCCCTTTACAACTTGTGGAAAACAGACAATTTTGTGTGGATTCGTGACATTTCGTGGGTACGAGACTAAGAATGCCACCTACCCTATGGATAATCCTGATGGGATCCCATTGTTATCATTATCGCCACGTCATTTAAATTTACATGTATCAAGAAAAATTACTTCTCATGCATTTTCATCCTATCTTCAAATTTTAATCCTAATTAACCGTGTCATGCTATTACATCCTTATAGAGATGGATGATTACATCTTGAGGTTTATTGGAGTTAATAAATTAAAAATATTAGTGCATGCCCCGTTTATTCGGACACAGATATCAAGTAATGCTCCCTCCTTTCACTATGGGGTCTTTTGCATTTTTACATGAATTAAAGAGTATTACTCCCTCCATCCGCTTCTAAGGTATTCATTTTATTATTTTTTGTGTCTGTTTCAAATGTATCTATTTTTCCTATTTATTTAGTAAAAAAGTACATAATATGGCCCACCACTTCCCTCTAATACAACTATCAACTTTACATATAATAATACTTCTTAATCCACGTGCAAAAAACAAATGGATACCTTAGAACCGGACGGAGGAAATATTATTTAATATGTAGTGTTTAATTGTATTAGTGGGAGTATGAGCTTCATATTTTAATTGTTAGTCTGGTGTAAAAAAAATTAGACTTTTTGGATAGGACGCCCAAAATGAAAAAATACCCTCTTTGAATGGGACGAAGAGAGTATTGATTTTTTAAGATAAAATATGGATAGGTCGGCAGTTTAAACAATAAAATAAATAAAATTGTTAGAATGAAAAATTAAATTTTAAAAAATAAATAAAGTTGTTGGAATTGAAAAATAAAATGTAAAAAGTATGTAGAATGTATAGTGTATTTTCACTATCAATAAAATATGCAGGTTTTGTGTGAAACCGTTTCACAGTGATATCATTTTACGCTTTCGTAATTAGTTATCACTTTCGCTGTAAATTGTTACCACTTCTTCAATTATTATACTATAAAGTGTTCATGAAATAGCGTTATCATTTTTCAATAGTTGAGTTTTACTTGTCATTGTAAAAGTTATCACTTTTTATTCGTATCACATAAGTCATTACGTGACTTCCTATTTATATCTTAGAATATTCTCTTATGAAACAAATATATATATAAGACGGATTATGAGACAGATCGATCCATTATTAAAGTATAATTATTACATAAATGTGAAACGAATATAGCAAAACAGATTATGAAGCGGATCGATCAATTGTTAATGTATAATTGTTACATAAGTAATACTATATGCTTATTGATAATTAAATTAAAATATAATAACAGTAGATCATTCTATAACATATAAAAGTACTATATCTTAATTCTTTATTTATAGAGTATATTTTTAAAAAATACACTTATTACAGGCATTTAGCATAAATAATACTACCTTTTACAGTGCTTGATAATACATAATATTATGTAAAGGGGCCCAATAAAAATGCTTGGCCCTGTAGAAAATCATTGTTGCCCTTTACATTATTAAATCCTATTTGGGCGCAGTATTAATTGTATGAATTGAACCGTACATTTAGATTTACCTATAAATTTACCCATTTGCCCTCAAAATCAATGAATCAAATTGGTTATTTACTGATAACCCATAATTAATGTCAGATTAGTTCTGACCGCCACCGCCAGCACGCAGCTCGTCCGCCAATCGCCGCCTCCAGTCCGGTCAGATTGGTGATAGGGGAGTATCTCTCTTAGTTCTTTTGTTTCCGAAAATAATTTTCAGGTTTGTTTTGTCATTTTTTTGGATAGGGGAGTGTATCGTTTACTGATCTGTTCTTGTTATATCTTTGTGATACCCTGAGGTGGTTGGTCCTCCTTTGTGATGCTCTAAGGCGACTGGTCCTCATTTATGCTTGTGATTTATATGCTATAAAATTAGGGATTTTTTATGATTTGTGGCCTGGATTGGTCAATTTCTATGTATCTCTAGTTTTTATTTTCTTGAAATTGTGAGTTCTCTATCTGTGTGATATCCTGGTTTACTTTCGCTGCTAATTTGATTTTCTGTAATTTATTGCTCTTTTTGCTATGTGTGTGAATTGAGTTCGTTTTTAGGCCCTAAGATAACATTAGCTCACATGTGTGTGTGATTGTCACATGTGTGTGTGATTGTGTTGTTTCTTGAATCTGTGTGAGTCGATTCACTCAACTTTAAGTACCTATGGCTTCTCTAATGCATTTGGGCAAGGAGACTTCAATATCTGAAAACAGAAGATGAAGTATGAGAGGGTGTTCAAAGCTGTGAATGACACTTATGATTAAGAGATAATTTTGTGTGAATTATTTGGTGCCTTTTAAATTCTTGTGTGTTTTTTAATTAGCTAGTTAATTCTGCATGTGATTAGAAAATTTATTTTTCTATCTTGTTTCACTTTGAATCTATGTGCTTCTTTGCGAATTTGTGTTTTCTTTGTGTGGAAACTTGTTAAAAATGTGTTTTCTATGTTTTGTGCTTGTTTATGTGTTAAACTTGCTTTGTTTTAGGCTGCTCCTAGTGAAGTGGAGTATTTGCATATATGTTATCTTTATGCTTTTGTGCCTAGTCTACATGCTTATTTATTTCTCTTAGTGAGGTGGAGCATGTTGTGTGCATTCGAATGTGATGTAACATTTGATTGTTGAGTACTGTGTGTGCTTCTGTGTGAAGTTTCTATGTGACTTTAAATGATATAGCTTGTGTGTCTATGTGACTTTTAAATGTTATAACTTGTGTGTCTATGTGACAAGACTATGTGTCTTTAGAATTGTGTATTCTATTCTGTGTGATAAATGTTATGAATTGTGTAATCATGTTAGCTTTGTGCTTGCTTTATTTGTTTCTGTGTGAACTGTTCGTGTGTCAAGAGAACTGTGAGTTCTAATCTATGTGATTACATGACTATGTGAACTTTGTGCTTTCTTGAGAGCTTTGTGCTTTGTTCTTTCATCTTTGTGATAATGTGTGAACTTTTGTGACTGTGTGTTGATATTTCGTTTGACCAACTTTGTGTTTGTCAAATTTTCTGGATCTTACATCTAACTTTGTGTTTTTCGTTTTGCAGATATCTAGGAAAAATGTGTGATGATGAATTCCTAAATGAACACGAAGGTGGATGATTTGGTACAAGGTGGAGATTTGTTGGGCCCGTTGGGCCAACATTGTTGGTCTTCACTTCTCAAAGTTTTGCGCTTGGCCCATAGCTTACACTTTGGGCCCTTATCTTCCCCAATTCGTGAACCTTTACGGGTGTGGCTGCAGAATACTCTTCGTGAGTTTGAATAGGAATCTGAGCACCTCCGTTCAGCCACCACCTCTGGCGACGTGTTCCGACGTAGCTCCGACGACAAGGGCGATCGCATATACCCAACACAGAACACCACCCGCCACCCATAATGCCCAATCCGACCCATCTTCTTTTGGCACCACCAAGCAGCTCGACTTCGCCACCCACCACTCCATCGCCGACGACAACGTTAACGCGGTCCCTTGCTCCTTACATGATGTTAAAATTAAGGGTGGTGGTGTTTGTCAGCCAAATTAAAGATGTCATCCCCAATCCCAAACTCTAGCATTCTAGCCACGTTTTAGCCTCCAATCTTAGCTGTGGAATCTGATACTCCTTCAAACTACTAGTACACCACAAATCTGATTCTACTATTCCCATTTTTAATCTCATTTGCACACCAATTTCTTTTACAATCCACCAATTTAATTTAATTTCGCGCATTGGATTACTTGCAGCCCATGGATACGCAGCGTTCAACCTCAAAAACCACAACCTTACATCTAGGTACTCCGATAATTCTCGATCTTTCTCATCTTCCCATTTATAATTTATCGTAAATCCAACCGTTCGTTCCAGCAGCTCCTTCGGATCCACTATCAAACCATTTTCTTGCTTTTCTCTATTTCACTCAAGGAAAAAAAAGGAAAGAAACGAGATCCGAAGAGCATAAGCGGCGCGAGTAGCTCCACCAACGGCGGCCGTGATGTGAGGCGAGTGCGGGGAGGATGGAGATGGTGGGTAGTCCATGTACCTTCCGACAGAGACGACGATGATGCCGCTGTCAGATCTGGCGAATGTACTTGGATCAGATCTTCGCCCCTCCTCTCCAATTGACCCCTTTCACCCTTTAACGTCTATTGAAATTCCATAAATTCGATTGTATTCTTCAATCTATCACGTGATTCATTTGGGTGGAGTGTGATTGTATGATTTTCGAAAGTGGATTTGATCGAGTGAAATGGTTTTTGCTGATTTAGGGATTTTGGGAGAAGGAAAGTTTGAAGGAATGTGAATCTGTATGATTGTATCTCAAATCAGTTCATCCCTAGTTGAACTAACGGGCACGTGAGCGGCACATGATTGTTCCGTTAAAATATTTGACGGAAGTTCAAGAAATAAGCAACGAGACTAAAAATGTAGTGTAAAGGACCAAAATTGAAATCGCACTTCTTGTATGGGACCAAAAGTGCATTTTTCCATTAAATTATTATATCATTCAACTCACTACACATTAAAATACTATATTTCTTAATTTCCGTGCAAACAATAAATGTAATTATTTTCATGGATGGAAGAAGTATTTTTTAGTATTAAATAAATTAATACATTGTAAAATATATTACTATGTGTTTGGAGGGGAACAATTTTGAAATTAAAGAGTGGTTATTTGATTGAGTTGAATATTTCTTTTTTCAAAACTATAGTTTTGCACCAATAAATAAGAAGTATGAATTTTTTTTATATAACGGGAGGAGTATTAAATAATAAAACAAAAACAATACAACAAACAAAATATTAGGAAGCAAAACACTTGTAAAATTAATTGAGACTACAGGTGAGATTAGCATTGTTATGAAAATTTTAATCTTATGTTGTCGAGTATGTTATTATTTCAGGATGCATAATTGTAAAATTACTAGTCAGATAGATTGATTACCTGAGTGATGACAGCCCATTGAATATCTGGTGGAAGTTGAGCAAAATCATCAAACTTCGTCCCTATTAATATTGGAATTGCACTCTATGCACAATAAAGTATGGAACTATGTCACCATCAATTATTAGTGGAGTAAAATATAAACAAACAATGCCATCCAACCACTATTATTCAATGGATAAATTCATCCCATTGAATAATGCTCCCTCTTTACACTTTTCCTTTAAATTCATCCAAATATTTGGGTATGTTTCTTCGTTAAATTATTTAAAATACTCAATCTTTTATACATATTTCAATAACTTCATGTATCTTTATATATATAAAATATTTTTTCTAAATTAAAAATATTTTTTCTTAATCTAAATTTTGTACGTGCAGTAATTACCCATAAAAGGATTTCAATGTTCTACAAATTACACAGTCATTGGGTCATCAAAAAAAGTGTTTTAAGGGGACACTTTTGAATCAGTGAAATATTTGAAATTGCAACTTTAGAGTAGATCAGAGGAGGATGAAAGCAAAAGGGGTTGGTTCCATGAATTAACAAATGTTCATACTTTTTCAAAAGCAGCACACAGAATTTGTAAAAAAGTGATGGGTAAACAACTCAAGGTACCTGATTCCATTTTCTTGCTTCACTGTACCATCCAATGATACTGCAAATTTCAGAACAGGGTTCATCAGATTGGGAAGAAGATAGGGTGAAGGTGAGATGAAGATTTGAATATATAATAGTACCTATTTAGAGTACATCTACTGGTAAGATCAAACATGAACAAAATTGCAACAGCATCTTTGCAAGCAATTGGGACTTGGTCCATTGACCTGCTATCACCTGCAAATTTCCATAATTAGTGCCTTATTCAAGAATTGATTGCAACAGTTCACCTAAAATTGACTGAAAACACACACATACCTCCAACATCCCATATCCTAAAACCAATCCTTGCACCTTTGATACGCAGCGTTTTGTCCATTAGGTTTACCCCTTTCATCTGCAAGCTTCTCTTTTCTTCTTCATCTCCCACATACTTTATCTGCTTCCAAAAATGTAAAATTAATTATGAATGATTACAAATTAGAAGACTAGAGTAATTTAATGAGAGGAAGAATTAGATTAAGATTCATAATCATCACCACAAAAGTGGTTTTCCCAATCTCGCAATCGCCCAATATGCTGATCTTCAAGGAGACTAAATCTGAGTCGCTGTCATATCCGCTGCTAGACGACGCCGTTGCGCCGTTCTCACAGCCGGATTCCGTATCCTCCATCGGAGAAGAAGAAGAAGAAGAATTTCTTCGAGGGGAGAGTCTCCTGTAGCGAGTATTAGGCATCCTGACTGAGCAAACGAGAATCCTCTCCCAAATAAAACGGAAGAAACGGCGGAATACGGTGACTTTCTCTACGATGCTCCACCGGATGTTGACGTGGACGATTTTCCGGCAGACCTGAGAGAGTTTTCCGGTGGAGTCGTTGAACTTCTGAGTAGCCATGATGTGTGATGTGTGTGCAAACTTCTTATGAATTCATGGGTTGTAATTTGGTAGAGAGGCGAGGAGAGGGAGGATGAAAAGGTGAGAGGGGAGAGAGTAAGGCGTGGTGGTTCCCTTCTCTTAATTAGTTAACGATTACACCACATGTAATGATAGTTAATGGGTGGGTGTGGGAGTGGAGTTGGGGGTAGGGGTAGGGGTAGGGCTAGCCGGCTAGGGGTGGGGGGCGGACGATGAGTTTGGGTAGGGAGGGGGTTGGGGGTAGGGGTGGCTGCTTTGCGGCTTTAGGGGATGGGGGTAGTAGGGGAGATTTGGGGGTGGGTCGGTTTTTGACGGGCCGGACAACAAAAGGCAAAAACAAAAGACTACAGTCCAATTTGCCGGCATCTATGTTTCTAACGAATTTGTGGATATATGATCCATAATTTTTATAGAAACCATGGATCTTTTATTGGCAAAAACTAGTGTGTCAAGAGGAAACACTGTATCCCCACGGGAACAAACTCTCTCCCTACATATTTTATTTAACTCTCTCTATTATTAAATGTTTAAATTGTAAAGGAATATGATGTCTCAGGGCACAAAAATCTCACTCTTTTTTACTCCCTCCGTTCCAACTTAAGAGTCTCATTTGCTTTTGGGCACGTGGATTAAGGATTATTATTATTTAATTTATAGTGGGTAATTGTATTAGTGGGTGTGGGGGCCCCATGTTTTAATTGTATTAGTGGGTGTGGGTGGGTCTCATTTGTCCAAAAAAGAAAATGGGACTCTTTGGGTGGGACGACCAAAATGGTAAAATGACCCTCTTAGCTTGAGACGGAGGGAGTATTTGAGAAGTACTCCTATTTCTTCTGGATTGATCTTGATAAAAAGTGATAATCTCATTAACAAAAGTGATACTGAATCGATGAAAAATAATAATGGTGCAGTAAATTATTTTATGAATAATTTATAGTTCAGATAAGTAATAATATTTTATAGCGAAAGTGATAGTATTTTATAAGGAAAATGATAATAACTCATAAATTTATAGTTCAGATAAGTGATAATATTTTATAGGAAAGTGATAGTATTTTATAGGAAAAGTGATAATAATTTTACAACAAAGTCTTTGTCTTTCTTCCCCGCCGATTTTAATTTAAGAAAATGGAGTTGCATATTTTTAAGGCCCCGGCTATTAACACCCCCGATTTCACTATACACACCCCAATAATAATATGGATTAAGTTATCCCCAAATAAAAAGACAAGTTTAACCTTACATATATATTATATGTAATAATAAATTAAAGGGTTAACTTGTACTCTTTAATTAATCACATTTTTTATGAATAAAATATATAACTATTTTAATTAATAAAAATTATGACTTATTAAATAAAGAATATTTAAAATACTATAATATAAATATTAAAAATTCATTAAAATTTTTTAACAAGGCGTTACGCAATTCAATTATATGAAATAAATTAAAGGTTAAACTTACCGTGTGTTCATTTTTTTTTTCAGAATTTATTATTATTATAATTATTATGAATTTATTTAAACTACATGGTGTTGCAATGCAGAATTATTAATTTCAAAATTAAAACAATTATTATAATAGAGTTGCTTTAATTTTAAAGCACAATGAATTTTTATGAATTGTTGTATAATTTTTTAATATTTATATTATCTAGATTTATATATTATATTTTAAATATTTAATGTATCTTGATTTTTATTAATTAAGATAGTTATACTTTTTTAATAAATAATTTGTGATTAAATTCTAAAATTTTTAAATTATATATTTTTTTAAAAAAATATTTATGACTAAATTGAGAAAATATAAAAAGAATATGTTTTTAATTGATTAAAAAAATTCGTGATTAAATTAAGAAATGATAGAAAGATCATTTTTTTTATAAAAAATAAGTTCGTAATTTAATTGAAAATTGAGGAAAATATAATGTATTTTAATGCAATTAATCCTAAATTAAAATACATATATATAATCCTTCTCTTGAAATATTTAAGAAGTGAGAAATGATACATATTTATTTTATGAAGTGAAGATTGGAGATTAGGGCTCCAAAAGGGATATTTAGTAATAATGGTAAAATTGTATTTTATGGGGTGTATAAAGTGAAAAATTAGAATTAAATAAAAAAATTAATTTGGGGTGTATTTAGCTATCGGGGTGTGTATAGTGGAAGCGGAGGTATTAATAGTCGGGCCCTATTTTTAATTTATGTGAGTAATTAAGAACCACCTATTTTTCTTTTAACCAATTCGACAAAAAAAATTCATTGAGACCACTTAAAAATGATTTTTTTTATGAGTAGTTTGGTTCAAATTTCAAAATAATTATGATAACAAGAAAGGGTAATGATAATGAGAATAAAATGTTTAAAATAGTTAAAAATAATTTTTCTATAAGTGGTTTGGTTTCGAAATAATTATAATAATAAGAATCATTAACAGAGGGTAATGGTGCTGAGAATTAAATTAAATGTTTAAAATAGTGAGAGAATACATGGAAATAGTAGCAAATTTCATGTCCTCCACCCTGCATCACTATTTTCGTTTTTTTTTATTACAAAATTTTAAAAAATACTCACTCCGTCTCGTGTTAATGTTGACGTTTGCTTTTTGCACAGAAATTAAGAGATATAATATTTTAATGTGTAGTGAGGTGAAAGAAATAATATTTAATGTAAAGTGAGTAGTTGTATTAGTGTTGCTACATGGAAAAATTGATTGTTTTGTGTGGGCCATGATGAGCATTTTCTTTGCACACAAAATTAATCCCCAAGTATTAAAGATATCAATTGCAGTCTAAGCAAGCGACTAAGTTAAATATCGAAACCAAAGGACGACATATTATCAATTTAATTATTAACATAAATTAATTAAGACAATATGGCAATAAGATTTGAGAATTATTAACTAATTAACTAAATTACTAAAAATTAAATAACAATTAAAATAAAATAAACACTAGAAGAATACAAATGTGACTCAAGAATAGAGAATAGGTAGTCCTAGGGTAATCAGGTTTCACTCATTAGTTTCTCTTTCGTATATCAATGTCCAACTCTGCCTTGTGGAATATGGACGCATCACTAAGCAGCATCTACTTTGTAGACACAAGTAAATATGAGTGTATCACTTGTGAATAACCTTAGAGCAAGAGATATAATTTCACCCCCCCTTTCTAGGTACTATCAGTATCAATTATTTTCACTTAGGATATATTGGTACTCTAACTTGATATGACCTCCATTTATAGGAACTATAAAATTAACATTTTTATCATGCTTATTAATCCGAATTCAATTCAATTATAAACATTCATATATGACAGTTCTAATGAAGTTTCGGAGTCCCCTCACTTAGAATCATAACATGGAATCCTGTTCAGCAGTGAACGCTCTCAATCAACAACCAAGATATATATTCAGACTCTATATAACAGTCGAAGATGCACAAAACGATCGTGAATATGAATTAAAAATGCATAATCATATATAAAATAATTTCACAAGTAGTGTTGTACGGAGTATACATACGAAAATTCAATTAATTCATAAAAACATTCAAAACCCTAGATCTACCAAAAAGGGTCTAGCCCATGGTGTTGTAGGAAACACACATGGGGATTGGATAAATCTTACCCATATGTTGAAAAAATAAAAGATAAATTAGGAAAAGATAAAAACCCTTGATATGGGCATCGTCGCGTCTTTCTCCGTCTTGAATCCTCCTCTTGGTTCTTCTCATGATTCAACAGACGAATCTTCACAGTGATGGATGGATGGAGGAAAGGATGTGGATGATGGTTGGGGGTGATCCCCTCTTGTCGGGTGGTGTAGGATGGATGTATTCTCTCTTTGATGTGATATGCATCTCCTTTTATACTTGTAAGCTCTCCTTATGGAACTTTACTGGGCTTTTTCTTGAAAAATATGCACATACACGCACTGGAGGTGTAAAACCTGATAAATCTGATTTTTGTGTCCTTACTCGACCAAACAACTCTTGGTCGAGCAAGATTGGCTTTGGTCGAGTGGAGGTCGAGCGGCATGTTTGTAAGCTGAAACTTCTTCATGTGTCTTGCTCGACTTGCTCGACTATTGCTCGACCAAAATGGTCTTGGTCGAGCAACTCAGTTTTGGTCGAGCAACATTTCGCAGTCTCTCCGTTTTGTACATAACTTTCACATCTAAACTCTTATTTGAGTGATTATTTTGCTCAAGCGATCCTCTCTTACTTAGGATTTTATCCATATAAAGAACTCACAAAAATTCCTACATTTGAAGGTGTAGCAAGTTATGCAAAGTGGCACAATCATGCTAAGTAGGAACAGCTTGCGCGACTTTACCATTTTGATCATAACTTTCTCGCTTTGACTCCGATTGAGGTGTTTCTTACGCCAAAACGATTCTCTCTTCTGTGGCTTTCTAACGATATATTACACTTTTAGTTTTTAGCTCCATATAAATACAAAAAAATTACATAAGTTGGACATTCGTTTTTCAGCATTCCTCTAACTTTGTACTTTTGATCATTTTTCCACCTAAAACATAATAAAACACCTCAAACGCACATTTTTCTCATATATATCAAATATAAGATACTTGTTCTAATATATAATAACAATTTTCATCAAAAAGGTATTAAATTGAACACTCAAACACGCTTATTTTCACTCTCATCAGGCCCAATTTGATAAAAAATTAAATGTAAACCTTGACTTGGGACAACCCAAAATAGAAAACGTAAACCTTAATGCGGGAAGAAGGGACTATACTATTTCCTTTCAAAATTTGTGTGAGTTATGTGAGTTATAAAGGGGTGTGATGGGTGTTTTCTCAACACACAATTAATCCCCAAGTATGAAGGATGTGATTGTAGCTTAATCAAGCGACCAAGTTATATTATCGAACTCAAAGGACTGTTGGTTATCAATTTATTATTATCTAAATTAACTAAAACTATTATTTGGAAATTGGATTGGAGAATTATTATTAAACTAATAAACAAAGTAATGAAATAACAAATAAAATAGAACAATAGAGAAATAACGAGAGTTGCTTAAGTGAAAAGATAGATAGCTCTTCGGGCCATCCAGTTTCATTAATTAATTTCCCTTTTCTATGTCAATGTCCGACTCTACCTTGTGGAATATGGACTCATCATTAAACCATACAAATCTACTCTATAGACACAAGTAAATATGCGTGTAACATGTGTGAATCATCTTGGAGCAAGAACATAATTATATCCCCCCCTTTCTAGGTACTATCAGTATAAATTATTTCCCGTGCACTAAGTACTCTAATCCGATATGATCTCACTTTATAGGTACTATATAATTAACCTCTTTATCATACTTACTAACACGAAGTCAATTCATTTAATAAGTATTTATATAAGATAGTTCTGATGAAGCTTCGGAGTCCCCTCACTTAGAATCATAACATAAAATCCTGCTCAGCAGTGAACAAACTCAATCAATAACCAAAATATGTATTCAGACTCTACATAATAGTTAATGATGCACAAAACAACTCTGAGTATGAATTAATAAAGCATAATCTTATATAAAATAAATCCACAAGTAGTGTTGTACGGAGTATACACACGGAATTCAATTAACTAGATAAAAACCTTCATAACCCTAGAACTACCAAAGCGGTTCTAGCCCATGACGCTTCGAAGAACGTTCATGGTGTTTGGATAGATCTTACCCATAGTCTTGAAATTACAAGAAAGATTAAGTTGCGAAGTAAACCCTAGATGTGGGCGTCGTCGCTTCTCGCTTCGTCTTGAATCTTCACTTGGTTCTCACTTGATTCGCTGCATGAATCTCTCTCTATAGCTCCTGCGGATGGAGTTAAGGTTTGGATGTGGAATCTAACTCTCTTTTTGATGTGATCGGCATCCCTTTTTATACTTGTAAACTCTCCTTACGGACCTTTACTAGACTTTTTCTTAAAAAATATGTCAATTCATGCACAGGAGGGTCGGAATTACCAAAAATAAACTCGCGTGTCCCCACTCGACCAACATAACTTAGGTCGAGCGGCGGTCGAGCAGCCTCCACTACAAAAAAAGTATTTTTTAGCAACCGAATTTAGCAACGGAATTCAATCAGTTGGTAATTACCAATAGATTAGCAACAAAAATGACATTTTTATTTTAGCAACGGAATGCCAACAGATTTATTCTCTATTTTAGCAACGAAATTCAACATGTTGGTAATTACCAACGGATTAGTAAGGGAATCATTATATAAATTACCAAAAAAATTATTAGTAAAGAATTTCCAACGGAATTGATTTTTCATTGCTAAAAATTTACCGACCACCACTTTAGCAACAGAATTTTATTGACGGATTCCGTTGCTAATCCGTTAGTAAGCCAATTTAACAATGGAATTAATGCTTTTAGCAAAGGAATATTTCGTTGTTAAAAAATAGTTTTTTTGTAGTGCTCCCTATTCACTGAAACTCTGTACAAACCCTCGCTCGATCAACTCCACCCTCGCTCGACCAATAAGTGTTGGTTGAGCGGCTTCTCCATGTTGGATTGTATACTAAAAGTCTAGCTTTAGTATGAATAATGTTGTAACAATTTATTTGAAATGAGAATCATATGATCAAATGATTGAGTCTTATAATTTATTTATACGTCGATGCAATAGTCCACTTACTTTATATTGTAGATAATATGTTGTGCGACAACACGCGGAAGATCATATTATCGGTTTCCTTATAAAGTATAAACAGATGCTCACAAACAAGATAGACGAGGACTCTTTATCGAGATGGTTGTAGTGTAGTTTGGTATTAGCTTGTCTTGGCTATAGAATCATTAGGGTACTTGTGTGTATTGAGCAGGACAACTTGAGGTCGTTCGACTTATACTGACTTATAGAAGAACTTGATCTCTGTTATTATGGATGTCCGTATTCTTAATCCCTATACAATAACCTCGATACATAAGGCAGTATGTATCTCTTTGATTTATCAAGGGGTGAGATTTACATGTAATTAAATCAACAAACTCGGTGAGTTGGGAAATAGTGTTATCTCTATGGTGTGCTGTTGATTGTAGAAGGAATTCGTGTTCGTTATAGGTTGATGATGTCCCCTTGAAAAGCTCATAAGGATTATCATGTAAACCCTGCAGGTGAATTTATTCCGGCATGATAATGAGGTTGAGTGGTACTACTCTCGGATGAGATATTAATTAATGGATTTGTCAGTAACTTAATTAATTAATAGACATTGTATATCTTAAACATGAGGAGGCTAACGGGCTCATAATAAGAAGGAGCACATAACGTAATTATGGGATTAGAACGGTAGTGCAGTAATAATATTTTAGTGGTATATATTATTATTATTGGACTTAAGTATAAGCATTGGGCTAAGATTGGATACTTAAGCCCAATGGAGGCCCAACTCTAATTTTTCCTCCTGGTCCCTGCTGTAGCCCATATATAAGTTATCTCAACTGTTCTAACCCTAAGAAGATACGTCTAACACGTGAAGAGGATAGACGGATCAGCAGATTGAGAAGATCTCGAAGATCGTCGCCCACACGACGTCAAGATTGGACTTGGGAATACAGCAGAAGATCAAGAGGTCGTTTGTTGCTGCTATCCATCAATTTCTATGATTTTTATAAAATTTTATAGATCTTTAAACTGGACATGTAATATACTGACGGAAAGTCACGGAAAAGAAGATTGTTTTGGCATATAGATCACTCCAATCAGAGATCGGATGAAAAAGTTATGGCTAAAGCCGTGATGCTGCGCAGTCTGCCGGCGAGAATTCATCTTCTACAACATACCCTGGTGAAAGATAATACGTTTCTTGTTTTCTTGTTTCCGCTGACTGTTAGAAACGTATGTAATCCTAACGGGTCACGTTAACCAAACGATCGAATGCCAACACTCCAGAGGTCGAGCGGCGTCTCGAAACTCGTGTTTTCTGATTTTAAGCACTTTTGACATATTTTCCTGTATAAATATGCTCAAATAGCCTCAATAGCATCTGATTCGTGGATTTCCCATAAGCATCTCGATCTGCCTTGATAATAGCCCAAATCGTACTCAATTTTCACACAAATCAGAGCTCAAAATATTATCACTCTTATCAGGGTGACAATTTTGAAAAGGGGTGGCAATTTTTGAAATTAAACTTTGAAAACACAATTTTTTTAGGTAATAAATAAATTATAAGGTAAGTTATGTGGGTTGTAAAGGGGTGTCAATTTTGAAATTAAAGTGTGTTGTGGAATCTCAATGATTTGTGTGTATTTCTTTATATATAGTGTAAACTTGTTTATGGGACGGACAAAATAGAAAGTGTGAATTTGATTGTGGAACGGAGGGAGTAATATTTTAGTATGTAATCGTAATGAATAGGTTGTGCATTTACCTTTTTTCCTATAATTTAAATTTAAGTGTTGCCAAATTGCAATAATATTATAAAACTTTTTCGGTAATAGTTTACGATTTTGGCTTAGCACGCCTTTGTGTGTTCTTGGCCAGGGATCCACGTTGCCGTGAGTTTTATTCTTCATATTAGCCCTATTCGACAATTCGAACTCTGATTCAATTGATTCTCATCTCATTGTGATCCTCTTCACTCTGTGCATCATAGCTTTTCACTGGACCATTATCTTTTGACATTTATAATTTTTTAAGGGAGGTGTTATTGCCACCCAAAACTTTACTTAGAGAACCAAAAAAATTTAAAATACTATATGAAAATACAATTTTAACCCTATACATTAAATATCTAAAATTCACACACCAATCCCTATATTACTTTTTACACCCAATTCACTCACAACCAATTTTAATTGACGTGTTAATTTGAAAACTCCATCCCTAAAATCATTCTAGAATTCAATGTAATGTTAATAAAATTTAACTCTCAAATTGTAAATTGTTTATTATATTATTAGTATCTTGTAGAAACCCTAATTGTTTATCCACAGATAGAACCAAGCGGTGCTGTAAACAGGGCCAACCCTGAGGTTGTCTCGATGGGCTCTGGCCATGGGCCCCCAAATTTTGGGGGCCTCAAAATTTTTATTACCTCTGTATATTTATACTACTTTTTTTTTGTAAATTCAGTCATCTTTAATCAATCGGTTGAACTTTAACTTTATCTAAGATTATTAGCCCATAAATCACGTCAAAAAGCTGGATCAATAAATTTATATCTTCTACAATAATAACGTACATTTTTCAAGTTTTTTTGATTCTTTTAAAAAAAATTCTCAAGGAGCTTACTACACAACAACCTAAGATTTATAGGTAAATTTTTAATATATTACTATATTTTCTTGGATTTTTTTCTTTCTTTTATTATTTTATTATAGGTTGTATTTTGGAATATTTGAATGGTATATAATCTATTTGAATCTCCAAATTAACAATTTAATCAAGATAGAATGGGTTATAATTTTTTTAAAAACAAACGGTAAAGGAACTGGTTAGAGAGGAGAATGACTTTTCGATGATGTGCTGTGGAATTTTTTCTCTTCCGTTTCTTTTATTTTATTTTATAAGTATACTTTGGGAAATGCTAATTCGTACATAATTTATTTGATTGCCTACCAATTAGATTTTATAGGTTTTTTAGTGCTACTTACTCAAATGTGTTTTTAATTTTATTTTATAAGTATACTTGGGGAAATGCTAATTCGTACATAATTTATTTGATTGCCTACCAATTAGATTTTATAGGTTTTTTAGTGCTACTTACTCAAATCTGTTTTTAATTTTATTTTATAAGTATACTTGGGGAAATGCTAATTCGTACATAATTTATTTGATTGCCTACCAATTAGATTTTATAGGTTTTTTAGTGTTACTTACTCAAATGTGTTTTTAATTTTATAATTTGTATTATAATCATGTTTTCTTATGCATTAGTGAGTAAAAAAATAAAGAAATGAAAAAAACTTGAAAAATAGACTAATTCTCATTTGCTCTTAATAAATTTATAAAAATGGATTCTTCGAAATAAAAAAGTAGGATTAAATGGAAATGAGCAAGAAGAATGAGGGAATGGGATGAATTACTCAGGGAGTTGAGAATAATAATGATTTAAATGAGAAAAAAAGTATAAAATATATTTAGTTGAGAATTAAAATAACTTAAATGAGAGTGATTTATAAACAACGAAAGAGATTATGAAGAAATTTATAATAAAATTGAGAAACATGAAAATGTTTTAGAAAATAAAATTGTGTGTGATATATATATGATCCAATAGTTTGGGATAATATTGATAAAACCTAGAGTCATATTGGTGGAGAAAGGTTATATAACATAAAATAATCGCAAATTTCAAAAAAATTGACTTTCTAGACATTTTTGGTATAAAGATGGTGTATTATTTTTGTTGTGAGTTGTTTAAGTTGGCAAATAATAAAAGTTTTTAAGATCTTAGTGATTGAAACATGCTGTTTTGGGGGCCCATTTTATGATTTCGCCAAGGGCTCCCATAATCTCAGGGCCGGCCATGGCTGCAAATGTAATGAACTCTATTTGTCAAAGAAAAGAACACAAGATTCAATATGAAATAGGCAATTTATTAAAGAATACCTTATAAATGAATGTAGTGCATCTTGTATTTATATATATTTATTATGTGAATAAATTCATTAATCTGTGTTATACCGAAAAAGTTGAGAAGCAGTAGAAAGGCGGTGTAGATGGCGGTGCAAACAACATAAAATTGATGAAAATAATTAATAAAAGTCGAGAATTAAATTCACCAACGTCGAGATGGGATCTAATCTAGATTTGAGATTTGATAAAAAAGAGATGACTCCATGAAAGGGTTCTAAGTTGATGAAGAACAATAATTGTTGCTCGAAAATTTTGGATGATGTGTGTTAAGGTGTGAGTTAGGTGGGTTGGATTGGGTGTATAGAGCAATTTAAGTGATGAGAATATGAATTTTAAATGTTTAATGTATAGGATTAAAATTGTATTTTCATGTAGTATTTAAAAAATTATCGGGTGTCCTAAATAAAGTTTCGGGTGGCAATAGCGTCACTCCAAATGAATTTAAATTTTGCAATATTCCAACAACATCCATGGAGTTTTAATATAAAAACAGTTAAGTATAAAACTACACAGATAAGCACAAAACATATATAAATCAATAAACAAGTGATCTAAACAAAAGTGTAAAATGCCCATGTTAATCAAAGGCAAAGGATGACAAACGGGAGTAGACTCTTCTAGTAAAGTGAAGAACTACAATACAAAATGGCTCTAAATATAAACACGAAAAGGGAAACTAGGGAAATAATAGTACCTAGAAAATTCTAGTTTATTCTGAGAAGATAATCCACCCACTTATAACATCTATAAATAGGTCACGTTGGATTGTGAGGGAGTGAAAGAGAGTGAGTGATACATATTGAAGGGTGTGTGAGACAGTGAGAGTGTATATGTTATCAATAAAAATATTTTCTTTCTCATTTTAGATTATTGCCATTATTAAAATGTTGGATGGTCAATCTTAGTACCGCTATAGCCTATAGATCTTACTATTTACTATTCTTTATGAAGGATGAATATTTTTTTTTTTAAAAATTTATTATCATTGATAAATATTAGTTGTTAGTCTAGTTAGTAGTCTCTTCTCCAAGCCTCCTAATAATATGTGAGTGTAACAATCAACCTCTATCACTAAGAAAACTAATTTTTAACACTAAAATTTATCAATTAAATCTAAATTTTAATACTAAAATTTACCAACAGAATTTAATTTGTTAGTATATTAACATATTTACCAATAAAATAATATCATTTGTTATTTATTAACGGATTACCAACCAAATCATTATTATTGAAATTACCAACATCGATTGATGAGAAATAGGGAGCAGCTGCTCAATTTATAAATTTAAGTTATAAATTATGATTTGATAAATTTTATTAGTATTACGGAATGATGGAAAACTTTAAAATATCTGCACAGTTAAATGATTTAAATTAGCTAATATATGAACCAACCTATGTTATGACATGTTAATATTCAAGATTTTCCTTTTCTTTTTTCTATGAAAAATGGTGTTGTTGCAATCCGATTATTAATGTAATTTTTTTTAAGAGTGATCAATTGAAAGTTGATGATATGCTAGTAAATAATTATATTTCAAAAATTTTGTTCTATTTTCAGTTCTATGAAAAATTGGTGAGGATATATTGTTTTTTTTTTGTTTTTGATTTTTTTTTTAATTCTAAGGATAGTATTTTTTTTATAATTAATATTTTTTTCTGACATTTACGTCTAAAAATTAACAGTTTGAATTAAAAGTGAAACCTTACTGACCAACTTATAAATATCCGACTATTTCCGAAAATCAATAATAATTACTCTTCCGTCACATTCCAATTTTTATATATTTTTTATTTTAGGAATCTAATTTCAATATTTACGTTTCCCTTTTTAGTATATGAGATACACTTAAAACAATTAATATATCACTATATGACCTACATCAAACACTAATACACATACTCACCTTATATTAAATATTATATCTTTCTACCATTATATTCATTAAAATACTATATTTCTTAATCAACATGCAAAAAGCAAATATAAACGTTGAAACGGGACGGAAAGAATATTAATTAAAAATGAATTTTTTTTTATAAATTAAAATATCACTGAAGTACACATAAAAGTTTACGAGATGACACTATTAAATGACATTTTAATTTGGAGTGAGTATTGTAAAATCGAGTTTACATGTAAATTCTATTTTTTAAAATTATTTTTTAGTATTCTTTTCGTCCTATTGAAACGTATGCGTTTTTCTATTTTGGTCCGTTCCAATATAAAATGTGCATTTTTCTTTTTGGTAAAGAGGACCCACAATATCAATTATTTATCTCTATGGGCCTACATGTCATACTAATACACCTAAACACTTTACATTAATATATTATTTCTCTCACCTCACTACACATTAAAATATTATACTTCTTAATCAATATGAAAAAAGCAAGCGCCCACGTTTCAACGGGACAGAAGGAGTATATAAAAAATTACTCTTTGAAAAGTAATAATTTTTATATAGATGAGTAATAATTTATATTTTAAAAGAGTAATTTTCCATGTACTAAAAAGTAATCGATAAATCAGAGTATACAATAATATGAAAAATAATTTTTTAATTTAGAAGAGTAACAATTTATATAAAAGAGTAATTTTTTAAGTAAAGAGTACCAGGGTTTACACGTATTTTACATATATACGTATGTATAAATATATGTTTATGTTTAATTTGTATATTTTGATCCTTATAAATTTTGATTGTATTATAAAATATTCTTTCATCTAATTTAAATTGAAATGTTTAGTATTATTCAAAATTAAATTTGAATAAGATTGATTTAATAGTTAAAATAATAAATTTGTGCAACTAAAGAATATTAAGTTTTCCATATGTGTAAACCGTATTTACATGTAAATTTACGTAAATTTTATTTTCACTTATTATTTTTTAACACATGAAAAATTACTCTTTGCAGGTATAAATTATTACTCTTTTGAAAAAATTACTCTTCAAAATCTTGTAAATCCTGATTTCTCGATTAATCTTTAGCACATAAAAAATTACTCCTTAGAAACATAAATTATTACTCTTATAAATAAAAAATGGGTCACTTACTAAGGGGTACACAAAAAATGCATAATTGCTTTAAACTACATGACTCAAAGCACTATTACTTCTAACCACACAATTATGACTGTAATACCATAAATACCCCTATATGTTTGCACAATTTGTCTGCACAAATTGATTTTGCATAATTTGGTTCTGCACAATTTCATTTTGCACAATTGTTCGGCACAATTTTATTTTTGCACATTTTGTTTGCATATTTTAAATTCCGGCAGCAGGCGGCGGCGATCAGTGACGGTCAACAGCCGGCCAACGCCGATGGTCAATGCCGGTCAACGATCGGTCAACGCGGTCAACAATCAGTCAACAATCGATCAACGTCCGGTCAACGGCTGGTCAACGCCGGTGGGTGGGTGAGTGGTAGGGTTGTTGGTTTAAAAGTGTATGGAGTATAAGATTATATTTGGTATTTTACTTTAATATTTTGTATGTGAGAGTAATTATTTAAATTTCATGTATCTAATAATAATTTAGGTTAAAAGCGTGTATCTATTAGTGATAATCCCATAAAAAATTATTACTTTTTAAAGAATAATTTTTTATATATTTAAAAATTATTTTAAAAAATATAATTTATATGTAAACTTGATTTACCCGATACACACTCGCACCCGACACGACTTAAGTAAATTTCCATAACTTGTCTCCCACTTTGTTTGCGTATAATAATAATAATAATAATAATAATAATAATAATAATAATAATAATAATAATAAATTTTAAACTCTATTATTATTATTATTATTATTATTATTATTATTATTATTTTAAGAGAGCAACTACAGTAGGACCGACCAAAAGCTTCCCTTCACAAATCAATCCATTGCTCCTCTACTGCTCCGCCGGTAGATCTCACTCCCACGTTCTTTGTTTTCTCCTTCTCTCTTCTAATCTCTTTCTTCTCTGTAAAGGCCACACGGAAGGGCTGTTGTACACCGGATCATGGGATCGGACGGTGAAGGTGTGGCGGATCTCCGATCACCGCTTCGTCGCCTCATTCAAAGCTCATGAAAGATCAGATAAACTCCATCCTTGTCAACCAGAAAGTTGGCCGCATCTTCACTTACTCCTCCGAAGGCGCTGTCAAGCTCTGGCAGCGGGTGTACGGCGAGAGCTCACACATTCTCATGATGACACTGAAATTCCAGTCGTCTCCGGTGAACATGCTGGCCTTAAGCTCGTCTCCGAACTCATGCTTCCGACACCATTAGCTGGGTCACTTTCCACAACGCGTATAATTTCGGGTACCTTATTAAGATCTTCACGCCGTCGTGTGGATTACATTGAGATTTGAATTTTTTTGGGAAAGAATGTGTTCTTTTATTTGGTAAAGAAGATATTTGGATTTACTGTAAACTGTGAAGCTAAACATGACAGACCAAGAGAGAGAAAAAGATAAATGGGACTCTTGTCTTTTTGTTGCAGCTGCAAACGACAATTATGATTAAGAGAGAGAGATTGGCACCTCCATTAATCCATCTCCTTCCCAATGTCTTTAGACCTATTCGTATTCGGCAACTCTTTCTTCTCTGACCCTTCACCAATTCCGCCATTGAAATCTTCCAAGAAAACAACCATCCATTGCTCCTCGATCATCATGACCCCAATTCTCTGGCATCTTTTCTTCTGTCTTCTTCTACACCAAGCGTCGAGCTAGAGGGCTTGTTATCACATTCACAGATGGAGGTGAAAACAGAGGATTCCCACCTCACCACCTACGATCACTATTTCTTCACACGCAACTTTGATGAATCTGCAGTCATGAAGCTAATGCAGAGGAGTTTCAGCAGCAACTCGCACTGTATAATGAGTGTAAACATATCCTTTTACACATCAAGAAAACCTTACGTGCAGTTTTTGAAGGTTTATTTATTTGTACTGTATAATGAGTGCTCAATTAATCGAATTGGGGTTCATGAGGAAGGGGAAAATTGATTTTAATTAACTTGTAGGTTATTCGAATCATCGATGATCCATAACCCAATGACGAAGAGAAAAATAGCTCTATATATGAAAGTCTCGGCAAGATTATCACCAGCGGCGTTGTATTTTAGATCGGCGGCGAAATCGATGAGGAAGACGGTGAAGAAAACGAGAGCGGTACTAAAGAAATCCAAGCAAATCTGATAAAAGAGAAGAAAGACGACGATCATAGTAGGAAATGTTGCTTATTACAAATGGGTTTGACCCACGTTGACATGACAAATCCAATTCCACAAAAAAACATTGACCACCCGGGACCACATTATATGAAATGGAGAATCCGGTTCCACAGATTTAAAATTAAGAACGGTTTCGAGCTAGTTATTGTCTAATTTTAAAATCTATTATTATTATTATTATTAATTAATTAATAATAAAAATAAAAAATACTAACTACTTATATATTGCAATATTCAATTATCATCCATGTTAAATGATTGTTCAAACATAGAAAATAAGGTTTTTTCTTTTTATAAAAATTATACTCAATTTACGTAGATATTTCTTAATTCTGGATCTTGGTTGTTATGATGTTTAACTTTAATTTCGTATATTTTTGTTTATGGGTTAATATATGTTACCAAGTGAAGATCTTAATGCGCGCGGAGTATTGTGTATTTCATAATTTGAGTCCAAAAAGTGAAATACACGTACAATGTATAACACGTGCAAAAATATGCAAGAATATGAGACGTGTTAGAAATAATATACAAAATTACAAATATGTGCAAAAATAAAACATGTGTCCAAAAAACCATGTAGTACTAGTTGACAACAAATTAGTTCATAAATATGTTTACGGGACGCTATTTATACCCAAAATTATTGAACAAACCTCAAAAAAATTTTTAATTAATTATTTTAAATTTAATAAAACTAAAATACCCTTTTTACTAAATAAACCCCAAAATTTAGTTTCACCGAGGGAAGAATCGCAGAGGGAACGGGAAGCACAGTGCGAGAATGAAGACGGAAATACTCCAATCAATTCCTACCGTAAACCTTCTGATGGTCTGTTAATCTTACCGTTGAATTGTTCGGGTTTCTCCCGCATTCTTGTCAACGGTCTTGTAGTCGTACGTTTACGGATACAGGGGATAGGAAAGGAAGATTGCCTCAGATATGGCCTTCTAGTGAGTTGCTACGCCCATTTTACGTGTATTTCTTCTGGGTTCTTCGTGTGTTGGGCTGCTGAACTTTTGCGATTACGTGAAAGTACTTTATTCATTTTGTTTTTCTGTGTTGATAATTTTTCAAAGCAAATTGTCGACTTAGTTGATAAGATTTAGTTTCTGGAAATCGGCGTGTTAAGAGTGTGGTTTTGATTAATTACGAACCACGATTCAGTTGAATACTTGTATTTGATATTGTAATCTTTATTTCAAGAATATATGTTGCCTAACATTTAAAGATCAGTGCTCTTCGTTTCTTGGGAAATTAATTGGTTTTAGCCGTCTGCTACCGTTTGGTTGATATCAATTTTTCGCTTTGAAGAAGTATATGAAATCTGTTCTTGTTTACCCCGAACTATATGAAATTTGTTCTTGTTTACCCCCATCTGTTTTGGTTATAACCCATTAAGTCACTGATTGTGTTTATCCGGGCGGCGTATTCTGAAGGGGGAGATTTGGATAATTTACTTAGGTGGATGAATAGTAATTTTGAAGTATATTTAATAATAAGTGTATTTTAATCTTATTATTTTTTAAAAAATTAATTTAAAAAATTTTGGGATTTGTTTAGTAAGTTTGGTGGTACAAATAGTCACTCCCTATCTTTATTCATGTTGAAATTACGATAAAAAGTGGTAAAGATTTTGTATGTTGATTTATTGATGTTAAAATATAGTGCAAGATGCAACTGTACAATACAATAATACTAGTAAAATTGTGTAATATTTTTATATTAAATTTGTATTTTTATTTTAATTTATAAAAATTTATGTTTATAATTTTATATATTTATGTATTTTATACTTCCTCTCTCAAAGAGGTTCGCGCATGAAACTCAGGAATACGTTTATTTATTAATATGATGGCCGGTCGTGTTGCTCGCTTTTTCTGAGCCACTAGTGGTCTAAATTCCTACGTGTCCCCTACTTAAGAATTCTAAGGTGGCCTTTGGATGTTGTCGTGACCGCTTAGGCTTGGTGGATTTTGTCAGAAAAGAAAGTCGGTTTCTGGGATTCATTGATTAGTACACCTCCGGTGCTGGTAAGGTCGGGACTGTGGTCGTCCGTCTTCGGTTTGCCGGTCGATAAGATCTCTGAGATTGACCAGCCAGCTGAGTGGTTTGGCTATAAGTTAAATTTCACACTTTCTATTTTTGTATGTTTCACATTAAATTTCACTATTTAAAAAAAAAGCATCAATCATCATCTTAAAAGTAAATCTTGATTACAAATTTACTATTCCCACCTAACATACATAACATATTTTATTATTTATTTAATATATAAAAATACTACATTATTCTCCAAAAGTTAATAAAGTTGGTCAAAAATAATTTTTCTTAAACTACATATCTTCAGTAATTGTGCAGTTTAAGTTGGGACGGAGGGTAATAGTTGAATTTTTTATATATTACATTATTAATTTTCATTAGCTTTTTATTGTAAATTTATACATCATAAACTTACAATATACGATTCATTAAGTTAACTACAATCATTCTTCAATTCGTTATTGGAAAATTCCACTTTAAATCATGATAATTTTTTTAATAAAATATATATCTAAACAATAAAAATAATAAAAGAATATAAAGTTTTCAAGTAAAAATATACTCCCTCCGTCCCATAAAAATTGTGACACTTTCTTTTTTGGGTTGTCCCAAAAAGTTTTCACATTTCATTTTAAGCATATAGGACCCGCCCAAAACAATTAATATATTCATATGAGGCCCACACACACCACTATCAACTACACATTAAAATATTATATTCTCAACCCACCGCCCAATAAATTATTGTACTCCTTAATTTCAGTATAAAAAAAATGTTAGTACATCTTTAGTGGGATGGGGGAGTATTACTTTTTGGAACAAATCATATTTTGTTTTAAAAAAATCGATATTGATTCGCACAATCATAAAGAAGAAGTCCATACCACAATATCAGTTATATCATTAGAAAAGTATACGTGACAACAATACCATAATTTTCACACTTAATAGTATATATATATATATATATATATATAACATAATATGAGCTAATGACGTACATTAATTAGTACGTTTTATTTGGAATCATAAAATTAATGTCATTTTTTAATTGAAAATTATAAATTAATGTCATTTTTTTTATCAATTTATGCCATACATATGGATATATTTTTATCAATTTATTATTATTATTATTATAATTATTATTAACAAGTATTTTAATGTGTTAATTAATATTGTGTATGGGCCACATGAAAATATATTGATTGTTTTGTGTGGGTCTCATTTATAAAAAAATAGAAGTGTAACAATATTTGTGGGACGCACTATTTGGTAAAATATGACAACACTCGTGAGACAAAGGGAATATATATTTTTAATACAATTGAGTGTGATTAAGGGAATATATTTGTTTAATTTTTAAATTATAAATTAATGTCATTTTTTAATACAAGATTATAAATTAATATTTTATTATTATCAATTTATATCATACATGTTACTATTTTAATTTTTAAATTATGAATCAATGCCATATTTTAATATAGGATTATAAATTAATGTCATATTTTTAATTTATCACTCTAGGTCATACATAATAAATATGGGGTATATGCATAATTTTAGTAAAATGTAACAATATTTGCGAGACGGATGAGAGTATATATTTTTGGTGAACTTTATATACTATAGAAAATGTATTTTGGGGTATATTTATAGATATAGTGGGTTGAGAAATATAATATTTTAATGTATAGTAGGTAGTTGTATTAGTGTGTATGTGCCTATAGAGATATATTAATAGTTTGTTGTAGGTCTCATTTACCAAAAAGAGAATGTAATAATATTTGTGGACTATTTAATAAAATGTGACAACACTGCATGGGACCACATTTTGGTAAATGAACCCACACAAAACAATCAATATATCTCCATGGGGCCACACACAACTAATACAGTTGTCTACTATATATAGATTAAAATATTGGGTTGGTCTTGTGTGAAACCGTTTCAAGTTAGACCATTTTACACTTTTTAAAATATTTATCACTTTCGCTATAAAATGTTATCATTTTTCGTTTACACTATAAATTGTTCATGAAATTGCATTATCACTTTTCATTAATTCAGTATCACTTTTTGGTATGAAAGTTATTATTTTTCAGTCGTGTCACGTAAGGGCTTACATGAGACGATTTCACACAAGTTTTTGCCTAAAATATTATACCCACTACACATTAAATGCAATATTTTTTAATCTTTGTGTAAACAGTAAGTGTAACAACATTCGTAAGACGAATGAAGTACTCCATATCACCATATCACAACTTCTAAGTTTCAAATATTAAAAGTTCCAAATACTAATAATATAGAATTCAAATAATATTAAAAAAATATTAATTAATAGTTATATATGCATGTGATACTCGAGCTTCTCACTCATTTGCCAATATAATTTAATTTGTGCTATTTGCATTTTATAATTATGTGATAATTATGTGGCAATTATGTGATAATAATGTGACAATTATGTGACAATTGTTACTATATTTTACTTATCTTTACATTTTATTTGAGACATCCGTGACAAAAATGGTGACAATATGTGAATATCTGTGTGCATAAATATTTATGTGCATTAATTTGGATATATAATTAAATTATTTTGTGTGTATAAATATATTATTTCTTAATTATTAAGTATCACACGTGTTCTCGTAATAATAACAGTGTTAAGAAATGTACACGTATGTGTATTAATTTTTATATATATTATATCTTAGTTATTAAATATTGCACATATATTCATAATGGATAATAATAATAATAAGATTTACTATAAATAGTATATACTAAATATAGTAAGTATTAAATAGTAAGTTAAGGCGGTGGGTCAAAACCCTCACCTCGCCTCTTGATATATATCCATACCAACCCCTCATTTGGGGATTGAAAAACAGAAGCCGCAGCGAGAATAAAAAAATAAAAAAGAAAGAAAAAAAGAGTGCGAGAGAAAAAAGAAGGAGAGAAAGAGAGAGAAATGGAGAGAAAAGGAGAAGAAGAGAGAGGGGGAAGAGAAAAGAGGAGCATGCCAGAACGGGAAAGAAGGGATTAGTTATAGTTCTTCACGAGGTTATATTGCTGTCAGAATTCAGGTAAGTAGAAGTCCAACTACAATGCATAAACATGTTGTGTGTGAATTATTTGTGATTAATATGTGATAATTATGTTGTGAATTAATTGTGATTAGTTTAATTATGTTATGAATTATTTGAGATTAATTTATGATAAAAGTGGATTTATGTTATTTGAGGTAAGTAGGTATTCATCTGTCACTAAATATTATTTTGTAAATTATTTGTGATAAACTTGTGACACAAGTTGTGGATTTATGTGATTTGAAATAATATCATTATCCTATATAGATCTGTGTGATTGGAAACTGTTAAAAAAAGAGAAGATATTGGTTATAAGGATATGTGTGATCCGATATGAAATTGTTATTCCAAAAAGGGATATGTGTGATCCAAGGTGAAGTGGTTATTCTATAAATGGTTCTATATGATTGAGGTGAAGTTGTTATTCCAAAAGTGAATATGTGTGAATTGAAGTTAAATTATTGCTTTATTGTGATTAAATATTGATATTGATATTGTAAATGGTTTACGATGCATATTTAATTGTCCTGGTTGCATACCATGCATAAACATGAAAAATGTTTTCCTAAAAAATTAATAAGATACTAATGGTGTGTGCGACCACTATATATGCATCTCTGTCAGGGTTCGGAAAAATCATTTCTGACACTTTATTGTGGGTTCGGAAAAATCGTTCCCAGTACTTTATTTTGGAGTTCGGAAAAATCGTCCCCACCACTCTGCCAGGGCTCAGAAAAATCATTCTCAGCACTATATTCGGGGTTCAGAAAAATCATCCCCATTGAGCTCATTTGGGGTGCATATCATAAGTGTGTCGTGGGGATCCCGCAACGTGAACAGTTTTCAAAATAAAAGAGACCAACTAGAAAGACTAGGAAATAGGCGATAGAAAAATAAATGTATTTTCATGCACTGTCATGCATGATTTCTACTTACTGAGATTTTTGTCTCACTAGTTTGTGCATTGTAGGTGAGCCTTTTGAAGACTGAGTTTTGTGATATGATTGTGCAAGCTGTGGAACTCCTACAGGATTTTGAACGAATGTACATAATGACGACCTGTTGGGGTAGACCGTGAGTTTATTTTATTTCCGATGATATTTTGTTATGTCGTGTAATAAGTATTGTAATGAGTTTGCCTGGATTGATGTGGTGTCAGAAACTGATGACGTATGTTAGACTATGGTTTTAAATATATTATGTGGAAAAAAATATATGCAGTTTTATAATGATGATCTTTATGTTAATTAGTATTTGAATTATAAGTTATGTAAGGTGGGTCGTGTCAGAGAGGTATCAGAGTACGGTTTGGGTCCTGCAGACTGTCTATGAACATGAGCACATTCATTGGGAGTGCAGCCTTACATGTAAGTGTTATTTTCATTCTGTGTTGTTATGTGTTTTATAAATTATATTGGTCATGTGGTGTAGGACTCGTAGTTAGTAGACAAAATGGTAAGGGCTACAGGTGAGAGTTCTGAAGGGGATAGGACTGCTGAGCAAGCAACACCTACTGAAGGTAATAATCGTGATTGGGTGATTACTCGGCTGATGGAACTGGTAGAGCGCCAGTCCCAACAGATACAACAATTCATTCAGCTGAGAGATGTGGGTGGACAACCAGAGGGTAATGGTAATCAAGATAGACGTCAAGTACAACGTGTGGAAATGGTTTGTGAGAGGTTTCGAAAGCTGAGCCCTCCGATATTTGAGGATGCAGCAGACCCCACAGATGCAGAGAATTGGTTACGCACGGTGGAAAATATGTTTCAATACAGTAGAATTCCAGATGGGGACAGAGTGTTGTGTGCTTCTTTCATGTTACGAGGAAGTGCAGGCCACTGGTGGGATACAATTAAAAGTATCGAGGATGTCACGACTATGACATAGGAAAGGTTTAAGGAGCTTTTCAGAAACAAGTACTTTACGACACCAGTGAGAGTAATGAAGATGAACGAGTTCATACAGTTGAAGCAGGGTGGCATGTCAGTTACAAATTACCTTCGAAAGTTTGAGCAGTTGTAGAGGTTTACAGAACATATGGTGAGTACGGAGGCATTAAAAGTGGAGAGGTTCGTGGAAGGCTTAAGGCCTGAACTTTGCAGAGATGTGAGTATGGCAGGACTGCATGGAGCAACATATCACAAGTTGCAGAAAGGGCCCACATTGCTGAACAAGCAGAGATGAGGATTAGACAAGCGTAGGCTGTCAGACGCCAATTTCAACAGAAACTAGTGCTGTAGTTTGGGAGAGATAATAGGAGGCCGATGCCATTTCAAAGGCTGAAATCAAATGTTCAAGTGGAGCAAGGACAGAGACAAGGAGAACCAAACAAGCGTCCCAAATTCGATCAGGGTAAGGTGCCACCAGCGTCGCCACTACCTATATGTCCAAATGTCTTAGACCACACGGTGGGGAGTGTCGCATTCCTCTAAAAACTTGTTACACATGCGGAGAGAAGGGACATGCGACTACTACTTGTCCTAAGAAAGGGAAGCAAGGATAATAGGAAAGAGCTCCAGCTAGGGTGTACATTTTGACACGGGAGGAGGCAGATGCGAATCCCTCAGTTGTCACGGGTAAGTTTTCTATTCTTGGCACTTCTACATATGTGCTATTTGATTCTGGAGCAACACATTCATTTGTATCCACTGAGTATGTGAGGAAGTTGGTTAGAACATCTAACTTGATAGAAGCTAATTATGAGGTGATGATACCTTCTAGTGAGTCAAAACAAACCAATCAACTTCTTCGAGGTTGTGTTATTCCTATTGAAGGAAGAAAACTCCTCGCTGATTTGATTTTGTTAAGTATGAACGATTATGATATCATATTGGGTATGGATTGGTTGTCAAAGTATGGTGCTACAATAGATTGTTAGAAGAAGAGTATCACTTTTCAGCCATTGGGTGGAGAACCATTCACTTTTGTTGGGATCAAGAAGAATTTTAAATTTCTTATGATATCAGCAGCAAAAGCACAGCGGTTGCTGGAAAGTGGTTGTGAGGGTTATTTGTGAGTGTGATGAATGTTGAAGGACATCAATGTCTAGTCCTCGGTGATGTACCAGTAGTTCGAGAATACCCGGAGGTATTTCCAGATGATCTTCCAAGTTTGCCGCCAGACCGGAAAATAGAGTTTGTTATTGAGCTACAACCAGGAACTGCTCCTATATCTAAAGCGCCATACAGAATGACACCAACTGTACTGAAGGAATTGAAGATGCAGTTGCAAGAGTTGCTAGGCAAAGGATTTATCCAACCTAGTTTCTCACCTTGGGGAACACCAGTTCTTTTCATTCGTAAGAAGGATGGCACATTGAGGATGTGCATCGATTACTGAGAACTCAACAAAGTTACAATCAAGAATAAGTATCCATTGCCCCGCATTGATGATTTGTTCGATCAACTACAGGGTGCAGCTATCTTTTCGAAGATTGATTTGCGATCGGGGTATCATCAGTTGAAAATAAAGGAGGAAGATATTCCAAAAACTGCATTTAGTACAAGGTATGAACATTATGAGTTTTGGTGATGCCATTCAGTTTGTCAAATGCTCCGGCAGCACTTATGGATTTGATGAATAGAGTATTTCAAGAATTCCTCGATAAGTTTGTGATTATGTTTATCGATGACATTCTGATTTACTCTAAGAACAAGGAGCATCATGCGCTGCACTTGAGAAAGGTGTTAGAGATTCTGAAGGAGAAACAATTGTATGCGAAGTTCAAAAAGTGTGAGTTCTGGTTAGACCAAGTTGTTTTCTTGGGACACGTGGTATTAGGAGAAGGAATTTTAGTGGATCCAAGCAAAGTTAACGCAATCCATGATTGGCCATAACCCTCAAATCCCACTGAGGTTCGTAGCTTTCTTGGATTGGCGGGATATTATCGAAGGTTTGTTGAAGGATTTTCCAAGATCGCTTCACCATTACATAGTTGACCAGAAAAAATGTGAGGTTCACATGGACGGAGGCATGTAAACAAAGTTTTCAGGAATTGAAGAGACGATTGACATCAGCACCTATCTTAACTATTGCTATGGAGATAGGAAACTTCAAGGTTTATAGTGATGCTTCGAAGAATGGTCTTGGTTGTGTACTGATACAAAATGGGAAAGTGATAGCATATGCATCTAGACAATTAAGGGAATACGAGAAGAACTACCATACCCATGATTTGGAGTCACTACAAGAAATTAGGTTTTTAGCCACACATAATATGTCTAGTTAATAGTTACAAATGTGTGAAAAATATCTTTTACTCACACATATTGTAAATGTTCACATGTGCCACTGTAATTGTGCTGATAAATATTTTTACTTACATATTACCTATGAGTGGATGAGTCTTTGACCTTTACCTACACTTATATGTGTCAATAAATACCTATTTTATGTGAGACTGATTCCTTTGATCAAATTACATTTATGACGTGGCATTGATATGAAGGGTGACATGTCCGATGATGTGGGATTATCGATAATTGACACGTGGCGACAATTATGTGTGGCAAAATTGACATTATGTGTAGGTAAAAATCAATATTATGTGATTAAAATTACGTATGCGTAGATAAAATTTAAAATTTATGTGTAGCTAATAATAAATCATATTTTTTATAAAATAAAGTTTAAATTATGATCAAATAATTTTATTGTTCAACACATTTAAATGTAAAATTTAACTTCATCATGAATTTAAAATTACCATTCATGAAAAATTAAAATTCAAAATTAAGAAATATATGTGAACAAAAAATTTAGATCCTAAAATAAAGTAAGAAAAATATGCTATCTTAAAAAAAATAAAATAATAATAATAACCTATCTAGCAGGTTACAAAAGTAATAAGAAAACAATAACATGCATCTTTAAAATTTGACTTGGAAACCATTAAGCAGCAGCTAACGATCCACCAATCATAAGACTATTAGAGAAGCTTGTACAATGCTCTTCAAAAGGCAGAAGGAAAAATCATCAGCAGGACCGCATTAGCCTGCCAAAATACAAATAAGAATAAAAATGAGAAAATACCATCAGATTGGATCATTGTTTCATTCCAAATCAATCAACAACTTATATTCATTAATTAATTATACCTATAATACCAATTCAAAAATGAGAAAAATAACAAACATAAGCAATAAGCCGATTAAATCATCAATAGAATATTAAACTCAATGGAATCAAAGGATACAATAAACCCCATAATAATTAACATATTAATTTCAAAACATCATGATAATCATAAAAAAGTTAAAGAAAAAAGTGAATTCTCTACAGAAACTACATACCTTCTTAACAATAGAAATGCCACTTTAATTGAGTAGAAATACTTTGACAATTCTTCTTACTCCTCGGTATTATCTTTCACGAGAGGAATCGAAAAATCTAAAGAAGATGAAACCAAGAATTTTTTTTTTGTGATGGATTTTAAATGCACAGTAGGAACGATGAAAAATATATGAATCCTAAAAATTTGGGATTTTCTTTAAGGGGGAATGCATAGATATATATGTAAAAGATATATGGAAGGTAAAATATATATAGAAGATGAAAGATTTGAAATAAATCTACCGATTTTTTCTCTCCCGAAAAAAAAACGTGGATCATTCTTTCCTTCATTATAATCTTACAATAATTAAATAAAAATATATACTATTAACTAAAAAATTTATAAATTATATATATGTATTTTATAATAAGAAAAATAAATAGATAAAAACAAATATATTAAAGATATATAACAATATTTTATTTGTGTGTATTGAACATATAATTAGTTAAAATAATTAAATCAAATAAAAATTATAAAAAATAAAACAAAACTAATTAAATTAATTAAAATTTGGCATGTCAGTTTTTTAGGAGAAATCTATGCTCAAATTCAAATAAATTACAAATCATGTGAATTCTTTTAGCTACATTAATCACACCTATAAGATTTATGACTGTGATAATATTTATCGACAACATCAGCACATTTGCAAAAGTCATGATAATTTTTAGTCACACATTATCACATATATAATTATGTGAAGTTAAATACTATATCATTAACCACACATGAATTACATTTAAATTTAAGTGTGGCAATATTAAAATATGTATAACCACGTCAGCAAAATATAAAAATCATCAAAAATCACCGTGTATAAATTTTCAGGATTAATTTAGAAAATTTTTAAGAAGTTGCTAGTTGTATTTAACCACACATATTAAGAGTAAAAAACTAAGTTAATACACCTCAACTCATTACCCATACTTTTTAAAATTATGTGTCACAATTCAACTACACATAGAATGTGTGGGCATTTTATGTGTGGCCAAAAATCTAATTTCTTGTAGTGAGTTAGCCGCAGTGGTGTTTGCACTCAAGATTTGGAGGCATTATATGTACGGGGAGCGTTGTGAGATCTATACTGATCATAAGAGTTTGAAGTACTTTTTCACTCAAAAAGAATTGAACATGAGGCAGAGAAGATGGCTGGAACTGGAGAAGGACTACGACTGTGTTATCAATTTTCATCCGGGTAAAGCCAATGTCGTTGCTGATGCATTGAGCCAAAAGGCAATACAGAGTGTAGCTGCTATGACCCTAAATCAAAAACCAGAGTTGCTTGATTTGCAAAGGATGGGTGTGGAGATCATTCAGGAAGGATAGTTGGAAGCAAAGATGGCAGCTCTGACACTTCGACCAACTTTGATGGATAAGATTCGACAGGAGCAAGAGGCGGATAAGTGATTTGATAAGATAAAGAATGATATCAGCTCTGGAAAGTCTTCTGACTTTCAATTAACAGACAATGGTGTAATTCGTTATAGAGGTCGATTATGTCTACCTGAACTGGAAGACATTCGGAAAGAAGTGACCGCAGAAGCTCATTCAACACCGTACTCTGTACATCCAGGAGCTACTAAGACGTATAGAGATTTGAAGCCACATTATTGGTGGCCAGGGATGAAAAGAGATGTCGCCCAATATGTGGAGCAATGTTTGACTTATCAGCAAGTCAAAGCCGAGCATTAGAGACCATCAGGAACTTTACAGCCTTTATTTATTCCAGGGTGGAAGTGGGAGAATATCACTATGGATTTTGTTATCGGGCTACCAAAGACAATAAAAGTCATGATGTCATTTGGGTTATTGTGGATCGATTGACTAAGTCTGCTCATTTTCTTCCTATTAGTTCTACGTATTCCATGGATCGCTACACACAGTTTTATATCCAAGAGATTGTCAGACTCCATGGAGTACCACTTACCATTGTGTCAGATAGAGACACAAAATTTTTGTCTGCTTTCTGGAAGAGTTTGCATAAGGAGTTGGGGACACAGTTATCTTTCAGCACATCATTCCATCCATAAACTGATGGTCAATCGGAGGGTACAATACAAATTTTGGAGGATATGCTCAGAGCATGTATGTTGGATTTTCAAAGTCAGTGGAGTAAATTTTTACCTTTGATAGAGTTCTCGTACAATAACAGTTATCAGTCTACTATCGGGACGGCTCCATATGAAGCATTGTATGGGAGAAAGTGTAGATCTCCAGTACATTGGGATGAAATTGAAGAGAGAAAACTTTTGGGTCCAAACGTGATTCGTGAAATGTCAAAAGCTGTTACCCGTATTCGAGAGAAGAAGAAAATTGCTCAGGATCGACAGAAAAGTTATGCAGGCAAACGGAGAAGGGAATTGGAATTTGAAGTGTGTGATCATGTATTCTTGAAAGTATCTCCAATGAAGGGGATAATGCAGTTTGGAAAGAAAGGGAAACTCAACCCAAGATATGTTGGTCCATTCACTATCATTGAGAGAGTTGGAAGTGTTGCCTATAAGTTGGAGTTACCAGCATCGATGTCTAGAGTACATGACGTGTTTCATGTGTCTGTGTTGAGGAAGTATGTTCCAAATCCATCTCATATTCTCAGGCAGGAACCAGTTGAATTGAAAGAAGATTTGAGTTATGAAGAGATACCAGTTGAGATTTTACGGCGAGAAGTGAAAAAGCTCAGAAATAAAGAGATATAGTTAGTTAAGGTATGGAGAAACCAGTTAGTTGAAGAGGCTACTTGAGAAAGAGAGGACGAAATAATGGCTAAATATCCAGAACTCTTCAAGTAAGTAAATTTCAAGGACGAAATTTTTATAAGGTGGGGAGGATGTGATACCCGAGCTTCTCACTACTCATGTGCCAATATAATTTAATTTGTGCTATTTGCATTTTATAATTATATGATAATTATGTGATAATAATGTGGCAATTATGAGATAATTGTTACTATATTTGATTTATCTTTATATTTTATTTGAGACATCCGTGACAAAAATGGTGACAATATATGAATATATGTGTGCATAAATATTTATGTGGATTAATTTGAATATATAATTAAATTATTTTGTGTGTATAAATATATTATTTCTTAATTATTAAGTATCACACGTGTTCACGTAATAATAATAGTGTTAAGAAATATACACGTATGTGTATTAATTTGTATATGTGTTATATCTTAGTTATTAAATATTGCATGTATATTCGTAATGGATAATAATAATAGTAATTATAAGATTTACTATAAATATTATATACTAAATATAGTAAGGATTAAATAGTAAGTTGAGGCGGTGGGTCAAAACCCTCACCTCGCCTCTTGATATATATGCATGCCAACCCCTCATTTGGGGATTGAAAAACAGAAGCCGCAGCGAGAATAAAAAAAAGAATGAAAAAAAGAGTGCGAGAGAAAAGAGAAGGAGAGAAAGAGAGAGAAAGGGAGAGAAAAGGAGAGGAAGAGAGAGGGAAGAGAAAAGAGGAGCATGCCGGAATGGGAAGGAAGAGATTAGTCATAGTTCTTCACGAGGTTATATTACTGTCGGAATCCAGGTAAGTAGAAGTCCAACTACAATGCATAAACATGTTGTGTGTGAATTATTTGTGATTAATATGTGATAATTATGTTGTGAATTAATTGTGATTAGTTTAATTATGTTATGAATTATTTGGGATTAATTTATGATACAAGTGGATTTATGTTATTTGAGGTAAGTAGGTATTCATCTATCACTAAATATTATTTCGTAAATTATTTGTGATAAACTTGTGATACAAGTTGTGGATTTATGTGATTTGAAATAATATCATTGTCCTATATAGATATGTGTGATTGGAAACTGTTGAAAAAAAGAGAAGATTTTGGTTATAAGGATCTGTGTGATTCGAGATGAAGTTGTTATTCTAAAAAGAGATCCGTGTGATCCAAGGTGAAGTGGTTATTCTATAAATGGATCTAGTGATTGAGGTGAAGTTGTTATTCTAGAAGTGAATCTGTGTAAATTGAAGTTAAATTGTTTCTTTATTGTGATTAAATGTTAATATTGATATTGTAAATGGTTTATGATGCATATTTAATTGTCCTGGTTGCATACCATGCATAAACATGAAAAGTCTTTTCCTCAACATTAATAAGATACTAATGGTGTGTGTGGCCACTATATATGCATCTCAGTCAGGGTTTAGAAAAATCATTCCCGATACTTTATTTTGGGCTCAAAAAATCATTTCCTGTACTTTATTTCGGGATTCGGAAAAATCGTCCCTACCACTCTGCCAGAGTTCGGAAAATTCATTCTCAGCACTATATTCGGGGTTCGAAAAAATCTTCCCCATTGAGCTCATTTGGGGTGCATATCATAAGAGTGTCGTGGGGAGCCCTCAACGTGAACAATTTTCAAAATAAAAGAGATCAACTAGAAAGACTAGGAAATAGACAATAGAAAAATAAATGCATTTTCATGCACTGTCGTGCATGATTTCTACTTACTTTGATTTTTGCCTCACTAGTTTATGCATTGTAGGTGAGCCTATTGATGACTGAGTTTTGTGATGTGACTGTGCAAGTTGTGGAGCTCCTATAAGGTTTTGAGCGGATGTACATAGATGACGACATGTTGGGCTAGGCCATGAGTTTATTTTGTTTCCGCTGATGTTTTGTTATGTCATATAATAAGTATTGTCATGAGTTTGCTTGGATTGATGTGGTGTCAGAAACTGATGACGTATGTTAGACTATGGTTTTAAATATATTATGTGGAAAAAAAATATATGCAATTTTATAATGATGATGTTTATGTTAATTAGTATTTGAATTATAATTTATGTAAGGTGGGTCGTGTCAATACACATAATATATTTCAATTCAAATAGAATTTTAATTATTAAATATAATTTAATAATATTGTGATAACCTATTTCCGTGCATCGCACGGGTCAGGTGCTAGTATATGTTAAATCTTAATATTACATGTGCATTAGATTGCAATATTTAAATAACTAAATGAATTATATTATTCTTTTTTTTATTATGCCTATCACACAATAATTTATATAGATAATTATCAGGAATATGTTTGTGTCTAAAAATAATTATACATATAAAAAAACTATATATTATATACTTAATTCAAACAAATGTTTTTTTCACTAAGAATTTATATCGCATCATTATTGCCAAATCTAAACAATAAAATTTTAAGATTTTCAATGTATAATTATCAGGGATGGTGTCAATAAATTTATCTTTATGTATTTGATTTTCCAACTTGGCCGTCTTCTTAAATTAGATAATATGATTCGTTTTTCTATAAAAAAAATTGAATAAAATACATCTAATAACTTAAATTATTAGAATATAATAACAGTGTAATGTAAACCATTTTACATGCATTGATTTAAGGGATAATATGGGGTGCACCCATACTCCTTAAAAGTGTATAAGTTAAATTTAGTGTATAATTGTAATTATTCATTTAATTTTTATTTACTTTTTAAATTTAAATCTCAGGTGATGTTCAATTGATTTAAGATCTAATGTTTAAATTTACAAGTGCACAACAGTTAAGCTTTTTTACTGTAAATCTACACAAATTATCAAATTATTTATTTTAAGATGTTAATAAACACTATCATTAAATCGACATTAAATTGAGGCAAAGACTTGTGTGAGACCGTCTCACATAAACCCTTACGTGAGACGGTAAGAAAGTGATAACTTTTATACTAAAAAGTGACACTAAATTAATGAAAAGTGATAATGTTATATCATGAACAATTTATAATATAAATGAAAAGTGATAAAATTTTATAAGCAAAAGTGATAATTATTTTAAAAAGTATAAAATGGTCTCACGTGAGACGGTCTCACTGAAAACCTACCCTTAAATTGTTTAATTCAATTATAAAAATTAAGAGAATAAATCATAGGAATAATTATTGAAAAAATAAATCAAAATACACATTAAATTTTAGGATAATTTTGATGGGCAACTGGTGCAATAATACACTTTAGGATTTATGGGCAAATTTAAAATATAATAATAATTAAAATTTAAAAAAAATAAATTTAACATTTAATCTAAATGTGTGTACTAATTAATTTAAGATCTAAATGTTACATGTGCACCATTAGGCCATATGCACATGTAACACTTTAAATTTTAATAGTCAATTAGAAAATAGAAAAAATATATAATACTATAATTAATTTTTGAAAATCAATCTTATAATAAATTAATTTAAAAATAAAAATTAGTTATATAAGGAAAATATTGAATAACATTTACAACAATTTAAAGTGTTATGTTAATAATAATTGTAAAAGTTAAATATGATTATTGATTGATTGACTGACATTTTAACTAAGAAAATTAAATATGGTGATTTATGTTAACATTAATTAACTCATAGTAACTCATTCAATAAAAATGAAACAGAAAATCTTAAATAAAAAAGTTTATTAATAATGAATAAAAAATTAGTATATTCCCTTTTTAATACTTCATAAATTGAAATATTTAATTTGCATAGGTAGTGAAATACAATTAAATAAACAATTTAAACTAATACACTAAATTATTAAATAGAGAGTTATTCATGAGTTAAAATTAGATTCGTACCCTCTAAAAATCTAATATTACAATTTATTAATAAGATAAATAAATAAGAATACAATCTTAAACTAATTTAAATATAAAATTTATTTTTGTAGCAATTGCTTACTTGATAAATTATGAATTTTATAATAATGATAACATAATTAGTTAAAATATCATTTTACACATTCATTATTATTTATTATTATTATTATTATTATAATAATAATTATTATTATTATCTTCGAAATAATTCAAAATAAAAATATTGTATAAAATTATTTTTCTAGTAATGATAGGAATCTATGAATTTCATTATTAAAGAATGAGAATTAATAATTAAGAATTAATATTGAATAATAAAATATAATGTCAAAAATTTGTGTGTACCCGGGCGCACGGGGGCACATTCTATGTACCTTTAGAATTTTGTGTTAAATTGTATACTCTTTAGTATAAAGATCTGTACCCTTTATTTTCTGAAGAAAAATAAAAAATATTAATGAAAAATATATACCCTTCAAAACAAAATGATGTATCCTTATTAATTAAAGTATATACCTTTTAGAACAAAATAATGTACCCTTATCCATAATACTAAATTCTAAATGCACACAGTGTGCTCTCGGGCGCAAGCAATCATCACTCAATTATAATTTAAATTAATAAAATAAACAAATAACATTAATAATTAAGTATAAATTGATTATCAATTTAAAATAGCCAAAGTCCTTTGTGGGACAGAGTTTATATGATTAAATTTTAAAATTGAAAATATAGAAGAATAATAATAATGATCTAAAATTAACTAAAAAATAAAAATTAAAACATTAAATTTATACCATTATCTTAATTCATTATTTTCAAAATGAGAAAGTAAGTAATAATTACGACTTAATAATTCCTTTAACACTTATGTGTTGTCGTACATAGTATTGGAAGCCATTTACATAGTATTGGAAGCCATTTACACGAGTCATTGGAAAAATAATAAACATATTTGTATTACTTAGATGTAAAGTACATCGCTAGCGAAGTAAAATTCAAAGATTGATGACAATCACAAAAATGTTTACCGGAATCATCCATTTTTTCCCCTTTAATTGTTGCTTTTGGGAGCTTGATTCACATTTCACCATTTAGTGCTCATGCACGTATTAAGTTTAATGATTTCCGCTTCATTTTCTTCTTCCAACATGATAATCTTTCTTCTTTCTCTTCCAATATTCCATATACTACCTAATACATAGACATTCTATCCATAATGATAAATCCAAAAAAATAACATCCAATCAAATATATTGATGTGCATACAAATAAATGAGAAATGAAATGTGACGACTAAAAGTGAAATGAAATGTGACACGAATGTCTTAGAATGCATAGCTATATTTATTTATATGTAAGTTTGAAAATAAAGACATAAGTAATACAGTAAATATTTCCTTTATTTTTTAAATAAACCAATGATTATCCATTAAGATATATACTATAATAATAATAAATTAATCATAATCCTTAAATTTAGCAAAAAAAAAATTTATTACATATTAATGAAAATCAAGATAGGTTCTATCAAGAAAAAAATAAAAGAAAAAAAGATTTAGATAAAAAAAATTATGAATAGAAAAAACTTAAAATAGCATGTCATGTCATCACGGAGAATTTAGAGACATGCCAACTCAGTAGAAAAAACTGTTGAATAGATGTCTTTAGATTTGGCAAAAACTTGGGTAGACCGTCTCTCAGATCCTCTTTTATGTGAGATGGATCATCCATTAGCCTAACTAAATAGTTTTTAAGGGCCCTATTTGATTGATATGAAATTAGATTATTGAAAAATTAATTATAGAGTAAAGTTAATTGGGTCTAAACAAATTTAAAGGGTTAGATTGATATCAAATTAAAAAATTTTAAAATTAACTATGAAATGAAAATTAATTAGGCCTTACTTTTATACAATTTTTCTACGTTTTTTTTAATTTATATTTTTATTATTTAAAAATGTAACAATTTAAAATTTATTTTTAATTTAAATGTTCTACATTTATAAGTGATAATATTTTTAAAAAATAGTAATATATTTTTTAATATAAAAAAATACTGATAAAATAAAAGTGATAATATCTTATTTGAGTTATGTTATGAATAATAATTAAAATTTAGACTTATGTTATAAAATAAAAGTTATTAATAATAAGTAATGTTAAAGACTTATGTGAGTACGAATGACTTCCATGACAAGGATAAGAAGTGATAACCTTTATAAGGAAAAATGATACCCAATTGGTGAAAATTGATAACGGTGATGTGAACTATTTTATAACAATTTATACTATAAATAAAAAGTGATTATATTTAAAAACAACGGTGATAATATCTTCAATAAAAAGTTATAAATAATTTAAAAAGTGAATTTCACAAACAATTTATAGAATTGATAAAAAGTGATAAATATTTTTAATAAATGTAATACCAAGAAAAAGTGATAACTGACCAATTGAACTATTTTATAGATAATTAGTAGGACAAATAAAAAGTGATAACATTTGCAATAAAAAGTAATATGTAATCAATGAAAAGTGATAATCGTCCATTTGTACAATTTTATGAACCATTCGTGAATAAATAAAAATTATAATAATTTTAATAAAAAAATGAGACACAATCAATAAAAAGTGATAATCAATATTTACTTTATGATCAATTTGTAAAATGAATAAAAAGTGATCATATTTATTATTAAAAATGATACCTGATTATGAATTTTCTAAAAGTAAAAATAAATATATAGTATAATTTAATAATTAATAAAATAATTTATTTATTAAAGAAATACTAAAAATAATGTTCAATTATTTGATGATGCTAACAACGAATGCGCGCTTCCCCTAAACAGATTTAGGCTTAATCACAATTAATATATGCGTAGCATTATATAACACACCGCTTTTTATTGAATACATATCCTTATTGAATGCACACTCTCTTTTAATTTTTTAAATCCTAGTTTTATTATATACACACCCCTAAAAACCAAAATTTATCCTTTTTAGTTTTAAGTTTATACACACCCTCAAATTCCACAGCCCACCTCGCTGCCCCTCTCCACGTCGGAGAATCTGCGCCCGTACGTCCCCTGGAAGCATGGGTCCCCACTAGCAGAATGAGCAGATCGACCCCGAACGCAATCTCCATTATCCAGACCACAGCTTGGAGGTTTTCTTTGGCTACTACACGTGGACCTGTACGGCTCATGCGACGGCAGTTCGGCGAAGGAAGACGGTTGGAGACTGGAAAAGACTAACCCAGAGGAAGGTACTGTTCCGGTGAACAGGTTGTTGGAGACATTGAAGTTCCTGAAAGTGGTGCAGTTGTTGAAATTCGATGGAGTGGCTCCTGTAAAAAAGTTATTGGATAAATCGATTTCTAAAATGGTAGGGAGAGTTGAAATCTCCCATGGGATGATCCCTATTAGAAAATTCTTGCTCAAATTTAGGAGAATCAGCTTCTCCCAATGCCCAATGTCCAACGGAATGCTGCCATTAAAATTATTTCCATCGAGATCGATTCAATAAAAATACCCACATCCTATGAAATTTGGAATCTTGCCATGAAGGAATAGGTTCTGTGCATCATCGAGGCCATGAAGTTGAAATTGCTTCTCTCTTTATTGCAAATGTCTGTTTTAATTTGTGTTGATTCTTTTATAATCTAACAATTTTTTATTTTGATTCTTTTTGCTTTCTTTCGTCTTTTTTATTTCCAATTTTTCAATGAAAGATCCTGATGAATAATTTCAGATTGTGCATTTAATGGATGTGTATAATGTGTTAGTGGCTTATTAGATTAATATAAAATTTATTAGAGGTGTGTATTTAATGAATTAACGGTAATTTAGATATTTTAAAAGTATAAATTTAAATTTTATATTAATGGGGTGTGTATTTAATAGAGAGAGATGTGTATTTAAAGAGACCCTTATTATATATAACCAAACATGACACTTGTTTTTATTTAGCTATTTATTAATGGGGGTGACTATTTGCACCCCCAGAATTACTAGACGAACCTCAATTACTAAACGTACCCCATTAAAATTAAAACTTACATATTTAAATTACTATATATACCCCATACAAAGACAAATTTACCCTTTTAATTAATTACAAAATAAAAAAAAGAAACGTGTAAGAGTGTTGAAAAAGAATAGGAACTGGGCTGTGGATGTGTTGCGACTGTTTAGAAGAGAAAGAGAAGGGAATAACACCTTCAATCTAACGCAACCACCTGTAAGTCTTCGGCGGCGACGTACGTCAGTCTTCTCAACGATGAGATATTTGGGGATTTTTCTTTAAGAAACTGAATTTTGGGGCTTGAAATCAAAAATTTTGGAATTGAATGTTGAATTGAAAATAATTTGATCTCTTCCAACTTGTTGTTTTCTGATTGATTCACAACAACTTCTCAGTAGCAGAATTGCTGCATATTAATTATCAGATCGATGTAATTGGTGTTGGATTGTATATTAAAAGTCTAGCTTTAGTATGAACAATGTTATAACAATTTATTTGAAATGAGAATCATATGATCAAATGATTGCGTCTTATAATTTATTTATATGTACGATGCAATAGTTCACTTACTTTATACTGTAGATAATATGTTGTGCGACAACACGCGGAAGATCATATTATCGGTTTCCTTATAAAGTATAAACAAATGCTCACAACCGAGATAGACGGGGGCTCTCTATCGAGATGGTTGTAGTGTGGTTTTGCATTAGCTTATCTTGGCTATAGAATCACATTAGTGCACTTTGTATGTATTGAGCAGGACCGCTTGAGATCGTTCGACTTATACTGACTATATAGGAGAACTTGATCTCAGTTATTATGGATGTTCGTGCTCTTAATCCCTATACAATAACCTCGACAAGTAGGGCAGTATGTATTTCTTTGATTCATCAACGGGTGAGATTTACATGTAATTAAATCAACAAACTCGGTGAGTTGGGAAATATTGCTGTCTCTATGGTGTGCTGTTGATTGTAGAAGGAATATGTGTCCGTTATAGGTTGATGATGTCCCCTTGAGGAGCTCATAAGGATTATCATATAAACCCTGCAGGTGGATTTATTCCGACATGATAATGAGGTTGAGTGGTACTACTCTTGGATGAGATATTAATTAATGGAGTTGTCAGAAACTTAATTAATTAATGGTCATTGTATATCTTAAATATGGGGAGACTGTCGGGTTCATAATAAAAAGGAGTCCATAACGTAATTACGAGATTAGAACGGTAGTGCAGTAATAATATTTTATTGGTATATATTATTATTTTTGGATTTAAGTATAAGCTTTGGGCTAAGCTTGGATACTTAAGCTCAATGGAGACCCAACTCTAATTTCTCCTCCTGGTCCCTGTTGTAGCCCATATATAAGTCATCTCAGTTGTCCAGAAACCCTAATCTTAGAGATTAATCAGGCCTAAATGTGAGGAGGGTGAGTGAACAGCAGATTGAGAAGATCTCGAGGATCGTCGCCCACACGACGTCGAGATTGGACTTGAAAATACAGTAGAAGACCGGAAGGTTGTTTGCTGCTGGTATCTGTCAATTTGTACAATTTTTATAAAATCGTATAGACCTTAGAATTCGACATGTGATATACTGACGGTAAGCCACAGAAGAGAGAATCGTTTTAGTGCGTAGATCACTCAAATCCGATATCGGATGAGAGAGTTATGCCAAAAACGGTGAGACTACGCATGCTGCCGGTGAGAATCCATCTTCTTCAACATACATTGGGGAAAGGTAATACGTTTCTTTGGTTTCTTGCTTTCACTGCATGTTAGAAATGTATGGAACCCTAACGGTTCACGTTAACCAAATAATCGAATGCCAAAAATTGGTATCAAAGCTTCAGTTTCGTGGTAAAGAGTGAAACGTTTGGCTAGGGTTTATGTGCTTTATATGTGATTAGGATTTTAGAACTTGGTTTCTTGGTGAACACCCTAACTGTACTCGAAAGCACATGTTGACACTAGTCGACCGTCGAAGGATGTCCTGAGAACACGACGGATGGCGACAAACTTCATGGTGGCGCGACGCGGCAAGGTGAATTGCGATCAGCGTGTTGGAGAACTAGGCTGAAACGTCGGCATGGGGCTTAGCAACAGCGTGACGATGGCGTGCAGATTGACGGGAACATGAACATTTGTTGGTGTGTTTTTCGGGCACGATTGAAAGCGATAGTCGGGGCTTCTCCACGGATTATGCTTGTGGATTGCGTTGCACGGCGGCAGGTCGGGCGTGCTGGGCGCTGGGTCCTTCACACGATGGCATGAACGACAGCGTGATAGCGTGATTTGGGTGAACGAAAGTGTGATAGATACACACGGTTGCTGACGAGCGTGATGTGGCGCGCGTTGCCAGAAGTGGAGAAGAGCGCACGGGGCTAGGATTTGGCGCATGGAAGGCAGGCCGCTGGTACCCCTTGGCACGCATGGGTCGTCCTGGAGGCGTGCGTCGGCGAGAAGGAGAGAATTTCGTGTGTGACAAGTCGCGGCAGTTTCAGGTGAGTCACCAATATTTCCGATCGAGTCCTGCTAATTTCTCGAACGAGTGTGCCAACAGTTTGAGCAAGACTGTGTTGAAGTTCCAAGTGGGTCTGTAGGTGGTTGGCTCCAATCTGCTGTAGGCTGACATCGATGATTGGCGTGGTGGTCTTGTAGGATGGCGCGAGTGACGATGGCATAGGGCACGAAGTGCTGGCGAAAATCGTTGCTGACGTGTACTGGCGTGAGTCAGTCTGCGGCGGCGATGGCGGAACGTAATAGCAAGCTCGCTGGCTGTGATAGCGTGGAGATTGACTTGCAGGAAGGTGTTGCTGCCTGAAGACGTGCGTGATGGTGGGTAGACTCTCGGGTGCTTCACGTATGTTAGTGCACGATGCTGGGCGTGTGGGCGCGAGATGCTTTGGCGCACGAGGCTGTGTGGAAGTGTGCATGATTCGTACCTGGTGGCGCACGAAGCTGGCAGTGCGTGGGCGCTCGGAACGTGCTGGCGGTGCCCGACTGCATGTGATGATGCTAAGAAGTGTGCAGGCTGTGCGCTAGTGGCGCTGGTTGCTAGGCGCTGCGTGTTACCGACGGGCAGGATGATAGCTTGGCAGGCAAGATGCAGGCTGTTGGATGTGTGCTAATTAGGCGCACGGTCGGTGACGTGCGAGAACCTTCTGGCACACATTTTCCTAGTGTTGTGCACACGATGGATGGGCAGCTAGGTGTGAGGATGATGGTCAGGGTGCCGGAATGGTGGATCAGGCTGCGGTACAAGAAATCTGGAGAAAACCGGGGAGATCGAACCCCGCATAGTCGCAGTTGCCCATATTCGTGCTTGGTGGCGAACAATCGAATTCGTCGTGATATATAACTGTTAATAATTGATTTAATTATTTGATTATTGTTATATATGCTATGCACGTTCTCCGTGATTTACTGCCTTATTTGCCATAATAAGAGCATGCTAGGTTGCGTATTTTATTATGAATATTATATGCATGTAAAAACCCTCAGTGTTAAATAACTAAGTGGGAGAGGGGATTGGTAAATAATTCCCGCGGCCTCCATTATTGGTTTGTAAGTGATGTGAGTAAACTTGCGTGTTGACAATTGACCTTCCTCGCTAACGGATGAGTTTATTCACGGATCACTGGTACAGACTTCATTAAATAATTATTATTTATAATGTGGCACATTAACTTGCGTGTTGGCATAGATCTTCCTCCCTAACAGATGAGTTTATGTGCGGTTCACTGGTATAAATATATAATTGATGATTGTAGGAAGTTATCCGAGCGCGTGTGTACTTCTCCAACTGTAAGACACATAAGCTCGCGCAATGGACTTGGGATCAAATAATGGTATACACTTAGGTGTTAATAATTAGTATCCTCCCCAACGGAGTCACTGCTATTATTTGCATGGCTAAAGAGGAACCGACTCTTAATTATTTTATCATGAGGTTAGGTTGACGAATGAAATTAATGGGTAAAACCTTCTCTTGTAAATGTTCGGGTTTGTAAACGTCCACACTAACGTGACTTGCAGACTCACGGTGCTTGAGATTTCGGTGAATTTTAATTTTATATTATTTTGAGGGAATCAATATAAATGGATAAAATTCGAATATTTGATCGGTGTATTTATTTATGATTCTCTAAATTTTCAAATGGTTTTATTTCACTTATTGTTTACTAAAAGAAATTATATTTACTGGTCCAAAATTAGATGATTAGAAAAGAATCTTGATTTTGAATTTTACTGCTTAGAAAAATATAAGTGTGTTCTCACTAAGGATGTCCCATGATGCCTTTTAAAGTCTCTAGTGAAGAGGTGAGAGGATCATAGAAATATGATGGTCTCATCCGACTCTTCAGATACTTTAGTAAGTTATAAAGGCAAGAGGTCATGGATAAATTGATGAATGAATTGGGAATGCTTGGAGTAGAAATTGAAGGGGAAACCTAGATCAATTTATTCTCCATAATTTGCCTGGATGTTTTGAGCAAGTTCTACCTGAAATACGAGAGGTTGTATATGGTGGGGAACTTCTGACAAAACATGTGGCGAAGGAAAGCCATTTTTCATCATGATGTGAACAAGGTTAGTATCTAATTCACTAGTCGTTGAAGCATGATTAGTGATGGCATTTATTGACACGTTGTCTGTAGATACCGGAGTAACTAAAAGTCTACAACTAAATGATGATGAGATTGTAATATACATTGGTAATACAATGAGAGTAGTGGCTATTGCAGTGTGAGTTCTTTATTTATCTTACGATATGAATAAACGTTTGGTTTTGAGAAATTATCTTTACGTACGTTTTTTATAGAATGAATTTGATTTTAGTTTCTATCCATTTACGGATGGATACTCTATTTCATTTAGATGACATGGTCATTATAATGAAGGATGAAGCTATAATCTGTTGTTATACGTTGGTGGACAATTTGTACACTCTTAAATCATGTTTATCCCACTGATGTAATAAATAATAATTAATAACGCGTCTTCTAATCCTAATAGGAGTGAGACTATGTTGGAAATGATTAGATAGATGATGAATTATTTGGAATTACTAAATTCATTTTATGGGTATGCCCTAGAAACAACATTCGTATAACGTTTATCTGTTTGTGGGATATCCTAGAAAAATAAAGGGTGATTATTTATTTAGTCCAAAAGATCGAAGGGTGATTGTTAACACAAACACTAAATTGTTCTAAAGGAAGTGAGAGGGAAAACACAAAGTATTAGTATCAAGTATACAAGAGGATATACCACAATGTAAACTGCAATGCGTATCACGTCTGATACACAATTGCGTGTAGTTCCCTGTCGTAGTGGGAGGGTTGTTCGACAACCTATAAGATATATGTTTTGGGAGAGTCATGAGACTTGGTCCCTAGTAAACATAGAATGGACCCACGGATATGATGAAGCACTACAAGATAGAAATGTCGAATCTTAGCAAAGTGCAATGATTTCTAAAATAGAATCGATGGATTTTAAATCAAGTCTGGGAGCTTGTTGAACCACCAAATGGTGTAAAACCCATTAGAAGTGGTCATACTAAATAAAAGAGGATCAAACACTAAGGTGAAAACCTTGGAAGCAAAACTTGTTGTGAAACGGTATAATCAGAAAGAAAAGGTTCGATTATGAAGAAACATGTTCGTCGATAGCTATGCCTATGTTGATCCAGACTCTTTTATCTGTTGCTACTCATATGAAATATGAGGAATAGAAAATAGATGTCAAGACAACTTTCTTGATTGGAAGTCTTGAGGAAAACATCTATGTGAAGCAACCAGAGTGATTCATTGCAAAGGGCTAAGAGCATTTTGATTGTAAGCTTAAAGGTGTCCATCGATGGACTAAAGCAAGCTTCAAGATCATGAAACATCCATTTTGATGAGAAAATTCAAGCATATGGATTTATTGAATGCGCGGATATGTCTTGTGTATTGAAAAGAGTGACGAAAACGTGGTGGTATTTCTTGTACTGTACGTAGATGATATATTGCTCATTGGAGACAATGAAAGAGTATTGTCAGGCGTATGAGTATGTTTGAGAAAGCGGTATGAGATGAAGGACTTAAGAGGAGCAAAAATATCCTTTTGATCACGGTAATACAAATCATAAGAAAGGATGTTACGCTTATCTCAAGCTTCATGAGATGATACGATCCTTACTCGTTTTAGCATGTGACTTTATCAAAGGAAATATGTCTTAAGACACAAAAAGAAGATAAAGGTGATGAAAGCGGTTCCTTATGCTTCGGCGAATAAGGAAGCTTAATCTAAGGAATGTTATGCACGAGAATGGATATCTGTTTTGCCGAAGGCTTGAACAGTGGATACCAAGGTAACCCAAAATAAGAATATTGAACTGTGGTAACACATAATTTTGAAGTACCTGAAAAGGACTAGAAACTATATGCGGGCTTACCGGACATATTCACTGTTTCTTAGGGATTACATAGATTAAAAATTTTCAAATCAGATAGGGACGACAGTAAATCCACCTCGAAGGTTATGTGTTTAATTTTAGGAAGTAGAGCCATAACGTGGAGGAGTGTTATATAGAAACATATTTCAGACTCCGGACTCCATCATGGAAAGATGATAAATTGGAGCCTATGAGGCAGCCAAAGTATCTGTATGACTCTAGAAACTTCATGATGGACTTTGAAGTGTTTCTAAGTTTGCCCAAGGTTATCACAATTTATTTTGATGATAATGGTGCAGTTGCAAACTTGAAGGAATCACGTGCCCATAAGGTAATTTAACACATGGAGCGCAAGTACCACCTGTTACGAGAAATCGTATGATGAGGGGAAGGTTGTTGTTGCCTAGATTGCATCGAATGATAACCTAGTAAATCCATTTACAAGGACCTTAAAGTGAGAGCTTTTGATGGTCGTGTAGTGGGAGTGGGAATCGGATGTGTGGCGGAAGACATGACAGCATAGTCTTTTAGTATAAGTGGGAGATTGTTGGATTGTATACTAAAAGTCTAATTTTAGTATGAACAATGTTATAACAATTTATTTGAAATAAGAGTCATATGATCAAATGATTGTTTCTTATAATTTATTTATATGTACGATGCAATAGTCCACTTACTTTATACTGTAGATAATATGTTGTGCGACAACACGTCAAATATCATATTATCGGTTTCCTTATAAAGTATAAACAGATGCTCACAACCGAGATAGACGGGGACTCTCTATCTGAATGGTTGTAGTGTGGTTTGGTATTAGCTTGTCTTGACTACAGAATCACATTAGTGCATTTTGTGTGTATTGAGCAGGACCGCTTGAGATCGTTCGACTTATACTGACTATATAGGAGAACTTGATCTCAGTTATTATGGATGTCCGTGCTCTTAATCCCTATACAATAACCTCGACACATAAGGTATTATGTATTTCTTTGATTCATCAATGGGTGAGATTTACATGTAATTAAATCAACAAATTAGGTGAGTTGGGAAATAGTGATGTCTATATGGTGTGCTGTTGATTGTAGAAGGAATCCGTGTCCGTTATATGTTGATGATGTCCCCTTGAGAAACTCATAAGGATTATCATGTAAACCCTGCAGGTGGATTTATTCTGGCATGATAATGAGGTTGAGTGGTACTACTCTTGGATGAGATATTAATTAATGGAGTTGTCAGTAACTTAATTAATTAATGAACATTGTATATCTTAAACATGGGGAGACTGTCGGGCTCATAATAAGAAGGAGTCCATAATGTAATTATGAGATTAGAACGGTAGTGCAGTAATAATATTTTAGTGATATATATTATTATTATTGGACTTAAGTATAAGCTTTGGGCTAAGCTTGAATACTTAAGCCCAATGGAGACCCAACTCTAATTTCTCCTCATGGTCCCTGCTGTAACCCATATATAAGTCATCTCAGCTGTCCGGAAACCCTAATTTTAGAGATTAATCACACCTAACATGTGAGGAGTGAACAGCAGATTGAGAAGATCTCGAGGATCGTCGCCCACACGACGTCGAGATTGGACTTGGGAATACAGCAGAATATCGAAAAGATTATTTGCTGCTGCTGTCTGTCCACTTGTATAATTTTTATAAAATCGTATATATCTTAAAATTCAACATGTAATATACTGACGGAAAGCTACGAAAGAGAGGATCATTTTGGTGCATAGATCACCCAAATCCGATATCGGATGAGAGAGTTATGCCCAAACCAGTGAGGCTGCGCAGGCTGCCGGCGAGAATCCATCTTCTTCAACATACCCTGGTGAAAGGTAATACGTTTCTTTAGTTTCTTGCTTCCGTTGCATGTTAGAAACATATGGAACCCTAACGGTTCAAGTTAACCAAATGATCAAACGCCAACAATTGGGTGTGCTGCTGATGTGAATGCTGATCTGAATGTAAAGTTCAATCCGCAGCTTTTTTATTGCACCAATTCATCGAGAAGAAGTGCACTACACCGGGTGTACTTAGTAGAGCATTTGATTTTGGATATATATTTAACTGCCCCTTGATTGAGAAATTGCATCTGATAATTGAATTAGAAACTTCTCTTTTCTTTTTCTTTGGTAAAATTCCATTTCCTTGAAGAAAGGGTGGTTGATCATTACAACCGAATACACGTATGTGTTCAGTTGTAGGAAGCGAACAGTGAGAAAAAAAGAAAAAGAAGAAAAAAGGGTGTTCGATCATTACAACCGAACACACGTATCTGTTCGGTTGTAGGAAACGAACAGTTAGAAATAGTTACCTAACTGTTCGATCACAAACATCGAACAAATTTTTCTTTTTTGATTTAGTGATTATTTTTAAAAGGGTATTCACGTCTTTTCACATAATCATATTTTAATTCTATAAATTATTGGAGTTTGTCTAGCAATTTTGGGATGCTAATAGCCGCCCCTTTATTAATTTAATTTAAGATATAACCTTTTTATCCATGGATAATCCGTTTCACATAAAAAATCCATGAGATGATCTCACCCAAGATCTACCCTTAATTTTTAATTTAATATTTACTATTAAATAAATAAAATAATTAAATATTAAAAAAAAACTACCTACTACTATTTTAATCTATAAATTTGGAACCAAGTAAACTCTAAAATAACCATGAACACCCATTAGATAATCCATTTTTCCATCCGATTGTGTAAGATTGATGTATTAAGAGTAAGTAATAGTCACTTTTACCATTTTCAAAATATTAAATAAGTGTGCAAACACGTTAACATATACATGAATGAAAATAAATTATGATTTATTATGGCATATACATAGAAATGGATAAATAAATAAATGATGGAAAATATATTTTATTTCCTATTTTAAAGAAAAGATACTAATTAGATAATTAAGCGCAACACTCACGTTTTTAAATTTTCTTAAATAATTATTACTTTTATTAAAAGTATTATTCATTTTTAATCGTTTTATATTTCCTTAATTAATTATTACTTTTATTAAAATTATTATTCATTTTCATTAAAAATGATATAATATTTTATTTATAATATGAATTGTTGATGAAATAATTTAATGCACCATTATCACTTTTTATTAAGAGTATAACTTTTTATTAAAATATTATTACTTCTAATAATCTATCTTACAAATGCGTTCTCATAACACAGTTTCACATAAGTATTTGTCATTAAATAATCCCTCTGCCACATGATTATCTTCACTCTTTCATTTACGATGGACTCACAATAACTTTCACCGCTATAATTTTGAAACATCATCTCAATCTTATAATCTTAAAAAACATTAAATTTTTAAAATTAACACTATACCTAACAAACATAATAAGTAGTATATTTTCTATTTATTATATAAAGACTTATTATCTTATAAAAGTTAATAAAATTAGTAAATAATAAAAATAAAATTTTAAAACAAATTACAATATATTTATGTATATGGACATTGATGAGAACGTAAGACAATTTTACGTTTTTCTAATTAGTTATTACTTTTTATTAAATATTACTTTTCTTAAAAAAATTTGTTATTTTTTATTTGTACTATAAATTATTCATTAAATAATTAACTTCACAGCTATTACTTTTCATCAATTTCATATCACTTTTCATTAAAATGTTATTACTTCTTCTACATTTCACGAAAGTCATTTTATACGACGGTTTCACACAAGTCTTTGCGTTATATATATATATATATCTGTCTCATAAAACGCTTCGTGTTTATTGTTTCACGTTTTTTAAGAGAAATTGTACTTTTGACTAACTTGATTGACTTTAAAGACTATTTTAATATTTTTAGGTAATAAAAAAGTATAAAATTATTATATTTTTATGAAAAGTGACAAATTTGAAATTAAAATAATTTTGAGGTTATTGGATAAAATGGAATGAGGCTTGTGTGCGCCCGGGTGCACACCGTACACCTTTAGAATTTAGTATTATGGATAAGGATACATTATTTTGTTCTAAATGGTATACACTTTAATTAATAAGAATACACTATTTTGTTCTAAAGGGTATACACTTTCATTAATATTTTTTATTTTTCTTTAGAAAATAAAAGGTACACATCTTTATATTAAAGGGTATACAATTTAACACAAAATTCTAAAGGCGCACGGAGTGTGCTCCCGTGCACCCGGGTGCACACAAGTTTTTGCCGATAAAATGATATTTCCTCTTTTTTGATGTGAAGAATTTTGTGGGATAAACAAATAAAGAAAGTACTAAGATTTTTGTGGAATGAGGGAGTATTTTTTTTTTTTCAAAGTTTTGTGGGATAAGGGATTTTTTTTTCAATTGAATCTCACAATAATAAAACCCTAAAAGCTGTATAATACTCCACATAATAATTAAACAGCCAACAGGGCGGGTGTGGAGAAGAGGGAGCTTACTCAAGCACATCAACTACTAATTCCCTTTCCAAACTGAAAATTTGGTGATAAGTAAACACATAGATAGCTTAACTTTCACTTTAACCGTTTTTTTTCTTTTTTTCTTAAATTTTATCTTGGGTGTCTACACGTACACGTGTAATAAGGTAGAATGCTAGTTAAGACAACCATTGACTACTTCTCCACAGGAATAAGTAAATAACCTACCTAATCACACTCTGTTTTAGAGTTTAATAGATAAATTATTGAAAGATTATCTTGTATGATGATGACAACAATAGGAAATGGAAAACATGATTAAAGAAAAAAAATGATAATTTATATTTTACTAATAACGATTAATTTATTTGAGTTTGGTGGTGATTTTTAAATATCTCACCAAATTCCATTACCATAGATTGTGCCAAACTATAACATCACATACCAAGACCAGCTACGTGGTCAATTCTATTATATTATATTATAATAAAGTTCATTTGATGGGGCCTCCGCTAATCATACATCTATTATTTAGTAATTTATTTATCATACATCTATTAAGTGTAAAGAAAGATGCATTAAAGTGGGCAATCAATTTTTTTAATTTTCTTTCATGCCCAAAATATAGGGAAAAGTTTAAAAATGATCAAAATGACAAAAATGTCATTGACTTGATTGTGACACGATATTAGTTTTTAAACAAAGTCACTATCGAGTCAAGATTTTATTTTAAACAAAGTCATTATCGAGTCAAGATTTTAAAAATAAAATCTTGACTCGATAATGACTTTGTTTAAAAACTAATATCGTGTCACAATCGAATCAAGGGCATTTTGGCAATTTTAAACTTTTCCTTATATTTTCGCCAATAAAGAAAATTTAAAATTTCTGAAGTATGATTACTATATAGTAATACGGTTCATATATAAAATGGATAGTAATACGGATTGACTCATTATTAAAGTATGATTATTATATATTGGTAGAGTATATTATAGAGTAGTTAAAATATGGTTTATTAAAATAGATTAATAATTCATTAAAATTAATTTACGGATGTTATATAATGATTCATTAAGGATGTTATATAGGAGAAAGTTTAAAAATGACCAAAATGACAAAAAATGTCCTTGACTCGATTGCGACACGATATTAGTTTTTAAACAAAGTCATTATTGAGTCTAAGTTTTTATTTCCTTATATTTTGGGCATGAAAGAAAATTTAAAATTTCTGAAGCGCACTGTTGCAACCAACCCTAAGTGTAAATTACTAAATAATATGATGGGACGAAAAGTGGCATATACATCTATTATGTAATCATACATTTGGTACTTTCTTATCCAATTTTAGTAAATTTTTTTATTTTGGTCATTTTTTTCAAAATTTGGTGCTCTCTTATCCAATTTTAGTTCATTTATAAACATAAAAGATTAAATTTTGACAAAAATAAAAGGTAAATAAATTTGAAAAAAGAACTAAATTTGGACAAAAAAGACTAAAATTTTTCAAAGAAGAACTGAAATTGAGAATTGCAAATAAAAGAGAACTAAAGTTGGAATCGAATATACTTACAGGACCAATTGTGATATTTTCTCTAAAATATGTTAGCTATATGTTAGGTGATATTGGTAAATTTGGAATTACTGTATGTACTTTTAGAAGTTGTTAACTGATGTGATGTTTCCTCTTTTTGGTAGTGAAGTTTAATATCAAAGAAGAACTGAAATTGAGAATTGCAAATAAAAGAGAACTAAAGTTGGAATCGAATATACTTACAGGACCAATTGTGATATTTTCTCTAAAATATGTTAGCTATATGTTAGGTGATATTGGTAAATTTGGAATTACTGTATGTACTTTTAGAAGTTGTTAACTGATGTGATGTTTCCTCTTTTTGGTAGTGAAGTTTAATATGGAATGGACAAAAACAAAAAGTGTGAAATTTAATGTGGGACAAAAGGAATAACATTTTTAATAAAAGTGATATTTTATAAGAAAAAAATAAAGGTTGGGATTAATACTCTCTTAGTAAAAGGCCGCTGTGGCCCTTTTTGAACTATTTCATGAACAATTAATAATACAAATAAAAAAACTGATGTCATTTTTAATAAAAATTAATACTTCCTCAATCCCATCAAAATGTCCTTATTTTACTATATTGAGTGCCTCATTTAAAAGTCTCAATTTTTCCCTTTTAGTAAAAAGGCTCCGCATGTGGCCCACCTGTCACTATTATACAATTACTTACTACATATAAAATAATACTACCTTCGGTCACTTACAAGGTATCCATTTCACTATTTCTGGCGTGCGCTTCAAATGTATCAATTTCCTCTATTTAGTAAAGAAAGTACACAATATGACCCACCACTTTTCTCTAATACAACTACCCCTTTACCTATAATAATAATACTCCTTAATCCACGTGCAAAATGTAAATAAAGACCTTAGAATTGTCGACGTGCAAACAGAAAACGATTACCTTGTAAGCGGCCGGAGGGAGTAATACTCTTTAATTCATGTTCAACAATATTTAAAGGTGAAATTTTTTTTGGTAATTTCTCAAAGGTTGGGATTAATTTGTAATAGGAGTAAAGTTTGTGGTTTTTTTCTTGATTAACCCTTTATTAATTTTATTGATTTTTAAGGGTTTTAGAATTTTTTAATTATAAATAAAATATAAAATAATATTATGAATATTAAATAAGAGTAACCATTTTGAAAATAAAGTAACTTTTAAAATAAATAAATAAGAGGAATGTGAAATATTCTATGCGATTGTAACGACTAGTATATTGCATGCCACTTAGAAGTCCATTATAGCTTACAGGGATACTTGAGAAACAGTTGTGTGAGATCATAGAATATATTTATGAGATAAATAAGAAATAATAATATTTTAATAAAAATGATATTTGAATTAATGAAAAATGATAATGATACAATAAATTATTTCATAAAAAATCATAATATAAATAGAGAATGATAATATTTTTAATTAAAAATGATAATATTTTTTATATAAAATAATAATTATTTTAGAAAATATAAAAATAGCATGTAAGATGATTTCACCCAATATTATCCGAAACACTTTATACATATATCTGAATATTCGATCTATTATGCTTTAGTTAGGTGCAAGGATGAAAATATTAATATCGGTAAAAATATCAGTATCTCAAATTTACGGATATGTAAATATCAATATCGATATCGGTAAAAATTAAAGAAATCACGAAAACTTGAATAAAAAGAAGAAAATTAATTAATTTTTCAATATATTATAACTAATTTTAATGGTTAATTATACTGTGCACCCGGGTGTACCCTAAGATAGGGTGCACCCACTTTAAAAAACGTATACAAATATAAAAAAATATATACAATTATGAACAAAAATTTATGCAATTTAATTGCTAGTTTTTTTAATGAAAAATTGAGTGTAAAAAGATATACAATTATTAAAAAACATGTATACACTATTGAATAAAAAATTATACCCATGTGAATGCTAGTTTTTTTAATAAAAAACTTAGGGTGAAAAAGTATACAATCATTAAAAAACACGTATACAAAATATAATAACATGTATACAAAATAGAATAAAAAGTTATACACATATGGGTGCACCCTTGCACCAGAGTGCACCTAATATCAACTCAATTTTAATATATAAATACACTTTAAAATCTTAATAAAACTCATAACACATGATAAGCAAATAAATAACAACATATTTAAATAATCTGGAGTCATACAATAATTACTATTTATTGTTTAATACATAATAACTAATACCAAAATGATGATCTATGAAGCTCAAATAAAAAAATACCATGCAATTTATATCTAAACAATATTTGTACACCTCATCGAATTAGAGAAATTTTAAATATAATTCTGAATGCGCCAGTAGTACGTCGTTCAATCGACTTAACCAAACATAAAATAATCTCACCATGAGATGATTTCACTAAGTGTTGCTTTATTTTTTATTATATTTTTTTAAATTAAACATTTTAATAACAAAAAAAAGTATTTGTTAGTAAAAGTAAAACAAAAAAATATTTTATTTTTCTAAAATTATGGATAATTTTTCGATATATCCTCAATATGTCTCGATATTTGAGAAAACTTGAACTGTGGCAAATCGATATCGATATTTTTATCGAAATTTCCCAATATTTTCTCGATATCAGAAAAGAAATATCTTTTTCTCCAATATCGATTTCGGAACTTCAAAAAAATGGATATATCGTGGATATATCATGAAAATTTCAGGATATTTTCATCCTTGATTAGGTGTTGCTCGCATGAACACTTTATACATACTCCCTCCGTCCGCCTTTAAGGGTGCCCTTTACTTTTTGTACGTGGATTAAGGAGTATTATTATTTAATGTGTAGTATGTAATTGTATTAGTGGATATGTGAGTCCCATTTTTTAGTTGTATTAGTGGGTGGGTGTGGATCCATATGTATAAAAATGGAAATGAGACCCTAGGGGCGGACGCCCAAAATGAAAAAATGATACCCTTGAAAGCGGAAGGAGGGAGTATATTGGAATGAAGTATTCTCTTGTAAGACGAGCATATGTGAATTGAGTTGTGAGACAGGTCGACTAATTATTAAAATATACTTGTAATTTAAGCAAAATATATTTATTGGTAGTTAAAGTATTTTTGTAGTGAGTTATACAATAACACTCTAAATGTATACTTTAATTCATTATTCGCTATACTTTAACTAGCAATAAATATATTTTACCTAAACAACAGTAATACTTTAACAATAAGTCGACTCGTCTCACATAATTACCATCTCATAAGAGATTTTGTATATTGAGACACTCTCTTGTGAGACGCATATGAGACAGGTCGACTCATCACTAAAGTATGCTTATTGTATAGATAAAATATTCTTATTTGTGGTTAAAGTATGTCAATAATAAATCATATTATAACACACTAAAATCATACTCCCTCTGTCCGGTTCTAAGGTATTCATTTACTTTTTGTACGTGAATTAAGAAGTATTATTATTATATGTAAAGTGGGTAGTTGTATTAGAGGGAAGTGGTGGGCCATATTGTGTACTTTTTTACTAAATAGGGGAAATAAATGCATTTGAAGCAAACACTAAAAATAGTAAAATTGATACATTAGAAGTGGACGGAGGGAGTACTTTAATGCATAATCAGTGTACTTTAAAAAATATACTTTAGCAACTATTAAACATACTTTATTTAAATAATAAACATACTTTAACATGTCTCACAAACTGTCTCATATAAATAATGTCTCACAACATAATTTATCTTGTCTATTTGAATATTTGATCTATCGCGGTTTTTTTTCTACTTTCTTTATATATTAATTAGGTTTATGAATAATATATTTCGAGATCCATAATATGATTTTACACCAGTGTCTATAAAAAGAAAAAAAATACTCCTATATGGAAACAGTTGTATGTGAAACTTTTTGGTCCTTATCTCTTTTTTAATTAATTACAAGACAAAAACTTGTGTATTCTAAGTGTATATCGTGCGCCAATACACTTTAATATTAAATTGTATATAATTTAATATTAAAATATATGAGTGCACGGTGTGCTATTCGGAACACAAGAAACCACTCTAATTATAGTTATACTCTAAAATTAATAATATACTCCAGTATGTAGATATTAAATTTTAGTGATATCAACCACATGAAAACACAAAATAAAAAAAAAGTAAAAAGAAAAAAGTAGTTGCATAGAATAATTTGTCCTCTAAAAATAAAGACTAAGTCACTTATGAGACGGTTCATATATAAAATGGATAGTAATACGGATTGACCCATTATTAAAGTATGATTACTATATAGCTTGGTAGAGTATATTATAGGGTTAAAATACGATGAATAATTCATTAAAATATAATTTAAGGATGTTATATGATATTTCACAAATAGTATATTCCGGTAATTAATAATTTATAACACCATAAAATTATACTTTAATATATTTGTCATCATACTTTAAAAAGTTGGTTTTTGGTATCTTCAGGCGCGCAAGGTGTGTAAGGGTACTGACATTTTGTTTTAAAGAATATACACTTTATAACATTTTTGTTCTAAAGATATATACTTTCTTTAATGGAGTTTTTTTTTCAGGAAATAAAGGTTACACGTCTTTATACTAAAGATATGGAGTACCATTTAATACTAAAAGGTATCTGTACACACGATATCCACGGGACACACAAATTTTAGCCTACTTTAAATCATATTTTAACGACCTTGTAATATACTTTACGTAATAATAATCATATTTAAATAATTCACCAACTCATTTTATAATAGATATCATGTTTCATGTATAATCCTCTCTCTAAAAAAAAAAAATCTCTCATTCCGAAACATTTTTCATCTTTCATAGGGTACACCACAAAAGGCATGGTTGCGCCAGATGCTTGGTGATTAACAAATGGACTTTCTGGATCATATTATATTGGTGGATATATGCTTCAGTAGCTTTTCTCTGTGTTTTCAGGGATAATTAAGGATATTAAATGAATTTGTTGGATCTAGATCTACCAATCATGTTCTCTTTCATTCTTATCTAATACCAACTGTGCTGTACGTTTCAATAAGAAATTTGTATTTTACATTTTTTTAAAGCAAATATTTGTATGAGAATTTTTCATGAAATGATTTTTGTGAGAGTATCTCATGAAATAATTTGTGTGAGACATATAAAAAGTGATATTCTTCATAATAAAAAGTGATACTCAAATAATTAAAAGTGATAATAATAATATGAATTATTTTATGAACAATTTATAATATACGCAAAAAGTAATTTTTTTTAAAAAAAAAATTAACAATATTTTTAATAAAAATTGTTAAATAATTATAAAAATGTAAAATAGTATTATTGCGAAACGGTCTCACACAAGACTGTCCCTTTTGTAAAAACAAACATCTTCTCACTTATGACCGCTTTATATTTTTTAAAAATATTTATCATTTTTATATTAAAGATATTATCACTTTTCATTAATAATATTATCAATTTTTATTTATATATATATTGGTCAGTCTTCCTATAAATATCAATTTTACAAATCTCTACATCTATGTATTGAAATCTATCCACAATTTTTTAAGTGTATATATGAAGTTAATTTCAATATATTACAGTGTGTTGTAAGGATATTAGTTAAGAGTAATTTTCTTTTATGAAATTGTGAAGTTAAGTCCGCATGAACCAAAAATTGTTTAGTTAAAATTGTAACAAAGGAAATATTAAAATTCAACAAAGTCAATTGTAATGGCACAAAAGGCAAGTCCATGGTGTATCTATGATTGTAGAACTTGGTAGAATTAGTGTGCATTTATAGCATATTTTTATAAATGGTAGAACAATTAACACTCGAAATTTTATTTTAAGCACCCAAATTTCTTAAAGAGAGACTCTCTTGTGAGACGGATTATTTATGAGATGGGTGTGAGACGGGTCGACTTGTTACTAAAGTATGCTTATTATATAGATAAAATATGCTTATCTTTAGTTAAAATATATTAATAATAAATCATATTATAACATGTTAAAATCATATTTTAATGCATAATCCAGCATACTTTAGAAAACATACTTTAATAACTATTAAACATACTTTATTTATACAATAAGTATACTTTAATGATGAGTTGACCTCTCACAAATAACCCGTCTCACAAGAGACTTTATCTTTCTGATAATATAGTGAAAATACCTTTTCTATCCTTACACCCAAAATATATACTAAATCTATAAATTTTAGATTCTAAATTAAGTAAATCATTTTCCACTCAAAACACGATCAAACACACTAGGCTAATACTATTGTACATTTGGATGCACCCCAAGATACGGTGCACCCACATTCAGAAACGTATACAATTATGAACAAAAATGTATATAATTATAAACAAAAATGTATGCACTTTGTTAATGAATTTTTTGTTAGTTTTTTTAATGAAAAATTGAGTGTAAAAAAATATACAATTATTAAAAACATGTATATACTATTGAATAAAAAGTTATACACATATGTATGCTAATTTTTTAATTAAAAAAACTAAGTGTGAAAAAAGTATACAATTATTAAAAAATATGTATACAATATAAGATAAAAAGTTATACATATATTTGGTGTACTGATATCAACTCAACACACTATACTTGTTCTCATGTTAAACTGCCACAAATCTGTTTTTCCAACTATGACAGAACTATTTTGGTAAAAACCCAAAAAAATAATACTAATAATATTAACTGAAAAATAAATAAAAATAGAGCTTATAATTGATGAGATGTTGAGAAGATTCCGACGAAGAAGCACTAAAGCATTAAAGCTGCAGAAGTTTCTTGCTCAATGCATTCCCGTCAAGAATCATTTAGATATATTTTGGGTGCCATGAAGATTAAATTTTAGAATTGGAAGTCGAAAAATAGAGCTTATCGTTCCGTAATTTGATTTAATAATCGAAAACCATTTGTGGCACCCCCATAATCTTCTCAGTCATATTTCTCAAAATTATCATCATAAATATTTTCATTCTCCAAGAATTTTGTATCGTCATTTTTAAAGGTCTGAATCCACCATTGAAAGATGGTACCTCCCGTGTATTTTTGGTGGCGAAAGCATTAATTAAAATTTGGGTGTAAATTTCAGGTTTGATATATGATTTGGACATAAGGGTAAAATTGTATTTTATTAAAAGAAATTTTTAATTTTGGGTGCCCTAAGTAAAGCTTTGGGTGACAATAGTGCCGCCCTATTATAAAATATGCTTTGTTTTTATTGTAAAATATCATATGTATTCGATTTTCGAAAATTTAGTTTCTTTTGAGTTGTGCTATAGAGTATTAGGTTGGAAATGGGGATGAACTTGACCTAAAATTAGCAAAGGAAGAAACAAGAATTGAATACGACTAAAATAAGGAGAGAGAGCTTAGTTAAAAAAACACATAAAAGACTACGACTTTTAATAAAAAAGTTAGGTTATGTCCTTGACCTAGTTATCTAAACGAGTCTTAGGGCTTTAGTCGAGTCCTTTCGAGCCATCAAGGACCGTGCGAACCAGTTGTTGAGCGATCTTGTTCACTCATTGGCATTTCTTGTAAGCTAGCCGAGTGGGCGCGGATAGGGCTATTGCTAGTAAAAAATTTAACTAGTGGCACAGAGGTACGGGTTAAATCCTAGACCTTTGTTGTCAAAGCAAGCAGAAAGGTGCTTACCGCTTAGCCACACGCAAGTTGTCAAATAAGTTGGCATTGAATTGTATTTAAAGGCTCACTGTGGAGTGATGAGCGTTTTCTCAATACACAATATTAATGCTCAAGTGTAAAGGATGATATTGTAGCTTTGATAAGCGACCAAATGTTTATCGAACCCAAAAGACGTATTATTATCAATTTAATAATAATCTAACTTATTAAGACTAGTATGTCAATAACTCATCATCTATCTAACCATTTCCATAAGAATATTTCTCTTATTAGGATTAGAAGATGTGTTATTAATTACTATTTGTTGCATTCATGGGATGACCATGATTTAAGAGTGAACAAATTGTCGCCAATGTACAACAACAGATTCTAGCTTCATCCTTCATTACTATGACCATGTCATTTAAATGAAATGGAGTATCCATCCGTAAATGCATGGAAACTGAAATAAAATAACTCTCGTAGTTTTACCCATGTATTTAATAATCTCACAATCACTTAGTTGCATGCTTTTAGTGATTCCGGTATCTACACACAACGTGTCAGTAGACGCCATCACTAATCATGCTTCAACAACTAGTGAATGAGATACTAAACTTGTTCACATCTTGATGAAATTGGATTTCCTTTGCCACATGTTTTGTCAGAAATTCCCCACCATATACAACCTCTCGTATTTCAGGTAGAACTTGCTCAAAAACATCCAGGCAAGCCATGATGGTGTGGACATTTACAAATCCAAACATTTACAAGAGAAGGGTTTAACCATTAATTTTATTTGTTAACCTAACCTCATGACAAAATAATTAATAGTCGATTCCTCTTTAGCCATTCAAATAAAAGCAGTGACTCCGATGGGGAAGATACTTATTATTTGCACCTAAGTGTATACCATTATTTGACCCCAAGTCCGAGGCCCAAGCTTATATGCCTTACAGATAGAGAAGTACACACGTGCTCGGATAACTTCCTACAGTCATCAATTATAAGTTTGTTCCAGTGAACCGCGCATAAACTCATCCGATGGGGAGGAAGGTCTATGCCAACACGTAAGTTCATGTGTATCACATTACAAATAATAATTATTTAATGAAGTCTGTACCAATGATCCATGAATAAACTCATCCGATGGGGAGGAAGGTCTATGCCAACACGCAAATTTACTCACATCACTTACAAACCAATAATGGAGGCCGCAGGGATTTTTTTACCAATCCCCTCTCCCACTTACTAATTTAACACCGAGGGTTTTTACATGCATATAATATTCATAATAAAATACGCAACCTAGCATGCTCCTATTACGGCAAATAAGGCAATAAATCACGGAGAACATGCATATATATATATAACAATAATCAAATAATTAAATCAATTATTAACAGTTATATATCATGGCGAATTCGATTTTTCACCTCCTAGCACGAATGCGGGCAACACACATGGGGATCCACCTGCCTGGTCAGGTCGCGGGGCTCGGGGCAGCGCCCCAAAACCTAATCTGAAAATCAGAAGCTGGTTTTCACGAACTTTCCTCCAAATTCCTTGCCCATAGCTGATCGAACCACCCGTCTATCCATCTTTCGACATGCCCAGCACGTCAGCAACTAGGTCAACACTATGCGCCTGCACAAGCAGCCCCATGCGCAACAACAGTCATGCCCGCCTGTGCCCGGCACTTCGCACGCCTCGTGCAACCTCGCTCAGGGGAATGCACGACCCGAGCAAGCCAAGCTCGCCAACATGCACGACTCGTTCGCCCTAGGATGCTTCCGTGCGCAATCCCATACGCGCCTGCCCATATGCTCGCTATCGTGCGCTGAAGTCCATTTCCGTGTACTACTCTATGCACGCCAACATGCACGCCCGTCGGCAGCGCTCCAGCGCATGTTTCGTGCCCGCCATCACACGGCCTTCCACGTGGCGCCACACCCAGCCTGGCAGACTCGAACGTCCAACATCAAGACCTGCCCGGGCCCTTGCCAAGACTCGCCAAAAATCTATGAAGCTCGTCCGGAATCACCGTCTAACACCCTCGAGTCTGCTGCAGATCATCACGTCGCCAGCCCATCCGCATCATGTAGCCACCAAAAATAGTCGCTAATCGTGTCGATGATCGCGCCACCACCAGGCTTGGCTATGCAGACTGAATCGGCAACCAGGAGGTCTCGCTCGAAAATTAAGGCAGACTCGCCCGGAAGTTTTCATGACTCACCCGGAACCGAGCCGTGACTTGCCCGGAACCACCACGACTTGTTTGGAAACTGCCTTGCAGCAAGCGCGAACAATCGCGCAGCACAGCGGTGCTCGTCAGCCACCCACATCAGACCTGTCCGCCGCCATAGATGCCTTCCTGCCGGCACCCTACAGTGGAACTGGTCCAGCGGTCTTCTCCATGCTGCCATGCATCACTCGTCAATATGCTCAGCACGAGCGCCCATCGCATCGCAGTCAGCCTGTCATTATGCGCGTTACATGCCTATGCGCCTGGCTAACTGCACGATCCATGCGCTCTTTCATGTAGCATACACGATAGCAGGCGTGTGCCAAGTTTTCTCGCCCGTCAGTAGCCGTGTGCCTTCTGCCCATCACACGACAGCCACCGTGTGGTCTTGCCAGACCGCACGATAATCTCTTTTTTCGTCATACAGCGCTGAGCAAGCACCATCGTGCATTACATCGGGCGCCCATGCCTCCCTCCGTGCGTCAAACTTCTAACTCGGCAACCATCATGTGCACTGCCCTGCAATCAGCAAGCCTCCACGTGCCACGCCCATCTTTCATACGTGCACATTTCTGTTTTTCAATCGCCCGGCAGACCACACGCCATTTTCCAGGCGTATTGATTCACGACCGAGTTTTGTGAATTCCATCACCATCGACGAACAGAAACATCTATGAACAGATACAGGGTTTTCATGGATAAAGCAATTATACCAAACCCTAATATACTCATGTGATTCTATTCCTAAAGGAAAACACATAATCACATAAACCCCAACCTAATGTTTAATGCTTCACCACGAAACCAAAGCTCTGATACTAATTGTTGGCGTTTGATTGTTTATTTAACGTGACCCGTTAGGGTTCTGTACATTTCTAACATGCAGCGGAAGCAAGAAAACAGTTGTTGGATTGTATACTAAAAGTCTAGCTTTAGTATGAACAATGTTTTAACAATATTTGAAATGAGAATCATTGATCAAATGATTGCTTCTTATAATTTATTTATATGTTGCATCTTCCACTTACTTTATACTGTAGATAATATATTGTGCGACAACACCCAGAAGATCATGTTATTGGTTTTCTTATAAAGTATAAACAGATGCTCACAACCGAGATAAACGGGGACTCTCTATCGGGATAGTTGTAGTGTAGTTTGGTATTTGCTTGTCTTAGCTATAGAATCACATTAGTGCACTTTGTGTGTATTGAGCAGGACCGTCTGAGATCGTTTGACATATACTGACTTATAGAAGAACTTGATCTCTGTTATTATGGATGTTCGTGCTCTTAATCCCTATACAATAACCTCGACATGTAGGGCAGTATGTATTTCTTTGATTCATCAATAGGTGAGATTTACATGTAATTAAATCAACAAACTCGGTGAGTTGGGAAGCAGTGTTGTCTCTATGGTGTGCTGTTGATTGTAGATGGAATCCGTGTCCGTCATAGGTTGATGATGTCCCCTTGAGGAGCTCATAAGGATTATCATGTAAACCCTGCAGGTGGATTTATTCCGGCATGATAATGAGGTTGAGTGGTACTACTCTCGGAAGAGATATTAACTAATGGAGTTGTTAGTAACTTAATTAATTAATGGACATTGTATATTTTAAACATGGGGAGACTAACGGGCTCATAATAAGAAGGAGTCCATAACGTAATTATGGGATTAGAACGGTAGTGCAGTAATAATATTTTAGTGGTATATATTATTATTATTGGACTTAAGTATAAGCTTTGGGCTAAGCTTGGATACTTAAGCCAAATGGAGGCCCAACTCTAATTTCTCCTCTTAGTCCCTGCTGTAGCCCATATATATAAGTCATCTCAGCTGTCCAGAAACCCTAATCTATGAGATTAATCATGCCTAACACTATGAGGAGGGTGAGGGAACAACAGATTTAGAAGATCTCGAGGATCGTCGCCCACGCGACGTCGAGATTGGACTTGGGAATACAGCAGAAGACTAGAAGGTTGTTTGCTACTGCTGTCCGCCACTTTCTATAATTTTTATAAAATCGTACAAACTTCAAAACAGAACGTGTGATATACTGACGGAAAGTCACGGAAAAGAGGATCGTTTTGGCATGTAGATCACTCAAATCCAACATTGGATGAGAGAGTTATGCCCAAACCGGTAGGGCTGCACAGGCTGGTGGCGAGAATTCATCGTCTTCAACATACCTTGGTGAAAGGTAATAAGTTTCTTATTTTCTTGCTTCCACTGCATGTTAGAAACATATGGAACCCTAATGGTTCACGTTAACTAAATGATCGAAAGCCAACAAGTCTTTCCATGGCTGGTAGAATTTGTCTTGTGAATTCTATTATCATTTCCTCTGCTGTACATATCATGATGGTTTATAGATGGCCTAGATTCGAACTGAACCGTATTGAAAGTGCTATCAGGAATTTCGTTTGGACAGGAAACTTGACTAAGCGAAGCTATTTCTGTGTTAATTGGAAGAAAGTGTGTTCGACTCTTGAGGAAGGGGGATTGGGGATTCTCTCTCTCAGAATTGCTAATGAGGCTTTCTTGATGAAGTTTTCGTGGGACATTCTGGATGGTGGCATATCCCTCTATATTTTCCGGTAACGATGGTTTCGGAATGGAATTCCTTTTCATCATCAGCTTTCATCCTCTTTGAGAAGAGGATGTCTCCCGCATATTCAAAGTTTTTTGGAGAATTAGACTTGGGTTATTGGGCATAATTCTTCTGTTAGATTTTGGTTGGACAACTGGTTAGGTGTTCTTATTGCAGATCAGGTGAATATCCCTATGGAGATCAGGCACTGTTTTGACCAGAAGATATCTGATTACTATTATGATGGGAAGTGGCATTTCATAGAGAACTTTGCTGAGGCTTTTCCTCACATTTTTCATGCGATTATTATGATTCGTATTTCTACTAATCATGCTGATCGAAGATGCTGGAATCATTCTTCGCATGGTAAAGTAACTTCTAAACTATCCTATACTCATTTGAAGACCACTTACCCCACTGTTAGTTGGGGATCTTGGATTTGGGGGTCCTTTATTCCCCCTAGATGTTCCTTGGTTGTTTGGAAGGCTATCAGGGGAATTCTTGTTCTTTGGGATGTTTTGTTGGAAAGAAGTTTTCGTGGCCCTTTCAAATGCTATCTTTGTCGAAGAGAGGGTGAGTCGCTTGATCATCTTTTCTTAGATTGTTCTGTTTCCTCAGCTGTTCTGCAGCATGTTTTGAATGGGTTTTCTTTTGGTAACAGGGTTCCTTGTTCTGATGGTTTTTATGTGTTCCTATTCTATGTCATTACTATACAAGGAAGCTCTCAGATCATTGCTTTATGGAGATATGTTATTGTTACGTATATTTGGCTTATTTGGACAGCCCGCAACAATAGCATGGCGGATGGGTATATGATCTCGGATGATGGTATATATGTGGACAGGCTCACACGTCCTTCTGAGCTCATTGCTTTGATGATGGCCATGGCCCATGAAATTAACCACTTTGCTGTAGGGACTATGCATAATTCTATTGATGATCTTCATACTCTCTATTATTTTGAGGTCTGTGGTATTCCGAGGAAAGCTCCTAGTGTTATTCTTGTTCGTTGGGTGCTGCCTAATCATGGGTGGATCAAGGTGAACACTGACGGGCATGCTAATGGTGCGTCTGGTGCTATTGCAGGTGGTGCTATTTTTAGAAACAAATCGGGTTTATATTTGGGTTGCTTTACTTATGGCTTTGGCACTGGTTTTGCTTTTCAGGCTGAGCTTCATACTGCTCTCTTAGCTATTGAGATAGCTTATGACAGGGGATGGCATTCTGTTTGGTTGGAATCCGATTCCACATATGTTATTCATCTTCTTTCTTCTGACAATCCGGATGTTCCTTGGAAGTTTCTGCAGCAATGGAGGAGGGTTAAAGACATTATTGCTTTGATGCAGTTCAGAATCAGTCATATTTACAGAGAAGTAAACTCAGCTGCTGACTCTATTTCTGATATTGAAGGCCCTTTTGTTTAGCATCTCACTATTCTCCCTTCTCTTCAAAGACATTTGTCGATGAGTTTTGGCCAGACGATGAGATGTGATAGAGTTTTACCTCTGGTAGCGACATCGTCTGGTTTGCCAGGTGGCTTCTCTCCTTGTTCTCTCTTTGTAGAATTTGGAATTTTAACAATTCATACTTTTTGTGAAAACTGTGAATTTTAGGAATTTCAAATATGTGGTTTTGAAAGATAGATGCACCTGCCCAGCCTTGATCGTGGTCGCCTTATGTCTTGTAGGCTAGATGGCAATTTTTTGGAAGTCTTTTTCGAAAGGTACTCTTTTCATCTATATGGGTTTTTCCCACTTGGTTTTATCATATAGAGGTTTTTAATGAGGCCTTTCAGGGCTTCATCTGGTTACTTGGCCAGTCTGCCTTTTTCCTAGGTTTTATTTTCAGCCTTGTATTTGGTTTTTCAGCCGCCTGTGGCACTAGTGTCGAAGCTGTACATTACACATGGCCGCGTCAGTCTGTTCACCCTCTCCATGGGTATTTGACGTCATCTATAGTCCAGTAAACGTTGTCTTATTTATTTTTATGTTATAGTTCATTTCACTAATTTGACCATAAAAATGGTAAGAAAATGCTCACTTCAAGGAGTTCATTAACTTGCTCATGGAGTAGAATCAGCTCTACACTGTGAGTTTTAGGTGACTTCATAGCGCAAGTTCCCTAGCATTTTTATACTCTGAAAACACGTTCTCCAGCTATATTCTCATTTCTAATAACTAATTTGACCATAAATTTGCAAGAAAATGCTCACTTCAAGGAGTTATTGACCTGGCTCACGGAGTTCTTGACCTGGCTCACAGAGTTGAATCAGCTCTGCACTATGAGTTTTTACTGACTCTGTGGTGCTATCTTCCTAGCATTTTTATACAATGAAAACATATTCTGAAACTATATTCTCATGTCTAATAACTAATATGACCATAAAATGGCAAGAAAATGCTCTCTTTAAGAAGTTCTTGACCTGGCTCACAGAGTAGAATAAGCTCTGCACTATGAGTTTTAGTGACTCTATGGTGCAAGCTTCCTAGCATTTTTATACTCTGAAAACATGTTCTCCAACTATAGTCTCATGTATAATAACAAATTTGACCATAAAATTTGTAAGAAAATGCTCACTTCAAGGAGTTCTTGACCTGACTCACGAAGTATCAGCTCTGCACTATGAGTTTTTAGTGACTCTATGGTGCAAGTTTCTGAGCATTTTTATGCATTAAAACATCATCTCAAACTACATTCTCTTATCTAATAACTAATTTGGCCATAAAATGGCAAGAAAATGCTCACTTCAAGGAGTTCTTAACCTGGCTCATAGAGTAAAATCAGCACAGTACAGTGAGGTTTTAGTGACTCTATGACACAAATTTCGTAGCTTTTTTATGCTCTGAAAACATTTTCTCCAACTATATACTCATATCTAATAACTAATTTGACCATAAAAATGGTAAAAAAATGCTCACTTCAAGGAGTTCTTTAACTTGCTCATGGAGTAGAATCAACTCTGTACTGTGAGTTTTTAGTGACTCTATAGCGCAAGCTCCCTAGCATTTTTATACTCTAAAAACATGTTCTCCAACCATATTCTCATGTCTAATAACTAATTTGACCATAAAATTGGCAAGAAAATGCTCACTTTAAGGAGTTCTTGACCTGGCTCACGGAGTAGAATCAGCTCTGCACTGTAAGTTTTTAGTGACTCTATGGTGCAACCTTAATAACATTTTTATGCATTGAAAACATCGTCTCAAAAAACTGTCTCTTATCTAATAACTAATTTGACCATAAAAATGGGAAGAAAATGTTCACTTCAAGGAGTTCTTGACCTGGCTCACCGAGTAGAATCAGCTCTGCACTGTGAGGTTTTAGTAACTCTATAGCGCAAGCTTTGTAGCTTATATATACTCTGAAAATATTTTCTTGAACTATATACTCATATCTAATAACTAATTTAACCAAAAAATGGTTAGAAAATGCTCACTTCAAGAAGTTCTTTAACTTGCTCATGGAGTAGAATTAGCTCTGCACTGTGAGTTTTTAGTGACTCTATAGCGCAAGCTCCCTACCATTTTTATACTCTGAAAACATGTTCTCCAACTATATTCTCATGTCTAATAACTAATTTGACCATAAAATTTGCAAGAAAATGCTCACTTCAAGGAGTTCTTGTCCTGGATCACGGAGTGGAATCAGCTCTTCACTGTGAGTTTTTAGTGACTCTATGGTGCAAGCTTCATAGCATTTTTATATATTGAAAACATGTTCTCAAACTATATTCTCATTTCTAATAACTAATTTGACTATAAAAATTTCAAGAAAATGCTCACTTCAAGAAGTTCTTTACTTGGCTCATGTAGTATAGAATTAGCTCTGCACTGTGAGTTTTTAGTGACTCTATGGTGCAAGCTTCCTAGCATTTTTATACAATGAAAAAATATTCTCAAACTATATTTTCATGTCTAATAACTAATTTGACAAAAAAAATGGCAAAAAAAATGCTCTCTTCAAGGAGTTCGTGACCTGGCTAACAGAGTAGAATAAGCTCTGCACTATGAGTTTTTAGTGACTCTATGGTGCAAGCTTCCTAATATTTTTATACTCTAAAGACATGTTCTCCAACTATATTCTCATGTATAATAACTAATTTGACCATAAAATTTGCAAGAAAATGCTCACTTCAAGGAGTTCTTGATCTGGCTCACAGAGTAGAATCAGCTCTGCACTATGACTTTTTAGTGACTCTATGGTGCAAGCTTCCTAACATTTTTATGCATTGAAAACATCTTCTCGAAAAACAGTCTCTTATCTAATAACTAATTTGACCATAAAAATGGGAAGAAAATGCTCACTTCAAAGAGTTCTTAACCTGTCTCATAGTGTAGAATTAGCTCTGCACTGTGAGATTTTAGTAACTCTATGGCACAAGCTTCGTAGCTTTTATATACTCTGAAAATATTTTCTCCAACTATATACTCATATCTAATAACTAATTTGACCAAAAAATGGTTAAAAATGCTCACTTCAAGAAGTTCTTTAACTTGCTCATGGAGTAGAATCTGCTCTGCACTGTGAGTTTTTAGTGACTCTATAGCGCAAACGCCCTAGCATTTTTATACTCTGAAAACATGTTATCCAACTATATTCTCATGTCTAATAACTAATTTAACCATAAAATTCGCAAGAAAATACTCACTTCAAGGAGTTCTTTACTTGGCTCACGCAGTATAGAATCAGCTTTGCACGGTGAGTTTTTAGTGACTCTATGTTGCAAGCTTCCTAGCATTTTTATACATTGAAAACATGTTCTCAAATTATATCCTCATGTCTAATAACTAATTTGTCAATAAAAATGGCAAGAAAATACTCTCTTCAAGGAGTTTTTGACCTGGCTCACAGAGTATAATAAGCTCAGCACTATGAGTTTTTAGTGACTCTATGGTGCAAGCTTCCTAGCTTTTTTATACTCTAAAGACATGTTCTGCAACTATATTCTCATGTATAATAACTAATCTGACCATAAAATTTGCAAGAAAATGCTCACTTCAAGGTGTTATTGACCTGGCTCACGGAGTAGAATCAGCTCTGCACTGTGAAAGTTTAGTGACTCTATGGTGTAAGCTTCCTAGCATTTTTATTCAATGAAAAAATCTTCTCAAACTACATTCTCTTATCTAATAACTAATTTGACCATAAAAATGACGAGAAAATGCTCACTTCAAAGAGTTCTTGACCTGGCTCATAGAGTAGAATCACCTCTGCACTATGAGGTTTTAGTGACTCTATGGCACTAGCTTCGTATCTTTTTTATACTCTGAAAACATTTTCTCTAAATATATACTCATATCTAATAACTAATTTGACCATAAAAATGGTAAGAAAATGCTCACTTCAAGGAGTTCTTTAACTAGGTCATGGAGTAGAATCAGCTTTGCACTGTGAGTTTTTAGTGACTCTATAGCACAAGCTCCCTAGCATTTTTATACTCTGAAACATGTTCACCAACTATATTCTCATGTCTAATAACTAATTTGACCATAAAATTTGCAAGAAAATGCTCTATTCAAGGAGTTCTTGACCTGGCTCACAGAGTAGAATAAGCTCTACACTGTGAGTTTTTAGTGACTCTATGGTGCAAACTTCCTAGCATTTTTTACTCTGAATACAAGTTCTCCAACTATATTCTCATGTATAATAACTAATTTGACCATAAAATTTGCAAGAGAATGCTCACTTCAAAGAGTTCTTGACCTGACTCACGGAGTAGAATCAATTCTCCACTATGAGTTTTAGTGACTCTATGGCACAAGCTTCGTAGCTTTTATATACTCTAAAAATATTTTTTCCAACTATATACTCATATCTAATAACTAATTTGACCATGAAAATGGTAAGAAAATGCTCACTTCAAGAAGTTCTTTAACTTGCTCATGTAGTAGAATCAGCTCTGCACTGTGAGTTTTAGTTACTTTATAGCGCAAGCTCCCTAGCATTTTTATACTCTGAAAATATGTTCTCCAACTATATTCTCATGTCTAATGACTAATTTGACCATAAAATTTGAAAGAAAATGCTCACTTCAAGAAGTTCTTGACCTGGCTCACGGAATGGAATCTGCTCTTCACTGTGAGTTTTTAGAGACTCTATGGTGCAAGCTTCCTAGCATTTTTATACATTGAAAACATGTTCTTAAACTATATTCTCATGTCTAATAACTAATTTGACCATAAAAATGGCAAGAAAATGCTCTATTCAAGGAGTTCTTGACCTGACTCACAAAGTAGAATAAGCTCTGCACTATGAGTTTTTAGTGACTCTATGGTGCAAACTTCCTAGCATTTTTATACTATGAATACAAGTTCTCCAACTATATTCTCATGTATAATAACTAATTTGACCATAAAATTTTCAAGAGAATGTTCACTTCAAAGAGTTATTGACCTGGCTTACGGAGTAGAATCAGCTCTCCACTGTGAGTTTTAGTGACTCTATAGCGCAAGCTTTCTAGCATTTTTATACATTGAAAAAATCTTCTCAAACTACATTCTCTTATCTAATAACTAATTTGACCATAAAAATGGCAAGAAAATGCTCACTTCAAGGAGTTCTTGACCTGACTTATAGAGCAGAATCAAGTCTACACTGTGAGTTTTTAGTGACTCTTTGGCGCAAGCTTCGTAGCTTTTATATACTCTGAAAACATTTTCTTCCACTATATGCTTATATCTAATAACTAATTTGACCATTAAAACGGTTAGAAAATGCTCTCTTCAAGGAGTTCGTTAACTTGCTCATTGAGTAGAATCATCTCTGCACTGTGAGTTTTTAGTGACTCTATAGCGCAAGTTCCCTATCATTTTTATACTCTTAAAATATGTTCTCTAACTATATTCTAATGTCTAATAACTAATTTGACCATAAAATTTGCAAGAAAAAGCTCACTTCAAGGAGTTCTTGACCTGGCCCATGGAGTAGAATCAGCTCTGCACTGAGTTTTTAGTGACTCTATGGTGCAAGCTTCCTAGCATTTTTATACTCTAAAACATGTTCTCAAACTATATTCTCATGTCTAATAACTAATTTGGTGACTCTATGATGCAAGCTTCTTATCATTTTTATACTCTGAAAATATGTTCTACAACTATATTCTCATGTCTAATAACTAATTTGACCATAAAATTGGCAAGAAAATGCTCACTTCAAGGAGTTAATGACCTGGCTCACGGAGTTGAATCTGCTATGCACTGTGTGTTTTTTGTGACTGTATGGTGCAAGCTTCCTAGCATTTTTATACTCTGAAAACATGTTCTACAACTATATTCTCATGTCTAGTAACTAATTTAACCTTAAAATTTGCAAGAAAATGCTCACTTCAAGGAGTTCTTAACCTGGCTCACGGAGTAGAATCAGCTCTGCACTGTGAGTTTTTAGTGACTCTATAGCGCAAGCTTCCTAGAATTTTTATACTCTAAAAACAGGTTCTACAACTATATTCGCATGTCTAATAACTATAGACTTTGGAAGATATGCTCAGAGCATGTGATTTGAATTTTCAAGATCAATGGAGTAAATTTTTACCGTTGATAGAGTTCTCGTATAACAACAGTTATCATTCTACTATCGGTATGGCTCCATATCAATCATTGTATAGGAGGAAGTGTAGATCTCCAGTACATGGGGATGAAGTTGGAGAAAGGAAACTTTTGGTTCTAGACTTGATTCGTGAAATGTCAGAAGATATTACACGTATTCGAGAGAAGATGAAAATTGCTCAGGATCGGTAGAAGAGTTATGCAGGCAAACAGAGAAGAGAGTTAGAATTGAAGTGGGTGATTTGTTATTCTTGAAAGTATCTCTAATGAAGGGGATAATGCAGTTTGGAAAGAAAGGGAAGCTCGGTCCAATATGTTGGTCCATTCACTATCATTGAGAGAGTTGAAAGTGTTACCTATAAGTTGGATTTACCAACATCGATGTCAAGAGTACATGACGTATTTCCTGTATCTGTGTTGAGGAAGTATATTTCGAATCCATCTCATGTTCTCAAGCAGGAACCAGTTGAGTTGAAAGAAGATTTGAGTTAAAGGAAATACCAGTTGAGATCTTGCGGCGAGAAGTGAAGAAGCTCAGAAATAAAGAGATATAGTTAAAGTGTTATGGTGAATCAAATAGATTTGGAAGTTACGTGGGAAATAGAGGATGAGATGATGGCTAAGTATTCAGAGCAATTCAAGTAAGTAAATTTCGAGGACGAAATTTTTATAAGGTGGGGAGGATGTGATAATTTTGCTATGAATTATTTGTGATTAATTTAATTACGTTATGAATTATTTTGGATTAATTTGTGGTGCTAGTTGTGGGTTTATGTGATTTGAGGATAGTAGGTATTCATATGCCACTAAATATTATTTTATAAATTATTTGCGATAAATTTGTGATACAAGTTGTGGATCTAAGATTTGAGATAATATCATTGTGGATCTATTTAATTGCCCTGATTGCATACTATGCATAATCATGAAAAGTGTTTTCCCCAAAATTAATAAGATACTAATGGTGTGTTCGGCAACTATATATGTACTCTTTCAGGGACCGCCAAAAATTGGTCTGAGTCATGTGTTGACTCACCCCATTCTGGGATCGCGGAGCGATTCGAGTCATGTATAGACTCAACGAGTTGCTTGTCGGCTCACTTTTATTCAGGGATCGCAGGGTGATCCTACTCAATTGTTGACTCAACGAGTTTTTTATCAGCTTATCTTTATTCAGGGTTAAGAAAAATCATTCCTAACACTTTATTCAGGGTTCAAAAAAATCATTCCCATTGAGCACATTTTGGGTGCATATCATATGTGTGTCGTGAAGATCCCCCAACATGAACAGTTTTTAAAATAAAAGAAACCTACTAGAAAGATTAGGAAATAGGGGATAGAAAACTAAATGCATTTTCATGCACTGAAATGCATGATTTCTACTTACTGAGATTTTATCTCACTAGTTTATGCATTGTAGGTGAGCCTGTTGATGATTAGTTTTAAGATGTGATTGTGCAAGCTCTGGAGCTCCTTCAGGGTTTTGAGCGGATGTACATAGATGACGACCTGTTGGGCTAGGCCGTGGGTTATTTTTTTTCGCTGATGTTTTGGCTATGTAATATAATAATTATTGTCACAAGTTTGTGTGGATTGATGCGGTGTCAGAAACTGGTGACTTATGTTAGACTATGATTTCAATTATGAATATATTATGTGAAAAAAAAATATATGCAGGTTTTTATAATTGTGGTGTTTATGTTAATTAGTATTTGAATTATAAGAGTTAAATTTATTTTTGGTCCCATAGGAATTGGCTTGGTCGTTTTCAGTTCCAAGACAGATATTTTTTTCAATTTAGTCCCGTAACTGTATTATTTGATCGATTTATGGATAATTTTCGCCGGAATCCCAATTTCTTCAGAAAAAAGTCTACGTCCGGCGCACATGACCGCACGATTTGGGGGAATCTGGCAACCTGATTTGACGTGGCAACTAGATGAAATTTGGGCCATTGATTTCGCCACGTCAATGCTAATTTGGAGAAAAATAAAAACTAGTACACGCCCCACCTATTTCCACATCATTGTGTATTATTAAAACAAAAAAAATTACTTGGGCATATATTAAATCAAAGAGAAAGAGAAAACGGGATTAAATATAAACTTACAAAATCAAAAAATCAAACTATAAGAACAGGAGAATCCTAAACTCATTTGCAGAATTCTTGCCATCATTTCATTCTAGGGTTCTATCGATTAGGAAGAAAAGACGAACGGCGCGTGACTCAAGGGCCGCAGCCCTCATCTGGAAGATTCCTAAACTCTTCACCACTTATTTGCTCTAAAATTTGAAACGAAAAATGGTGGGTCCTCAGAAAAAGGGGGTAATGGACCGGCCAGCACCAAAATATGGTAAACATAGCCTCACTCAGTCTTTTTTCTGCCTTTTATAGTATAAGTTAATGTGTGTGGTCCACCACTGTGCTTCCTTTAATATTTTTTTGACTGAATCTTCTTTTGTTTTAGAAGTTTGGTATGAGAAATAAACTGTGGTCCCATAATTGCTTCATACGAAGAATAGTTAATTCCAAATGATGTGGGAGTGGACACTTTTGTTGGATTTTTTTATAATTATTATGTTCTACAGTATAAATTTATGAAAGTAAAACAAATCTCTACATTGTCTATAAGTTATCAATTGAGTTCTTAATGCTGGAATTCTTGATTAAGTAAATTTTAGTGTTAATAAAATAAACTTAAATCTTGTTTTAATAAGTGAATTTTAGTATTAAGAAAGATATACTTTCAAGGAGTTTAAGCAATGAGATGAGGTATTACTCTTTAACTCTCAATTGAAGTTTTTTGCAGGAAAATTAAAATCAAAGTGGATGGCACCATTCATTATCCATAGGGCCTGCGGAGGGGGGAGTTTTGAGTTGATGGATAAAGATGGAGATATCATAGCGGCGAATGGGCATCGATTGAAGCACTTTAAATCACCGGATGATGCTTGTTTCATCTTTTGAGGATACCTTGCATTGAAGTGGTACCGTCATGACTCTCCGACGTTAAACATGAGCGCCTATTAGGGCCCTTCCCTCCTATTTTATTGCTTTATTCATTTCGTGTGTGCAAGAAATTTTTATATTTAAGGTGTCTACTAATCAGCAATTACATCTCTTTGCAAGCTAAGTTTCAACTATAATTTCTACTAAGTTTGGGGGTGTGATGTTCTTACCTCATCTTAGCACCAAGAGTATAATCTTTTCTTTGTATCGTTTACTTGGGGAGTTGATTTTTTGAGGTATATTGAAACTTTAACCGGTCTTGATATGTCAATTTTTTACAATTTCCTTAGTATTCAGTGGTGTTTAGTTATTTTATAGTGTGAGCGGAGTTATATACATGTTTTAATGAGTCTAAGTTTTTGTTTCTCTAGATATTATGTTGGTTGGTGATGATCCTTAATGTAGTATTCGAGTTTGAGTTTTGCAGGGGATGAAGAAAAATACAAAAAACGGGCATCGGGAAGCTAGCTTGACCAAACCATTGTAGCTCGACCAAAATTTTATGGTCGAGCTACGATCGAGCTGTACTTCGGATGGTGAGTTCAAATTACAGAGATCTGGCTCGATCAAATCATACTAGTCGAGCTACGGTCAAGCTGGACAGGGTGGAGTTTTCAGTTTATAGAGGTGTAGCTCGACCAATCCACTGTAGCTCGACTAAGATACGTTGGTCGAGCTGAGGTCGAGCAATGAGTGGTTCAGTTTATAGGCGCCTAGCTCGACCAGGTCAAGCGTTGCTCGACCATGCATCTCGAGTCGAGCTAGGGCAGAATTCATGATTTAGTCAGATTTCTACGCCGCTCGACCACTTATTCGCCACCTTTCTCCGAGCACTCATCCTAAACTGTAATAATTTCACTCTAAACTCATACCACACCTATTTCTTCCTCACCACACACTTCCACACCAATCTTTTGGAGGATTCAAATTCAATTTTGGGACTTTTTCTACTATGTTTTGGGATTTCCATCGTTCGTCACGTTCCACACCATGTCTAGTGAAAAAGGTATGTTTTCTTGACTTTTTACCCTTGAATTTGAATGTTCTATATTTAGTTTGGATGGGTAAGTTGATTAAACATGTTCTTAGTTAGGATTGAATGTTAAATTTTGGTTGTTCTTGTTGAAATTTTACATGAATTTGCATGGGTTCAATTTTATGTTGGATTGATGGAATTTGGTGAAATTGATTATGCATATCTTACAGGCTTGATTTAAATATTAGAATGTATTTATGGGCTCGTTGATTTGAAGTGACGATTATAAGTAATTGAATTGTGAAAGTAGAGCATGCTTTGAATTATTTTAGTTGTTGAATTTTTGATGGATTTTGAAGCATGTTGGATTCTTGAAGTATGTTGAATATGTGAAGTTGAGACTTAGGAATCTTGATTTTAATTGATTTGATTGAAAGTGTTGAGTATTCATGATCTATTTTGAAGTTTACATTGAAATTTTGGGAAATTGATTCATGAATTGGTTATTGCTTATGAATTCGAAGTCTTGACTAGAATTTATGCTCTAATTAGTCCTATGTTGGGTATACTTATTTTATTTCCTCTATTTGGTATTCAAATATAATCTTTGTAGGTAAAGGAGTTGCTACACCCTCTAAGAGGAAGGAGACAAAACCTCCTAAGAAGGGTGAGGTTGCAAAGAAGTTGAAGAGAGATAAGAGCAGACCTTCCGACTTTGACATACGGATTGATGACTAGGAGGAGAAGGAGGAATTGTGGGCAGCTATTTCTGATCGAATTGAGAGGACTCGGTACCAAGACGACCAAGCGATGTTGGAAATGAACATCATCAATGATATTCATTGGATGTTTATTCGATTAGGGATCACTCAGTTTTTGGAGATGAAGAGGGAGACATATTTCCACATCACAACTGAGGTGTTGTGCACGATGAGATTTGATTGTGGAGATCATTACCTTCCTTATGGATTGTGGATGCAGATTGGTGTGGAGCTGCAGTTGATGTATGAGAATGAGTTCAATGAATTGGTTGGATGTCCGACTTGAACTTCCCAAGCGAAGAATGAAAACTTTAATGCTGATGAGTTCTGAGGTTCATCACTGGGAGGAGAGGAGTTTACAATGTCAATACTTCGAAGGTTGCTTTCATTCGCAACCCAGTGATTGCAAATATGGATCAAATCTTGAGCAACACTTGTTTGCTCGAGCCGAAGGAGGATGTATACCTAGAGGAGAGCTTTATGTGTTATGGTGTATGATGAATGGCGTTCACTTCAATATTGGAGCATATATATTTCAGCAGCTGTATAGGTTCTCCTCTCATTTTTTTCAGAAGGTCAACATCGTAGGTTTGATTACTCCAATAGCAGAGTATTACCATGTTGACCTGACTTGGTATCGACTGATCCGAGGGGACCCAGACTTGATTTTGTAGACTTGTGTGAGGATGGGGTTGATTCAGAGGAAGGAGGATATGTGGATTTTTATTCGAGGAAAGAATCTGATCTCCTTCATGTTCCCGTTATTGCTTGTTGATCTTAACACCATTCAGATCAACAGTAACTTGCTGATGAACAATCCGGAGCACAAGGCGATTTCCTACACTTGTATTGGAGACAGATATTGGAGGCTCTTGGCTGAAATGCATATCCATGGTGTTTATTTAGATGAGGATATGATCTTAGTGGGAGATCCAACGGATTTTAGGGATGATGACGAGGATCAACAGCAGCAGCAGACGACACATGAGCATCCAGAGATAGAATTTCCTCCGATGCAGCCGCCACAGCAGCAGTATTATAAGTAGCCACCGCAGCAGCAGCACGATTACTGGCAATCCCAGGATCATTTTTACAGAGAGCAGTTTCGATTGATGAATGAGCATTTCGCCACTCGGAATGAGAAGCAGCAAGAGACGAATCGACAGTTGGCGTTGGCGAATGCGAATTATATTGCGCTCAACCTCAGATATGACACTATGGATAGAAGATTAAGAGATTTGAACGAGAATTATGAAGTAGTAGATTGAGAGATTTTATCTTTATCCTTTTCTTCTCACCTCCATTCTCTTTCTCACTTTACAGGTTAGGTTGTGTGTGAGTGGTGGAGTATGTTGATTGAGATTCATGCATGAGTGGTATTTATTAGATTAATGATGATATGGGTGATTGATATACTTGATGTGGATGGTTGATTTAAATTAGATTGATGATTCTTCTTGTTAAAGCAGACGCACATATTTTTTATGCATGTTGATTTTATTCATGATGGCATGTATTATTTTCGATTACTTGTAGTTTATGTAAAGATTGATGTTGATTGCATGGTTTAAAGAGTGCTTAGGAATCTAATATCCATGTGAGAATTTGAGCCTTATAATCATGCTACGTGAATGCATGATAGTTTATTTTTGCGAGTATCATTCATACGTTTGTATTCTACAACTTAGTTTGGAGTCTTGTTAGAGATTTATGATTGGTAGATACTAGGAATGATCTTAGGCCATTATTGTTGATGAAGGCCAAATTTTATCTTACCTTATAATGTGTATATCATTGGAAGCCATGTTGAGCCTTTGAAGTTTTTTTTTTTTGGCAAGCCTTTGATAAAAAGTCTTATTTACTTTTTACTTGAGCCTTTAAATATCCTATTTACTAGTAGAGGGTTGAGGTGAATAAATTTCTAGTTATGAACTTGAAGAAAGAAAGGAAGGAAAATTTGTATAGAGATGAGAGTAAATAAATTCATGGTTAAATTTTGTTGAGGGAATAGTGCCTGAAACTGGTACCCCAACTGCTTAAAAGGGTAGTGCCCGAAATTGATACTCTTATGTTCGAAAAGAAGAAAGGTGTTGATTCAAAAGTGAAGAAAGAGAAAAGGAAAATCGAAGAGATCATGAGAATGATGAAGGAGAAGAAGAATGAAGTTGTTTGATGAAAAGTAAAACTCCAAGGTAATTCTCTACTAGTGAATTAGTCACTTAATCTCTATTCTTCTACCTTTACCAAAGAGCCAACATTACAACCCAAAAGTTAATTCCTTTGTGATTCTAGTATTGAAACTTATATAAATTGATCTTTGAGACCCCAAGCCTATGGTTCCACGAATATATGAATTGATTTTGAGCGTATATACTAACCCTTAAAGTGTACATCTTTTACACTTGAGAGCGAGAGTAAACACTTACCTAGTGAGCTAGATGACTTAGCACTCGTAGACGTATTGTGATTAATTTATATTTTTGCATGGATGAAAGGTATGATGAATACATGTTTTGAATTGATGGAATTGCATGTGTTAGAATAGGTTGTGCTTGTTATGAGGATCTTATGAATTACACTATCTTGCCTTTGTTTTAATTACTTTTCCTCGGGACGAGCAACATGGAAGTTTGGGGGTTTGATGAGAGTGATATCATTCACGTGTTTTCAGCTCTGATTTGTGTGGAAATTGAGTATGATTTTGTCTATTATCAAGACAAATTAGGTTGCTTATGAAAAATTTACGAATCAGATGCTACTGAGGCCATTTGTACATGTTTATACAGGAAAACAGGTCTGAAGTGCTCAAAATTTGAAAAATATGTTTTTCGAGGCGTAGCTCGACCACAGAGATGTATCTCGACCAAGCTCAGTCTGGTCATACTACACATGGGAAGTCGAGCTGGTTTCATTCAGTTTATAGGAGGGTTGTTAGACCAAGGTCGTGTGGCTCGACCAAGAGCTATTTGGTTGAGCTACAACAGTTAAGTCGAGCTGGGTGGAGGATAGAGTTTTAGTTTACAGACACGCAGCTCGACCAGGGAGGTCCAGCTTGACCAAGCTCAGTCTGGTCGAGCTGGGACACGTCAGTGATGTAAAGTTGGGATTTCACCTCCAGTGCATGCATGTGTGTGTTTTCCACGAAAAAGCCCATTTAAAGGTCCATAAGAAAAGTTTATAGGTTTAAAAAGAGGTGCAGATCACATCAAAAAGAGAGTTTGATTCCATATCTATCCTACACCACATCCAAACCCTAACTTCATCCGCAGGAGCCGTAGAGAGAGATTCGTGTAATGAATAAAGTAAGAACCAAGTGAAGATTCAAGACAGAGCGAGAAGCGACGACGCCCATATCTAGGGTTTATTTCGCAACGTAATCTTTCTTGGAATTTTCAAGACTATGGGTAAGATCTATCCAAATACCATGAACGTTCTTCGAAACGTCATGGGCTAGAATCGCCTTGTTAATTCTAGGATTTATGAAGGTTTTACTATTTAATTTGAACTTCAGTGTGTATACTCCGTACAACACTACTTGTAGAATTACTTCATATATGATTATGCATTTTTAATTCATATTCACGGTTGTTTTTTGCATCTTCAACTGTTATATAGAGTCTGAACATATCTTGGTTGTTGATTGAGCGCGTTCACTGCTTAACAGGATTCCATGTTATGATTCTAAGTGAGAGGACTCTGAAGCTTCATTAACTATCATATATGAATATTTATTAATTGAATTGAATTCGGGTTAGTAAGCAGGATAAAGAGGGTAATTTTATAGGACCTATAAAGGGAGATCATATCGAGTTAGAGTACCAAACGCGCGGGCAAAATAATTGATACTGATAGTACCTAGAAAGGGGGGTGAAATTTTATCTCTTGCTCCAAGGTTATTCACACGTCTTACACGCATATTTATTTGTGTCTATAGAGTAGATTTTCATGGCTTAGTGATACGTCCATATTTCACAAGGCAGAGTCGGACATTGATACACGAAAGGAAAATTAATGAGTGAAACCGGATTACCCTAGGGCTACCTATTCTCCATCCTTGAGTCACTTCCATATACTTCTAGTGTTTTTTATTAATTGTTATTTAATTTTTAGTAATTTAGTTTATTAGTTAATAATTCTCAAATCTTATTTCCATCTTGTCTTAATTAATTTAGTTAATAATTAAATTGATAATATGTCATTCTTTAGGTTAGATATTTAACTTGGTCGCTTGTTTAAGCTGCAATTGATATCCTTAATACTTGGGGATTAATTTTTCGTGCAAAGAAAATGCTCATCAAGTTTTTGGCGCTGTTGTCGGGGACGATTGCTATTACTGATTTTATTGTTTCTAGTTTAATTAAGACTTTTATTTGTGATTATTTATTTCTATCTAAACTTGAATTTTTCTGAGGTACTTGTGCACTAGGAAAAGTAGAGGAAGGAATGGAAGGAATAACATATTAAGCTTAACATGGTCGGAGCAGGGCAGAATCTGGAAAATATTATCATACGTGAAATTTTCATGAACTATGGGATTGGCAACATGGGTTTGATAGGAGTAAGGGGGGGAAGATGATGATTTTGAGATACATCCCGCTCTTATCAACATGGTAGAGAAGAATCCCTTTTCTGTAGGTTGCTTTGAAGATCATATCAGCATCTCAGAAGATTCCTTGGTTATGCAAATACTCAGATAGGTGTTGGAGCAAATGATAATGTTAGGCAGATCGCCCTATTCAAGTTTTCATTGATTGATAGAGCAGAAGTTTGGTATGAGATTCTTGATGCCACTGACTATACTACATGGGACCAACTGCTGTAGAAGTTCTTAGAGAGATACATGTCATCCTCTAAGGTGTTTAGAATGAAGCAAGACATCACCCAATTTGTTATGAATCAGGGTGAGAAATTTCATGAGGCGTGGGAATGGTTTAAAGACATGCTCAGAAGGTGCCCACAAAATGGGATGTCTAAGGCTCAATACATAAGCATCTTCTACTATGGATTAGATTGTGAGTCGCGCATTCATATTGATCCATCATCAGGAGGAGCGCTGTTATCTAAGACAACATTTGAAGCTAAAAAAATTATTTAAAGAAATCTCTATGAACTCACGTGACTGGCCTACTAAGAGGATTAGAGGATCTTATGTACTAGGTAAGGTAGCGCATGTTGAACATCAATTGGTGAAGCCGAATAGGGATAATGAGATCGTCTCTAGTTTAGCTAACATCAACAAGCTACTAGAGTCCCAGCAGAAGCAGATTACTGAGTTATCACAAAGGGGGCCTAGTATCCAACAGAAAGAAGTGAAGAGTGTTGAAGATACCTTCAATCAATACATGGCAAGGAATGATGCAAGGGTTGACCACATCGAAGCGAGTATGAATGATAATCATGCAGATTTATCTAAGCAAATGAAGGATCTTACCTTGATAATGAGTTAGATGGCAGCGAGTGTGAATCAACTAACGCAGACATTGGAGAAGGAAAAATTCTCATCTCAAGGCATAACGAACCCAAAAGAGTGCAATGCATCACATTGAGGTCACGGACACAGTACGAAGGTCTGATGATGCAGGTGGGCAAAAATAGAGAAAAATTAGCCTGCTCGACCACAGATCAACCAACCCATTTGGTCGGGCAACTATCGAGCAACGTCTCACATAACAGAGACACGATGCTCTATTTTCAGAAACACCGCTAGACTCGACCAAACTCTATGGTCGAGTGACAGTCGAGCAACACACTATTGGGCAGAAAAATAACATTCAGACTACAGGGACCTCGCTCGACCAAAATGAACTCGCTCGACCAGACCATTCTGATCAAGCGGAGGTCGAGCAGCCACTTGTAGAACTGAACAGTCATATTCCGATTACAGGGACCTTTCTCGACCAGACCAATCTGGTCGAGATGAGATTGAGCAACGCCATTCGACTCCGATTTCTGTACAGGACATTGTACCTGATGTTCAGAACAGTCCAGTACCATCAAAGGAGCAGAATACAAAGCTAATTAGACTGCGGATGAATAATGATGATGTGATTTTCTCTCTTGATAAAGCGATAAAGATGCTCATGCAGACTCAATCATGCTAGAGCATAGATGTGGTTTCTAACTTGTTAAATCTTGATTTTTCTAGGAAAAATAATTCTGAATTTGAATGGAAGATTGACAAGGAGGAATTTAAATAGCCATTTGAGGAAGAAAACTTTGAGGATCATATTTTTATGACCAAGAAAGGTGATGTACTGAGTGCAGATAAGAAGAGTGAAAGGAAGTAATTGAAGGCGAGGATGCGAGAAGACCACCTTCTGATCTAGTAGTAAAAAAGTATGATGATCGTCGTCATTTTCACCTAGATTTTAGTGTCTTTATTTGTGGATTATCAGATGTTTTTATCCGTATTTATGTAACTTTTGGTGGAGTTTCATGTTAATTAGGATAAGTGTGATATAGATTGATAAAAGTGTGGAAATAAGCTTAAATGTATGAAAAACAGGTCAAAAATAGAGCAAAACGGAGTCGGGAGCTAAAACGAAGAAAGAAGAACATGGCACGCCTGAACATTCCCTATGTTCCTGCGCACGAGTCATGCTCGAGCACACGGGCCGAGTAGCAGAACACGAGCATGTAAGCCGAGGTTGTGCACAAACATCAGAAGTAGCTACACGCCCATGACCGAGGTTGTGCGCTGCTACACAAGCCGTGTCCTGTCAGCATGCAAACACGTCGAACTGTGTGTGCACTACACGAGCCATGTACTGCTACACGACCCGTGTAGGTATAGATTCCAGAATAAGTGTGCATGTGTTCTAGAAGATTTCAAGGGGTACAAATACCCAATTTTGGCGTGAATTAAGAGATAGAGTCCCATTTGAGCAGTTTTGGATCAAAACACACACTACCGCACCATCTCTTCAGGCACACTCTCTCCTACATCCAAAATCCACCAAATTCATCCGTTTCCACCACTTTGAATCCATAATTCACTCCATACATCTTTCATCCACACCATCCTTAGAGAGATTTGAGGCTTATTTACTTGGAAGCTTATGAAGGAAGGAGATCAACTCTCAATCGCAAGGGAAGAACTTCTACTTTCATTTTGTATTTCCTTTGATTTGAAGTTAGAAATGGCATTTTATGAACTTTGTAAAGTTTGTAAGATGATTATTGGTGGCTAGACTTCTTGTGAGGTTAACCACATGATGAGTTGAGGATAAACTAGATTTGTGAGTTCTTTAGCAGTAAATTGAATTGACGATGGATTTCTTCTTATAAATTGTGATTCATGTTTCAATTTATTAATTGTGTAATTAATTTCTATACACATGATGTTAAAATGGCCATTCCGATGTTATATGTTAGGGGTGAATTGAATCAATTATTGAAATGAACATGCATGTTAGTATGAGGAGAGGTAAGTCATACCCTTTGAATGCTTAGAACACTTATAAGAGGACATTTGAGTAATTGGATGAGAAGAACCAAACTTAGAGTCATAGAAACTTCATGGGAATTGATGATAAGACCAATCTAAGGGGATTTAATCTTATAAAAGGTATGAGAACCTAGTCACCTTGGCCATAGGAATTAGGGGTACAATTGCGATTGCTTCTAGTCCATTGTTGATGATGTTTACTACTATAGTCTTGCATATCTAGATTGTTTCATTGACTTTGATTGTGGTTAGCCTTGCATTCTTTCTAAGATCTATTTCAATCATTCCATTACATCCTTGTTCTTTGATAATCATAGTTATTACTTGTTTTACTAGTTAATTGCTTAGAATAATTGTTAGTTTAAAATCAAAACTCAAATTCTATCATTTTTACAAAGCATGATTGAAGATAAATCCCGATACACCTTGATTTTACTTTTTTCTTGGGACGATAATCTATAAATTTTGTTACATGGTCAATATGTTTACAACAAAGATAGAGTTCTCTTACTCTAAATCATTTTTAACCAAAAATGGGACTAAGAACAACTGCATACCGTCGTGACTCTCCGATGTTAAACATGAGCACATGTTGGGGCTTGCCATTCCGTTTTTATTGCTTTCATATTTCTTTCGTGTGAGTGAGGATTTATTATATATGAGGTGCTCATGTTTTGACAATAACATTTATTTTCAAATTTAGTTTCAACTTATGTTGTTACTAAGTTTGGGGGTTGTGATGTACTTAACTCGTCTAATGAGCACTAAGGGTCTTATGAGCACTAAGGGTATAATTTTTCTTTCGTTGGTTGTTTGTTTTTAGGGGTTATTTTTGCGGCATATTAATATTTAACCGGTGTTGGTATATCGATTTTTTGTAACTTACCTAATGTTTAATGTGTGTTTTTGTGTGTTTCCTAGTGTTAGTGGTTGAGTTTTTAATTTTTCGTCATTTCGATTTTTCTGGTGTCTCTTATTTTATTATTGATTAATCATGTGATGATAAGGTGTGTTTGAGCTGTGATGATAGAAAAGGTAAAAGAGTGGCAAGATGAGTTCTACATTGAGGCTTTAACCTGACCTAGTTGAACAACTCGAGGAGCTCGTGCATACGTTAAAGAAAAATCAGGTGCCCTCATTTCCTTATTCTAATTTTTATGTGTGCTTTTAATTCAAGAAAGTGGAAGGATTGAGTTTTTGGGTTTGGTGATCCATATGAGCTAATATTTTAAATTATGCTTAAAATTCATATACTCGTGAAATTGATGAACGAAGTGTACTTTAGTTATAATGTGGTATGAAGTTCTATGTGTACGTTTGGGATATTACTTACCATGAAAAGTGATCCATTACTTGTTAAATAACCATGGAGATCTTGAGCCTTATTTATGTACATAATCACATGATATTTCTTTTCTGGTCAGTATCATTCTTGTGCGTGTATTCTAGAACTTGCCTCTTATCTTACTTGAAGCTACATGTATGTTAGATGATGGGAGATGATTTTAGGTCATCCTTGATTTTATGAGTCACTTAACCAAATAATTTCCTACCAAATGATGTTTATCCGTAGTTAGCCCCGTTGAACCTAAAAACCTTATTCTTTAGCAGCCTACGAGAAATAACCACTTTGAGCACCTGAATTTTTTTTTTAGCCTTAATTGTCCGTCATGAAGAGAATTAATGGCGTTTCAAAGTGTGTTGATGGAGTTCTGTAACAGTTTGGGATGGAATGAGATTGGTATTGAAACAATGATTGAGCTTGATAATGCATCTAAGGAAAATCATGGAGTAGTGCTTAAATCTAGTACTCCATTGAATCAAACACCCTAGGGTAGTGCTTAAATATAGTACCCTATGATGGATGCGAGAGGTAGTGTCCAAAACTGGTACCTCAAGAAAAAAAAAGAAGAAAAAGAGAAAGAAAAAAAGTTGTGCTAGAAAGAAAAAGAAAAGTGAAAGAGTTGAGAAGGATGTTGTGCTTGAATTGAAGTGAAGAAGAAGAATGAAAGATCATGATGGATCGCGACTTGATTGATCCGAGTTTTGAGTCACTTATTCATATATTTCCCACCTTAACCAAAGAGCCAATATTACATCCAAAAGAAAAGTCCTTTTTGATCCCATTGTCAATCATACTTTTAGTGGTGGAGAGTTTGAGACTTTTGGCAAGGTTATGGTTACGCATGCACTTGAATTGAATATGAGCATAAACACCTTAATCCATATGTGTACATCTTTTACACTTGAGTACAAGTGATACATACTTCCCGTGAGAACATGTCAATTGAGCATTTGATTGGTGGTGATTGTCTTATCTTGTATGCTATGAATTGATTATTACATGTAATGAACGTTGCATGACCTAAGTTGAAGACAATAGTATTTTGAATGGGGTAGTTGTTATAGTCCTTATTTTTCTGCTAATTTTCTTACCCTCTCTCTTTATTTTTATTTTGTTGTCTCGGGACGAGCAACAGATAATTTTGGGGATTGATAAGAGTGAAAATAAGCGTGTTTTAGTGTCCAATTCAATACCTTTTTGATGGGAAATTTTGTTATATATTAGCACAAGTGTCTAATATTCAATATATTTGAGAAAAATGTGCATTTGAGGTGTTTAATTTTGTTTTAGGTGGAAAAAAGGATCAAAAAGTGCAAAGTTGAAGAAAAGGGAAAACTTGTGCAAGAATGCTGAAAAACACACGCTCACATAAAGTAATTTTTCTATATGTTTGTGGGTTTCGTAATAAATAGTGTGATAAATGGTTGGAAAACCACAAAAGAGAGGGTCATTTTGGCGCAAGAAACACCTCAATTGGAGTCCAAACGCAAAGTTATTATCAAAATGGTTACGTCGCGCAAGCTGTTCCTACTCAGCACGACCATGCCACTTTGCATGACTTGTTACACCTTCAAATGTTAGACTATTTGTGAGTTCTTTATATGGATAGAAAGCCACTGAAGAAATGATCATTTTGGCGCTAGTATCACTTAAAATCGTAAGGTCGCGCAGCTGCCAGCCAGAATTTCCGAGAATTTTCAAAATTTTCCTAAAATTAGCCCATGTTTCCTATTTCTTGGAGCATAATTAATCTCCTTATCTCATAATCTTACATGATTCACCCATATCTTTTATTTCCTTATTTCATTTTCTTCTCACACCTATATATATTTTACATCATTATTCATGTTAGAATACCGCAACACATCCATCCTACACCACCCCACAAGGACCGTGAATATGAATTAAAAATTCATAATCAAATATAAAATAATTCCACAAGTAGTGTTGTACGGAGTATATACACGAAAGTTCAATTAATTCATAAAATCCTTCAACATCCTAAAGGCTCGCTACTACAAATCTGAAAATAGATAACAGTAAATAAATATCGGTAATTTGTAAAACTATTATCCATAGACGTACTAACTGATATCTATTATACAAGTGTTATCTATTATCTTTGGATTTTTCTAATAAATATCGGTGATTGCCTATTGATATCTTTTAGTGATATTTATAAAGAGTATAGATATCGGTTATCATAATCGATATCTTTTCACTGATATTATTGTATTATTTTATATATTTTAATTAGATAAATTAATTTAAAAAAACCAAACACGTTTTATTTTTTTAAAACATAAATTGTGTTTGGCTATGCACCCGAGTGCACTATAAGATAGGGAACACCCATATACAAATATAAATAAAAACATATACAATTATGAGCAAAAATGTATACAATTTAATTGTTAGTTTTTAATAAAAAATTGAGTGTAAAAAAATATACAATTATTAAAAAAACATGTATAGACTATTTACTAAAAAGTTATACACATATATGAATATTAGTTTTTTTAATGAAAAACTTAATGTGAAAAAAATATACAATTATTACAAAAAAAAAACGTATACAAAATAAAATAACATGCGTATAAAATAAAATAAAATGTCATACACATATGTTCCATGAACTACAAAAAAATCATATGTTCGCGAACCCATATGTTCTTAACTTTCTGAAAAAATCTAGTCTCTCATGAACTACAAAACAAAAAATCAACAGATCTATGGAGCCCCTAGCTGCCTCCCAAAATCAAAGAACCTCCAAGTAAAATCGTGAATCCTCCAAGTCGAAGAACCCACGATCACCTCTCGCTGCCGGCCACACTCCACCTCTGCGCTCGCCTAGCACACACACGAGATCGTGAATTCCCTAAAGTTGAAGAGTCCTAGCCTAGCAAATTCCCAAAATCGAAGAACCTTCCAAAATGTGAAAATCGTGAATCCGCCAATCAAGTCGAAGAACCCACGACCACCTCTCGCCGTCGGCCACACCACCCCTCTTTGCTCGCGAACCCACCTGTCGGCGTCGCTATTCTCGCGAGCCACCCATTCACGACGCCAATACCCGCAAACCTCCTGTTTGCGAAGGCGCTAGTGACTGGCGACACCGCCGCACGCCACTCCAGGTCACCCACACCTTTCCGACGTTGGACGAGCAGTTGAAAGGTCACTCTCCTTCTCCTTCTTGTGCACACATCACTCTCTACCTAGTGATCATTTTTGCTGCTTATGATGAAAACTCTCTACTTCAATCTTTGTCGTGTGCTATGTGGCTTCATATGTGAAAGTTGATTACTGGAAAGTTGATTTTTGGTTGCTTATTTCTTGTTTGATTGTTGGTGTTTCTAGTAATAATGATGCATAAATTGAGTTCTTCAATTGATTTTTTGTGCATTTTGTTCGATGTGGAGAAAAGTGGTTCTCTCTGAGAAATAAGTAATCATTTCCCATCATTTTGTCTTGGTCTTCGTTAAGCTTAAAAAACCAGACAAGCAATCCTTGTGCTTCATGATATAAATTTTATGGTATGGTTCTTCTTATTAAAATGTCTATGATGAATATGAATTTTTATTGTTAGTGGAGTAAATTAGTAGATTTGTGGTTCGTGTGGCTATTTGTGAGGGATGGAGGGTGAGAGAGAGAGAGATAGAGAGAGAGATAACTTAGTGCCTCCTTCATGTATCTATGTTTCAGGATCATCCTATGCTAGCTAGGGAATATGAGAGGGTTAGAGCTGTGAATTGGAGGACTATGCACTCATGTAAAGAAATCATTTTCAAAAATCCCTGTGGTGGCAGTTTTTTAGTGGGTAGAATATGCAGAAATTGCAAGAAAATTTGATATGTGGTGGTATATTTTGGCTCCAAGAGTCTGAAAACTCTCTTGATCTTCACTCCGAATCTCATATGAAAAGTAATTGTTATTGAAAATATTGCAGAATATTTTTGCTGAGACGAAAGATTACTTTCTTCGTGTTGTTTTAAATTGAATGCAACTATGTAAAGTATGCCAATTCTTTGATTTGCATGCTTCATTTTCAAATTAAGATGCTGCATGCTGTTTCATAATTTGTTAACAATAACTCCTTGCATTAAGAATTTTGTCTTCAGATTTCATTGCTTAAACTGATTCCCATTCATCTTTCTGCCAGAATGAAGGAGAGGGTAAATCTTCCTAATTATGATGATGGCATCAGACGAAATGGTATGTGTTATTTTAGTGAGTTTTCAGCCATCCATCTGGGATTGAGGCAATATTATATACAAGAGTCTTGCAGAGTTATCAATCCCTTGATTCCAATTTATACAGGTGATGTTACTTTCTCTTTACTCCAGCACTTCTGAATTTACTGATATCTGTGTGATTGAGGTTTGAAGTGATTCTCCTACACTGTGCATTTGACTATCATAATTGCTAACAGGCTCATGTATACTGTAAATCTCCGGATGAATGCATAGCATTAAGTTAAGCTGTGTAGGTTTATATAAGGTTTTAGGAACGTTTCAGGTGCAAAATGTTGTCGACTTTTTGAAAATGATTGGTGCATTAGATGAAAATGAGAACCTCACACATCTTGGTATGTGCATTAAACACTAATTGATGTAATTTTACTATTCGTCTTGATAAGTACTTTCTTTTATTATGTGAACAGTTTCTACCTCAATTAGGAGAGTTCTTGTTATTACTTCCAGTGAACCCTAAGTTTGGGAAAATGCTAATCTTGGGTGCTATATTTTGCTACTTGACCCTATTTACTATGCTACATTCTTTTCCTTGCAAAGATGAATTAATTATTGGTGTGAAGCAAGCGCATATTTAAGTGAAAAATGGAAGATTATGAAATAATGGAGTAGATTGGAAAAGATGCTTTCGGAGCACTAGGCACATGTCATTCTTATAACTTCTTCCCTTTATTCTTGAAAAATGTCTGGATTCTATGTTCAGTTTGGTAGTGGTCCATTCATGCCATGTTTATAGCAATTATTGGAGGAATTTTGTGTAATTCCAATGATGCTCAAGATTGAGTCTCTAACAAGGGTTATTCCTGTTCAAGTTTTACATTGAAGCATAAGTAAGATAACTAGAAAACGTGAGCACTGTGCTAATGAGCTATGTTGCGTGTCAAATCTGAAATTGGAAAAGATTTCTGATAAATATTAATATGGATCACAGTGAGTTTCCTACCTAACTAGAAAACGTGAGCACTGTCTAATGAGCTATGTTGCGTGTCAAATTTGAAATTGGAAAAGATTTCTGATAAATATTAATATGGATCACAGTGAGTTTCCTACCTTGCAATGAAGGTTGGGCTTTTTCTTTGGTTTTGGTTCATAACAAGTTTATTGTTAGCATGTATAGTTTTGACAGATATGACACATAACTTGCAATTTTGGACAATAACAATTATTTATTAGTCTGTGTTGCCATGTTATCTGATGAACGGGTCACATTTTTTGCTTTAGGGTTGAATAACTCTAACATTGAATCCCATATCAATTAAATTGAAGCAATGGAGAAAAAAGTGAATCAGTTATATCCTTATAAGTTTGAAAAAAGTGAACATTCTCACACTCGGATGACTGATAAATAGAAGTTTATCAATTTTTTTTATATAAGTTTGAAATTTAGCATTTCTTATTTTACCCTGTCTGTAAAATAGCATCTATTCTGCTGAAACTGTAGAAAGCTGATTATTTCGATTTGAAGACCTTTTCCTTTCTATCTTATTCCTTGCAATTTTCAGCTCTCTTAATCTGAATCATACAAAAAGATATTGAGGCGTGATTTTTTTATATCGTTGTCTCTGGTTTATTTATATAATATCAGTCTCCTGTTCCTACATCATTTTAAAGTGGCTGATATGTTGTTATTTGGATTTGATAGGTTAAGTCCTTAAGAGAGAGAGGAGTTGCTTCTATTTACTCAAGGAGAAATCTCATTGTGAAAATTCAGTGCTAATATTGGTATCATAGAATGTCACATTGTTTCTTTTGCTTGTGTTATGCATTTCATAATATGTTATAATTCAAATTATGCAACCAGAATTGAACATTGAGTTAATTTCCTTTTACATAATTGTGAGTTATTATATTGTATCCTTTCAGTCATCCATATTACATATTATGAACAAAGTTATAATTTATTCAGAAATCCAAACAGCATTTGAATTTTGCATATCTTTAAAAAGCATGCCATTGATGGAATTAGGATAGTATACCAGGTAAATAGCATACTGAAGTCATTGTCATCTTTTTTGTAGCCTGGTGTGTTCCCAAACTCACTGCGTGGTTATGTTAAGAGTGCTTAATTCGGCTCGCTGCAAAAATGATAAGCAAAAGGCAGCTTGCCAAGCTATAATGAAGAAGGTAAACTCCATGCACTAGATCTTGGTCATGTGACATGGTTTGAGTTAAAAGGAATGACAGTAGATATTCTTTTGTTGATGCAACTCGATTTCATATATACCACATAGATTGATTATCTTGCAACTTGGTTTTAGTTTGTGTATATCCTTTAGAATTGCCATTCATGAATTACAAAGCTTGATATATCATAAATGCAGCTCTACATTATCTCATAAGCAGTCTGCTTTAGAGGTGTTTGTGTATTCATGTTAAGTCCTAAGAAATATTTAAAAACAGGAGAAAACAACTCTCAAATAGTGAAATATATAAGGTGGTATAAGTAAGCAGTATACTTTCTGGTTAGGTTCTTTTCATTAAATATTTATCTATTACATTCCAAACTGATGAACTGTCCTCAGAAGCTACCCTCTTCCATCTTATAATAAATTCAACTCAAACTTGAGAAATAGGGAAATGCTCCTTTCTCCTATAAAGCTGAGTATAGTGCATTTAGCAGTAAATATTGATGAACTTAATACTTGATTTTACATGTTATTTATCATTGTGTTGTCTTAATTTATTTGATTTTCCTTTATTTTTATGTATATTCTCCTTTAATTTTTTTTACTACTGTACTAGAGGATCAAATAATAAGAACAAACCTAACTAATATACTGATCAGATCACTTATGCTCATGAAACAAAAGGGTGATTCTGGTTCAAGAGTTCCAACCCATGGTTCAATGAAAAGGTATTGGATACTTATGTTGTGAGTTTGCAATGTAGGGTGATTTTATACAGCTCTTCTTCTCTTTCCGTTTCTCAAATCTCATATTCCATTATACTTTCACTCACAGAGGTGCTGAGAAAGTTTTGGAAGATAAAGCTGCTGGAAAGAGGGCTATAACTAGCATTCAACCTGGTTCTTCTCCAGGTGAAATTCTTATCTTATGCTGTTGTTTTATTGTTTATTCATCAAATACATACAGAGAACTAGATGATCTATGAGAGACTTGCAAGGTGCCTCTTTTGTAAAAGGGAATTAGAATAATAATTAGCAAGAAAAACTTGAAAACGATAGGGGAATAGTGACTTATTCTCACATTTCCCTGATTGAAGTTATTATATATAATTCCTTACTTTTAAGCTCTGATCTTCTAATTCCATTCTCATTCCTTCATCAAACTCCATTGAAGCACACCTTAGTTCTGCCAAAAAGATTGTCTTCAACCTGTATGCTTGTATAATTTTGCTTAATACCATCTTCCTGTGTTAATTCATCAGATTGAGTGCTTTATTTCCAGAAAATACCATTGCTAGAAAAGGCTCACCTTCGGCTGCTCGGTTAGTTAAGGTCTTTGGCATGAGAAAAAGCATTGTGTGAACTTAGTCGTGCATTATCTGTTCTAGATTCTGTGGTTATAAAGAATTTTCTAGCTTTTGAGTTTCTTAAAAATTTACTCTTAAGTTTATAGTGCTCACTGTATTCCAAATTTTCATAATTTTTTTGCTTTCTTATGATAGTCAATTGTACGATACTGCTGACTACAACAGGTACAGAGAGAAAACAAGTCGAAGCCAATCATAAAGGTAAGGCTAGGTTCTATTGTTGCAAGTACAATTGAAAAATTACCTATTAGAATATAATTACCTACACAAATTTGTTATTTTTTGTTAATTTTTTATTGTAATGTAATCAATTTTGAATGTTGAACAAAGCAGGAGAGATGATTTGGAATCTCTTGGATTTGTGCTGTTGTACTTCTTGAGAGGAAGGTAGCTATTTCGTCATATTTTAGCTTCTTATACTGTATTAAGCTTTGTGATTTGACATATAGTAGTACAGGATTCATTGGCAGGGGCTAAAAGCAGGAACTAAGAAACAAAAATATGAGAAAATAAGTGAGAAAAAAGTTTCAACTTCTATTGAGGTACTGCTACGTCAGAAAATAATTGAGAAAAATGGCTATTCATTCTTTCAGGTTTCAATTTTTCGGGACATTGTTTAGCGTTGCTTTGGCTATACTTTGTTAATTTATGCTCTCTGCATTCAAAGTTATTCACAGTTGAATTGGAATTGATATCAGGTTGCGCTCGAAGAAAATGGTTATCAGTCTTATCTTATCTCTCTTGATGAAAGGGCTGAGGTCATTAATTAAGGGTGTTCTGGAGTTGGACAATTAAAGAACCTTCATGCTTGTGTTCTGTAGCTAATCAAACACCTGTTAACCCTACAGCATTTGATCAGGACTTCCAACAGGTATTTGGTGCTTCTTGCTTATTGTACAAAAAAATTTATCAAGAAAGATGAAAATTGCTCTTTAAAAAGTATTAAGCTGATTTATTGCACCCACGATGTGAGTATAAGATTTTTTAGTGGTGTAGTATTGAATTTTGTTTTGCATACAATAATTATTTCTCAGTGAGCTGGTTTTCAAGATTTCTCTGCGGATAAGTTTTATTTGCAATCCTCAGGGTGTGTATTTGTCACACCCCAATTTTAAAAAAATACTTATTTATACATGAAATTCTTTAATAAAATCTTTTCAAATGGAGTATGACCAAAATACTTCAATAAATAAGTAAGTATGAATGCCATGTAGAAGTAAATAAATAATGGACATGTCCTATAAATTTCAAACAACCTTTAACAATTAATGCAATGTAAAAGAAAGATAAATAAGTCACGACCAAAATTTGATTTTTATATAAATAAATGTGAACTAATGCAAATAAGAAGGAAATAATTTAAAAGACACTAATCCCGTAAGTTATAAACAACTTGGGCACGTATTGCAAGTGAAAAGAAGTTAACTAAGTACTAGGTCCTTTAAGTTTCCTGCAAGTTTTTAAGAATCCTAACCCTCGAACATTAACCTGTTGCTTTTGAATTTTAAAAGTATTTTGAATGGATGATAAATTGCAAAGAATGTTTAATCGAAAACTGTAATGGGAAATGAAGTGGAACTTCAAAAGTGAAGGACTGCTAACTTTTGTTTCCCAAATTAATATAAATAAACATACAAGCCATTTAGTTAATCCTCCTACTGAAACAAAATAATTAAGAAAAGAGTTTTGTCTCAAGATAAGACCACCGAACCCATGTTTCCCTCCACGTGGCCTTCTTATATGCAATAACTCAAATTACTCAACTCCACTTCCTTTCTAAATTGTCACCGCATTATAACCACACTTTTAAAACAAATACAGATATGAAATACTTAACAACATATTACTAACCTACGTTGCTAACTACATGTGCTCCACCGCGGAAAACAGGTTTGCACCATTAACTATTTAATTCAATAATATGACACTATAAAAACTCAATTTCATCACACGTGAGTAGTACCTTACAGTGTAAGTGCATACTATCAAATTTTGACCTTTCCTCACCTCCAATTAGAAGACATCGACCACATGCACAACACATACATAATATGGAAAAATTTTGAATACAAGGAGAGAGAATTAACACATACATAATATGGAAAAATTTTGAATACAAGGAGAGAGAATTAAATGGGTAATCTACCTGAATGAGCCACTAACAAATGTACAAGCAAATATTTTATTTATCTTATCATGTGAGATTTCTAGCCTGCAAATCATATATGCCAAAAGAATTATAAGGGATAGAACCCACAATGCTATTTCCCACTCAAGACACACATAAAGACAACCACATAATAGGAACCCAAAATTTTCAACATAAGCAACTTTATTTCGGATAAAAGTAAGAAGCATAAATCCAGGTTTGTAAAACTTGCAGCCAACTCATAAGAAAAACAATGTATTCTCATATAATTTCTTCATGCTCATGTGCAAAATTTAAATAAAACATACACTGCATTTTATAAGAATTTTATTAAGTCTCCTCTTGCCAACGCGCCCCCGCTCGTACGCTACCGCCACGCTAACCTGAAAGGGGGAGATTGATTGGGAGTGAGCAAACCACCACTCAGTGAAATAAATTATGCACCACTTATCATTCAAACGCTATTACGAGTGAAACTGAAATTCTTACACTTGTAACTTGAAATATCATATCATGCTGGTAAGCACCTTTCGGTTCAATACCCATGCTGGCAAGCACCTTTCGGTTCAATACCCATGTTGGCAAGCATCGCGATTCAATACCCTTGACTTGTACTTAATAATTCATGGATAACATAGCATGTTCATGTATAATCACATCATATAGGGTTTTAAATACATAAACAACACATAATAAATCCCACCTATCGATCACGTAAAAGCCTTGGATTCGAGAGTTGAATGTCGTGACCAACCCCATCGAAACCCTTCTCTCTCCGTAAAAGAGCAGCCGTGTGAAACAAATAAAAGTTGTATGTGAAGGAACGAAGGAATGATCAACCTTTTATACTTAAATGGCTGGGCTAAATCTCAAAAATAATTAACGCGTAAGGGAGTCAAACTTTCCTTAGCAAGAGAATAAATTTGGAAGTGATAGCAGGAGAATATCTCTTTAAAGAATTAAAGAGATATGATGATATTTTCTTGGACAGGAATAGATTTGTTAAATAAGGGAAGTGTATAAAATTCTGATTTCTCTTCCATTCACGCGGTTTGGAAAGCAAACATGCGGGTTGGACTACGTTTTGTTTGTATTGGACCTCTATGAGTTGGGCCACAAAGAAAAATCACTTATAGAATTTTGAGGTGTTACAGTATTTCCCCTTGAGAGCATAACAATCAGCTAAAGAGTTCTTCTTCCTTGGATATAAAGTCCTAGTGCTTCTTCCCTTGGATATAAAGTCCTAGTGGTACAATCATGCATTTTGTAACTGAATTTGACCATGTTTCTTCTTGTTTCTGAAGAGCAACAGGAATCAAGGGACAGGCACCCAATAAGCGGATAGATAGTGCGGTTCTTTCTAGAATGAATCAGTTCAGGGTAATGAATAAGCTCTAGTAACTTGCATTAAAGGTAAGTACTTGTATCACTGTTTTTCTTATACACTCGTGTGTCATTGTCAAGCTAATCTTATATAGATTAACTTGTAATTTTATACATGGTTATCCACCAGAGAATAAAACATTTATTTAACTATATGAGTAATCATTTGTGTCATAAGGCATGCAATCTGCTCTATGCATATATTTCTCTAATAATTATGGACACATTACAAATTCGCATGATTCTCAAATTCTCAAATCTGCTTGCACGAATATTGGGTTGTGCAAGTGATATAATAAACACTTTCCCGCCATAAATTAGCTTAAAGAAGTTAAACCACTAGTCAATATTAGAGTTTACAGGGTAAATAGAAGCATCCCATGCCTGGCATAATCTGCATGAAGATGGATAAATTTCTTGGTTGTGATTCTTAAGGTTCAACAAGTGCACACTGTGGCTATTCTTGGGCTTTAGTGTCACAAGGTTTAAAAGTAAGTTGTGCCAGATGACCCCCAATTGTTTATGATTAGAATTGATTAAAAAAAATGAGAATGTGGTTCATGCTAGATGTTCAATGAGTTGGAGTTAAAAGAATTTGTTCTAAGAGTATGTGAATTGGTTCTACCGTTTCAGTCTAGATGTAGTCTGACTTTAAAGGTTCACATGCTAAGCATTGAATGGCTACTCTAGATGGACCATTATAGGAATAGAATAATCATGCTTCAGTCAACCTCAAGGAAATAGTTACCAATTTGGCAATAGCTTTTACTACTTACCAAGGACTTTAGGGGCTGCTTTTTTTGCTGAGTTGCATTATTTTCGTGAATGTATATTCAGTTATTGGACGCTATGTATCAGTATTAGTTCAATTCTGAATTTGATTTCTTATACCATCTAAGAGCAACTCCACAACAGTGCCACCTAAGAATTGCTCACTCTTGTGCTACTGTTCCAAGTAAATTAACTCGCCTAAAAATCGTTGGAATCCATCTCTGCCTGTAAATTAAGCTTTGGTCATGTACCTGTGGGCTTGGCATTAACTACTTATTTTTATTTTTTTTTATTATTTATTGTTATTAGAGAAGTTCCCAATCATGCAGCAAAGCAAAGTTAATAAGAGATAATATATTAAATATAGTTGCCTTTGTTACGGCGTAAAAATTATGCATAAACTCGCATGAATTTTGAAATATTTCTTTGTGGAAATTCTCTTTATTTTACCATGTTCTACTGCACTTGAAAATATCTGCAGGTCATTACACAAAGTTTATCAGAAGAAGAAATCAAGGGTCTTAAAGCAATGTTCAAGAATATGTACACGGACAATAGTGGCTCAATCACTTGTGAAGAATTAAAATCTGGTTTAGCTAGGCTTGAGTCAAAAGTGTCAGAAACTGAAGTAAAGCAACTCAATGAACTCATGGAAGTTGCTGTTTAGTATGATATATTTTTGTTTATCTATTTAACACAAGGATATTTTTTTGTTGGATGTTGGTGTTACACGTTGAATTTTGATGTTTCATGTGTGTATGTATATGTTGATGAATAATATATTTGTCGGAATGGATGCGTTTATTGAAATTCCATTTAAACTAGAATATTTTTGTTGAAATAAATAGGCAGGTGATCAATAATGAATTTGATATGTATCTCTTTTGGAAGAAAGATATCGGTGATTCACTGATATCTATTGTTTTATATTTTTAATATAAACTAATTAATATCGGTGAAATTTTAAAAAGATATCCGTGAAACACTGATATGTATACCATGGAAAGATATCGGTGGTTCACCGAAATAAATTTGATATGCATCTCTTTTGAAAGAAAGATATTGGTGATTCACTGATATCTATTGTTTTATATTTTTAATATCAACTAATTAATATCGGTGAAATTTTAAAAAGATATAGGTGAAACATTGATATGTATTCCATGGAAAGATATCGATTGTTCACCGATATCTAATGTTCTTATTCTTTAATATCAATTTTATTAATATAGGTGATTTTAAAATAGATATCGGTGGATTACTTATATCTAATATGATAAAAGATATCGGTGATTCTATTGCTCAATTTATTTAATATCACCTTCATTTATATCGATGAATTTGTAATAGATATCGGTGTATTACTATTTGAATAGGTATCGGTGATTCACCGATATCTATTCATGATATAGATATGGTGAATCATCGATATCTATTACAAAGTTCTATTAGTGGCTCTAGCCCATGATGTTGCGATGAACAATCATAGAGGTTCGATAGATCATACCCATATGTCTTGGAAAATACATGATAAATTAGGAGAGTAGATTTGCATGACTTAGTGATGCCTCCATATTATACAAGACAAAGTTGGACATTGATATATGGAATGAGGGTTATTTAGTGAAACTGGATGGCCCGAAGAACTACCTATCATCTCACTTGTTCAACTCTCGTTAATTCTCTAATGTTTTCTATTTTAATAGTTATTTAACTATTCTATTTAGTAGTTTAATAATATTCTTCCAACTAAATTGCCAAACCGTAGTTTTAATTAATTAAGAAATTAGGAAACGATAAAAACCATATATTTGGGCGTCGTCGTGTCCTTCTCCATCTTGAATCCTCCTCCTGGTTCTCATATTGATTCAGCAGAAAAATTCCACAAGTTGGACTTGCGTTTTTTAGCATTCTTGCACAAGTTTTTCCTTTTCTCCAACTTTGTACTTTTGATCATTTTGATCCTTTTTCAGCTAAAACACAATAAAACACCTCAAACACAATTTTTTCTCATATGTATAGAATATAATACACTTGTGCTAATATATAACAACAATTTCCATAAAAAAGTGTTAAATTGGATACTAAAACAAGCTTATTTTCACTCTCATCAATTCCCCAAACTTACTCGTTGCTCGTCCCGAGGCAACAAAATAAAAATAAAGAGAAAGAGAGTAAGAAAATTAGCGGGGAAACAAGGACTATGACAAATACCCCATTCAAAATACAATTGTCCTCAACTTAGGTCATGCAACTTTTATTACATATAATAATTAATTCATAGCATACAAGATAAGACAATCAACAGGGGAAAAATGTCATCCTTGTCATCTTCCATCTCATGTATAAGAAAATCCACGGGAATGACCAACTTATCCACTTTCACCAAAACATCTTCAATCATTCCCATAGGATAAGTCATGGATCTATCTGCTAACTGAAAGCAATTATTGTTGGCGTCAGCTCCCCTAAACCAAGCCTTTTAATTATGGACAAAGGCAACAAGTTGACGCTTGCCCCCAAATCACACAAGGCTTTACGTTCTGGCCCTTTTCCAATTTCACATGGAATAGTGAAGCTTCTAGGATCATTCCACTTTGCAGGCAGCATTCTCAGAATGATCGAGCTGCAATTCTCTGACAGATTCACTGTCTTCACTCCGTTCAATCTTCTTTTCTTTGATATATATTATCCTTGAGGGATCGGGCATAGTATGGCATCTCCATGATTGCTTCAGAGAAAGGGATGTTCAAGCTTATCTTATTCATGATATCTTGAAACCTCTTGAACTTTTCTTCCAATCCCTTCTTTACTAACCTCAAAGGAAACGGAGGAGGTATCTTGGTCTATCAAGACAAGATTAGTTTCTTGAAATCTCTTCAAAACAGTAGATATGTTAGATAAACAAATATCAAAGGAGGAACTAAACACAGAAAAATCATCCATAAAGACCTCCATGATCTTCTCTATCAACCCATCAAATATGGCCATCATGCATCTTTGGAAAGTAGCATACGCATTATACAATCCAAAAGGCATCTTCCTAAAAGAAAAGGTTCAATAAGGGCAAGTAAAAGTAGTTTTTTCTTGATTCTCAGGTGCAATCATGATTTAATTATAACCCGAGTACCCCTCCAAGAAATAATAAAACTCATACCCTGCAAGACGATCTAACATTTGATCCATGAAAGGAAAAGGGAAGTGGTCTTTGCATGTATTTTCATTTAGTTTCCTGTAATCAGTACATACACGCCATCCCGCAGGAATCCTAGTGGCCAATGTCTCTCCATAATCGGCTTTCACAATAGTCATGTCCCTTTTTAGCTACAACATGCAATGGACTCACATGGGGACTATCACTAATGGGATAAATAATTCATGCATCTAACCATATTAAGATTTGCTTCCTAATCACTTCTTGAATCGTGGGGTTAACCCTCCACTGATTCTAAATGCACCCCTTCATCTAGCAACCATATTTTATGCATGCAATACGATGGATTTATACATTTCAAATCATCAAGAGACCAACCAATAGTTGACCTGTACTTCCTAAGCACATCTAATTACTCTACAAGTTATCGGAAAAAGATGCTTCCCAAAATATTTTTTCTCTAAAATATTTTCTCCCCCTTCTCTCTAGGTTTTTTGCCGCTTATGGCCTCCACGCCGCCGCTGCCTACGTCGGAGGAGGCTCCACTCCCGACGGATGTCATCGGTGCTTTCTTTGATCTAGCCAATAGTAATCCTTGGCTGATTACACTACTTCGTTCTGAATTAGACAACCCTAGCGTTGATGGCAAGAGGAATGACGATGGTCCTGATTCTCCACACAATTTTTCGACCAGCACATATGTGAAGAGAGTTGAGATTTCTGATGACGTGGATCCTAGATCACAATCTCCGATCGCTGATGAGTTATTTCAGCCGCTGATCCAAAAGCGTTCGCAAGGTGCTGATGTGGCCGATATCTTAAACAGATCGTGATCGATCCCGATCTTGACAAGGGATGAGATTTTCGCTGACGTGGATGCTTACAGAACACGTTCCCCGACCAGGAGTGTCCTAATCCCGCCTCTGGTCCAAAGGAGATTACATACTGCTGACATGGATTCTTCAAACATAACGCGATCGACACCAAACACGATCCCGTATTCTACCCATGGGGTTTCGACTACGGACGGTGACAGACTTCTGAAGAGACTCTAATCTATTCGAAACCCTATTTTGGGTCCTTGCAGCATTACCCCGCTTCGTGCAGTCTAACCTCAAGCCGATCCTAGTCATCGAGAAGGGAAGTTGCCTGTTCCTTCATCGGATAGGGCTGCAGCTGGTAATTTCTATTAGACAGATTTCAATCAGCCCATGGCTGATCAAGAGACAACTCTTATACAATCGTTTCGAGCGGCCCTATGCAAAGGCATTCCAAATTCGGTGGCAGGGCCTCTGGAGCGTACAGGTGATATTGTTTCAGTTTCTATTGATTCATCCCTTCTACATGACCGTATTGCATTGTGTTCCAAATTTATTATTGGTAAAGTCATGTATGACCGATGGGAGAAACCTATGCTGTTACATGAGCTTATTCATCGTTTAAGGACTCTTTGGGATGTAGATTACTTGCTTGTTATCCCTCTGGGGAGTGGTTATTACAATATTATGATTAATTATAATGGTGTTCGTGATTGGGTGTTGGATGAAAAAAGCTTTGACTTGAAATTGGGTTTTATTCCGCTTCAACGATGGACACCCTTTTTCAATCTATATCGCATAAAGTCTTCTATTACGCAAGTTTGGATACGTGTTTATGAACTTCCTTATGAGTTTTGTAGTGATCAGATCATAGTGCTATTGCTCAGGGTGTTGGAAAGCCTATCCAGGTTTATCGAAGATCCCTTAATGGCTCGATGGGGCACTTTTCTAGGATTCAGGTTGAAGTTGATTTACATGAGGAGCTTCCTACGCATATTACTATTAAGGCAGAAGAGGAATTTTCTTTTGACACTTACATTGGTTACGAAAATCTACATAAATTCTGTACTACATGTTCCAATTTGGGTCATGGATTTGAGGAGTGTCGCAAAAATAAGAAGGTGGATTAGCCACGCCCCAAGGAGAATCCCAGAACCCATTGGACATCTGTTAAAAAGAAACCTAAGGAATCTGTTAAGAATGCTGCTACAGTGGACAATGTGGGTAATGATGCTAGTAATGTGCATGTTGATGACAATAAGCATGTGGAGGAAGAGAAAAAGGACTTAGATGTGGAGCATGAGGTGACCTCTATTGATGATCTCGGGGTTGCTCAGACCAGCCATGTTATGGATAGCTTTGTAATTCAATCGAATAACAGTTTTGTGGTGTTCGATGGATATAATGAGGAGGACATTCATCAAATGTTGAATGAGGGCAAGAAACTCTTAGTGAACCAAGTTGCTCATCTAATTTGCACATAGGATTATCTAGTCCACCTGGTAGTGACGAAAGGGCAAGTACTCTGGGGACTGATTTTTGATGACTCACCGCCGAAGCATGGCAAAAAAAAAAGAAATAAATGATGTACTTACTTTGGAATACTTTTTTAAGGGCCGTTTGTTGGGCACCTTCTTCAGCTGTCTGTTTAGCTTTCTTCATGCATCTTTTTCTATTTTAATTTTGTAATCTGTCTTATTTTCCTTTTCCCTTTTAATAAAATTAATAACTCTTCAAGTTGATTATCAGTAAGAGAAGAAGATACAATTATAGGATATGTTTCATTCTCGCCTAGATAGGCATACTTCAAATGTTCCGGTAGTGGCTTCAACTCCTCCTTCTTTTCTTCCTTCGGTGTGCTCTCTCTATCCAATGGTAGGTACTGCCTAGTCCACTTGACCTTTTTCAATTTTGGTTCTCTTTGGTTCATACCTATCATCACCCAAAGCAAGTAAGTTTTCAAGAAATTCCATACATACATCATTGGAGAGCTCATCTAGCTACATAGTGGGGAATGTAAGAGACTCAGCCAAGAATGTCTCCAATGGATCCTTTGAAATGATTAAGGACATGTCTTCCTTCACAATCTCCTTCACCAAGTCAATACAATAACACTGTGTCTCCATAGGCATCTTCATCGCTTTGTCGAGGTCGAACAAAACCTCTTCTTTATCCATTCGCTACCTAAGCTCCCCCTTTTGTACATCAATCATAGCTCCATCAGTAGCAAGAAAAGGCCTCCCTAAGATTAGAGGAATATTATCCTTTTCACCTTCCATCTCTAGCACAAGAAAATCCACGGGAAAGACAAACTTCTCTACTTTGACAAATACATCTTCTATCACACCCTTCGGAAAGGTCATGGACCTATTCGCCAATTGTAGAATGACTGTTGTGGGAGCAAGCTCCCCCAAACTTAGCTTCTTGAATATAGACAAGGGCATCAAGTTGATGCTTGCGCCAAGATCGCACAAAGTTTTTCGTGCCGGCCCTTTTCCTACTTCACATAGAATAGTGAAGCTTTCTTGATCTTTCAACTTTGCTGGCAGCTTCCTCTGAATGATAGAGCTGCAGTTCTTAGATAGATTAACAGTTTCAACTCCGTTCAGGCTCCTCTTCTTCATTATGATATCCTTTAAGAATCGGGCAAAGTAAGGCATTTCCTTGATTGCTTCAGGGAAAGTAATGTTCAAACTTATCTTATTCATAATATCTTGGAATTTCTTGAACTTGTCTTCCAATCCCTTCTTTACTAACCTTAAAGGAAACGGAGAAGGTATATTTGTCTTAGGGAAACCCCATTCATCTCGTTCGACCTCCTTCTCTTTATCCTTCTCGGCCATCAATCTCTCGTCTCTTTCCCACTTCTTCTCTACTATTTGCTCAATATTCTGCTCTTGTAATGGTACAGAAGTGTTCAGAACAACATGTGTAGCATTAGGCACGGAAATGGGAGATGATTATTATTGCTTGACCACAGCTCGACCACAGCTCGACCAAGATGATCTGGTCGAGCTAGGTGGTACTGGTCGAGCTGGGTCCCTGAAAATGGAATCTATCTGTTCAGTTCAGAAAGTTGTGGCTTGACTGTAACTTGACCAATGATGTCTGGTCAAGCTGGAATGTGTTGGTCGAGCTAAAGCTCTGTAAACTGAACACGTCTCTTCAGCTCAACAATAAGCGGCTCGACCATAGCTCGACCAGTGATGTCTGGTCAAGCTGAAGTGTGTTGGTCAAGCTGTGAGTCCGAAAATAGAGAATCGTTTCTCTGTTCTGCGACGTTTTGCTCCACCATAGCTCTGTTGGCGTTCGATCGTTTGGTTAACGTAAACCTTTAGGGTTCCATACGTTTCTAACAGTCAGCGAAAGCATGAAAATAAGAAACGTATTACCTTTCACCAGGGTGCATTGGAGAAGATGAATTCTCGCCAGCAGTCTGCACAACCTCACTGTTTTAGCCATAACTATGTTGTCTGATCTTTGATTGAAGTGATTTATGAGCCAAGACGATCCTCTCTTCAATGGCTTTCCAAAGATATATCACACATTTAGTTTTGAGTTCTGTACAATTTTAGAAAAATCGTACAAGTTGACAGACAGTAGCAGCAAACAACCTTCCGGTCTACTAACTGTATTCCCAAGTCCAATCTTGACATCGTGTTGGCGACGATCCTCGAGATCTTCCTAATCTGCTTTTCCCTCACCCTCCTCAGAATGTTAGGCATGATTAATCTATTAGATTAGGGTTTCCGGACAACTGAGATGACTTATATATGGGCTACAGCAGGGACCAGGAGGAGAAATTAGAATTGTGCCTCCATTGGGCTTAAGTATCCAAGTTTAGCCCAAAGCTTATACTTAAGTCCAATAATAATAATATATACCACTAAAATATTATTACTGCACTACCGTTCTAATCACATAATTATATTATGGGCTCCTTCTTATTATGAGCCCGTTAGTCTCCCCATGTTTAAGATATACAATGCCCATTTAATTAATTAAGTTAGTGACAACTCCATTAATTAATATCTCATCCGAGAGTAGTACCACTCAACCTCATTATCATGCCAGAATAAATCCATCTGCAGGGTTTACATGATAATGCTTATGAGCTCCTCAAGGGGACATAATCAACATATTTCGGACACGAATTCCTTCGACAATCAATAATACACCATAGAGACAGCACTATTTCCCAACTCACCGAGTTTGTTGATTTAATTACATGTAAATCTTACCCATTGATGAATCAAAGAAATACATACTGCCTTATGTGTTGAGGTTATTGTATAGGGATTAAGAGCACGAACATCCATAATAACTGAGATCAAATTCTTCTATATAGACAGTACAAGTCGAACGATCTCAAGTGGTCCTACTTAATACACACAAAGCATACTAATGTAATTCTATAGTCAAGACAAACTAATACCAAATCACACTACAACCATCACGATAGAGATTTCCCGTCTATCTCGATTGTGTGCATCTATTTATACTTTATATGGAAAGCGATAATATGATCTTCCGCGTGTTGTCGCACAACATATTATCTAGAGTATAAAGTAAGTGGAAAATTGCACCGTACATATAAATTAATTATAAGACGTAATGATTTGATCATATGATTCTCATTTCAAATAAATTGTTATAATATTGTTCATACAAAAAGCTAGACTTTTAGTATACAATCCAACAATCATCCACATATACTAAAAGACTATGCTATCATGTCCACTACCATACATCTGATTCCCACTCTCACTACACAACCATAAAAAGCTCTCACCTTAAGGTCCTTATAAATGGATTTACTAGGTCATCATTCGATACAATCTTAGCGACAACAATCTTCCCCTCATCATACGATTTCTCGTAACAGGTGGTACTCGTGCTCCATGTGTTTAATTGCTTATGGGCTCGTGATTCCTTCAAGTTTGCATCTGCACCATTATTATCACAATAAATTGTCATAATTTTGGGCAAACTTAGAAACACTTCGAAGTCTATCATGAAGTTTCTAGAGTCATATAAATACTTTGGATGCCTCAGAGGCTCCAATTTATCATCTTTCCATGGTGGAGTCCGAAATATATTTCTATATAACACTCATCCATCTTATGACTCTACTTCCTAAAATTAAATACATAACCTTTGAGGTGGATTTACTGTCGTCCCTATATGATTTGAAAAATCTGAATCTATGTAACCCATAAGAAGCAGTGAATCTGTTCGGTAAGTCCACATATAATTTTTGATCCTTTTCAGGTACATAAGTATATGTCTTACCACAGTTCATCATTCTTGTTTCAGGTTACCTTGATACTTACTGACCATGCCTTTGGCAAAATAGATATCCGATCTCGTGCATAGCATTCCTTAGATTAAGCTTCCTTATTACCGAAGCATAAAGAATCGCTTTTATCTCCTTTATCTTCTTTTGTGTCTTAAGACACAAATCCTTAGATAAAGTCACATGATAAAATGAGTAAGGATTGTATCAATTCATGAAGCTTGAGATAAGCACAACATCTTATCTTGTGATCACCATGATCGCAAGGATATACTTCGCTTTTCTCAAGTCCTTCATTTTATACTGCTTTATCAACCATACCCATACGCCCAACAATACTCTTTCATTGTCTCCAATGAGCAAGACACTATCTACGTATAGTACAAGAAATACCACCATGTTTCTGTCACTCTTTTCAATACTCAAGACACATCCGTGCATTGATTAAATCCATATGACTGAATTACCTCATCAAAACAGATGTTCCATGATCTTTGAAACTTGCTTTAGTCCATCGATGGACACTTTAAGCTTACTATCAAAATGCTCTTAGCTCTTTGCAATGAATCACTCTAGTTGCTTCACATAGATGTCTTCCTCAAGACTTCCAATCAAGAAAGCTGTCTTGACATCTATTTGCTGTACCTCATATTCAATATGAACAACAACAAATAAAAGAGTCCGGATCAACTTAGGCATAGCTACCGACGAACAGACTCCCTCATAATCGAATCCTTTCTTTCTGAGTATACCTTTTCGCAACAAGCTTTGCTTCCAAGGTTTTCACCTTACCGTATGATCATCTTTTATTTTGTATGACCACTTCCAATGGCTTTTACACCATTTAGTGATCATACAAGCTCCCAAATTTGATTTAAAATCCATAGATTCTATTTCAAAACTCATTGCAACTTACAAAGATATCATATTTTTATCTTGTAGTGCTTCGTCTAATCTGGAAATTTTTAAAAATTTGATAATCTGGAAAATTCGAAATTTTGATAATCTGGAAGTTTCAAAAAATTAATAATTTGAAAATTTATTAAAATTTGATAATTTGGAAATTTCAAAAATTTGATAACCTGGAGTTTTTCAAAAATTTGATAATCTGGAAGTTTTTTGAAAATTTGATAATCTGGTCGATATCGATGATTAGATTTTAGTGATTCTTGTGCTCACCCGATCCTCTTTTTCTTGGCTTTCTATCTTCTCACCAAAAGTCCAACATTTGAAGATGCAACAAGTCATGTAAAGTGGAAGAGTCGTGCTGAGTAGAAATAGCTTGCGCGACGTCACCATTTCGATCATAACTTTCTTGTTTAGACTCCGATTGAGGTGTTTCTTACGCCAAAACGACCCAATCTTCTGTAGCTTTCCAACCATGTATCACTATTCCATTTTTGAGTTCCACACGAATACAGAAAAATTACACAAATTGGACGTGTATTTTTCAGAATTCTTGCAAAAGTTGCACCTTTTCTCCAACTTTGCACTTTTGATCCTTTTTCCACCTAAAACACAATAAAACACCTCAAACACACCTTTTTCTCAAATATATCAAATATGAGACACTTGTGCTAGTATAATAACAATTCCCATCAAAAATGTGTTAAATTGGACAATAAAACACGATTATTTTTACTTTCATCAGTGGGATGCTTCCTCAAAACAATCAATGTATTCTTTATCGTCGTCCAGCAACCCCCTGGCATAGCAGGCTTCCTTGTACGTTGTATGAATTTCATTGTTGTATTTCCTGAAATCCTAGTAACATGTTGGCCCCCTAACAACATTGAGTAATATACTGTTTTCAGCTCCGAAAGGTACAAAGAATATCCTTCCTATAAATCCTCCTCTCTTCCTCTTTTTCCATTCTTTCTTTTTTTGTTTGTAGACGAAGTGAAGTTGGAACTTAGCATAAGTTAGATTTCTAGCTTCGGGCTATTTTTTATTAGCCTCAAACCAAGCAAGGAACATGCTCTCTCTCTCTCTCTCTCTGTTGCTTTATCCACTACTTCATTTATTTTATCGTTATCCATAAATATGACATTTTGTACACCTTCTAGGTGAAAGCTTAATCTCTCTACCAAAGAATGTCGGAATTGGATTTAATTCCCAAAAATTCTCCACGATGCTTCACTTGCTAAGATATATCTACATACATAGAAAATTTTTACCTCATCAAAATTGGTTGTCAGTGTATCATTCTCAGTGTTCTTGCAAAAAGTAGTTGAGATTCGATCATTACCCTTGTTAACGTACTTGAACAAATACTTTATAGAACGCGTCTGATTACACCACTCAACATTTATTTGTGCTTGATATGCAAGAAGTAGATATCTGTTATTGGGAACTACATACCGATTATCCAGTTCGATTCCATTTTTCATCACAGTCCTGCCATCATCTCTCCTTCGGTAAACTGGATATCCATCTTGATCTATTATTGTTTCAGAGACGAATTTCTTTTGAAAATATTTAGTGCAGAACCCATCTTCACTCATACATGGTGATGTTTGTCTTAGTTGACCTCAAGGACCATGTATCATATATTCACATACAGCAGCACGATAATCCTTGTCATTCACTTCGTCTGGTAACTCGGATGATATAATTTCATCTATCACATTTCCAGATGGACTGTTGAGGACTCTTTCAAGGAACAAAAGTATGTGAGCATGTGATAGTCCTCGTTTCTGGAACTCAACCGTGTAAATAACTGAAATAAGAAGTTAAAGCTTTTTGTTATTTAATTATCTTAGATTAACATCTGAAGTTCAATATCTTTATTAATTAAGAACCTATATTAATTAAAAAATATAAATAAATTATTTAAAGTTCATTCCACAGAATGTACCAAATGCATTGTAATAGAAGCTATAGGACGAAAAATTCAGAAAAATAAATTTAAATATATAAAATTGGAGGAACCAAAGTTAAAGGACTAACATTTTATTTAACAGGTTAAGTTATAAAAAATGATTAATATAAACTTACAAGACCTTTTATAAAAATCTAACGCACACACCATATTAGGAATTTTTGTATGTGTTAGATAAACATGAGTTGCTCAATAGAGAAACTTAATACCAAGTGCATTTTTATAGATAATATAGTGCAAAAGATGAATTAAAAACAAAGTTATATATTTAAACCAAAAGAAGAAACAGTTACGAGAATAACATTTTATTCAAATCACAAAATCAATAACTTAAAAAATTTATAACTTAAACTCACATGACATTCTTACTAATTCTCTTGCATAGAATTTATTAGCAAATATAACTTAAAATTGGTAATGTAGATTTAATATGTTAAATCGATTATAAAGGTATTGATTTACATCAAACGTACCAGCTTTTATCTTGCCAAAAAGATGTTCACTGCGAAGTTCCGAGATCAATGAGTCAAGTTTCATCTTGAAAACCCTTGAAATGATATCAGGTCTATCCTCAGCCTTCAATCTATGTGAAGCAACCATTCTTTGAATCTCAGGCCATTAGTGATTGCACGTGAAAGTTATAAAGAGGTTTAGATATCCTGCCCACCTACATATGGCCATCGCGTCTTGATAGTTCTGCACCATCTATCGTGGACAATCTATGAACGTTGCTGGAAAAAATATCCTCTTTCCATGTGTTTTTGCATCATTCTCACCTCCCAAAAGAGCATCCTGAAGTCCACTGTACATTTCACACTTCAGCAATTTTTGATTCATTCTAACCCACCTCAAACGGCTTGATTCAATCATGGTGTAAGCGTCTAAAATAAATTGCTGAAGTAATCTCCGGGAGTGAATTAATGAGATTAATAACGCGTCTTTTAATTCTTTATAACAGAAAGGAACCTTCGGAGATGAACTAAACATACTTTTGGCATCTATGACAAGATTAATTTTACTTGAGTAGGATTCAAAGGTTGATAGCCAATGGACCGTTGGGTTTATCTGAAGTGGAAACTATCTGACTTGCAAGCCTTGCTTGGAAGTAAAATGATTAATGGCCTTTTTAAGGCAAAGGGGTATAGAGCCATACATAGATATGTTGAGAATGGTTCATTCTGATTTATGCGATCTTAAGACTATCTTGACGCGAGGTGGTCATTACGATTTAATCATGGTGACAAGTACCTCTTAGAAAGTTTAGGAACTATTTATCCGAGAATGAGATTAAATCTTAAGTAGTCTACACCGGCAAACCCCAGCAGAATGGTGTGGCGAAAGAAGGAATAAGACTCTTTTGGTAATGATTAGATAGATGATGAATTATTAAATTATTTTATGAGTATGCCCTAGAAACAGTATTTCGTATGAATGTTTGTCTGTTTGTAGAATTTCCTAGAAAAATGAAGGGTGTCTTATTTGATAGTCCAAAAGATCAAAGGGTGATTGTTAATACGAACACTAGATTTTTCGAAAAGGACTATGTAATAAATCACAAACCTATGTATAAGTTGTTCTATAAGAAGTGAGAGGGAAAACATATACTCCCTCCATCCTGCACCAAGGGTCTCTTTTTTCCATTTTAGTCGTCCCACCCAAAGGGTCCTCTTTCCTTTTTTATACACATGAGTCCCATACTCAACCAATAATACAATTAAAATATGGGACCCACACTCCCACTAATAAATCTACCCACTACACATTAAATAATAATACTCCTTAATTCACGTGCAAAAAAACAAAATGCACCCTTGGTGCGGGACGGAGGGAGTAGTATAGTACCAATTGTACAAGATGAAATACCACGGATACTTGGTCCCTAGCAAACATGGAATTGACCCACGGATACGAATTGTTGGTGTTCGATCATTTGGTTAACTTGAACTGTTAGGGTTCTATACGTTTCTAACAGTCAGCGGAATTATGAAAACAAAAAACGTATTACTATTCACCAGGGTATGTTGGAGAAGATGAATTCTCTCCAGCAGCCTGCACAGCCTCACTATTTTGGCCATAACTTTCTCGCCTGGTCTTCGATTGAAGTGATCTATGTGCCAAAATGATTCTCTCTTCAGTGGCTTTCTAGAATTTTTAGATTTTATACTAAAGTTTAGCTTATGAACAATGTTATAACAATTTATTTGAAATGAGAATCATATGATCAAATAATTGCGTCTTATAATTTATTTATATGTACGATGCAATAGTCCACTTACTTTATACTGTAGATAATATTTTGTGCGACAACACGCGGAAAATCATATTATCGGTTTTCATATAAAGTATAAACAGATGCTCACAACCGAGATAGACGGGGACTCTCTATCGGGATGGTTATAGTGTGATTTGGTATTAGTTTGTCTTGACTATAGAATCACATTAGTATGCTTTGTGTGTATTGAGCAGGACCACTAGAGATCATTCGACTTGTACTGTCTATATAGAAGAACTTGATCTCAGTTATTACGAATGTTCTTACTCTTAATCCCTATACAATAACCTCGACACGTAAGGCAGTATGTATTTCTTTGATTCATCAATGAGTGAGATTTACATATAATTAAATCAACAAACTCGGTGAGTTGAGAAATAGTGCTGTCTCTATGGTGTGTTGTTGATTGTAGAAGGAATCCGTGTCCGAAATAGGTTGATGATGTCCCCTTGAGGAACTCATAAGAATTATCATGTAAACCCTACAGGTTGATTTATTCCGGGATGATAATGAGGTTGAGTGATACTACTCTCGGATGAGATATTAATTAATGGAGTTGTCTGTAACTTAATTAATTAAATAGGCATTGTATATCTTAAACATGGGGAGACTAGCGGGCTCATAATAAGAAGAAGCCCATAACGTAATTATGGGATTAGAACGGTAGTTCAGTAATAATATTTTAGTGGTATATATTATTATTATTGGACTTAAATTTAAGCTTTGGGCTAAACTTGGATATTTAAGCCCAATGGAGGCCCAACTCTAATTTCTCCTCCAAGTCCCTGTTGTAGCCCATATATAAGCCATCTCAGCTATCCGAAAATCCTAATCTAACTCATTAATCACGCCTAACATTGTGAGGAGGGTGAGGGAACAGCAGATTGAGAAGATCTCAAGGATCGTCGCCCGCACGACGTCAAAATTGGACTTGGGAATACAGCAGAAGACCAAAAGTTTGCTTGCTGCTACTGTCCGTCAACTTGTACGATTTTTCTAAAATCGTACAAGCTCAACCAAAATGGTTGGTCTAGCTGGATCGAGCTCTTTTCATTTTCACCCACCGGCTTCATCGGACCTTCATACTGTGTCCTGGACCTTAATGTGATAGCATTACAAGATTTCGGATTTGTAATACTTTGAGACAAAAACTTTCCCTTCTCAATTGTTTGCGTCAACTTGTTCACATTATTGGCCTTCGATCGTTTGGTTAGCGTGAACCTTGAGGGTTCCATGCATTTCTAATCCAGCGGAAGCAATAAGATAGAAACGTATTAACTTTTACCAGGGTATGTTGAAGATGTACAGCTACAGAAAACAACCTCTTGATCTTCTGTTGTATTCCCAAGTCCAATCTTGACGTCATGTGGGCGATGATCTTGAGGATCTTCTCAATCTGCTCCTTTTCTCTCTTATACGTCAAAAGAGGCGATCGAGTTAGGGTTCTAGGTTGCTGAGATGACTTATTTATGGGCCACAACAGGGACCAGGAGGAGAAATTAGAATCGGGCCTCCATTGAGCTTAAGTATCCAAGTTTAGCTCAAAACTTATACTTAAGTCCAATAATAATAATATAGTCTACTAAAATATTATTACTGCACTGCCACTCTAATCCCATAATTACGTTATTGGCTTCTTCTTATTATGAGCCCGATAGTCTCCCTATGTTTAAGATATACAATGCCAATTAATTAATTAAGTTACTGACAACTCCATTAATTAATATCTCCTCCGAGAGTAATACCACTCAACCTCATTATCATGCTGGAATTAATCCGCTTGCAAGATTTACATGATAATCCTTTTGAGCTCCTCAAGGGGACATCAACAACATATTTAATAGGATACGAATTCCTTCTACAATCAACAGCACACCACAGAGACAATATTATTTATCAACTCATCGGGTTTATTGATTTAATATATAAATCTCACCCATTGATAAATCAAAGAGATAAATACTGGCTTACGTGTCGAGATTATTGTATAGGGATTAAGAGCACAAACATTTATAATAACTGAGATCAAGTTCTCCTATATAGTTAGTATAAGTCGAACGATCTCAAGCGGTCCTGCTCAATATACACAAAGCATACTAATGTGATTTTATAGTCAAGAAAAACTAATACCAAATCACACTACAACCATCCCGATAGATTGTTCCCGTCTATCTCGATTGTGAGCATCTGTTTATACTTTATAAGGAAACCGATAATATGATCTTCCGCGTGTTGTCGCACAACATATTATCTACAGTATAAAGTAAAAGGACTTTTACACAAACATATAATAAATTATAATATGCAAAATATTTGATAATATGATTCTCATTTCAAATAAATTGTTAAAACATTGTTTCATACCATAGCTAGACTTTTAGTATACAATCTAACACACATTCCCCGCGATCTCTCCCATCAGCAAGGTGAGGTCTTTCATCTACTTGGATAACTCACCATGATTTGAATATATCTTTACTTCTAAATGATCCACCCTAGCATCATTCCTAGTCATATACCGGTTCACCGTATCATCCAAACCAGGTTTCTCTTTTTTGATCTTCACTCCAGGATCAACACCTTTAGGAGGCTGTACTGCAGCGTTCAGATTACTCCATGAAAATCCTGGCCTCCTTGGTGGTTGATAATTAGCTGGGGGACCACGATTGTTGTAGTTCCGTTGGTAATTCATGTTTCCTTGATTTGGATACCTAGTTCCTTGAATACTTTGTCCCATGACATAGTTCGCCTCTTCTAGGTCCTCTTGGATTGATCTCTCTTCACAACATCCTGCTGCTGCATCATTGGTACTCTCTGTGAAAACTTCGTAATCTGCTTCTACTGAGATTCAAGTAGCTTGTTGATATTGGCCAAGCTAGATACGATCTCATCTTCTGCACTAGACTTCACCATAGTGTGCTCAACCTGTGCTACCTTTCCAAGAACATAAGTGCCTCTCACTCTGTCAGTAGGCCAATCTCTTGAATTAATCAAAATATCTCAAAAAGCTTTTTAGCCTAAACGGGTGTCTTTGTAAGTAATGCTCCACTTGATGAAGCATCAAGTAGAACACGAGAATCACACTCCAACCCATTATAGAAAATGCTGATGTACTGAGCTTTTGACAATCCATGCTGTGGGCACTTCCTTAGCATGTCCTTGAACCTATTCATGCTTCATGAAACTTCTCATTACTATTGATAGCAAATTGATTGATGTCTTGCTTCATCCTAAACACCTTAGAGGGTGGCATGTATCTCTCCAAAAACTTCAATTTCAATTGCTCCCATGTAGTGCAATCTGCAGCATTTAGAGTATCATACCAATCTCTCACTCTTTCAGTAAGCCAGTATTTAAATGACACGATCCTCCTAGCATCCTCATGATCTCCTGCACTCTTTTATGTACTGGCATAACCAAGGAATTTATTTAGATGCTATTGAGAATCTTCAAAGGATCCCCCAGAGAAATGATTCCTTTCGATCATGCTGATAAGAGCGGGGGTGAAGATCAAAATCTGCGTCAGCTCTGCACGCTCCTAATAGCCCCAAGTTGCCCCGTCCGTTGTTTTTAAAGACTTCACAGATGGAAACATTGTCTGGATTTACCCTGTCTTGGGCCATGTTGACTACTTCTGCTTCCGACTTATCTTCGGTTGCAGGTTAAATCATTTCCGAGTTCGGTACTTCAACATCAACTACTAGATCAAGAGTTTTGGTTGCTTCCATGTTCTTGTTCTAGTTCTTCTTTACTTTTTTCTACCTCGATGATGCTCCGATCTCTGGATCAAAAGGCACTAGTGTAGCTCCCTTCGATCTAGTGTGCATACACCTACGAAAAATTCAGCGTGAGAAAATAAAGACAAGTATGGAGTAGCTTCAATCAAACTAGAAATAATAAAATTGATAAGGACAACCGTCACTGGCAACGGCGCCAGAAACTTGAGGGGCATTTTATCAACACACAATCAATCCCCAAATATGAAGTATGCAATTGTAGCTTGATAAGCAACCAAGTTATATTATCAAACCCAAAGGACGGATAATTATCAATTTATTAATAGCTAAATTAACTAAAACTATGGTTTGACAATTTAGTTGGAAGAATATTATTATACTACTAATTAGAATAATTAAATAACGAATAAAATAGAATACAATAGAGAATTAACGAGAGTTGAACAATTGAGAAGATAGGTAGTTCTAGCCCATGATATTTTGAAGAATGTTCATGGTGTTTGGATAGATCTTACCCATAGTCTTGAAAATTCCAAGAAAGATTACGTTGCAAAATAAACCCTAGATGTGGGCGCCGTCGCTTCTTGCTCTGTCTTGAATCTTCACTTGGTTCTTACTTTATTTGCTGCACGAATCTCTCTCTACGGCTCCTGTGGGTGGAGTTATGGTTTGGATGTGGTGTAGGATGGATGTGGAATCTAACTCTCTTTTTGATGTGATCTGCACCCCTTTTTATACCTGTAAACTTTTCTTATAGACCTTTACTGGGCTTTTTCGTGAAAAACACACAAATGCACGCACTGGAGACGAAATCCTAACGTTACAGCGATGACGTGTCCCAACTCGAACAGACTGAGCTTGGTTGAGCTGGACCTTTCTGGTCGAGCTACGCTCGAGCTGCATGTCTGTAAACTAAAACTCTGTCCTCCGCCCAGCTTGATTTAACTGTTGTAGCTCGACCAAATAGCTCTTAGTCGAGCCACACGACCTTGATCGAACAACCCTCCTACAAACTGAATGCAACCAGCTCGACTTCCCATGTGTAGCTCGACCAGACTGAGCTTGATCGAGCTATGTCTTCGTGGTCGAGCTACACCTCAAAAAATGTGTTTTTCTAATTTCGAGAACTTCTAACCTGTTTTCCTGTATAAACATTCTCAAATAGCCTCAGTAGCATCTGATTCGTGGATTTTTCCTAAACAACCCGATTTGTCTTGATAATAGACAAAATCGTACTCAATTTCCAGACAAATCGAAGCTCAAAACACGTGATCACTCTCATCAATGGGTATTACATTAATAAACTTTAACATTAATAATGTTAATACGTTTATCACCGAATCACCCTTATTTATAATTTTTCCACATAACAACAAACATGGTTCACATAATATTCACTTTAGATAACGGCAAAATTTAAAAATATTTTTTTCACATAACAATACATATTCTACATAAAATATTAACTTTAAATGATGCTTTTCAATTGTTAGGAATACAAAAACAACTCAATTAGTACATGCTATCAAAAATAATAATAAAGTATCGATGAACTAATTCATTAAATGTGCAGTACACAACTTTAAACATGTTTCAAACGTATGTATGAACCGAAGTAAAAGAAACCATTTCTAACTAATGAAACAGTAATCTCTAAGTAAAATTTTAAAGGCATTAATTAGTTATGGAGTAAGTTCCAAACTAAACAAATAGATGGTAATCCAAATAAGTGTGCTTACATCAGAATAAGATAGTTTCACAAAACGAATTCATGATAGTTGGGTAGAAATTAAGAAAGAAAAAAGTCCATAAAGAAAACATATTAAATTACACGCAATGAAAGAGAAAATTTTCTTCCAGGCAGTAATGAAAACACACATTTCATCCCTTAAGTTAGTTCATTATCTCTGCAGAATTGTTTGAATCTTGATTGAAGCAAGTATCTGTTTGACTCTTCATTAATACCAATAGAAGAAATACGACAATTAAAATGGATGTCTACATTATTCTAAATCTTAGCTTTCACTTTCAGAAATTTCTTAAAGAACTCTTTCTCTATCGGCTAAGGATTGAAAAAGTAAATTGAATTTAAGATTAGTTAATAAAATGATTAAAAAACTTTTTATAAAAAAACTCTATTCATAATAAAATATTAAAAGTATAAAAGAGATAATCATTACCACACGTCCTCTTTCAATATTTGACAGAGTTAGTTCAACTATAAAGCAGGGAGTTTTATCACCATCTGGTTCTAAAAGTTGGTCAATGACAAAAAATTAAAGGTTATGAAAAAATTATTCGAGAATTTAAAAAAAGCATGAAATCAATTAAAACAAACCATTATTGTTAGCATCATCAGCAGTTGATTTGTGGGTATCTTCTTCATTAGAATCATCTTCATGTACAGTTTCTTCGTACTCTGTGGTGAACAAACAACATATATGGTTAAATATAATGTTAAGAAGTTTAAGAGTAAGGTTATAGTAATTAAGGATTGATGAATGAATAATAACCGGTTACATCCATGTTGAAATGCCTGCAAGCCATCGTATACAGACATCCATTGCATCTATAACTAAGTATCCAAAAAGTTAGACGACCATCGTAGATGACTGAAGATAAGCAATGGATATATCTATCATGAATATTTGGAAACAATGCATCCCAATCAAAGTTGATTCTCCACTGTCCACCTATGTTTTCAACAATGCACATGCATTGAGAATTTGATTGGCTTTTCACAATTCCCTTTGGAGTAAAGTAATCACCATAAATCATACTGAACATCCTTGGAATTGCCTAGAAATAAATGTTAAAGTTAAGAAAATAATCAGATAGTCAATAAAGGATATAATTTAATGAAATCATATACAATAGAATGTATATTATTTGAAAAAATGATGAGAGAATATAAGATTTGAAGTTTATAAATTATACAATGAAGTCACATCCCTCATATGTAAATTCTGGAATAAAAACTCTCCTAGTAATAAGACCTGCAGTACAATAAGTTAATATTAGAAATTTAGATTAATCAAATGCATCAAATAAATATTTAAATCTTAAACAAAATGAATTGGTTGGAGTAAATGTATATACTAACCAAAATAATGAACTGGATTAGAACGTAGAAAAGGCCTACCGTCTTCCTTTGATTTACCAGATGAATCAAAGAAACTTACATGAAAGACCGAATCACCATTTCTTGTAAACAGAATACAATCTTGATAATCCAAATTGTAGTATATCTCAATTGCACTCCATCCAGTCCCAAAATAATATGATTTACCAATTGCATCAACATAAACTATCCATTGTTGTTCTTTCTGGTCTATGATTGTCCATTCATTAGGGAAAGGATTATCATACTAACAAATAAATGATTAGGACACATATAAAATTCAAAGAACCATACCATTGAGCTGTAATCAAGCATGAAACCATCAAGAGTATCATAGAATCTATTCACATATCGTGTTATCTCTTCATTAGAAGGTATCAATTCATTACCTATATGTAAGAATGACATACAAAATCACAAAACATATAAAATTTAGTTTTACAGAAGGAAAAGAATCAAATAATTCAAAAGATAAATAATGAGAATATTAAGATGAGTAATGAAGAACTGTACATATTTTTTTTCGATTCATGGTTAAATTTTGTTGAAGGGTAGTGCCTGAAACCGATACCCTTACTGCTTAGAAGGGTAGTGTCCAAAATTAGTACTCTTATGTTCAATAAAAAGAAAGATGTTGATTCAAAATGAAGAAGGTGAAAAGAAAAATCGAAGAGATCATGAGAATGATGAAGGAGAAGAAGAATGAAGCTGTTTGATGAAAAACAAAACTCCAAGGTAATTCTCTACTAGTAATTAATCACTTTTCTATATTCTTCTATATTTACCAAAGAGCCAACATTACAATTAAAAAGTCAATTCCTTTGTGATCCTAGTATTGAAACTTTTATGAATTGATCTTTGAGACCATTGCCAAGCATATGGTTCCGCGAATGTATGAATTGATTTTGAGCGTATATACTAACCCTTAAAGTATACATCTTTTACACTTGAGAGCGAGAGTAAACACTTACCTAGTGAGCTAGATGACTTAGCACTCGTAGAAGTATTGTGATTAATTGATATTTTTGCATGGATAAAAGGTATGATGAATACATGTTTTGAATTGATAGAATTGGATGTGTTAGAATAGGTTGTTCTTGTTATTAGGATCTTATGAATTACACTCTCTTGCCTTTGTTTTGATTACATTGCCTTGGGAGGAGCAACATGGAAGTTTGGGGGTTTGATGAGAGTGATAATTCACGTATTTTGAGCTTCGATTTGTGTGGAAATTGAGTATGATTTTGTCTATTATCAAGATAAATCAGATTGTTTATGGAATCCACGAATTAGACGCTACTGAGGCTATTTGAGCATGTTTATATAAGAAAACAGGTCAGAAGTGCTCGAAATTAGAAAAACACATTTTTTAGGCATAGATCGAGCACGGAGACGTAGCTCGACCAAGCTTAGTCTGGTCGAGCTACACATGGGAAGTCGAGCTGGTTGCATTAAGTTTACAGGAGGGTTGTTCGTATTAGATTTGTATACTAAAAACCTTTCTTTTGTATTAATCAATGTTTTAACAATTTTATTTGAAATGAGAATCATATGATCAAATGTTTTGCATATTATAAATTGTTTATTTATATGTTTGTGCAAAAGTCCATTTACTTGATACTATAGATAATATGTTGTGCGACACCACGCAAAATATCATATTATCGGTTTCCTTATAAAGTATAAACAGATGCTCACAACCGAGATAGACGGGGACTATCTATCGGGATGGTTGTAGTGTGATTTGGTATTAGTTTGTCTTGACTATAGAATTACATTAGTGCACTTAGCGTGTATTGAGCAGGACCGCTTGAGATCCTTCGACTTGTACTGTCTATATAGAAGAACTTGATCTCAGTTATTATGGATGTTCGTGCTCTTAATCCCTATACAATAGCCTCGACACGTAAGACAATATATTTCTTTGATTCATCAATGGGTGAGATTTACATGTATTAAATCAACAAACTCGGTGAGTTGGGAAATAGTATTGTCTCTATGGTGTGTTGTTGATTGTAGGAGGAATCCATGTCCGACATAGGTTGATGATGTCCCCTTGAGGAGCTCATAAGGTTTATCATGTAAATCTTGCAAGTGGATTAATTCCGGCATGATAATAAGGTTGAATGGTACTACTCTCGGATGAGATATTAATTAATTGAGTTGTCAATAACTTAATTAATTAATGGACATTGTATATCTTAAACATGGGAAGATTTTCGGGCTCATAATAAGAAGAATCTCAAAAACATAATTTTGGGATTAGATGGGTAGTGCAGTAATAATATTTTAGTGGACTATATTATCATTATTGGTTTTAATCAAAAAGAGAGTTAGATTCCACATCCATCCTACACCACATCCAAACCTTAACTCCATCCGCAGAAGCCGTAGAGTGAGATTTGTGCAGCGAATTAAGTGATTACCAAGTGAAGATTCAAGACGGAGCAAGAAGCAACAGTGCCCACATCTAGGGTTTATTTTGCAACTTCATCTTTCTTTTAATTTTCAAGACTATGGGTAAGATCTATCCAAACACCATGAACGTTCTTCAAAACGTCATGGGCTAGAACTACCTATCTTTTTGTTCAACTCTCGTTAATTCTCTGCAGTTTTCTATTTTATTCATTATTTAACTATTCTATTTAGTAGTTTAATAATATTCTTCCAACTAAATTGCCAAACCGTAGTTTTAATTAATTTAGTTATTAATAAATTGATAATTTTCCATCCTTTGTGTTCGATAATATAACTTGGTTGCTTATCAAGCTACAATTGCATCATTCATACTTAGGGATTAATTGTGTGTTTAGAAAATGCCCATCACCCATCATCATTAAAATATTTTACTAAATGCGACAAAAGTCTTTGATATTAATTGATATAAATACAATCAGTAAAGTGGCACTTCATTATAATTTTAAATACCATTCGATGAAGAAACAAATTTTTATTCGATTCTGAATTAAACTAATTTTCTTGAAATGTATTTTAGGCTTTGTTTTAACACAAAATAACAATAATCAACAGATAATCTCCTTTATTTATTTAATTTAACATTTTAATTTAATATTTTAAAATCAACGTTTATATTTGAAATCAAATTTTAAATTTAATTTTGTTTCTCAGTATATACATATATATACATCTATGGCTTTTCATTTTGGGATATATGAAATTTATATTTGCAATCATTTATATCAAAACTTATTTTGAACCTGTGGTTAGCACTAATGTGTTGATTACGTTTTCTTATAGTATTTAAATGTTCAAATTAAATGAAATATCAATGAACATCATAAATTAGAATCGCTTTATTTAAGGATATACATTGTGATATGCTGCCGTGATAATCATATAAATCATGGTAAGTATATGTAAATCACTGGCATTCCGGGTTGTATTAAAATTACTGTTTTATGTTTTATAGGTTTGCACTGATTTGTTAATCACTCAAAAGAATGTATATCTATTTGCGTGTATTACTCTAATATAACTTAATATTAATTAGTCTAAATATGGAAAAAATGTGTATAATTTTATCGTTCAACATTACTAGGTCATTTATATTAATTAATTTTCTGGTTGCAAAGACGTGTTTTAGTATTAATCAATCATGGTTGATTATATACAAGTCCAATATTACACCAATTATTTATATTGTACTATCATAAACTTTCAAATATAAATACCGCAGTGTTAGGCGCTTAATACTTCACCAGTACTGCTCTTATTTTATCTTGAGGCAACCCTTCTTATTCTTATGATTCTTTGAGATGTACTTTCAACAATGGCACCACAGCTTTCATTGATCAAGAATTTAGTTAGAAACAGTGCCGAAATTAAAAAAAGGCTTAGATGTGTTCAGTTGTTTCACAGTCCTGCTTATGTAGGCAAACTAGGTTCAACAAATTTAGAAGATGTTTTCCATGATTCAGAGGTAATTGCAGCTCTGTTTTAATGTAAACAACACATACAATTTGTGTTAACTCTATAATATTTATATTCATTGTTAAATTTTTTATTTTGTTATTAATAATGTAGGGAAGCCATGTCCAGATTACTGCATCACCAACAATAAATGGAGATTTGAAAACAAGTTCAGCGAGCATTGTGTGAACGATATTGATGACGTGGGTGTTGTTGACAACACAGCTGCGTGGAGGATAACGCCCAGTAAACATAGGATAAATTTGCTGAAGACTTTGATTTTGGGGCAGTGTCTGATATAAATCAGCTTATTGGTAATTCGTCTTTAAATTAAATAAGTACCGTAACTTTTGAGAGTGATTATTTTATTTTATCCATTCATTCATTATATTAAGACAATAACATTGTTTTCTTTACTTTGTAGATGTTATTGAAAAGTTGGTAGATTCGGAAAGAAACGTCGATCTTACGGTTAAAAATCAACAAAAAAAACTTATGGATATATTCATTGAGGACCATGAGTAAATAGTTCCACATGATTTCTTTTATATCTTTTGCCTCTCTCATAATTAAATGAATTGATAAGGATTTTCACATGTCTGCATTATATTTTTTTAACGAAACGTTAACTGATTTTTTCAGAGGAAGATCTTTGAAGGCATCTTCGTGGGAGAAAGAATGTGTCGAGATGATTTGAGGTTAAAAAAGTAATTCTACTGACAATCCAACAGTAGTGATTCTCCAAATGTTCGGATAAAGAAACAAGATGGTATCTTATTTGAACTAGAAACAATCTTTTATATAATGACATATATTATTTACAAATGAATAATTCTAATATATTTATGCGATCAGGATCTCGGGAATTCTCGGTGTCCACATCATACAGTCCACCAAGAATTATATGTTCCGAATAATGCCACGCCGTTGCAGAGTACAAGAAAAGTGTAAGCAATTAAAATTCACGGTCCAATCAAATGGCGACATGTGGATTTTTCTTGATTAAATATCAATTTTAATTTATTTTGGAATTTAAATAAATTAATTCCTAAAGTAAATTAATTAATAATTGATAATTAATTTAAGCCCAATAAATTAAAAGAGGCTTAAATTAAATAAAGTCTGGTCCAAGTCAAGTAAGCCCAAGTCAAATGAGGCTTGACTTAAGTCAAATAAGCTCATACAAATTAAATCAGACTCAAGTAAAATAGGACTGATTACAGCTCAAACAAGTGGAGGCTCAAGCCCGCAAAATATGGCCCAAATAGAGTGGACCAATCAGAATGCGAGTTATTTATGAAGTGTCTTCACCTCTGACCTATATAAAGGGGCCCTCCTCCATTCATTTGAACACACACATTCAAGCACCCGAAGACGACAACGCTCTGAAGAGATTGAAATACGAGCAACGCTCCTCAAGATCTTCAAGCATCTTCAAGAATCTTCAAACCAAGAATGGTATACGATTCGAGATCAAGGTGCTAAGCCCCCTAAATCAAGTGTTCTTCATACACTAAGTTCTTCAGTGTTCTTCGAGTCAAGAACAGCATACGACCTGGGATCAAGGTGCTAAGTCCCCAGATCGAGTGTTTCTCACAACAACCACATTTAATCCAAACAAAAGCTCGATGCCTCTGGACAAATATTATAAAGCTCCAAATTTGAGTTCGGACAAGCTTCAACCGAAGATCCGACTCAACAGACACAGTCAGCGCAGTCAACGTAGTCAGCGCAGTTAACGCAACTAGTCAAAGTCAAAGTCTAAATTAATTAGAGAGAAGAATCAGGGGATAGATAGAGATTATTTCCTAAATTATAAAGTTTAATCCGTCAGGATTATCATTGTAATTCTTTTGTATTTATTTTATTATAAATACAAATTTGTCGTTACAAATTTTGGCATGCCCAGTGAGACAGTCTCTACCTCTCATCTCTTCTCTCCACAAGCACAAGGAATGACTCCTCTTAGGATCGCGATAAAAAGGTGATTTATCTCGAAGCCTTCAGAGCTACAGGCTATGAAGACTCAAATGACGACTCCACTAAAAATTGCGATACAAAGGCCTGCTGCATTAAAGCCTTCAGAGTTGCAAACTGAAAAGGTTGAAGTAATTACAAGAAGTATTCCCGAAGGCTCCGTAGAGGCAAACCATATGGTGGGGATTACTCACAACAAGTCATTGCATGGAGACAAGGGTAGTGAAAATGTTTCTGCTTGCTCAACTCCTTATTCAACGCCAAGTTCGCCATTTGCCACAGCTGTAGCTGCAATGATAACAACAAATGCTATGACCATTGAGGAATAACTCGCAAGTATGATAAGAGTCATTAAAGGGCTCAACAAGCACATGGAATCTTAAGACGTAAAGATCTCCGTACTTATGAAGAAAATGGAGAATGCGGAGACAAGTCATGCAAAGGGGAAACAAGTTGAGGATGAACATGAGGAGGAGGACTCAGCTAAACACTATCCATCTGAAACGAATCAAGTTGAAGAAGATATACAAGTTTTAGCTGACAAAATGCTTCCTATCAACCAACTGAAAAATATCGTGATAGAGACGATAAAAGACAAGTTTGAAGGGAGTTCCAAATCTTTTGTTGCCTACAAAAAGCCACATATAAAGAGAATTGACAACTTGAAGATGCCAGCTGACTGCCAACCTCCAAGGTTCCAACAATTCGATGGCAAAGGCAACCCAAGACAGCATGTGGCACACTTCGTCGAGACATGCAATGATGCTGGGACCTCCGGAGATAACTTGGTGATGAGCATTTTCTCAACACATAAAATAATCCCCAAGTATGAAGGATATCAATTGTAGTCTCGATAGGCGTCCAAGTGATTATCAAACCTAAGGGACATATGATTATCAATTTAATTATATTCTAATAAACTAAGACTATGTTGGTAAATTGATTTGTGGTAATTAAGTAACTAAATAACAAGTAATTAAAATAACAAAGAAAATAAACAAGCAATAGAGATAATACGACTGTAATCAAGTGAAAATTTTAGTAGTTCTTCGGGTCATCTAGTTTTATTTATTAATTTTCTTTCTGCGTGTTGATGTCCGACTTTGTCTTATGGTTTATGGACGCATCACTAAATCATGCAAGTTCACTCTTTAGACACAAGTAAACATGCGTATGACACCTGTGAATATCCTTGGAGCAAGAGATATAATTCACCCCCCTTTCTAGGTACTATCAGTATCAATTATTTCCTGTGCACTTAGTACTCTAACCCAATATGATCTCCCTTTTTAGGTACTATGAAGTTATACTCTTTATCCTACTTATTAACCTGAATATTATTCAATTAACAAGTATTCATATAAGATAGTTCTAATAAAACTTCGGAATCCCTTCACTTAGAATTATAACATGTAATCCTGTTCAGCAGTGAATGCACTCAATCAATAACCAAGATATGTATTCAGACTCTACATAACAGTTAATGATGCACTAAATGACTGTGAGTATGAATTTAAAAAGCGCAATCTTATATAAAATAAACCACAAGTAGTGTTGTATGGAGTTTACACAAGAAAGACAAACTAACGCATAAAACCTTCATAACCCTAGAACTACCGAAACGGTTCTAGCCCATGATTGATCTAGGAACAATCATGGTGGTTGGTAGGATCTTACCCATGATCTTGAAAATTACAACATAAATTAAGAAGCAAAGCAAACTCTAGAAGCGGGTGCCATCGCGACTTTCTCTGCCTTGAATCTTCACTTGGTTCTCACTTGGTTCGACAGACGAACCTCTCTCCACAGCTCCTTCAGATGGCGGTAGGGTTTCAATGATGAAGTGATGTGTGTGTGTCCTTTTTCTCCTGCGAAAACTCTTCTTTTATACTCATGGAACCTCCTTATGGGCTTTTGCTTGAGGAACACGTCAAATTTGGTAAAAGAAATCCAGAATTACCATAAATAGAAGCAGCGAGAATCCGTTCGACCACGCCTCAGCTTGTCGAGTAAGGCCTCCTGGTCGAGCAATGGTCGAGCAAGCCTTCTGTAAGTTTTTTCATATTTTGCTCGACTAAACTTCATCTACTCGACCAAGATGATGCTGGTCGAGCAACATATCTTGGTCGATCAAGCTCTCTAGATTAATCTGCGTATTTTGCTCGACTTGACCACCTTGTTCGACTAAAGTGATGATGGTCGAACAAGGTCCTATGGTCGAACGGTCTTCAAAAATTACCTCAAAAATTATGTCTTTCAATTCTGAGTCCTTTTGATCTGTTTTCCTGTACAAACATGCTCAAAAAGCCCTAGTATCCTCTGATCCGTGGATTTTCCATAAACATACTGATTCATCTCAATAAAAGACTCAATCATACTCAATTTCCATGCAAATCAGAGCCCAAAATACGTGAATTTACACTCTCATCAAACCCCTAAACTTACATTTTACTCATCCCGAGACAACGAAAATCAAAACAAATCCAGAGAGTGTAATCACGAGATCAAGCACAACCTATCCTAACACATATAATTATATCAATTCAAAACATGCCATCCATCATACCTTTCATTCACACAAAAACATCAATCAATCATAATACTTCTATTAGTGCTAAGTCATCTAACTCACGGATAAGTGTTTACTCTCTCTCTCAAGTGTAAAAGATGTACACTTCATAGTTAGTATCGACACTCAATTTCAATTCATATACTCGCATAACCATAAGCTTGATAAGGGTCTCAAAAATCCATCCATAACTATTTCAATACTAGGATCACAAAGGACTTGCATTTAGGTTGTAATGTTGGCTCTTTGGTAAAGGTAGGAGAATATTGATAAGTAACTAAATTTACTAGTAAAGAAGTACCTTGGAGATTCGCATCTCAGTAAGAACTCTCCAATCTCCTTTTCCTAAGCAAGTCTCCAAGATCACCTTGTGCTCCATGGTATTCATCAATAAATTGTTGTTGACCCTAACGGAAATGAGATCAACAATCACCAGTGGAAATCTGAATGTACTAGGATTCTTCCCTCGGATAAACATCCAAGTATTATCTAGTTGCTCAATCAGCCCCAACCTCACACATGAAGTCAAAATCAAATTTTGATCCCCTCGGATAGGCCTATGCCTGCTCAAATCGACTCTATAGTACTTAGCTATCAAGGTGATGAGCCCTCCGATGTTCACACGCTGAAATCCATGGGTAGTAAACTTGTGAAGCTGTTGGAAGAAGTAAGCCGCTACATTAAAACGGACTCCATGTAGCATGCACTAAAGCACGTACAGCTCCCCCCTTGGAATACAACTCCCCTCGGACCATGCAAATAGCGTGTTACCCAAAATTCAATCCATATACGCTAACACGGGATTGCGGATGAAAGCAACCTTCGAAGTATTCGAATTATATCTCTCTCGCCTCCCCGTAATAGCTCTTCAGAACTCATCCTGCTTGAAATCATCATGCTCCACATCCATCTCATTCTCATAGCCAATCAATTCACTAAACTCTCGGGCCCACATCGTCTGCTCCTGCCTGCCAATCTGCATCCGAATACCATAAGGAAGGTATCGGTCTATACGCAATATCCTCAACGTGCATAAGACCTCCGCAGTGATATGAAAATAGGTCTCTCTCTTCATCTCCATGAACTTAGTAATGCCCACGCAACTGAACATCCAACGAATATCATTGATAATGTTCATCTCCATCATTGCATGATCATCCTGATACCGCGTCCTATGATCTTTTGCGCTATTGCAGACTACAAATCCTTCTTCTCCTCCCAATTTGCAATTTTGATGCCATAATCGGATGGCCTCCTCTTCTCCATCCTTATTTTCTTGACGATCTCACCCAACGAAGGTGACTTAGGTCCCTTCCTCTTAGATGATGAAGCAATCTCTTTTCCTACAAGAACAATACTTCAATACAGACCAAAGAGATAGATATACTCATCCTAGCATGAATCCTACTCAAGACTTAAAAACACTCAAATTCGGATGTGGAAGGGTAGATTAGAGTGTAGGGAAGAATTTGGAAAGAAGACTTACAGGTGGAAATCGGTGCTCGAGAGAAGGTGACGGAAGCATGTCGAACGGAATGAGAAACTAACCTTTTAAAACTGACCCCGGACTCCGTTCGACTTGAGAGGATTAGTCGAACAAAGGATGTACGTCGAGCAACCTGGAATCGCCCTTTAAAATTGGCGTCGTTCGACCTTCGTTCGATCAAATATATTGGTCGAACAAGTGCTAGAAGTCGAGCAACTTACCCAGTCGTGCCCCATGTTCTTCTCTGTCCTGCTCGACCTACGTTCGACTTGATGTTTTTAGTCGAGCAACCCATGCTTGGCCGAAAAACACTCTGTAAGTTTTTGCACATTTTGTTCGACCAGTGCTCGACCACGACACCTTAGTCGAACAACATGGTCCAGGTCGAACAACCTCTCTTAGGAAGAATTTGCACATTTTGTTTGACTTTTGTTCGAGTTCCCAATTTAGTCGAACAACCTTGTCCATGTCGAACAACCCCACTGGAAGAATTATGCATTTCGTTCGACCATTTCTCGATTAAACAGCATGGTCGAACAACTTCTTGGAAGCCGAACAACCTCTCGAACTCCATAAACTTCGTACTTTTCTCGTATTTCCCTGCAACAATTAAACTATAGGACAACATCAAGTATCAAGATAACAATTTCTAAGCTCGAGAACCTTTTTTAGACTATATAACATCAAGTGTAACTCTGCAACGACACTTAAAAACAAAACACCACTAAACAGTAGGCAAATTGCAAAAAATCGATACATCAAAACAGGTTAAAGTTTAATATATCGCAAAATATCAACTCCCCTAGGAAACGTTACAAAGAAAAGATTATACTCACCGTGCTACGATGAGGTAAGTATATCACACCCCCCAAACTTAGTAGAAACTATAGTGGCAACTAAGTTTGCAAAGAGATGTAATTTTCGAACAACAAGCACGTCGAATATAAAAATTTCTTACTCACACCAATGAAAATAAAGCAATAAAATGGGGGGAAAGCCCCCAACAAGCACTCTTACTTAACGTCGTAGAGTCACGACGATACCAATCTAGTGCAAGGTATCCTCAAAGACGACACAAGCATCATCCAGGTACTTGTAATGCTTCAAACGATGCCCATTCGCCGCGATAATGTCCCCATATTTGTCCATAAGCTCAAAACTCCCCCTCTGCAGGCTCTATAGATAATGAACTGCCCCGTCCACTTTGATTTCAATTTCCCTGCGAAGAGCTTCAAACGAGAGTTAAAAAGTAATACCTCATCACCTTGCTTGAACTCCTTGTATGAGATCTTTGAATCATGCCACTTCTTCATTCTCTCCTTAAATATCTCTGAATTCTTGTAAGCTCGGTTCCTGAACTCATCTAATTGATTTATATGAGTCATCCTCAACTCCTTTTGATCCTTAAAAGACAAGTTCACACTCCTCAATGCCCAAAAAGTTTTGTGCTGAATTTCTACGGGTAAGTGGCACGGCTTCCCATAGACAATTTGGTACGGTGACATATCCAACACCGTCTTATATGCAGTCCAGAACCCCCATAAAACATCATGAAGTTTCATAGCCCAACCCTTTCTATTGGTTCCGACTACCTTTTCCAAAATTTGTTTCACTTGTCGGTTGGAGACTTCAGCTTGCCCATTCGCTTGAGGATGATAGGGTGTAGTAACCTTATGCTTAACACCATAATCCTTGAGAACCTTTTCATGAAGCTTATTGACGAAGTGAGTACCTCCATCGCTTACAAGTGCTCTAGGAACTCCATAGAGGGCAAATATATGTTTCTTTAAGGAATATAAAACAATCCTTGAATCATTCACGCGAGTGGGAATAGCTTCAACCCACTTAGAAACATAATCCACTGCTAAAAGGATGTAGAGAAATTCACTAGATGGGGGAAAAGGCCCCATAAAATTGATCCCCATACATCGAAGATTTCAACAACAATGCTCGGCTGAAGTGGCGTCTCATCTCTCCTACTTATGTTCCCCATTCTTTGACATCTATCGCATGTCGCCTCATAGGTTTCACAATCTTTAATCAAAGTAGACCTATAAAGAGCAGATTGAAGTACCTTCGCTGCCGTCTTTTGAGCTCCAAAGTGCCCCCCGTTAGGTTGTGCATGGCAAAAATAAAGAACGCTCTTCATCTCCATCTCGGGCACACACCTACGGACGATAGAATCCGTACATATATTGTAGACGAATGGATCATACCATATAAACGTCTCAACATCCCGCTTGAATTTTGCAAGTTGATATTGGTTAAGATTTCTTAGAATTTCTCCTACGGCAATGTAATTCACATAATCCGCATACCATAGATCCATCCCTTGGGCAGCCACCACACATGCTCTTTCCGCTCCTTCAACAAACATTGTCATGATATTCTCATCAGGGAACATCTCTTCTATGTAATCAAAAAATCATCACAGTGCTCCTTTGTCTCCAACCTTGATAGGTGATCCGCTAAAACGTTCTCTATACCTTTCATATCTCGGATCTCCATATTAAACTCTTGCAGAAGAAGGATCAATCTAATGATCCTTAGCTTCGTTTCCTTCTTCTTCATCAAGTATCAGATCACAGAATGATCCGTATACAGTATAGTCTTCATGCCAACCAAATACTATCGAAACTTATTGAATGCATACACCGCAGCTAGAAACTCCTTTTCTGTCACCGTGTAGTTCTTTTGTGCAGCATCAAAAGTTTTACTCGCATAGTAAATGGCGCATAAATTCTTATCCCTCAACTGCCATAGCACCACTCCAAGTGCTAAATCACTTGCATCACACATAAGTACAAATGGCTGAGTCCAATCCAGTGTGATCAAGATAGGTGAAGTAATAAACGCCTCTTTCAAAACCTGAAAAGCTTTAGACACTCTTCATCAAAAATAAAAGGAACGTCGTTTTCAAGTAAATAAGATAAGGGCTTGGAGTATTTTGAGATGTCTTTTATGAATCTTCTTGAAAAACCGGCGGGGAAGCTTCTCAATTGCCATCACTTTTGCTCTATCTACCTGCAATCTCTTGGCCGAAATATGATACTAAGAACAATACCATCTCTACCCATGAAGTGGCACTTCTCCCAATTCAAAACAAGATTAGTTTCTTGGCTTCTCTTCAAAATAGTATCAAGGTTAGATAAACAAATATCAAAGGAGGAACCAAACACAGAAAAATCATCCATAAACACCTCAATGATCTTTTCTATCAAACCGTCAAATATGGCCATCATGCAACGCTGAAAAGTAGCATGTGCATTACATAATCCAAAAGGCATCTTTATAAAGGCAAAAGTTCCATAAGGGCAAGTGAAAGTAGTCTTTTCTTGATCTTCAAGTGCAATCATGATTTTATTATAACCTGAGTACCCATCCAAGATACAATAAAACTCCGGCCTCCTCGGTTGTTGATAATTTCCCAACAGACCATGATTATTGTAGTTCCCCTGATAATTCCAGTTTCCTTGATTTTGGAACCTCATTCCTTGAATACTTTGACCCATGGCGTAGTTAGCCTCCTCGATTTCCTCTTGGCTAGCTCCTTCATAGCCACCATCCTGCTGCATCATTGGTACTCTCTGAGATATATCTATAATCTACTTTTGCTGAGACTCGAGTAACTTGTTAATACTAGCCAAGCTAGAGATGATCTCATCATCTCTTCCCGACTTCACCATAGTATGCTCAACCTGTGCTACTTTACTAAGAACATAAGTGCCTCTCACTCTATCAGTCGGTCAATCTCTTGAATTCATCGAAATATTCACGAAGAGCTTCTCGGCCTCTATGGGTGACTTCGTAAGCAATGCTCCATTGGATGAAGCATCAAGTAACACATGAGAATCGTAATCCAACCCGTTGTAGAATATACTGATGTATTGAGATTTAGATTGCCCATGATGTGGACACTTTCGAAGCATGTCCTTGAATCTGTCCCAAGCTTCATGAAACTTCTAATTACCATAGATCGCAAATTGATTATTTCTTGCTTCATCTTGAAAACCTTCGAAGGTGGCATGTATTGCTCCAAGAATTTCATTTTCAACTTCTCCCATGTATCACATTCAGCAGCATTAAGATTGTCGTGCCAATCACTCGCTTTTCATTCAGCAATAACTTAAACAAGATGATCTTCCTCGCATCCTCATGAGCTCCTGCATCTTTTTGTGTACTTGCATACCCAATGAACTTATTTAGATATTGCTGAGGATCTTCAAAGGTTCTCCCAGAGAAGGGACTTCTTTCAATCATGGTGATAAGAGCAGGGTGTAGATCAAAATTGGCTCCAGCCCCTCTTGCTCCTAACAGCCCCGCATTGCCTCCTCAGTTGTTCTTAAAGACTTCACGGATGGCAAGTGTATCAGGATTTGCTGCCATATTGACTGCTTCTACTTCAAAGTTAACTTCAGTAGCAGCTTCAATCGTTTGCGAACTCGGCACGTCAACTTCAACTCCTAAATTAAGAGCCTCAGTTGGGTTTATGTTCTTGTTCTTGTTTTTCTTCTTTTTCTTCCTCGACGATGCTCCAATCTCCGGATTATAAGGCTCTAATTCACCTGTCTTCGATCTAGTGAGCATACACCTAAGAAAAATAAGTGTTAGAAATTAAAGACAAGAATAATATAATCTCAATTAAACTAGAAATAATAAGCTAATAATCTATGTCGTCTCCGGCAATGGCGCCAAGAAATTAATGAGCGTTTTCTCAACACACAAAATAATCCCCAAGTATGAAGGATATTAATTGTAGTCTCAATAGGCGACCAAGTGATTATCGAACCCAAGGGACAGATGATTATCAATTTAATTATTTTCTAATAAACTAAGACTATGTTGGTAAATTGATTTGTGGTAATTAAGTAACTAAATAACAAGTAATTAAAATAACAAAGAAAATAAACAAGCAATAGAGATAATGCGACTGTAATCAAGTGAGAAATTAGGTAGTTCTTCGGGTCATCCAGTTTTACTTATTAATTTCCTTTACATATGATGATGTCCGACTCTGCCTTGCGGTTTATGGATGCATCACTAAACCATGCAAGTTCACTCTATAGACATAAGTAAACATGTGTATGACACGTGTGAATATCCTTGGAGCAAGAGATATAATTCACCCCCTTTCTAGGTACTATCAGTATCAATTATTTCCCGTGCACTTAGTACTCTAACCCGATATGATCTCCCGTTTTAGGTACTATGAAGTTATACTCATTATCCTACTTATTAACCTGAATATTATTCAATTAACAAGTATTCATACAAGATAGTTCTAATAAAACTTCGGAATCCCTTCACTTAGAATTATAACATGTAATTCTGCTCAACAGTGAACGCACTCAATCAATAACCAAGATATGTATTCAGACTCTACATAACAGTTAATGATTCACTAAATGATTGTGAATAGAAATTTAAAAAGCGCAATCTTATATAAAATAAACCACAAGTAGTGTTGTACGGAGTTTACACATGAAAGACAAACTAACTCATAAAATCTTCATAACCCTAGAACTACCGAAACAGTTCTAGCCCATGATTGATCTAGGAACAATCATGATGGTTTGTAAGATCTTATCCATGGTCTTGAAAATTACAAGATAAATTAAGAAACAAAGCAAACCCTAGAAGCGGGTGCCGTCGCAACTCTCTTCGTCTTGAATTTTCACTTGGTTCTCTCTTGGTTCGATAGACGAACCTCTCTCCATAGCTCCTTCGGATGGCAGTAGGGTTTCAATGATGAAGTGATGTGTATGTCCTTTTTCTCCTACGAAAGCTCTTCTTTTATACTCATGGAACCTCCTTACGGGCTTAGGATGGGTTTTTGTTTGAGGCACACATCAAATTTGGTAAAAGAAATCCAGAATTTTCATAAATAGAAGCAGCAAGAATCCGTTCGACCATGCCTCAGCTGGTCGAGCAAGGCCTCCTGGTCGAGCAAGCCTTCTGTAAGTTTTTGTACATTTTTCTCTACTAAACCTTATCTGCTCGATCAAGATGATGCTGGTCGAGCAAGCTCTCTGGACGAATCTGAGTATTTTGCTCGACTTGACCACCTTGTTTGACTAAAGTGATGATGGTTGAACAAGGTCCTAAGGTCGAACGGTTTTTGAAAATTGCCTAAAAAACTTCTCTTCCAATTCCGAGTCCTTTTGATATTTTTTCATGTACAAATATGCTCAAAAAGCCCTAGTATCCTCTGATTCGTGGCTTTTCCATAAACATACCAATTCGTCTCAATAAAAGACTCAATCGTACTCAATTTTCACGTAAATCAGAGCCCAAAATACGTGAATTTACACTCTCATCACATGGTGAGATAATTTGTCCGATCTCTAAAAGGAAATGCCTTTGATTGGTACATCGACTTGGAAACTAACTATATTTACAGCTGGGGGCAAATGGAAAAAGTATTCCTCAACCGCTTCTATAGCAAACGAAGAACTGTTAGCACGATGGAGCTAACAAATACTCGGTAAAGTGATGAAGAATATGTCCTCGATTACATCAATAGATGGAGAAGCCTAAGCCTCAATTGCAAAGAAAAGCTGCTAAAAACTTCAGCAATTGAAATGTGCATTCAAGGGATACAATAGAATCTTTCCTACATACTCTAAGGAATTCGGCCTAAAACTTTTGAAGAATTGTCTACAAGAGCTCAGGACATGGAGTTGAGCTTGACATCAAATGACATCGAATGGCCATCTATTCAAGACTCCTACGAGTTTGAAGACATGCCTTCTGATGAGCTCGTGGAAGATGAACCACAAACAAAGACTGCAGTTTCCATAAAAATTCATAGAAATGAAGTTGAAGCAAGAGAAAGTGGCGCATCCCAAGATTGGGGGCAATGAACTATTGACCAACTCAAATGCAAAGCTCCTCAGCACGAGCTAAAACCGTCTGCACAACGCTCCTTGCTACGAGTTTAAACTATCTAAATTTTCTCAAGTCCACATTACGCTCCTTGATATGAGCTAAAACTATTCATACTCCGCTCCTTGATACAAGCTTAAACTATCTAAAATCTCTCAAATTCATGGCTCCTTGATACGAGTGAAAACTATCCACACAAAGCTCCTCGGCATGAGCTAAAACTGTCTGCATGATACTCCTTGATATGAGCTAAAACTATCTACACATGACACTCCTTGATACGAGCTTAAACTATCTAAATTCTCTCAAGTTCACATTACGCTCCTTGATATGAGCTAAAATTATCCATACTCGCTCCTTGATACGAGCTTAAACTATCTAAAATCTCTCAAATTCAAGGATCCTTGATACGAGTGAAAACTATCCACACAAAGCTCCTCGGCATGAGCTAAAACTGTCCTCATGATGCTCCTTGATATGAGCTAAAACTATCTACACATAACGCTCCTAGATACAAACTTAAACTATCTAAAATCTCTCGAGTTAACGCTCCTCGGCACGAGCGAAAACTGTCCACACAACGCTCCTTGACACGAGAGAAAACTGTCCACACAATGCTCCTCGACACGAGAGAAAACTGTCCACACAATGCTCCTCGACACGAGTAAAAAAAATATCCACATAAGGCTCCCTGACACGAGTATAAATTGTCTACAAGTTTAAGCTGAAGACTCATTGACAGGAGTATAAACTGTCAGCAAATTCAAATCCTGCGCTCCATGACGCACGAGCTTAAACTGCATGTTACACCTAGTCCGCATGAGTATAAACTGTGTACGACGAACTCCTTCCCGCATTAGTATAAATTGTGCACGGCGCCCCCCATCCAAATCAAATCATTTTCTTTTGAACTACGTTATAACTTTATCCTCTTAAAAAGATACGTAGGCAGGTTAGTATCCTACTAAGTTCAGTCATAATTCAGGTCGTTCGCATCAAGTTTGTGAGAAAAACAATAAGTTGAGGCATATATGAGTTTTGAAGAAATAAAACAAAGAGAAAGACGGTGGTCGATTGGACATGTAAGTGGAGAAATTTATAGCAAAGTAAATTCAAAATTTTGAAGCCGCAAAGTAAATCTAGTTCCCGGTGAAGAGAGTAAATTCTTGGTGAATATTTTGAGAATTGACTGCAATGATTTGACATAGGAGCCATATACGTGAAGTGGGTTATATGTTTCTAAGTTGGAATAGTTGAGTTGATAAAAACCCATGATTAAATTAAGTCCAAAATAATGGGCTTCTTCTAATTTGAGATTTTGAGCCCATGACATTAAGAGAAGCAATTTGTGGCCCAAATTATAAAATAATTTATGAAAATTCTCAAGCCAAATTAATTCATGGCCCACGTAATTGAAATATTATTGTGGATAGTCAAAATTTCCTTTGGTCAAAAGAAGTGCTCCTATTCCAGTAGGTACATTCACGTGAGTGTTCCTATTTTCATTTGAAAGGAAAGAATACTTCTCTTTCTCTCTTCGAGAAAGGAAGAGCAATTCTCTCTCCCAAAACTGGAAAACAACTTCTCTCAATGAAGAGCTGGTGCCTCTCCACAGCGAAGCTCACTCGCGCCATCAACAACTACCATCTGCCGCGACGAAACCGCCCACACAGCCGGAATGCCGTCCGCCGCTGCTTATCCACCGCCGCTACCTGCCTCTTCGGCCCCAGCGAAATACTGCCGCTGTACCAGTTCAAATCTTCAATCACCATAGCCTTCTCAGATCCTGTTCTTCACCGCCGATCCAGTTGCCGTCGCATATCTGTTTCGCCACCGCCACGATTCACGAACAGCCACCCAGGTGCTATGTCGTCCAACCGAACATCTCGAATTCATTAGGATTTGGTCCTCTATCGTCGAGTAACCATCGTTCGAAATGCTTTCCGCTGGAACCCGATCAATCCCGCAGGCCGAAAATAGGCCGCTCCAAATCTGGAGTTCTGCCGGAGAGTGCACCTTGCTCACCTCATCGACCGTAATCGATGCAAGTGCCATGCCAGAAACTGTAGCCATGGCTGCTGAAAAGATGGCAGGTTCGCCGCACCAGAGATATAATTCCCTGCCACTTTTCAAAAAAAATCATTGCACAGGCCAACCACAGTGCCGTCGAAAATCGTGAGCCACATCGCCGCCGAAAGCCGCAAGCCACATCGCTGATGCAGGAGTTCGCTGGTTCACCAAAGTCGAAATCCGTCCCCTGGTGCTGGTTTGTTATATCTATTGCAAGAGAAGAGTGCCGCTTCGTTAGAAATTGCTATGCTCCACTGCTTGGCCGCTCCAAATGAATTCAATCAAGCCATAGCACTGCTGAGATCTGCTGGAAATCGCTGCTGCCACTCATCGCTCACCCTCCAGTTTCCTGCCTTCCTCGCCTTCGACTGTAGCACCGCTGCGGTGATTTGCTTGAGACATGAACACACTTTATATAGTGAGGTGTTTGGAGTATACATGGAAATGAATGCGGTGGTCATGGGTGTTGGATAGATCTTACCCGATTGTCTGGAAAATACAAGATAAATTAGGAAACGAATAAAACTCTTGATGTGAGAGTCGTCGTGTCCTTCTCCGTCTCGAATCCTCCTCTTGGTTCTCCTCTTGATTCCACGAACGAATCTTCAAAGTGATGGATGGATGGAGGAAAGGATGTGGATAATGGTTGGGGGAGTGATCCCCTTGTGAGGTGTAATATTGTTGTGGTCTCTCTCCATTTCAATCTCTCTCTATGATGAATAATGATGTGTTCTACATCCCTTTTTATACTTGTAAAGTGCTCTTAACGGACCTTGGATGGGCTTTTACTTGAGATATACGCCAAATTTGATAAAAGAAACCCGAAACTACCAAAAATAACATCTAGCAACATTTTTTTAGACCAAGCCTTCAGAAGTCGAGCAATGGTCGAGCAAGGTCTCTAAGTTTTTGGTCATTTTGCTCGACCAAACTTCATCTGCTCGACCAAGATGATGCTGGTCGAGCAACATCTCCAAGTCGAGCAAGCTTGCGCAGTCTCACCGTTTCACGCATAAATTCCACATCTGACCTCCGATTTGAGTAATTATCGCGCTCACGTGATCCTCTCTACCTTGGATTTCTATCCGTATAAAGAACTTACAGAAATTCCAGCATTTGATGTATAACAAGTCATGGAAAGTGGCACAGCCATTTTGTTCGACACAACTTGCGCGACGTCACCACTTTGATCAACAGCACACCAGGCGGAGAAATTAGAGTTGGACCTCCATTGGGCTTAAGTATCCAAGCTTAACCCAAAGCTTATACTTAAATTCAATAATAATAATATATACCACTAAAATATTATTACTGCACTACCGTTCTAATCCCATAATTACGTTATGGGCTCCTTCTTATTATGAGTCCATTAGTCTCCTCATGTTTAGGATATACAATGCTCATTAATTAATTAAGTAACTGACAACTCAATTAATTAATATCTCATCCGATAGTAGTACCACCCAACCTCATTATCATGCCGAAATAAATCCACCTGCAGGGTTTACATGATAATCCTTATGAGCTCCTCAAGGGGACATCATAAACCTATAATGGACACAGATTCCTTCTACAATCAACAGCACACCATAGAGACAGTACTACTTCCCAACTCACCGAGTTTGTTGATTTAATTACATGTAAATCTCACCCATTGTTGAATCAAAGAAATACATATTGCCTTACGTGTCGAGGTTATTCTATAGGGATTAAGAGCACGAACATCCATAATAACTGAGATCAATTTCTTCTATATAGACAGTACAAGTCGAACAATCTCAAATGGTCCTGCTCAATACACACAAAGCATACAAATGTGATTCTATAGTCAAGACAAACTAATACCAAATCACACTACAACTATCCCAATAGAGAGTCCCCATCTATCTCGGTTGTGAGCATCTGTTTATACTTTATAAGGAAACCGATAATATAATCTTCCGCGTGTTGTTGCACAACATATTATCTACAGTATAAAGTAAGTGGACTATTGCATCTTACATATAAATAAATTATAAGACGCAATCATATGATTCTCATTTCAAATAAATTGTTATAATATTGTTCATACAAAAAGCTAGACTTTTAGTATACAATCCAACAATCTCCCACTTATACTAAAAGACAATGCTGTCATGTCTTCTGCCATACATCTGATTCCCACTCCCACTACACGACCATCAAAAGCTATCACCTTAAGGTTTTTGTAAATGGATTTACTCGGTCATCATCATGCAATCTTGGCGTCAAGAACCTTTCCCTCATTATACGATTTCTCGTAATAGGTGGTACTCGCGCTCCATGTGTTTAATAGCCTTATGGACTCGAGATTCCTTCAAGTTTGCAACTGCACCATTATCATCACAATAAATTGTGATAACTTTGGGCAAACTTAGAAACACTTCGAAGTCCATCATTAAGTTTCTAGAGTCATATAAATACTTTGGCTGCCTCAGAGGCTCCAATTTATCATCTTTCCATAGTGGAGTTCAGAGTCCGAAATATATTTCTATATAACACTCCTCCACATTATGGCTCTACTTCGTAAAATTAAACACATAACCTTTGAGGTGATTTTACTGCCGTCCATATCTGATTAGAAAAATCTGAATCTACGTAACCCACAAGAAGCAGTGAATCTGTCCGGTAAGTCCACATATAATTTCTAGTCCTTTTCAGGTACTTCAAAATTATGTGTTACCAAAATTCAACATTCTTATTTTTGGTTACCTTGATACACGCTGTCCATGCATTTAGCAAAACAGATATCCAATCTCGTGCATAACATTCCTTAGATTAAGCTTCCTTATTCGACGAAGAATAAGGAACCACCTTGATCACCTTTATCTTCATCTGTGTCTCAGGACAAATTTCCTTAGATAAAGTCACATGCTAAAACAAGTAGGGATTGTATCATTTCATGAAGCTTGAGACAAGCAAAACATCATTTCTTGTGATTCGTATTACTGTGATCAAAAGGATATATTTTGCCACTCTTAAGTCCTTCATTTCATACTACTTTATCAACCATACCCATACGCCCGACAATACTCTATCATTGTCTCCAATGAGCATTATATCATCTACATACAGTACAAGAAATACCACTACGTTTCCGTCACTCTTTTCAATACACAAGACACATCCGCACATTGAATAAATCCATATGCCTGGATTTTCTCATCAAAATAGATGCTTCATGATCTTGAAGCTTGCTTTAGTCCATCAATGGACACCTTTAAGCTTACAATCAAAATGCCCTTAGCCCTTCGCAATGAATCACTCTGGTTGCTTCACATAGATGTTTTCCCTCAAAACTTCCATTCAGGAAAGCTATCTTGACATCTATTTGCTATTCCTTATAATCAATATGATTAGCAACAGATAAAAGAGTCTGGATCAACATAGGCATAGCTACAGGCGAACAGGTTTCCTCATAATCGAACCCTTTCTTTCTGAGTATACCGTTTCGCAACAAGCTTTGCATCCAAGATTTTCACCTTACCGTATGATCCTCTTTTATTTTGCATAACCAATTCCAATGGCTCTTACACCGTTTAGTGGTCCCACAAGCTCCCAGATTTTGATTTAGAATCTATATATTTTATTTCAAAATTCATTGCGACTTTGCTAAAATTCCGCATTTCTATCTTGTAGTGCTTCGTCGTACCCATGATCCGATTTCATGTTTACTAAGGACAATGACTCACTACTCTCCCGAAACATATGTCTTACAGTTTGTCGAACAACCCTCCCACTACGACAAGGCACTACACGCAATTGTGTATCAGACGTGACACTCATTGCAGTTTACCTTGTGATATCTTCTCTTGTACAATTGATACTAATACTTTGTGTTTTCCTCTCACTTCCTTTAGAACAACTTATAAATAGGTTTGTGATTCATTACATAATCATTTTCTAAAAATCTAGTGTTTGTGTTAACAATCACCCTTCGATCTTTTTGACTTAATAAATCATCACCCTTCATTTTTCTAGGAATCCCTCAAACAGACAAACGTTATACGACATGCTGTTTCTAGGGCATACCCATAAAATGAATCTAGTAATTTCAAATAATTCATCATCTATCTAATCATTTCCATAAGAGTCATATTCCTTCTTTCTGTCACACCACTCAGCTGGGGAGTTCATTTTCGAAGGTTCCTTTCTATTACTAGATTAGAAGAATCGTTATTAATTACTATTTCTTGCATCCGTGGGATGAACATGATTTAAGAGTGCACAAATTCTCACTAACGTACCTTAACAGATTATAGGTCCATCCTTCATTACTATGACCTTGTCATTTAAATAAAATGGAGTATCTATCCGTAAATGCATAGAAACTGAAATTAAATTCTTTCTATGAAAAACGTACGTAAAGATAATTTCTCATAATCAAACGTTTATTCATATCGTGAGATAAATAAACAACTCCCACTGTAACAGTCACTACTCTTGTAACATTACCAATGTACTCATTAATCTCATCATCACTTAGCTGTAGGCTTTTAATGATTCCGGTATCTACACACAGAACGTGTCAGTAGATGCCATCACTAATCATGCTTCAACGACTAGTGAATGAGATACTACCTTTGTTCATACCTTGATGAAAATGGCTTTCCTTCGCCACATATTTTTGTCAGAAGTTCCCCACCATATACAACCTCTCGTATTTCAGGTAGAACTTGCTCAAAACATCCAGACAAATTATGGAGAATAAATTGATCTAAGTTTCCCTTTCAATTTCTACTCCAAGCATTCCCAATTCATTCATCAACTTATCTATGACTTCGTACCTTTTAACCTCACTCAAGTATCTGAAGAGTCGTATGAGACCATCATATTTCTATGAACCTCTCACCTCTCCACTAGAGACTTTAATAGGCGTCATAAGACATCCTTAGTGAGAACACACATGTATTCCTAAGCAGTAAAAACCAAAACCAAGATTCTTTTCTAATCATCTAATTTTGGACCAGTAAACATGTTTCATTTAGTAAACAATAAGTGAAATTAAACCATTTCAAAATATAGAGAATCACATAAATATATCGATCAAATCTTCGAATTTATCCATTTATATTGATTCCCTCAAAATAATATAAAATAAAATTCACCGATATCTCAAGCACCGTGAGTCTGCAAGCCACGATAGTGTGGACGTTTACTAACCCGAACATTTACAAGAGAAGGTTTTACCCATTAATTTCATTTATCAACCTAACCTCATGACAAAATAATTAATAGTCGGTTCCTCTTTAGCCATGCAAATAACAGCAGTGACTCCGATGGGGAGGATACTTATTATTTACATCTAAGTGTACACCATTATTTGACCCCAAGTCCATTGCGCAAGCTTATGTACCTTACAGATGCAGCAGTATACACGTGCTCGGATAACTTCCTACAGTCATCACTTATAACTTTGTACTAGTGAACCGCATATGAACTCATCCGATGGGGAGGAAGGCACTATAGCCAACGCGCAAGTTCATGTGCATCATATTACAAATATAATTATTTAATGAAGTCTGTTCCAGCAATCCATGAATAAACTCATCCGATGGGAAGGAAGGCTCTAATGCCGACGCGCAAGTTTATTCACATCGCTAATAAACTAATAATGGAGGTCGTGGGAATTATTGACCAATCCCCTCTCCCACTTGGAAATTTAACATCGATGGTTTTTACATACATATAATATTCAAGAATAAAATAGCAATCCTAACATGCTCATATTACGCCAATTAAGGCAGTAAATCACAGAGAATCATGCAAACATATATAACAATAATCAGATAATTAAATCAAATTATGAACAGTTATATATCAGCAAATTCGATTGTTCGCCACCAAGCATGAATGTCGGCAACCTCCAGATTATCAAAATTTCAAAAATATCCAGATTATCAAAATTTTGAAGCCATAGATATCGTCGAGATTATTAAAATCATCGATATCAACCAGATTGTTAGATTTTCAAAAATTTCCAAACTATCAAATTTTTGAAACTATCGATATCGACTGTCGATATCGTCCAGATTATTAAAATCATTGATATCGACATACAACCATATATAATAATAATTGACAATTAAATCAATTATGGCAGTTATATATTAGGAATTAATTCGACATCCATATATAGCAATAATAGACAATCTATTATGGCAGTTATATATTAGGAATTAATTTGCCAAAAATGGGATGTCTTGTCCAACACTCCATTAATACATGCATATAATATACCAAACAAAATATGCAACCTAGCATGCTTCTATTTAATACGGTAAGTCAAATAGAACATACATATACATATATAATAATAAAAAATTATTAAATCAATTAATACAGTTATATATCATGAAATAAAATGCAGAAAATGTACTCGGTTGCTGACAGAAAGCATCTCCACGACTCCTCCATTGTGTGATGTTCCGTGCGCCCCATGCCAGTTACACGACAAGCATCCGCATGTAAGAACTTCCACGCACTGCGCCAGCCGCGCGCCATGTATTCCGCTCGCTGCGCCCGTTAGTCTGCTCGCTTGCACGCCTTGCTCCGTGCGCCATGCCTTCCGCACATTGCGCACGCCGTGCGTCATGCCTTCCGCGCGCTGTGCACGCCGTGCGCCAAGCCTTCCTCCTGTAACCATGCACGACTCCGTGCGACCCTCGCACGGTAATCACTAGCACGCACGCACGGCAACAAGTGCCCCACATGTTCACACACGGCAGCTGACGTGCAGCTGACGTGCATGCCTTCTCTCTCACCTGTCGTCATCACATCGTCGTCTTTCATCGTGATAGTCATAAACAATTTGGTTGATTCTCTCACCATCGATCAGCCACCATCGGATAATCAACAATACAGGATTCACATAGGGATATTCATGGATTACGCAATAAAACAAAAACCCTAATCCTCATTTATTTCTATTACGAAAGGAAAACATATAATCACATAAACCCTAGCCTAACATTTCACGCTTCACCATGAAACAGAAGCTCTGATACCAATTATTGGCAATCGATCATTTGGTTAACGTGAACCGTTAGGGTTCCATACGTTTCTAATCCAGCGGAAGCAAGAAAATAAAGAAACGTATTACCTTTCACCAGGGTATATTGAAGATGATGAATTCTTGCCGAGCAGCCTGCGCAGCCTCACCGCTTTTGGCATAACTCTCTCCTCTGATCTTATATTTGAGTGATCTATGTGCTAAAACGATCATCTCTTCAGTGGCTTTCCAATATTGTATCACACGTCAAGTTTGGAGTTCTGTAAGATTTTAAAATAATTGTGTAAGTTGACAAATAGCAGCAACAAACAACCTTCAGGTCTTTCGCTGTATTCCCAAGGCCAATCTAGACGTCGTGTGGGCGACGATCTTTGAGATCTTCTCAATCCGCTATTTCTTAACCCTCCTCAAAGTGTTAGGCGTGATTAATCAATTGATTAGGGTTTCCAGATAGTTGAGATGACTTATATATGGGCTACAGCAGGGACCAGGAGGATAAATTTGACTTGGGCCTCCATTGGGCTTAAGTATCCAAGCTTAGCCCAAAGCTTATACTTAAGTCAATAATAATTATATATACCGCTAAAATAATATTACTGCACTACCATTCTAATCCCATAATTATGAGCTCGTTAGTCTCCCCATGTTTAAGATATACAATGCCCATTAATTAATTAAGTTACTGACAACTCTATTAATTAATATCTCATCCGAGAGTAGTACCACTCAACCTTATTATCATGCCTGAATAAATCCACCTGCAGGGTTTACATGATAATCCTTATGAGCTCCTCAAGGGGACATCATCAACCTATAATGGACACAGATTCCTTCTACAATCAATAACACACCATAGAGACAACACTACTTCCCAACTCACCGAGTTTGTTGATTTAATTACATGTAAATCTCACCCATTGATGAATTAAATAAATACATATTGTCTTACGTGTCGAGGTTATTATATAGCAGGAACATCTATAATAACTGAGATAAAGTTCTTCTATATAGACAGTACAAGTCGAACGATTTCAAGTGGTCCTGCTCAATACACGCAAAGCATACTAATGCGATTCTATAGTCAAGACAAACTAATACCAAATCACACTACAACTATCCCGACAGAGAGTCCCCGTCTATCTCGGTTGTGAGCATCTGTTTATACTTTATAAGAAAATCGATAATATGATCTTCCGCGTGTTGTTGCACAATATATTATCTACAGTATAAAGTAAGTGGACTATTGTATCGTACATATAAATAAATTATAAGACGCAATCATTTGATCATACGGTTCTCATTTCAAATAAATTGTTATAACATTGTTCATACAAAAAACTAGACTTTTAGTATACAATCCAACACATACTACATTAGCAATAAAAGTATTTTCATTGAACATTTATAAGTATATAGGACATAGAAACACACAGAAAAGACATAATTTTATAAAATAAATATAGGAAAAATTTCATTTTTGGTCTCATAAGAATGGGAGAATTTTAAAATGGTCTTTTAACACACAAATGTAGTCCCATAAGAATTTTTAGAACTTTTCCGTCTGTTGACTAACAAACAAAGCACGTGGAATCGCATGTGCCGTTAGTACTGTGTAACTACTTAGAGCCTCTCAAAATCCCTTTCATCCCAATTCCCGATTCCATATTCCTCAAACCCTAATCCTACAAAGACAGCAACTTCAATCCACCGCTGATGAATGGACCCACGCGATTGCAGTGAGTTCATACGAAAGAATAAGTTCGTGGTAGCAAAATTCAACATGTGATTATTTTCCAAGCTCTTGTGATTGAGTACCCGCCACCGCCATGGTGCTGAAATACCAGAGATGGAAGAGGTTTCTGGCGAGGGGAGTGGTGGCGCTATGCAAGACCTGATTCCTGGGAAGACCAGCGACAATGCGCTGGTCACCACGCTACGGGCCGTGTCGGCGTCACACCTGATTTCTTCCTGTTCTCGCCATCACCGCTGCTGAGTATATCACCGACATCCTCACCAGTGCCTCTGAGAAGTACCCCGCAATGCGTCCATCATAATAAGGTCCACTCGCTATCGTGCACCTCATCCGATAACATGTTCAGTGCAAACCCACGAAGGAAATTGAGAGTTGGAAATTGGGAATATATATCTGCATTTGTGGTTGCCGCGAAGGAAGGTTCCAGCGGCGGAGCAATGGGGTTCCGCTCGGAAATGGTGCAGCAACTCGTCGGGTTTGAGAGGTGATTGGAGTAAGTCGGAGGTGTTGGCACTTGGATCGTTAGGTTAACATGACCCGTTAGAGTTCCATATGTTTCTAATATCAGCGGAAACAATAAAACATGAAACGTATTACCGTTCACCAGGGTATGTTGAAGAAAATTGATTCACGCTGACAGACTGTGCAGTCCCACGAGAATGGCCATAACTTCCTCGTCTGATGTTGGAATTGAATAATCTTTGTGCTCAGACGATCCTCTCTTCAACGGCTTTCCGTCAGTATATTGATCATCGAATTCTGATCACTATACGATTTTATATAAATTTTGCAAGGTGGCGGACAGCAGCAGCAAACTACCTTCTAATCTTCTGCCGTATGTCCCAAGTCCGATCTCGACGTCGTGTGGGCGACGATCTACGAGACCTCCTCATTCTGCTCTCAACCCTCATCACACGTGAATAATGAATGAGATTAGATTAGGGTTCCAGATAAGCTGAGGTGACTTATATACATGGGTTACAGCAGGGACCAGGAGGAGAAATTGGGTTGGGCCTCCATTGGGCTTAAGTATCCAAGCTTAGCTCAAAGCTTATACTTAAGTCCAATAATAATAATATATTCCCCTAAAATATTATTACTGCACTGCCTTTCCAATCCCAAAATTACGTTTTGGGCTCCTTCTTATTATGAGCCTGTTAGTCTCCCCATGTTTAAGATATACAATGTCCATTAATTAATTTAAGTTACTGACAACTCAATTAATTAATATCTCATCCAAGAGTAGTACCACTCAACCTCATTATCATGCCGGAATAAATTCCACCTGCAGGGTTTACATGATAATCTTTATGAGCTCCTCAAGGGGACATCATCAACCTATGACGGACACGGATTCCTTCTACAATCAACAGCACACCATAGAGACAGCACTACTTCCCAACTCATCGAGTTTGTTGATTTAATTACATGTAAATCTCACCCATTGATGAATCAAAGAAATACATACTGCCCTACGTGTCGAGGTTATTGTATAGGGATTAAGAGCACGAACTTCCATAATAACAGAGATCAAATTCTCCTATAAGTCAGTATAAGTCGAACGATCTCAAGCGGTCCTGCTCAATACACACAAGTGCACTAATGTGATTCTATAGCCAAGACAAGCTAATACCAAACCACACTACAACCATCCCGATAGAGAGTCCCCGTCTATCTCGGTTGTGAGCATCTGTTTATACTTTATAAGGAAACCGATAATATGATCTTCCACGTGTTGTCGCACAACATATTATCTACAGTATAAAATAAGTGGACTATTGCATCGTGCATATAAATAAATTATAAGACGCAATCATTTGATCATATGATTCTCATTTCAAATTAATTGTTATAACATTGTTCATACAAAAATCTAGACTTTTAGTATACAATCTAACAATCTCCCACTTATACTAAAAGACTATGCTGTCATGTCTTCTGCCATACATCTGATTTCCACTCCCACTACACGACCATCAAAAGCTCTCGTCTTAAGGTCCTTGTAAATGGATTTACTAGGTTATCATCCGATGCAATTTAGGTGACAACAACCTTCCCCTCATCATACGATTTCTAGTAACAGGTGGTACTCGCGCTCCATGTGTTTAATTTCCTTATGGACTTGTGATTCCTTCAAGTTTGCAACTGCACCAATATCATCAATATAAATTGTAATAATCTTGGGCAAACTTAGAATCACATCAAAGTCCATCATGAAGTTTCTAGAGCCGTACAGATACTTTGGCTGTTATCATCTTTCCATGATGGAATCCGGAGTCTGAAATATATTTCTATATAACACTCCTCCACACTATGACTCAACTTCTTAAAATTAAACACATAACCTTGAGGTGGATTTACTCCCGTCCAATCTGACTAAAAAATACGAATCTACGTAATCCACAAGAAGCAGTGAATCTGCCCTGTAAGCCTACATATAATTTCCAGTCCTTCTCAGGCACTTCATATATGTCTTACCACAATTCATCATTCTTGTTCCGGGTTACGTTGATACCCATTGTTCATGCCATCGGCAAAACAGTTATCCAATCTCGTGCATAGCATACCTTAGATTAAGCTTCCACATTTGCCGAAGCATAAGGAACTGCTTTCATCTTCTTTATCTACTTTGTGTCACAAGACACATTTCTTTAGATAAAGTCACATGCTAAAATAAGTAAGGATCGTATCATCTCATGAAGTTTGAGATAAGCATAACATCCTTTCTTGTAATCCGTATTACCGTGATCAAAAGGATATTTTTGCTCCTCTTAAGTCCTTCATATCATACCGCTTTATCAACCATACCCATACGCCCGACAATACTCTTTCATTGTCTCCAATGAGCAAGATACTATCTACGTATAGTACAAGAAATACCACCACATTTCCGTCACTCTTATCAATACACAAGACATATCCGAGCATTGATAAAATCTATATCACTGGATTTCTTCATCAAAACGGATGTTCTATAATTTTGAAGCTTGCTTTAGTCCATTGATGGACACTTTTAAGCTTAATATCAAAATACTCTTAGCTCTTTGCAATGAATCACTCTGGTTGCTTAAGATAGATGTTTTCCTCAAGACTTCCAATCAGGAAAGTTGTCTTGACATCTATTTGTTATCCCTCATATTCCATATGAGTAGCAACAGGTAAAAGAGTCTGGATCGACTTAGGCATAGCTACCGGCGAACAGGTTATCTCATAATCGAACCCTTTCTTTCTGAGTATACCTTTTTCGCAACAAGCTTTGCTTCCAAGGTTTTCACCTTACCATATGATCCTCTTTTATTTTGTATGACCACTTCCAATGGCTTTTACACCATTTAGTGGTCTTACAAACTCTCAGATTTAATTTAGAATTCATCAATTCTACTTCAACATCATTGCACTAGCTAAGATATCGCATTTCGATCTTGTAGTGCTTCGTCGTATCTGTGGGTTCAATCCATGTTTACTAAGGATTAAGTCTTACGACTCTCTCAAAACATGTATTAAACAGGTTGTCGAACATCCCTCCCACTACAACAAGGCATTACATGCAATTGTGTATCAGATGTGACATGTGTTGCAGTTTACCTTGTGGTATATCCTCTTGCACAATTGGTACTAATACTTTGTGTTTTCTTCTCACATCCTTTAGGACAATTTATAAATGGGTATGTGATTTATTACATAGTCCCTTTCCAAAAATCTAGTGTTTGTGTTAACAATCACTCTTCAATCTTTTAGACTAAATAAATCACCTTCATTTTTATAGCATATCCCACAAACAGACAAACATTCAAATGAATTACTGTTTCTAGGGCTTATCCATAAAATGAATTAAGTAATTCCAAATAATTCATCATCCATCAAATCATTACCATAAGAGTCTTATTCCTTCTATCCACCACACCATTCAGCTGGGGCTTGCCCGGTGTAGACCACTTGAGATTTAATCTCAACCTCTGATTAATAGCTCCTAATTATCCTAAGAGGTACTCGTAATGACGATTAAATCGTCATTACTTGATATATTTTCCATGATGCTTTACTGTACCAACCTTTCAATTCTTGAATAAATCAAAGAATTTAGACATACAGTGCATCAAATAAATATATCGGTATCTAGAATAATCTTCGATTATTCATTACCACCTCTCGCCTGGATAATATTAGGTCTGCTTGAATCAGAATGAACCAATTCCAACATATATATCTTTGGCTCTACACCCCTTTACCTTGAAAAGGTAATTAATTATTTTTACTTCTAAGTAAGACTCGCAAGTCCGATAGTTTTCACTTCAGATAAACCTTACGGTCCATCTACTATCAACTTTTGAGTCCTACTCAAGTAAAATGATCTAGTCTTAGACGCCAAATGCATGTTTAGTTCATCTCCGAAGGTTCCTTTCTCATACTAAGATCAGAAGATGCATTATTAATAATTATTTGTTGTATCAGTGGAATATACATGATTTAAGAGTATACAAATTGTCAATAACGTACCTTAACAGATTATAGCTCCATCCTTCATTACTATGACCATGTCATTTAAATGAAATGGAGTATCTATCCGTAAATGCATAGAAACTGAAATAAAATTCTTTCTATGAAAACGTACGTAAAGACAATTTCTCATAATCAAACGTCTATTCATATCGTAAGATAAATAAACAACTCCCACTGCAACAGCCACTACTCTCGTAGTATTACCCATGTCCATAATAATCTCATCATCACTAAGTTACACGCTTTTAGTGATTCCGGTATCTACACACAACGTGTCAGTGGATGCCATCAATATTCATGCTTCAACAACTAGTGAATGAGATACTAACTTTGTTCACATCTCGATGAAAATGGATTTCCTTTGCCACATGTTTTGTCAGAAATTCCCCACCATATACAACCTCTTTGTAATTCAGGTGGAAGTTGCTTAAAACATTTAGGCAAATATGAAGAAATAAAATTGACTTAGGTTTCCCCTTCAACTTCTATTCCATGTATTTCCAATTCATTCATCAAATTCAATCATGACCTACCGCCTTTTAACTTACTCAAGTATCCGAAGAGTTACATGAGACCATCATATTTCTATGAATCTCTTATCTCTTCACCAGAGACTTTAATATGCATCATGATAAGTCTTTTGTGAGAACACACATGTATTTCTTAAGCAGTAAAATTAGAATTTAAGATTCTTTTCTAATCATCTAATTTTGGACCAGTAAATATGTTTCTTTTAGTAAACAATAAGTGAAATAAAACTATTTGAAATTCAGAGAATCATAAAAAATACACCGATCAAATCTTCGAATTTATCCATTTATATTGATTCCCTCAAAACAATATAAAATATAAATTCACCGACATCTCAAGCACCGTGAGTTTGCAAGCCACGATAGTGTGGACGTTTACAAACCCGAACATTTACAATAGAAGATTTTACCCATTAATTTCATTTGTCAACCTAACTTTATGACAAAATAATTAATAGTCGGTTCCTCTTTAGCCATGCAAATAAAAGCAGTGACTCCGATGGGGAGGATACTTATTATTTACACCTAAGTGTACACTATTATTTGACCCCAAGTCCATTGCGCGAGCTTATGTGCCTTACAGATGGAGAAGTACACACGCGCTCGGATAACTTCCTACAGTCATCAATTATAAGTTTGTACTAGTGAACCGCATATAAGCTCATCCGATAGGGAGGAAGGTCTATGTCAACGCGCAAGTTCATATGCATCACATTACAAACATAATTATTTAATGAAGTCTGTTCCAGCAATCCATGAATAAACTCATCCGATGGGGAGGAAGGCTCTAATGCCGACGCGCAAGTTTACTCACATTGCTAACAAACCAATAATGGAGGCTGTGGGAATTAATTACCAATTCCCTCTCCCACTTAGTTATTTAAAACCAAGGGTTTTTACATGCATATAATATTCAAAAATAAAATACGCAACCTAGCATGCTCATACTTCCAAATATATAACAATAATTGACCAATAAAACAATTATAGAAGTTATATATAAGGAAATAAATTGCCAAAAATAAGTTGACTTGATCAACACTCCAACATACATGCATATAATATACCAAATATAATACGCAATCTAGCATGCTTCTATTTAAGGCAATAAATCATAGATAATCATGCATACATATATAACAATAATCAATTAATAAATCAATTATAACAGTTATATAACAGCGAATTCGATTGTTCGCCACCAATCACGAATGCGGACTACTGCGACGGGGATCGACCTCCCCGCAGCCTGCTCCACCACTCTGGCACCCTGCCCAGTCATATTGTGAAGACTCACGCGGAATCTGGTGCAGACCAGTCGAACTTGATGCAAACCCGCTCGAACCTAGTGCAGAGTCGATCGAACCTGATGCAAACCAATCGAACCTGATGTGAATCTGCTCGAACCTGGTGCAGCATCGATCGAACCTGATGCAGACCAATCGAACCTGATGTGAATCTGCTCGAACCTGGTGCAGCATCGATCGAACCTGATGCAGACCAATTGAACCTGATGTGAATCTGCTCGAACCTGGTGCAGCATCGATCGAACCTGATGCAGACCAATCGAACCTGATGCAAATTCGCTCGAACCTGGTGCAGCATCGATCGAACCTGATGCAGACCAATCGAACCTGGTGCAACATCGATCGAACCTGATGCAGACCAATCGAACTTGATGCAAATCCACTCGAACCTCATGTAGCATCGATCGAACCTGATGCAGATCCGCTCGAACTGTCGCTCGTCCAAGGGCCTACTTGCACGGTACCAAGTTCAGCCCAACGCGCAACATCAAACTACTCCTACTGTCGTACAGGGTTCGCAACTGTAGGAACCAGGGAATCCAATCTCCACCGTCCAGAATGTACTCCTGTAAGTTATGAACATTCTGTCCAAATTACATGTCAATCCAACGGTCAGTTTGCGATAAACGACTCTTTTCCCTCGACTGCGCAGAACAGAATCGCCCAAAAACCTGCTTCTGTTTTCGGCGTATTCCCGACAACAAAAAGCTTCAAATACGATCTTAACCGTTCAGAATGTACCAACAAACTCCGAACATGCTGACCAAAATTCAGACTGATCCGACGGTTGAAACTCCGGTTATTGCCTCTGCAATATCACTGCGCTGGATTTTCTCTCAATTTCTTCCTTCCATGTGAAATTGACGAACAGTTTTCGTCGAATCCTCTCACACACAACCATCGACGAACAGATATGATATAGGGTATATTTCACATAAGGATATTCATGGTTTGCGCAGTAAAACCAAAACCCTAAACATGCGATCCTAATTTCGAAAAATTAATCACATAAACCCTAGTCTAACGTGTCACGCTTCACCACGAAACCGAAGCTCTGATACCAATTGTTGGCACTTGGATCGTTTGGTTAACATGACCCGTTAGGGTTCCATACGTTTCTAATATCAGCGGAAACAATAAAACATGAAACGTATTACCGTTCACCAGGGTATGTTGAAGAAAATTGATTCACGCTGACAGACTGTGCAGTCCCACGAGAATAGCCATAACTTCCTCGTCTGATGTCGGAATTGAATAATCTTTGTGCTCTGACGATCCTCTCTTCAACGGCTTTCCGTCAGTATATTGATCATCGAATTCTGATCACTATACGATTTTATATAAATTTCGCAAGGTGGCGGACAACAGCAGCAAACTACCTTCTAATCTTCTGCCGTATGTCCCAAGTCCGATCTCGACGTCGTGTGGGCGACGATCTACGAGACCTCCTCATTCTACTCTCAACCCTCATTACACGTGAATAATGAATGAGATTAGATTAGGGTTCCAGATAAGCTGAGGTGACTTATATACATGGGTTACAGCAGGGACCAGGAGGAGAAATTGGGTTGGGCCTCCATTGGGCTTAAGTATCCAAGCTTAGCCCAAAGCTTATACTTAAGTCCAATAATAATAATATATTCCACTAAAATATTATTACTGCACTGCCTTTCCAATCCCAAAATTACGTTTTGGGCTCCTTCTTATTATGAGCCCGTTAGTCTCCCCATGTTTAAGATATACAATGTCCATTAATTAATTTAAGTTACTGACAACTCAATTAATTAATATCTCATCCAAGAGTAGTACCACTCAACCTCATTATCATGCCAGAATAAATTCCACCTGCAGGGTTTACATGATAATCTTTATGAGCTCCTCAAGGGGACATCATCAACCTATGACGGACACGGATTCCTTCTACAATCAACAGCACACCATAGAGACAACACTACTTCCCAACTCATCGAGTTTGTTGATTTAATTACATGTAAATCTCACCCATTGATGAATCAAAGAAATACATACTGCCCTACGTGTCGAGGTTATTGTATAGGGATTAAGAGCACGAACTTCCATAATAACAGAGATCAAGTTCTCCTATAAGTCAGTATAAGTCGAACGATCTCAAGCGGTCCTGCTCAATACACACAAGTGCACTAATGTGATTCTATAGCCAAGACAAGCTAATACCAAACCACACTACAACCATCCCAATAGAGAATCCCCGTCTATCTCGGTTGTGAGCATCTGTTTATACTTTATAAGGAAACCGATAATATGATCTTCCACGTGTTGTCGCACAACATATTATCTACAGTATAAAATAAGTGGACTATTGCATCGTGCATATAAATAAATTATAAGACGCAATCATTTGATCATATGATTCTCATTTCAAATTAATTGTTATAACATTGTTCATACAAAAATCTAGACTTTTAGTATACAATCTAACAGGAGGCCACTGTGATCTTCCCAGCAACTGTTGGGGACCACGCCCGACGTCACGTAGTGGAAGATCGCCTCTTGCTGGAGTTTCGCCGCATCGGAGGAGTGAGGAGGTGTCATCCCATGAACGAATAGACGAGAAATGCACCAGCGATCAATCCCGCCAGCCCGAGAAGCCAGCGGTTTTCCAGCTTCATGAGGCAGGTACCACAAAGGTACACCTTGGATCTTGGGTTCGCATTGCCACCGCAAAGGATGAATTTTTTTATTCTTATATTTTTTTAATTTTTTTTATTCTTAACGTTTTTCATCCATAAAATTACGGTTAGGACCAAGAGTGAAACTTTTAGGACCAGCTCATTAGTATGGGACTACTTTTGTAAATCAATAATTCTCATGAGACTATAAGTGAAATTTTCCCAATAAAAATATAGCAAATACGTCGAATATAAACAGATTAAAACATAAGATTAACTTTGTTCTAAAAAACAAAACAATAATTTCGTTCCAAAATACTCTACATATTATGCTTTAAAATAAATTAATTTGATAAGAATATAAAATTATAATTATAATGTTCGAAATTTAAAAAAGTACATTATCAGAACATATTTAGGATTATTTATATTCAAAAAACTAAAATGAAATAAAATAATATTATTAATGTTAAACACAATCCCGTGCAACGTATGAGTCAAAATACTAGTTATTATATATAAAAACACCTAAAGTCAACAATTTTTTCCCGCTGAAATTTTGAGTCAAAATCTCTTTTCAATTTCTTACCTATTCTTTATTTCTCCTCAATTTCTCACCATTAATTTTATTATGTATTTCAATAAGACATTTAGTCAAATCTTCCTTTTGTAAATTCATTAGAAAATCAATTAATTGCATTTATGTATCCATAGAATAATCATCATTCATTTCTACTCTCATTTACAGAAACCTTAAAAGAGAAGTAAAAATACATTAAAGAATAAAAAGATATACAATTATTTTAAATAAGATATATACTAATGAATAAAAAGATATACAATTTATTTTAATAATGATGATACATATTTTTATCATACACTCAGGAATAAAGTAATACATCTATTTTATATGATGTATACATTAGTTATTAAAAACTAATACAAATAAAAATTCGAAAATATTTGATGCATTTATATTTAAAGTTAATTAATTAATATATTAAAGAATAAAAAGATATACAATTATTTTAAATAACATATACACTAATGAATAAAAAGATATACATTTATTTTAATAATGTTGATACATATTTTTTTCAAATAAAACTCTTCATTTCCAACTGTGGATCCATTCATGCCTTTCTCATTTCAAAGACTTCCTCACACTCTTCTGTTTCTTCAGGACATTCAAACTCTTCTTCAAATTTAAATTCAAACTCTTCAATACTCACATCGTAACTTCAATATCAACCTTCAATATCAACCGTCCTTAGAGGCCACACGCAGCACTCTCAATCACTCAAAATTCAATAAAAAAATCAATTAACTAAGAAACACTAAATTCAATTTAAAAAATTCAATAAAAAAATATAATTTTAAAAATTGGAGATAACTATAAAATTAGGGTAGAATTAATGTTAAAAAATTAGGGAAAATTACCAAAATTAGAGTAGTGTGGAAGAGAGAGCAGAAAGTGAGAAAACATGAATTGTGGGAGCAGAATAAGAGAAAAGTAGTGACAACGAAGGCGGTTAAGATAGGGAGACGGCGGTGGAGACAGGGAGAGAGGACGGCGGTGGAAGTTGAGGTACGAAGAGAGGACGGTGGTGGAGGAAGACAGAGGACGGCGGTGGAGGAAACGATGGTGGATGTATTGAGAGAAGAACGGGTGAGAAGGTTGGGGGAAGTGAAACCGCAGTAGAGATAGAGAGAAAACGGGTTAGGAGAGAATGAAAAAATGAATATGGGTTGAATTTTTATTTAAATATCCGGGTCATGGGTAAAAATTGACCCAATTGCACCTTAAAAACTATTGCATACTAATATTTGCCTTGATAAAAAAAAGGGATAATGGTGTTGTGAAGTATTTAATAAAAATTTATAGTATAAAAAAGTGATAATATTTTTAAAAAAAAAAAAGATACTTACTATCAAGTACAAAATAGAATATGTATTTACTGTTAGGTATAAAATCTAAAATTTAATCACTATGAGATACAAAATTACAAAAGATAATGCCCTTTCTTGCCCCAATTGCATACGTGTTTACCAAGATTAAATTTATAAATCCTTTAATTAGTGGGACTTGTTCTCTTATCCAAGCTATTTTTAGGAAACAAAATATATTTATAAAAAAATAATTTTGCCGCATAATAATTAACGTATTTATCCTAAACTTAATAGTATTAAGCTATTAAATAATTAGAAATTGATAGTGTTTAAATGTATATTAATTATATCTGCACAATAAATGTATAAATTTTCATAATACAGTTAAATTGTTGCACTACATATAATTATATTATTGTAAAACAATATTGCATAATTTAATATCAAGTCATGAGAATTCATTTCTTATAAATCTATGCATCATTATAATTAGATATATGCCCAATACGTCTTATACTGTTGCACAATATATTTAAGAGTATAATTAGTTTGCTGCACGACACGGTTAAATTGTTGCACAACAAGGTTATATTACAACACAATTAATGTATATTTTTGCACAACCTATTTTGGGTACGTTTTCATCCCAATCTCCGTATCTCTTATCATTATCACATATATGTGTTAGAATTTCTTTAATTAATTTAAGGTGACATGGTGATTTGATTGTCTTAAAGATAATTAATAATATAATAAAAAAATGGTGTAATATTAAAAAAAAAGAAGAGGATAATGAATATTTATATCTTTTTTAAGATTAAAGATAAGGGATACAATAAGAAGATTATCATTAATTTTTGTAGTTATTACTAATTTTATATGTACTTTGTATCTATGAGTAATATACTAATAAAATGTATAGTTAAGAGTAATTATTCCTAAAAAAAGGTGGTAATATCTTTAAATAAAAGTGATGACTAATTACAAAAGTGTACTACACGAACAATTTATAAAATGAATAAAATGTGATAATATTTTTAATAAATAGTGATTCCTAATAAAAAAAAAGTTATATCCGTCTAATTGAATTACTCCATTATTTCAAGAACAATTCACCGAAACAGTAAAAGTGATAATATTTTAAATAAAAAGTGATACATGATAAAGAAAGTGATAACCATTTAATTATATTATTTTATGAATAATTTATAAAATGAATAAAAAGTTATTACGTTTTAATATAGGGGTGGCTGTTCGCACCCCCGAAAATACTAAACGCACCCCATTAATATATAAATTAAAATATCAATCATTAATAAGACATACATACCCTTTTGAAAGTTATTTAAGTTATACTCCCAATATTTGTACCCTAATTATAAATTCACCCCTAAACCCTAATTTAAGAACCCTAATTGATGAAACTCTATGTTGCAATCTCATCTTAATTCTTTCTCAACACAACTGATCAGTAATTACAAAAATAATCATTCCTAAAATGAATAAATTATTCAAAGATCTAGGTCTACAAGAATGAGGAGGAAATATGTGAAAGTTTAAAAAAAAAATGAAAAAAGTAAAAGTGAGGACGTTGACTTTTCGTGCTCCTCTTTGCCTCCTTCCGGTGATCATGTAAGGTGGCGCAACCGAGGCGCTTCTTAAGAAGATCCCATGCGTCAGAGCTTCGTCCAAGAGTTCGGAGTTCGGAACTCTTGTTTTCAATTTTTTCTTTTTGCTTAATAATTGGGGTATATTTAATAATTGTGGTATATCTAGTAGTTTCGGGGGTGCAAATATCTGGTCCCTTTAATGTAATGTGATATCCAATTAAGATAAAGTAATAACAGAATAATTCAACTAAATTGATTCTTAATAATATTATTATAATTGTATAATTAATAATAATAATAATAAAATATAATAATAAATATATTTTTTAAAATTGAAAAATACTTGATTTGAAATACTCCCAGTTTGCAATGTGCGTAGATTTCTTGCGTAGATGACCAGCCCGCCGCTGATTTCATTAAAATTTAATTAACCTTAATTAACTTAAACCAAACAAGGCGATGGGATTACCAAAAGTAGAAGGAAAAAAAGGACTTACTATATTTAATCATACTTTATTGTTTTTATTTATAATAATAACAAAATAGATAACTGGCGAGAAAATTGAAACAAATCAGTGTCTCTCCCGCCAGAAACGCACGGCAGGTAGTACACATATGTTGGAGGAAAGATTAAACGACTCCGAGGAAGGATTCAATGACTCCGATATCGAAGGACTCTCCGAAGAATGTCGCTCTCCCCCACAAACCCGTTCTCCATTCTCCCAATCCTAGCAATCACTTTACTCGTCACTCTTGCACAACCACTTTCAACACACTAATCTTCACTTTACTCTTTCAAGATTCCGGCTAACCCGTTTCCAGTTCTTGACCCGTTTACAGTCATGGTGCGGTTTTGATGTGGCTAATGGACATAATTTTTTTGATTATATTCAAGATTCAGGGTTCTTGTTTTTCCAATCAGTGGGGTTATAATGTAATAAAAAATCAATACTATTTGGGGGTCTTTCTTGATTTCTTAAGATAAGATGGTATGTGACATTGTGTGGCTTTCTTGTTTTGATTCAGTCGTTTAATTGTTACAGAAAACTGAGTTCATGAACTAACGCTAACCCATTTCCAGTTCTTGACCCGTTAACAATCATGGTGCGGTTTCAGTGTGGCTAATGAAATTTTTTTATTTTATTTTATTATTATATTCAAGATTCGAGGTTCTTTTTTTCCAGTCTCTTGTGAAATAAAAACCAATAGTGTTTGGGGTCTTTTTTGGTTCCTTCGGATAAGATGGGTCTCTGACATTGTGTGGATTTCTAATCCAGTCCCAGTTTTTGGCCAGTTCACAATCATGGTGCGGATTCGTTGTGGCTAATGGAAATTATTTTCTTGATTATAATCAAGATTCGGGGTTCTTGTTTTCCAATCAGTATGGTTGTTGTGTAATAAAAATCAATACTATTTGGGGTCTTTTTTGTATCTTCAGATAAGATGATATGTGACATTGTGTGGCTTTCTTATTTTGATTGTGCTGTTTTATTCTTAAAGAAAACAAAGTTTATGAACTAGTACTGAAATGTTTGATTATAACATCTTGGCAATTATTTGATATTGATGATAGAGAATAGCGAATTGGAGTTCATGATTTATATGTGTTGAGATAATAAATTCTAGTAATGGGTTGGTTGTGTTTAATGAAGGATTGTTAAGTGCCACCATGTTGATTCCAATGCTGCTCATAAGGTTTAAAGGAGAATAGAGTAATTCTTTTGCTCCAGAATCATTAAATTATCATATTATTGTTAAACTGTTTATGATGCAGCCATTAGGATTTAGGAGTAAGAGGTGACTAATGAATATTGTAATGCATTGCTACTCAGTTTGGTTCTGAAAATGACGTATGATCACTTGTCACTTAGGGTTATTAACTTGTCACTCTTGAAGTTCAGCTTTTGTATTCTTATCTATGCTTAATGGGGTTTCTCCAATTGGAAATAATTATAACATAAGAACTATCAATAGATATAACCTTTGATCCTCGTAGGCGCACACTTGGTTTATTAAAACTCATGAATTTCAAATGCAGGGTACCCCAGTAAATATTATTGTTGGTTCTCATGTTTGGGTTGAAGACCCAGACATTGCTTGGGTTGACGGGCAAGTGACGAAGATAAATGGAGCTGAAGTTGAAGTGAAAACATCCACTGGGAAGCAGGTTGTTGTAAAATTAACAAGTATATATCCTAAAGATGAGGATGCACCTCCTGGTGGTGTTGATGACATGACCAAACTATCTTATTTGCATGAGCCTGGAGTTTTGCAAAACTTGGCATCGAGATACCAGCTCAACGAAATTTATGTGAGAAAGTTGTTGTATTCATTTCAAAGTCATGGTTGATCTACATTCTTCCCCAAAAGGCAACAATCAATTTCTCTGACATTATTGCAGACTTATACTGGAGGCATTCTTATAGCTATAAATCCATTTCAAAGGCTTCCTCACTTGTATGATCTCCACATGATGGAGCAATACAAGGGAGCACCATTTGGTGAGCTGAGTCCTCATGTATTTGCTATTGCTGACATTGCTTTCAGGTGATAAGAAAATTCATTATTTTTGCATGTTTATTATCTAGAGATGATTCAAATCATGTCTGATTCATTTAAGTTAATTTAGGGCAATGGTAAATGAGGGGAAAAGTAACTCGATTCTAGTAAGTGGAGAAAGTGGTGCTGGTAAGACGGAAACTACTAAGATGCTTATGCGATACCTTGCATATCTGGGTGGCCGTAAAGGCACTGAAGGGAGGACGGTTGAACAACAAGTTCTTGAGGTAAAAAATATGCCATTTGTTTAAAATCAAACGGCCTAAAACTCTCTTAGTATCATATCTTATCTAGATTAGTACAGTATATAACAAATAGATGGTTCAAGCATGTATTTTGTTGAAAGCTACATATAAGACACCGCTAGGCTAGTAAGTGTTTAGACTTGAGTAAAACATAATGTTCGAGGTGTTTCACTGATACAAACTTCAATTTTTGCAGTACTGATTGATATAGTTTGCTTATTTGCTTTCTTGGGATTTTTTTAAGCATTACTCCTACTTAACCAGTAAGTCCAGAAAGGTAGAAATATCATAGAATCTACAAACAAGCTTAAAAATTACACACAAGGACTTTTAAAATTTTCAGTTGATTACATTTGAAGTTTCAATAAGCAGTGGAAGAGTGTAGGTTTGGGTGGCTTTAATCATTTATCACCCTTATATCTATATGTATAATATCTTATAAATATGTATATACACATATTATATGATATACATGATAGATGTATATATCTGGTTTGTCGAACTGACACAGTAATATTTATTAATAGTTTCTGCCTTTATCTCAAATAAATCTGACACTCTCTAGGTGGTCTAATGCAGTCAAACCCTGTACTGGAAGCATTTGGAAATGCAAAAACTGTCAGAAATAACAATTCGAGGTGAGACATTGGAGTCGCCTCTAAAGATGAAACTGATCATGTAAAGTGTTAAATTGCATTCTCTATTCTCTATCTTTGCTAATTAATTATGATGGTGCAGTCGCTTTGGTAAATTTGTTGAAATTCAGTTTGATAAACATAGAAGAATATCAGGGGCAGCAATTAGAACATACCTTTTGGAAAGATCTCGTGTCTGCCAAATTTCAGATCCGGAACGCAATTATCATTGCTTCTACCTTCTTTGTGCAGCACCACAGGAGGTAAACTACTCTTATTGTGTATTCAGCTTGGTTTTCAGACAATAACTAAATCATATGTCATGATACCCTTTTGAGTAGCTTTACATGTTATCAGGATATTGAGAAATATAAGCTGGGACATCCAAAAACATTCCGCTATCTTAATCAATCTAACTGTTATGAACTTGTTGGTGTAAGTGATGCCCATGATTATTTGGCTACAAGGAGGGCCATGGACATTGTTGGAATAAGTCAGAAAGAGCAGGTACAATTTTTATGCTTGCATTTGTCTGTAACTAGATGCCATGTGTTTGCAATTGCTAATAATTGCGCACTTTCAGGATGCAATTTTCAGAGTTGTTGCATCTGTTCTTCATCTTGGTAATGTTGAGTTCAGTAAGGGAAAGGAAATTGATTCCTCGGTCTTGAAGGATGACAAATCAAAATTTCATCTTAAAACTGTAGCAGAGCTTCTAATGTATGATTAAAAATCCTACTTTCAAGTGGTGGCGCGTAATTAGTTTCTGAACCCTTTGTTTTTTCATTATTAGGTGTGATCTAAGTGCACTTGAAGATGCATTACTGAAGCGTGTGATGGTAACTCCAGAAGAAGTTATTAAGAGAAGTCTTGATCCTGATGGTGCATTTGTTAGTAGGGATGGGTTGGCTAAGACAATATATTCTCGCTTGTTTGATTGGTATTGTGCTACCTTTGACTTTCCTTCACATCTTTCTTTGTACCCTAAATGGCGTGCTAATTCTGAAACGCTACAGGTTGGTGGACAAAATAAATAACTCAATTGGGCAAGATTCAAATTCTACTTGTCTAATTGGTGTGCTAGATATATATGGTTTCGAAAGTTTTAAAACTAACAGGTGAGTTTTGATTAAACACTGGAGAATTGATGTTATATTGAGATTTATTGGTCTCTGGGCTAACTCATGTTCTTGTACAATCAGTTTTGAACAGTTTTGCATTAATTTTACCAATGAAAAGCTACAACAACATTTTAATCAGGTTATCACCGACATGTTTGCTGAAATTATGATATGAAATTGTAAAGAAGTCAACTAAAATTCTACAATCCTTTTTCAGCATGTTTTCAAGATGGAGCAGGAGGAATACACAAAAGAAGAGATTGACTGGAGCTATATAGAATTTGTTGACAACCAGGATGTCCTTGATCTTATAGAAAAGGTTGTGTGATCATTATATCACCGCTATTTTTCTTTGTTACATTTAGTAGTTGTTCATGTCGATTAGAACTCGACTTGAAATTATTACAAAACTAAAATATTCAGCCCATTGTTGATTCTAAGATTCTTGATGGAGAATCATTTGGATTAACGTTGAATATAAATGGTAGTTTGTTTAATTGTTTCTGTTTGTCTTTTCATCTATTCTAGTTTTAGATAACTTTTATGATAATCTTGAAAATCTGGACACGTTCTGAATCATCAGGCTCTGAGAGTTTTCTGTTTTCTGATTTGTACTTTAAATAATCTTCTAATACCCAAATAGCATGTTGTTTGTATTCTCGTTGCTATTTTAAGTACTTATCTTATACCAAGGGTTTTTGACTGGCCTTCACAGAAACCTGGAGGGATTATTGCTCTTCTCGATGAGGCATGGTAAGGTTTTACATACAATTTTGTAAGGCGCTTACAAAGCACTGTTTTTGCAATATGCTTCAGTTATATGATTGCATTCCTTTTTCTTTTGTTTTTCTCCTGTTTCCAGTATGTTTCCAAAGTCAACACATGAAACTTTTGCACAAAAGCTGTATCAGACTTTTAAAAGCCACAAACGTTTCATCAAACCAAAATTGTCCCGTACAGATTTTACGATTGCTCATTATGCTGGAGAGGTAACTTGGATAACATTTTGTTGCAAGGATTATGTAACCTTCTTGGTTTTAAGTCGGAGGAATGCGTCTTCCCCTTTTGTGCTACAGGTTCTCTACCAATCTGATCAGTTTTTGGATAAAAACAAAGACTACGTTGTTCCTGAACATCAAGATCTGCTAAGTGCTTCCAAATGCTCATTTGTAGCAGGTCTATTTCCTCCAATTGTTGAAGATACAAACAAATCTTCAAATAAGTCTTCGAAGTTTTCATCAATAGGGTCTCGCTTTAAGGTATTTCTGTTTTCCTCAACATTTCCTGCTCATCAATCCTTGTCAAATGGTTGAGATGGTGAAATTCTTTGTAAAGAAGGAAAGAGCTGATGCTTTGATTAATATGTACAGCTACAACTCCAACAATTGATGGAAACGCTGAATTCTACAGAGCCTCATTACATTAGATGTGTGAAGCCTAATAATCTTCTAAAGCCCGCTATTTTTGAGAACTTGAACATCATGCAGCAACTACGCTGTGGTGTGAGTGGATATGACCTGCTGCTTTAGATTGATATTTAGTACTTTGTTTAATGAAAACCCTATAATTTGATTTCCTAATCTTGACAGGGAGTTCTAGAGGCAATTAGAATTAGTTGTGCTGGCTACCCGACTCGTAAAACATTTTATGAATTTCTTCATCGTTTTGGTATTCTTGCCCATGAGGTCCTTGAAGGAAAGTAAGTGAATTTATGATGTTAGAATTTCTGTCTGAAACTGCTGTGGTCAAAGGTGAGAAAATTGCAAAACTGGTCCCACCCGTCACGGTCCCATTTGATTTTGGTCCCAAAAGTCTTGACTTTGGTCCCAAACCTTTTTTTTTTTGGCAAAAGTAGTCCCACCGTCAACTGTCCCGTTAACTCCCGTTAGCAGTATTGGTCCCACTGTATGTAATCTTAAATATTGGGACAAAAATTGCAAAATCTTGCAATTTTGGTCCCAAAGCACCTGTAATATTTTTTTTGACGGTAAAATGCAAAAATTTCTACTGTCATGGTTCAATAAAATTATCCATCAGAACACAATTTAACACCAATACAATCACATAAGATCATAAGCAACATAAAGCAAAAAACATGTGAACATAGTTCTTACCAACATCCTAAATCATAGTCTGAATCAACATAAATCAACAAACAGGTAAACATAGTTCAACATTCATAAAAAATTCAATAAAGTAGCAACCAAATACTTCTTCCCCTGTTTCTTACTGTTTTGTATAGTCTTTTTATTCAACTTAGATGTCTCCGTAAGAGTATTAATAGTCACAAACTTCTTACCCCCTTTTCTATGATTTTCATACCATCTTCCTTGCTACTTTGACCACCTACATTCACATTGCATCCAATGAATTTATTTGGACTGAGAAGTGTTGTGTGCGTGCCTGAGTTACTAGTGCTTGCACCCCCAAATTGCACCTGACCTCCAATGAAATTATGTGGATGAAAAGTCATTGGTGGAGGAACCCTAAACTTCACTCCAGATGGACCTTGGCTACAAATGTCTTCTGCCATCTATTTTCAAAATTCACACATGTGAATAAGTAATAAAAATCAATAGGCTCAAACAAAATTATTACTTTTAATTAAATATGTACCCCAGTCACAGCCACTTCAATCTCAGTAGATTTTTTGGCAGCAGCCTTTGGTCTTGCACTACGGGCACTCAACTTCCTCTTTCCCTTAATTAAAAAAAAATAACACGAATATAAATATCTATATATGAACATAATCTACTTAAATAGAAATATTACCAGAGCTTGTCTTCCTCTTCTTGTTGTAGGTCTATCACTCGTAGCATGAGATTCAGTCTAAATAATAATACAAAAATAATTATGATGTATTCAATACTATAACATAATGAATATAAGAACATAAGTACAAATTACTTACGTTGATAGGGTCTATATCAGACTGATGAACTTCATCATCCTGTGTCATTGGTGGACAATCATCAGATTGTGTCATCTCTACTGGCTCAGTACATGGTTCAGTTGATCGTGCTCGTGGTTCACCTTCTCTTTCTTGTTCATAAACAGCCTCAACCTCATCAGATTGATCCAACTCATCTAATAAACTAGTAGCAACCTTCTTCAATGAACAACCTTTTTGATTGTGTCCCTTTTCACCACAGTATTTGCAAGTAACTTTAAATGATTGCCTTGGCATTCTTTGGACACCTCTTGTTCTCTTCCCTCCAATTTCATCTGCTCATGCACTCCTTTTGCTCTCCGGTCTACCCTTTCTTTTCCTTTTACCAAAATTTGGTGGCAATGGTGGAATGTACCCTGTCTTAGACCAGAACTCTTCTCCATTCATTGGGCTGATAGACGTTCGATAAACTTCCATGTATGTGGCCACAGAATAGCACTTGTTGACATAATCTTCCACATCATGACCCTGTACACATATTGCACTGATTGCATGCTTACAAGGGATGCCGGACAACTCCCACAATCTGCAATCACAAGTGTATGCTTTCAAGTCAACAGCGCACTTCTTACCATCAAAACTTATTACCTCATAGTTGTACTCATTGGATTTGGAAGGAATACAATTTTTGCTTCTCTTCATAGCATCATACACTAATGCTCTTATCCGCCCACATATTTTTTGGCCCTCCCATTTCCTGTCACAAGCATCTCTGTTTTTTTGAAGCCTTGACATCATGTATTCTCGTATCCATTCCAACATGGTCAAGATTGGCTTAGATCTTGCTTCAACTAAAACATTGTTAAATATCTCACACATGTTGTTCACAAGGGTATTACACTTGGAAAAGACACCAAAATGTGGCCTCGACCACTGAGATGGAGGTTTTTCTTTTAGCCACACTAAACATCTAGGATCCTTATCTCCAACTTTGTTCATTGCTTTGTCAAAGTCAGAGATAGTGGTAGTCTTTGTCGCAGCCCACAACAACTTTTTAAACGCATCACCCCTGTACCCAGCTTTCTTCATGTTACCATGTAAATGCCTTACACAAAACCTATGCTCAACCCCAGGCAATACACTCTCAAATGCTGAAATCAACCCCTTTTGCTTGTTTGACATAAAAGTATATAGACTCTGATTTCTATCTAACAAATCTTCCTTTAACAGCTGCAGGAACCACTCCCAACAACAGCATATGCTAAGGGATATGGATCATTGTTTGGATCCATGCCTACTGCAGTCATTAGAACTCCATTGGTATGACCTTTTAGGTGGCAAGCGTCCACACCAATCCATGGTCTGCACCCATTCTTGAATCCCTGCTTTAGTGCACCCAAGCAAATGTAAATTTTGCTGAATCTGTTGCCATCAGGTGTGTTGTCTACTTTCAATACCACAGTTGAGTTGGAATTTTTTTCAGTCAATGTTTTAGCATAATCCCAGAGCTTTGTGTATTGCTCACTGTTATCACCATCAATATTCTTCAAAGCCAACAATTTTGCTCTATATGCTTGATAGGGAGAAACATGACACCCTATCTTCTTCGATGTTAAATGCTTAAAGCCTTTGCTACTCTGCTTGGGAGCAGCTCTGAAATGGTCCTCAAATCTCTTCGTCAACCAAGCTGATTTTACATTATCAACAGTATGCTGCCGAGCACATGAGTGATCTGGATTATATTCTCTAATCTGAAACCCTTCTTTATCAACCATTTTCAATGCATTAATCCTCCAATCACAACCTTCTTTTTTACACCTTGCATAGATTCTTCGACCATCATTCTTTGAAAACCACAATGATCTACCTGTCTTAATACTGTGGTGTGTCACAGCCTCCTTAAATAATATTTTAGTTGCGAAAATTTGCTCTATGTAGAAACTAGGATTTCTCAATTGAGATTCCTTGAAAACCAAATCAAGATTCCTAGAGTTATCATCATCTGCTTCAGAATCATCCTCAACACTGTCAAAGTCTTCTTCATTGTCTAGGTACTCTTCTTCACTGGAAGAAGATGCAACTGTCTTATCAACGCAGCCTAAACCAGCCCACTCTACTTCATTGTCAATGTTTTCATCAAACATGATATCATCAAGAATGTCATCAACACTATCTTCCTTGTATGCGAATTCATCATCCTCTTCTGAATCATCATCATTTACATATTTATCCATTGGCTCCATTGACACTAGATCTCTTTTTCCACTCAAGTTTACCACTGGTTCTTCTTCAATTCTGTCTCCACCAATAACTTCCACCACATCTTTTTTTCTACTAATTTGTGCATCTTCATAGTACTCTGCCTCTCCCTCAATGTCAGTATCATCACCCATAAAATCTTCTGATCTTAAAGCATCAGGGAACATAGTACATATCCTATTCTTTGCAGCATTAAAACACCTATCAATATCAAATACACTATCAACTATGTCCAATTTTCCATCTTTTTTCATTCCAAAGTACTTTTTACTCCCAACATATCCTAACTGTTCACACATCCTGTCAAGATATCCTAAATCGACCTTGGAACAATTGACAAAATCATATGCACTTATTGTCCCTCCAATATACTCAAAATCATCTATGGTATTCCCAATCATCATTCCACCATGATGCAACTTAATAGTATATAGATTCAAAGAATTACCTAAAACAAAATATAAGTATAATATCAGTATATAAATTAAAATCCAAGGATAAATTAAACTTCCTACTCAAAATCAAATTTGGCTGCTTTGGCATCAATTGGTTGCAGTTTCAAAATTACAGAGTACTCCAGATTGTGAGATTAGCTTAGTAAGAAAACAATTAAGGGATTAAATTAATTAACAAGTAGGATAAATCCCCCTTTCTTAAAACTCCCCGTTTGTGTCCTATGTTTGACCAGAATTTAATCCTACTGTATTGATTCATCACCACCACCCCACATACAGAACGAGGAATTCAACCCTACTGTATTTTTTTTGAAAATGGTGTGTGAGTATGTGCGAAGTAGAATAGAAGCAGAAAGATTGACTTAGCATAATCTGGAGCCGGGAATCGAACAAGGGATTTTTCGCCACATTGTGCTATCGATACTGCAAATTGTTGAGACGAGCATGGGATTCGACGGGAAGAAATTGATTAGTGAAGGGAGGGAATTACAGCGCACTCAATTTTGGGGATTATGGATTAGGGTTCATCTACAATTTGGGAAGAAATTGATTTGTGATGTTGAAACTCCGACGGAAACATCGCGCTGCCTTGTCAATTGAAATTCCGACGGGAATGGCGAGATGAGAGAGGAATTCGACGGAGCGCTTGAGGAGCGGTCGCCGTTAACAATAGCGCAGTGAGCGAAGCAATTTTGGGAGGGGAAATTAGGGATTCAGTTTTGGGTCGTTTGGGGTATTACGTGATGTTTATTACCTTAACGGCCACGTGAGCCATTCCGTTAACATTTGACGGCCTTGGGGTTGATATTGCAAAAAAAAACAGCAGGACTACTTTTGCCGAAAAAAAAAGGTTTGGGACCAAAGTCAAGACTTTTGGGACCAAAACCAAATGGGACCATGACGGGCAGGACCAGTTTTGCAATTTTCTCGGTCAAAAGCCAATAATATGCTAAAGTAACAATCATCATATCTATAATATTGGCAGCATTGATGAAAAAACTGCCTGCAAAAAGATTTTGGAGAAGATGGGCATGACTGGAGCTCAGGTAATTTGATATTTTTATATAGCTTCTGATAAAAAAATTAATTGTTCTTCCTTTGACATAATTAGAATAACAAGCTTCAATCATTAGTTTAATCTATATAGTTTTCCTCAATCATTAGTTTAATCTATATAGTTTTCCTTGATATGAGTTACAGAATATCAAATTATTGGAAGATTCTTCTTTACATTGATATCATCTCATTTGACTGATCTAGTCATTTGGCATGCATTTTCTTTATCTAGTTCACTAACTATTACAGTTTCTTGTGATGATTTTTTGGGTCAAGATGATGATGTTATCATGAATTGTTTATGTATTAAATTTAAACGACAGTTGCTGCCTTCAGTTTCTTATCTACGTGATTTTTGTTTACATAGCACGTTTTCTTTTGTTATGATGTCCCACATCGGTTCCACATGCAAGGTGGGAGGGCATATAAGTGGGGGTCAACCCTTCACCTTCAACCATGGTTTCGGGTGAAGTTAGGGCTCCCTAGCTTATATGCCTAACAATTTGATCCGACCTGCCGGATCCGGACGGGCCATGGGAAGGGTTGACCCCCACTTATATGCCCTTCCATACTTGTATGTGGAACCGATGTGGGACATCATAACATCTTCCCCTATAAGTAGGTTGCTTCTATTGCTTATCAATTTATGTTCTATATCTGCTTTATGTTTGGTTTTACCTTCATTCTGGTTTTATGTTTGAAATTTTCTCTCTTTAATTTATTCCGTCTCCCTGCCTCTCTCATATTTATATACTGCATGATTCAGACAGGAAAAACAAAGGTCTTCCTGAGAGCTGGCCAGATGGCTGATTTAGATGCCAGGAGGGCACTAATACTCAGTAATGCGGCTAAGACGATACAAAGAAGAAGCAGGACTCACATGGCTCGGAAACACTTTCTTGCCATGCAGAAGGCTGCAATTTGTATGCAGTCTATTTGTAGAGGTTTGTCGAGTATCTTTGACCCCTCAAAGAGTTAGCTACATAATCTCGTACCTTATTTGTCTTTCTTAGTGGACATCTTAGCTTCCTGATGCATGCGTAATGGTTACTGCTTAGTTATGTATATGTTTTTTTTTTATTTTTATTATATTAACAATCTTCGTTCTTTTCCACCTTCCCAGGATGGCTTGCTTGCAAAATTTTTGACAATTTGAAGAAGGAGGCAGCTTCCATCAAAATCCAGACAAAATACAGGGGACACTTGACCCAGAAGAACTATTCCACATTAAAAAAGTCAGTTGTTGTACTGCAGATGGGTATGCGAGCAATGGCGGCCTGTAAGGAGTTCAGATATAGAAAACAGACTAAAGCAGCAACTACTGTACAGGTGATATTAGTTCACTTGACAAATATACACACACACACACACATATATTATGAGGTTTATCAATATGTCCTATCTGTAATGGGAAATAATATTCTCAGGCCAAATGGCGTGGTCATAGAGATGTTTCATACTACAAGAGACTCATAAGGGCATCAATTGTGACCCAATGCAGATGGAGAGGAAGGGTTGCAAAGAAAGAGCTTCGGAAACTGAAAATGGTATGCATGCTTTAGTGTTCTTACACTCGCTTAAGTATGCTTTTTTTAAATGGTATCCACAATTTCTAAGTATTTGACATCTTAGTGATGTACATATTATATTAAATGACAAAGCAGTCATCTCAAGATTGTGGATATATGCACACTATAAATATATTTGTGTTTATTAATTGTGCATATGACTATAAAAGGGGAATGGAGTTGTGTGTAAACTTCTGTTTCTTTGCGAAATATGGAAATCGTTTTATTCTCTTTGATTACTCATCATACCTACATATTCTGATCGACTCTCAAATCTATAGGCTTCACGAGAAACTGGTGCTCTTAAAGAAGCTAAGGATAAGCTTGAAAAGCAGCTGGAAGATCTTACTCTGCGTTATCAGCTGGAAAAACGGCGAAGGGTAAATATACTCATTAAACACTACATATTGACATATAAAGATGTCTTTTCATACGTATATGTATATGAATATATGCTATATATACACATTCAAATATTACATACAGATAGATACACGCATGAACCTCAAATTTGTTAACAATCTCATGTTAACATATGTATATGCTTATAATCATGTTTTTCTTTTGATGCTATTTTGCTTTTGGCATATGAGAATCTTCGTGTTTGTGCCAGACTGACTTAGAAGATGCAAAAGCTCAGGAAATATCAAAGTTGCAGCAGTCCTTGGAAGCTATGCAAAGCAAACTTGAGGAATCTAATGCACTAATTCTTAAAGAACGTGAGGCGGCTCAGAAAGCAATCGAAGAAGCCTCCTCAATTATCCAGGAAACCCCAGTTCCTGTTGAGGATACGGCAAAGATTGAGGTTCTTACTGAAAAGATGGAAAAACTGCAGGTATTGAATTTGAATGTAATATAAATCCTTCTCTAAATAATCTTTTAAATTCGGCTCTTCATTATAATTACATCTCACAGGAAGTTGTGCAATCCGAAAAGCAACGAGCTGATGATGCTGAAAGTAAATATGCTGAAGCCCAGAACTTATGTGAAGTAAAGAGTCAGAAGTTAGAAGAAACTGAAAAAAGAGTTCATCAACTCCAGGAATCTTTGAGCAGGTAGGGCATCAATTTTATTCTCATTCGTCACCTCTTTGCCCTGGAAAACCCACTTAGTGTCTTGTACATTGGAGGTTGCTTAAACAGGACAATTAATTTTGAAACTATCATTGATCTGGAGCTAGAAAGAGAAAATTTTTTTTTTGACGCAGTGAAGTCCTTTGTGATATAAATGAATAATTTGCATAGTACCCCAATCCTGGATGTGGATTGCATTATGAGTGACTAATATCACACCGAAACTTTTTGATCGATATCATTGAGGTAAACTTTTTCTATTCAGACATATAGATGGGAAATTAATCTGATAAACTCCCATATTTCTTGTAACTGTTATATTTGACTAGGGATATTACTCGAAGTTGGGTTGTAGTAGCTATCGAGTTCACAACATTTGATATTACCTTCTTGCTGAAGTATGGTCCCGTTATGGTTCAATATGGGCTTACTATTCCTTTCTGGCTGTTTTGCCCAAGAAGCATCTCAGAGTATGATTATGTAGTGCTTTATTTGGTTTGATGATTAGAACTTATGAAAATCGGACCCATAATCACAGATCAATTGAGCTTTTTACCTCAAACAGTCGCGGTCTTGGCTAGCTATTGGTAGATAGGAAATTCCTAGAAATCATTTGAAACTCTTCCCCTGACTATATCCTCATCTTATATCCTCCCATAAACTGTTTTCCCTTTGTAGTAACCTAAGTGGAGTTATTTCTGATGTCTTGCAATTTCCAATCTCTTATGAATTTTAAATTTGATAGGCTTGAAGAGAAGATGACCAATGTAGAGTCAGAAAATAAAGTTCTTCGCCAGCAGGCTCTGGCTATGGCACAGAATAATAAATTGCTATCAAGAAATTCAAGATCAATTATGCAGGTAATTTGAAAACAAGAAGTTTCATTTATAATCCTGAAAAAATATCTATTGACACTAATTTATAGCTTCTTATTTAACTTTCATGAAATCTGTTAGAGGGCTGAAAGCACAAAAACAACTGCAGTAAGTGAAATTACTTTGAAAATCTTCCTTTTCTATTACTGAAATCTGTCTCTAATGTTGATTTCTCGTCTATATTGTGAAAGGATTTGCATAGCACTTCAATGAATTCAAGAGACCAATCAGAGATGGAGGATAGGCCTCAAAAATCTTTGAATGAGAAGCAACAAGAGTATCAAGATCTGCTCATTCGTTGTGTTGCTCAGCATTTGGGCTTCTCTAGAGGCAGACCCATAGCTGCCTGCATTATCTACAAATGTCTTAGACAGTGGCATTCATTTGAGGTTGAAAGGACAAGCATTTTTGACAGGATCATACAAACCATTGGCAATGCCATTGAGGTATATGGATCTAATAACTTATGCTACAAAATTATATTGTTTTCACTTCTTTAAGTTTTCAACATGCTTTTTAAACTTAAGACCCAGGACAACAATGATAGCTTGGCATATTGGCTTTCCAATGCATCAACTTTATTGTTGCTGTTGCAACGCACACTTAAAGCTGGAGGAGCAGCTGGAGCGGCCCCACAACATCGACGAGCTCCATCAGCCACTCTGTTTGGAAGGATGACACAGGTAAAACAAATTGGTCTTTTGGTGTTAAAACGAGTCTTTTAACTTTATTCCAAATCAATAAGTAAAGTACTCTCTTTTTCCAGAGTTTCCGCAGTACCCCTCAGGGCGTTAATCTTTCATTGCTCAATGATGATTCAGCCGGTACCATACGCCAAGTGGATGCCAAGTACCCTGCATTACTATTCAAACAGCAGCTCACTGCTTATGTCGAGAAAATTTATGGAATAATTCGTGATAATTTGAAGAAAGAGATATCTCCACAGCTAACACAATGCATCCAGGTACTTTCAACACAAATTACAACGTATTTTTGAAAGTTCCATGTTATCTATTAAGGAACCACTTGAGGTGGCGAGTTTAATTTCACCACGTACTTCACTTTGCATGTGTTACATGATGATTATAGGCCCCTAGAATTTCCAGAGCAAACCTAATGAAAGGAGCAGCTCGTACCTTGGCAAATGCTGCTGCTCAGGAAATTTTAATTGCGCACTGGCAAGGAATTGTAAAGAGCCTTGGGAATTTTTTGAATCTGTTGAAAACAAATCACGTAAGGATGAACTTGTTTCCTTAAGCTTTTTTGGCTTTTATAGATTTATGAACTTCTATTTAACTTTCCAATGCAGTTGCTTGTGATTTTAGAATCAGGTATTTCAATTGATTCTGGAGAGAAGTTTGCAATACCTCTGTGTCTCTGAGTGTTGCATATACTGTCATTCATTTTACTAGCATTTTACCCATACTGGCTATCATTCTATTGATTTTCTTTTGGAAAATAACTGGATCTGGTGAGGGAAAAACTGGCAATAGTGCTTTTGATACAAAGAAACATAAATCTCCTGGTCTATATTTTGGAATTTAACATACACTAGAAGTCCACTGAATACTATAGTTCCATACCTACCTTTTCTGGAACATGAGATTCAGCTGTTAGTGAATGGCACTATTAGGTAATATTGTATGTGGTGAAAAGAAGGTCATTCCAGCAAAAAGAGTTCCTTTTGTAGTTGAGAAGAGTCTAGATCAATGAGAGAGTGAAACTGTTGACTTATGGTACTTGTTCCTGTAAATGGGTATATAATTTGCAATCTTAGGATGGACAACGGTTAAAACTCTTATTTAATTTGTGATGGCAATATAATGACTTAGAATAAGGAACAGAAGAACTTGATTTCTGTTATGAAAGATTTATGTGGCCGGATCAGTACTAACACAAAACATTGCAATGCATCAACTAAAGAATGGTTTTCAGTTCTTGATTAATGTCTGAGCAGCTTAAGGTTTGTCTAGAATTTAGCTACGTTTGCTTTGTGGTTTTTTTTTTCCATGTTGATTTGATTCGGCCAATTTTCACTTCCAATACCTGACCAAGCAACATATTTTGAGTACCAAAGATTTTTTAGATGGTTACTACGCTCCAGTTTTTGGGCTTTTGACAGATTACTGCTATAAATCTGTATCAGGTGCCTCCGTTTTTAGTTCGGAAAGTGTTCACCCAAATTTTTTCTTTCATCAATGTGCAATTTTTCAACAGGTAAAGCACGTCACTCTGTTTACTTAAATAGTATATAACGCTTTTGGACTAATGCCGTTTCCTTGTTGCAGCCTGTTACTTAGACGAGAATGCTGTTCATTCAGCAACGGTGAATTTGTGAAGGCCGGATTGGCTGAATTAGAGCACTGGTGTTACAAGGCAACTGATGAGGTATACACATTTAATTTATTTGACGTAGGTTATTATTATTATTTATCGAGCACAAAGGTCGCTTTTGTTTATCCTGCTGAATTGCTGCATTTCCAGTATGCAGGTGCTGCCTGGGATGAACTCAAGCATATACGACAAGCTATTGGATTCCTGGTATTTGATTTATTTCTATGTTATTTGCTTGAAATGATTCCTATATTTTGAACTAATAAAGCAGAAATTCAAGTTATGGGAAAGTTTGTCTCTTGACTGTATATATTTATGCGTATCCAAGTATGGAAAGACAATGTATTCAACTTGTTACTTGTAAAATAGAAAAATTATAATAAATAAGAAGTTTTTTAATAAATCTAAAAATTATAGAAAGAGGGGAGGAAGCATATTCTCCTCGTGTAGCATCTTTATTGGAAGTATTAATATTAATAAGTTGACATTTTCTACTATATATATTGCATGGATTACATCAGGGATCTCTTTATATTTTAAAATCTTTGTAATCTTATGTTATTGGTTGCTGTGTGATGGTGTCGACGGTTTGAAGATAGAAATTAACAAGCACAGATCATGTTTTGATAACTTTCTTAGGATGAGTTCTCCCCAAAAAATCAGCCTAAATTCTTAACAATAATTCTAATTCTGACTACTAAGCAAACATTTGTTTGAATCGGGTTTACACGTGAACTCTATTTTTACCGATTACTATTTAGTATATGAAAAATTATTCTTTTGAGAGAGAAACTATTACTCTTTTAAATAAAAAAATTACTCTTCAAATTTTTGCGTACCCTAATTTATCGATTATTCTTTAGTACATAAAAAATTACTCTTTACAGAGATGAAGTATTACTCTTCTGAATAAAAAATATTACTCTTTAAAGAGTAATTTTTATGTACTAAAAAGTAATTTTACAAACAGAGTTCACATGTGGGCTAAAACTTGCGTGTCCCATACCCACTTTCCGAAAGTTGTACCCTTTAGTACTAAATGTTATACCCTTCAATATAAGAACTCATATCATTAATCTTTGGAGAAAAAAACTTTATACTCTTTATATTTCATCCAACCTTTTCATTGGAACTATTATAACTCTATTAATTAAAGTGTATACCTTTTAAAAAAATATTAAACCTTATACACTATGTGTACCTGGAGACACAAGAGACCATCTCTCACGTGTGAATCCGATTCACACTAAACTCATTCCAATAACCAAACATATATGACTTAACCAACCTAATGACCCTCCAATTGTAAAAGCACACTGTCGGCTTATTAGAATAATAAAACACCCTACATAATGACCAACTAAAGTATTCAAAAGAATACAAGTATTCAAAAGAATACACTTATCACCTAGGCACTAATAAAAGAGAGAAATATCTTCTTGATTATCGAAAAATTGAAATCGAAACCTCTGATGAGTTCATGTCTCTAATCCTATTATTATATTGTTTGAATGACTTCTGATTTAAAATCTTTGAGCTTTAACCCTCCTATTTTTCTGTATTTATTCTAAATAATTACAGCTATGATATTCAAAAAATTCCAGTCACATTTTGTCATCCAAAACATGTTTCATAATGTTTGGCACTGTCACAGGTCATACATCAGAAGCCAAAGAAGACTCTGGATGAAATAAGTCAAGATCTGTGTCCTGTAAGTAGACAAAATGCATTTTGTTGAGGAGTTAGTCTCCTGTGAACCGGGTATAATACATAGGGTATAATAGAATTGGAAGGGGGGACCACAGGGTAAACACCGTGAACTCGGTTTACACAAGTGTTTGCCTGTATTTGAGTACTACTTTCTGAAATCTACGTTCATCTTGTTCCCTGGTTTGTCTGTCTTACAGGTCCTCAGTATACAACAGCTTTACAGAATCAGCACAATGTACTGGGATGACAAATATGGCACCCATAGCTTATCTCCAGATGTGAGCCTCATTTATTGTGTTCACAAATATAAATTAGCTTAGCTGATCTCGCATTAATATTGTGACTAGATATTTTGAATGCTCGATGATATTCTCTATAATGAGATGTTGGGATTGCAATATTGTGCCTTGTATTATTCATAATTGACCCAACTAGTTCATTTAAAATAGTTAACCTCTGCCATTATTGTATTTCTTTTCACAGGTAATATCGAACATGAGGGTATTGATGACTGAGGATTCAAACAATGCTGTTAGTAGCTCATTCCTGTTGGATGATGATTCAAGGTTAGAATAAGCAAGCTATCCAACTTTTAGGCTGCTTCATTACTTTGTTAAATATTAATAGCACTCACTTGTGTATTGCAGCATACCATTTTCAGTGGATGATCTATCGAAATCAATGGACACGTTTGATATTTCAGACATTGAACCACCGCCACTTATTCGAGAGAATTCTGGCTTCAGCTTCCTACTGCCACAAGCTAACTGATCGTGGTTAACTATGTTTTCATGTGAATCTCTAATGAACATCATCATTTCAGTGATGGGCCCAAATCACTTGCGGTAAGGGAAACCGTACACCCAAGTCGCATGAATATTTCTCGACAAGCTATGCATTTATACAGCTATCTTATTTGATTACCAATTTGGTTTCCTATGCTTACAAAGTTATGCCTGAACATGGCTATGCTTCTATATAGATGTTGCTTTAGAGCGAAGCATGTACCCGGAACATGTCAATTGAGGTGGGAACTTATGCGAGTGCTCGTTGATGCTGGTTGATCGGGTTTTGTCCTGGTTGGAATATCAAACTTGGTCATGAGAGCATGTCGAAGCATATGAAATTGCACTCTGGGGGGTCTTGTATTTAGTGATAGAGATTTCATCTTTTATCCAGATCATCAGATTAGATCATGGGAGATGATATAGTTAATTTAATAATCCCAGATCTGTTACGAAATTGGTTAACATTTTATTTCTTGAAAGTTTGTAATAGTAGCTACACTTGTCTCTCCTATTTCTCACACTTGATTATTCATGGTGTACAATGAAGGTGTCCACTCTCACCTTGCTTGATTACAACATCTTTAATCTAAGTGACTGTTGTTAATCATGGAATTGAAGGGCAAATGTCCAACAAGAGTAGAAGAGAAAACACTATGGTAATGGGGGGTTTAGGGTGACCCAGTCCCATGGGGATACAGTGGGTTTGTGTGAATCGGGTTCTATCTTTCATCCTGATTTTATCCAATTCTTTAATACATGAAAAAATTACTCTCTTTAAAGTGATGAATTATTATAGTTTTAAATTATAAAAAATATAACTCTTCAAATTTTGATATGTCCGTAATTTTTTATATTCTTATTGAGATGAATATTTTTAATTTTTAATTTAATAAAATAACAATTCATTTATCTGAAGAATAATTTTGTAAAATTAGATGTACAGTGAATTGGGTTCATGAAACTCTCTCATTATATATTGTCCCTTATAAAAAAAATAAATGTATATATATCCGATTGTTTTTGTTAATTAAGGATAAAAATAGGTAACTACTGACTAATAATTTTACAAGACAATTTCTATTGTATATCAGTTGGATACTAACAATCAAATAATCTAAATTATAACTTGATATATTTAAAGGATTTTTAACCCAAATTTTATTTGACCTCCTTCCTCCTCTCTTCCCTTCCCTTACTCACCCACTAGAATGGAAGAGTAGTCGATGGAAATTAAACGCTTATTTTAGTTTGCCGCTGCATGCCCCTTCGTTTCCCTGCTCATCGGCAACCACCATCGATAGAAGAATTCTCTTCTTTAATATTTCTGGTTTTAATTTTTTAAATCTTGTCTTGTATTTTATTTATTTATTTTTTAATTTCCTCTTGGAGACACTCTTATGAGACGGGTTATTTGTGAGACGGGTTGACCCATTACTAAAGTATGCTTATTGTATAGATAAAGTATGCTTATTTTACAAGTTGAAGTATGTTAATTATAAATTATATTATAACATTACAAAATCATACTTTAATGCATAATCCAACTTATTTTACAAAACATACTTTAACCATTATTAAACATACTTTATCCTAATAAGCATACTTTAGTGATGGGTCGACCCGTCTCACATTCGTCTTAACAAGAGACTTTGTCTTTCTTCTTTCTCAAAGATAGATTTCAGTCTATTTTTTGAATTTTTATTTGTTTTTTTAATCTGAATATTAGTTTTTTTTTTAAATAATGTAGAACAAGTATGGGTGAAGAACCTTTGCAAGAGTGAAGATTCAGTTAAAGAAACGAATAGAAATGGTAGAAAAGAAAAAGTCTTCCAATGTCGAAAGAAAATGTTCGTAGTGTATATTTTTTATTGAATAAGTGTGTAAGTTTTAACAAAAGAATGTATAATCTTTTATTCATGAATGTATACTTTGATGTATAACTTTTTACAAATTAATGTATATGCTTTTGGAAAATTTAGTGTATAATGTTCATTTTCAAATGTTAAGTTTTATTGTCCATATACTTAAGTTATCATTGATATTCTACTTTAAAATTGAAGTGTACACTTTTATTAACCAAAAGTATAAGATTTTATTGAGAAATGTATACTTTATAAAAACTCAATGTATAGTTTATATTGAACCAACTTTTAAAATTTTCATTTATAAGCTTATATTTTTAAAAACAATGTATAATATTTGTTGCTAAATTGTACTCCCTAAAGGTTTTCATTTGCTTTTTGTACGAGAATTAAAGAATATAGTAGTATTTTAATATGTATTGAAGTGAGAGAAATTATATTTTAATGTGCAGTGGGTAGTTGTATTAGTGTGGCCCCATGAAGATATTTAAATATTTTGTGTGAGTCTCATTTACTATAAAGAAAAATGTAAACATTTCTATAGGACGCTCGAAAATGCGTAAACGTTTCTATGGAACGAAGAGAATATAAGTTATTATAACTTTGTGCACAAAAAAATACTATTGCTTTATTTTTTGAAACACATGAATATGAATATGATTCGGTAGGCATATTCAACATAATTATTGTATTTTGAGTTTTAATTCCTTTGATCCTTTGATTATTTATGACGTTAGCACTAATTGAACAGTAAATAGGATTTCCTTTTTCTACATGATAATTGTTGTTTCCTGTGACAGTCTTAAGGAATTGACCAATAATTTCTAAGACAGCAAGACAATCAATCTGGAATATTAATTACTTGGTAAAAAATCATTATTAGGTAATTGATAAGGCTAATAAGTGATATATTATTAAAAGTGAAATGAAAATAAGAAAGGGGAGAGAGAAGGAGTACAATAAGTAAAAATTGACAAAGTCAATTAAATAAACCAAACAAATGGTGTAAAAAAGGCCAAACAGGCAAACTTGAAAGATAACTCAGCCTAACAAATGAAACCCAAAACAAAGCCTGTGGCTGAAGAGTCAAATCTAGTCTAAAACATGATGAGATATCCGTGCAAATCCATCTTTAACCAAATAATATTAAGTTGCTGTGAAACAACATCACCATTTAAATCATATGCAGCAAACTGTGCTAACTATCGTTGTAGGCAGATCAAAACTTGGAGGTCCAAATATAAATTCCAAAGATGCTCTCCAAATAAGCATAGTGAAAAAAAGAAACACGGGCAACAAGAATGATTAACTAGAAGTTTGCCCTTGCCGTATATGGGATAGAAGAGGCGTGAGTAAACACCCAATGAGATGCATCATCATCAGAAAGCTTTAGGCAAAACATAACAAGAGATGAGCAAACAAATACATCAAACAATCCAAATACTTGGAGTCTAGAATAAAGTCCCATGTAGTCCTAACAAATATAGCAATCTGAATCATGGCATCGTAGACATATTCAAAAAGATCTTGAAGAATACCCAGCACTAGATGATGCTGCAAGACGAACGACATAAAATAGGAATTTCGGCTAATAGCAAACCAAGTCCGCCGGGTTCTGCAAATTACGCAAGACGCGCTGGTGGTTGTGCAGCTGGCGGCACTGGAAGTTATCAGAACTGCTCTTGGCAGAAGAGGACCCCCTGGTCAGGGAAAAATTCGCACAAGGCGAAATCAGCGACGTGTTGGAAGGGAAGCGCACCATTGAGGATGATAGCGAGTTCCAACACTGAGATGAGAGACTGCCTTAGGCAGTGAAGACAACAACGATTGAGGCTGGCATTTGGTATCTCTGGCGGCTGATAAATCGCGGTTAGCCGCCGATGGACGTGGCCGACAGAAAGGGGCCCGAGGTTGGAGCGCACTTTCTAGCAGTGAGAGGAACCAGATGGGTGAGTGGGAGCTTCTGGAAATCCTCAATTAGAAGCGTCAATTGAAGGAGTGGACGGCCCTGTGAATAGAAGAACCCAAAAATAGGAATCTCCGGCGTCTATGGCCACCAACGGATGAGATCGGCTTGGCCAACAACAGGATAGAATCGGGAGCCCTAGGCGGCGCTGGGTGTGCCGGAGGGGGCATGGATAGCGGGCCATAGACGTGAGCCCTAGGCGAAGGCATAGGTCAATTCCGGTGAAGGGAAAAAATCTGCGCAGAGCGGAATCGACGGCTGAGAGGCGCATCGGATGTTGGCAACAGCCATGAATAGGGAGGAGGGCATCTCCAGCGGCTAATTAGGCACGATTGGCTACCAATAGATCACAGATGGAGAAGCCGCTCCTTGCGAAGGGGAGAATCCATAAAAAAAAGTTCTTCCAAGTAAACTGCGCCGAAGGGTACAGCGGTGGACTGCCCTAATTAGCAAAGAAATCCCTTGCAGGAAGGGATCATTGGAAACAGGGCCATCGTCAGGTGCTGGAATTCGAAGATGATGAGCCCTTTGTGAAGATCGTAGGGAGAAAATCCCATGTGTCATTGACGACAGTCAATTTAGGGTTTGAAGGGAGGGGGAGAAAAAAAATAGAGAGAAAAAAATCCGCTCCCCCTCCCTCATAAGCATTGACGGCTTATTAGGCGATCGATAAGGAGACAAAGGGGTTAATAATTTAGTACCTAGAAAGGGATTATTGAAATAGTGCAAGTACCTATAAAGGGAGTGAGAGTTAATTCCTAATCGATCATAGGTTTTCTAGCTTATTATAAGTGTTAGATTTTACCGGATCAAGGTGGTTTAACTAGACTTAGTGATCATCTTATAAACGTCTACATGTAATTATTCTGGATTTAGAATAATTTGTCACATGGTTAAATTGGATTGCCCTAACGTTATCAGTCTCTTATCTTGGAATACTTAGATTATTTTCTCGCCATCATATCTTATTTTATTATTTAATTATTAATTTTTATAAATTGAGTTTGTCTAAAATAGAAATAGTCACATTAGATTTATTTGTCACTCTGACAATATCCCGTGGACTTGATATAACTTGGTCACACGCGCACTACAATTGATTCCTTATATTTGAGGGTGAGAATTATATTTTTCAAAAGAAAATAGAGAACAACTTTATATAGTATAATTATCCACTTTTGCTTTATTTCAAAATACTATTAATTATTTAATTTTTGAGCTTTACTTGGCTGACCACGGGTCAGTGATGACCCTGGTTAGACGGAGGTCGTTCGATGCTTCCACTTTTGATACACAACGTTGGATCCAAATAAATTAATATTTAAATCTAATGCTACCTACTTAGCCTGTTTCCCTCTGCAGAATATGGGAGGTTGTCACTATTGTCGACAGAGGCTGACCAATGGGACGAGGAGAGAGAATGGGACAACCTGCACATTACGAAAAAGAGAGAGAGAGAGAGCATCACGTTGTTCCATACATAAAGCCAGATCAAGTGGAGTCAAGTGAAGGCTTAATGTAGTGCTTTCCATTTCAGAATCCAAGCCCGGTGCAGTGGCTACTTAATGGGTTCCGCACCCTCCCCAAGAACCTATAACTATGCAGTGACAACTATGCACCCCTGATCAATGCACTGACGAATAGCGTTGTGGTGAGGAGTAACTATTCACCCCCAAAAAAAGTAGAAGAGTCGTCCTAGTATAGGTGACGCATCGTATCTGATGCTGGCATTGGAGTGGCCAGTGGATACCAACTTCACTATGTAGTTCTTGCTGCTCTCATCCTTTACTTTGACGGCATCGTTCACCTTATAAATTTCATCATCATCAATAGCCTTCTAACACCACTCTTCATTTTCCAACTTCCTCAGACACGCTTAGTTCAGCAAAATCCTAGAACAATGGGTTATCGTTCTGACATAAGGTTCTCTATTGCTTCACACACAATCTCACTTAGTAACTCTCACAAATTGTATCAACGAAAGAAATAATTGCAAAATGGGAGAGACAACAGAGTTATACTGGTTTGGCGTTAGGCTATATCCAGTTTAAGTGGAAGATAATAACTCTTGATGATTGCATGTTACAACCTAATGAAGTTGAAGAACTTACACTTTGAAAAACCGTAACACCACCCTGTAGGGTTAGACATGATACTAAAAATTTAAAAGATAGTACATTGGATTAAATAATTCAAAAATAGTAAACCCACGTCGAAGTTAGCGTGGGAATGTGACAGTTAAACACGAAGTATTAAAAGAACTAAAACCCTTAGGAAATCGGATTTGGTTAGTAAGGTAGATATGCAGGAAATGAAAGAATAGGAATAAAATTCTGTTCACAGTTAAACGCTACCAACGGTAGGCCATTAGCCCATGTTGTTGTTAAGGTAGTTATATCGAGGTACCCTATCATTCTTGGCACAGAAAACATGATGACGGAAGAAATCATCAGTGGATTAAGAAGTCTGAAAAGGAAACCCATTCCTATCTCAGCGGCTATGTTCGTCCAGAAAGCAAGTTCAGTACTTGTAATAGCCAGCTTGTCCTGGATGTACTTGCCAACAATGTCCACAGATGATTACCATGTAATAGATGAATCTCTCGATGAGCTAGTGTGGAATTATTCAAGATAATCTGAGCAATGTTGGGTGGTATGTCCTACATCTAATGACATTGCTTCTACAATTAACTCAAGAATTACTAAATCATACTTGTAAAGAACTACCCTCATTGGGTAGTGGAACTCACCAGTGAGTAAGCACAAAGAAACATGTATTTAAATGATATACGGACGGGTACATTCTGAACAGATAGTGCAATTCCATAAGGAATGTCAGGTGGAATTTCAACTAGAGGGGCATGAAGTGGAACACAATCTGACTTGGCAACAAAGAGTCATCATTACAAGTCTTCTATATTATTTCGAGAAAGAGATATAGTGTAATAAATTTACTACGGAATGGAATAGAAGTCCTAGTCAGATCAAATAACTTAATCTTAATCCTCGCTTGGTCAGAGAAATAGTAGAAAGAAGCAAACCTGCACAAAAACCTTTTGTAATAGTTGTAAAAACCAGGCCAACCAAAACCAAGTATCGAACAATCATGTTCATCAGGAACATAGATCCTAGTGTATTGGTGATGCGCATTTTCTTTGCATGTAAAATTAATCCCCAAGTATGAAGTATGTTATTGTAGTTTAGATAAGCGACCAAGTTAAATATCGAACCCAAAGGACGGCGTATTATCAATTTAATTATTAACTAAATTAATTAAGACAAGATGACAATAAGATTGAGGTATGAAATTATTAACTACTAAACAATTAGTTAAAATAACAAATAAAAATAAATTAAGAAATAAAAGAATATGAATGTGACTCAAGAATGGAGAGTAGATAGCTCTAGGGTAATCCAATTTTACTACTTAACTTCCCTCTCAAGTGCAGGCCGACTCTACCTTGTGGACTATGAACGCTTCACTAAACCATGCAAATCTACTCCATAGACACAAGTAAATATGCGTGTAACACGTGTGAATAACCTTGGAGTAAGAGATATAATTCCACCCCCTATCTAGGTACTATCAGTATCAATTATTTTTTACGTCTGGAATCTAACCCGATATGATCCCCCTTTATATGTACTATAAAATTACCCTCTTTATCCTGCTTACTAACCCGAATTCAATTCAATCAGTAAACATTCATATGTGATAGTTCTAATGAAGCTTCGAAATCCCTTCACTTAGAATCATAACATGGAATCCTATTCAGTGGTGAACGCACTCAATCTACAACCAAGATATATATTCAGACTCTATATACCAATTGAAGATACAAAAAACGACAGTGAATATGGATCAAGAAAGCACAATCATATATAAAATTAAACCACAAGTAGTGTTGTATGGAGGACACCCAAGAGATTTTAATTAATTCATAAAACTTTCAAAACCATAGATCTACCAAAACAGTTCTAGCCCATGATGTTGCGAAGAACAATTATGGGGGTTGGATAGATCTTACTATATGTCTGGATAATACAAGATAAATCAAGAAAAGAATAAAACCCCAGATGACGGATTCGTCGTGTCCTTCTCCGTCTTGAATCCTCCTCTTGATTCCATAGACGAATCTTCAAAGTGATGGATGGATGGAGGAAAGGATATGGATGATGGTTAGGGGGTGATCCCCCATGTGGGGTGTATGATGATTGTGTTCCGGTTTTACATGAATAATGATGTAAAATATATATAGGTGTGAAAAGGGAATTAAATAAGAAAATAAAAGATATGAGTGAATAATGGAGGATTATGTGATAAGGAGATTAATTGTGCTCCAAGAAATAGGTAATTTTCGGAAATTCTTGGAAATTTTCGCTGGCAGTTGCGCGACTTCACGATTTTAAGCATTAATTCCTTGTCCAAACTCTAATTTTAGTGATTCTTATGCTCACATGATCCTCTTTTCCTTGGTTTTCTATCCATAAAAAGATATTACCAAAAGTCTATGATTTGAAGATGTAACAAGTCATGTAAAGTGGAACAGTCGTGCTGAGTAGAAACTGCTTGCGCGACGTCACCATTTCAATATTAACTTTCTCGTTTGGACTCTGATTGAGGTGTTTCTCATGCCAAAACGACCCACTCTTCTGTGGGTTTCAAACCATATATCACATATCTATTTTTGAGCTCCACAAGAACATAAAAAAATTATACAATTTGGACGTGCGTTTTTCAGCATTCCTACACAAGTTACACATTTTCTCCAACTTTGTACTTTTGATCATTTTTCCACCTAAAACAAAATAAAACATCTTAAATGCACCTTTTTCTCACATATATCAAATATAAGACACTTTTGCTAATATATGACGATAATTCTCATTAAAAAGGTGTTAAATTATACACTAAAACAATCGTATTTTCACTCTCATCAATCGATCACAATCATGAGCCTCTAGCCTAAAATAATGGTCTCCATTGATTATCAAATTTGCTGCAATGGCGGAAGGAAGTGTCTTAAATCAAGCATTAAAACTATATGTGAGAATCCATCATAAGTTATTGGAAGAAATGAATGCAGAGTGGAATATTGACCATAACTTCTTCAGAGGTAGAGATAAACATCTTGAGATCAGCTCTGCACCATGGACAATGTAAACTGAGCAACAAAGTGATGTATATAAATAGTACTTAGTCGTCCATGATACAAAATAATGGGACAATGAACTCAAAAGACGTAATCAATGGCAAAAAGATATATATATATATATATATATATATATATATATGTATGTGTGTGTATGTGTGTGTGTGTGCGTGTGTGTACACATACACACACACACACATTGATAAAAGTAGCAAACATACCCTTCAATTTACCAAATCCATAATACACCGAAACATAAATGCTTGCGTTGTTGCGGTTATATGAGAAAGCTATAGTGTCACCAACAGATATATTATTTTCCCTAAATAGATAAGCCCATCCCAAGGTAAGTGATCACCTTTCAGACACCATCTCAATCGTAATCTCCCATTTCGAGCATGGTGCGCATATGTAAGGGCAAGTTTCAATCTCGAAGAAATGCATAGTCTTTGACAATTTTCCTCGAGTGGCTGCAAATTTGATAAATAGTATAAGAAATATTGATTTGGTCATTAGTGAAATCAGAGTAAAATAAAAGAATACATATGAAGGAAAATATCTTCAGTGTTTACAACATATGGGGTACGGTTGATTACCAAAAAGGATTGAATTGCAGGCATAGTATCTGGGGTGATGGAAATAATGAAGTCGTAAGTATTAGTACAAAATATGCTATCTTCAAACCAGTGAACCGTCTGATGTTGAGATTTGTTTTCTGGATCCATGATGTCTAAATCTAAATCGTAAAGACAAAGAGTTAATTTTTAAGTATAAACAACTCTTGTACCAGAATCTAAGCACTTATGTGAACAAATTTGATAAGCAACTGACAAATTAGATAACCCTTCGCAATTGCATGCATTTACACAGTTAAAAAACCACATAATATAAACTTATTTTAAAGTGAGACATAATATATATCTTTGTAACTTACGTTTATACTTAAACATGAGATATGCTTTGAGTCAGAAGTGTATGATCATCGCAATTTCGTTAGTCCATCAAACCCTCACAAACATAGTTCCGATTCAACATGCACTAGTACACAACATGAACCATTGATACCAAGTAATTGTAGGAAAAATATATTTCCTGAAAGGAAAAATAAAATAAAATAACTGAGTGTGAGTGTTGTTGATTGAAAGATTATATTAAATGGAAAGCGTTGTAAGCGAGCGAAACTTAGAGTCTCTAATAGGTAGGCAAGTATGCAAGTTTAAATTTGAAGATGAAGATGATAATTACCCGACAGTAATACACAACAAAAAATAGCGGAGCACGATAAACAATGAAACAAAGGATAATCGTTTGCTCATTTACAGGGTGAGATAAAAATTAAAGGAACGATTGCGTCATTTGATATTCTAATGGACACGTACTATGCAGTTGGTCATAATGCTTCTATTAAGAGCATCACACATTTTCCATTACAGGAACGTGAATAGTTGTAATTCAATTAGTTAAAATTGTGGGACATACTGCAGTTAACATAAAGCGTCATGACAATTTATTTAAATGTTGAAGACATTAACTAACAGATCCATGAAAAATTACCCATATATGTTAATGAAATATGCAACGCTAATTTTTACAAAAGAAATAAAGATACAATATTATGAAATTAATTACAAACCACAATACTCCATCATATTTATATTAATCCTATTACTCATTCAAGATTACTGGTGTAGCTTAATTAAGTTAATATATATATATATATATATATATATAAATAAATTTTATGTCATGAGAAGAGAACAGACGTTGAAGTCCATTTTCATGTTCACTCAGGCTATGATGTACAAGTTTCATGTCCACTCTGCCATACGGATCACTAGAAGTAACCAACCTATGATCATATTATGCAGTAATGCTTTCCATTTTAGAATCCATTAATGTAGTGCTTTTCATCTCGGACTCTAATCTCGGTGCATTGACTACTCAATGTGTTCCCCCTCCCCTCTCCAAGAACCCACGACTATGTAGTGACAACTATGGCCCCTGATTAATGCACCGATGAATAGCGTCGTGGTGAGGAGTAACATTCACCCTAAAAAAAGGTAGACGAAACATCCCAATATAGGTGACGCTTCGTATCCGATGCTGGCATTGGAGTGGCTAGTGGACACCAGTTTTACTATGCAGTGCTTGCAGCACTCATTCGTTACTGTGACAACATCGTTCAACTTATAAATTTCATCATTATCAATAGATTGCTAACACCACTCTTCTTATTTATGACTTTCTCGTAAACCAATAGTTCAACAAAATCTGGAACAATGGGTCATCATTCTTAAATAAGGATCTCTGATGCCTCACACACAGTTTCACTTAGTAACTCTCACGAATTGAATCATAAAAAAGAATAATGAAAAATGGGAGAGACAATGGATTTATAATGGGTCGGCGTTAGGCTACATCCAGCCTTAAGTAGAAGAAAAGAACTCTTGATGATTGCATGTGACAACCTAATATGAACTTGAAGAACTTACTCTTGGCTATTGGATCGTTTGGCTCAGCGTGATCCATTAGGAAACCAAGGAAACAATTACAACGAAAGCAAAATAAAAGTTTACCTTCCTTCAAGGTTGATGTAGAGGATGAACAGTAGTGAACCATCTCTTGATCTTCTGCTGTATGACCCAAAGTCAATCCTGATGTTGTGTGGGCAACAATCTGCAGGATTCTCTCAATCTGCTTCTCTCCTTTTCTCACGTAAAAAACGGCGCAGATTGTTGGTTTCCAGAATCTGAGATGACTTATATATTGGGCTACAACAGGGACCAGAAGGAGGAATTGGATTGGGCCTCAATTGGATTTAATTAACCAAGCTTAGCCCAAAGTTTATAATTAAATCCAATAATAATAATATAGTCCACTAAAATATTATTACTTCACTACCCATCCAATCCCAAAATTATGTTTTGGGCTCATTATTATGAGCCCGACAGTCTTTCCAAGTTTAAGATATACAATGTCCATTAATTAATTAAGTTATTGACAACTCCATTAATTAATATCTCACCAAGAGTAGTACCACTCAACCTTATTATCATGCTGGAATTAATCCACTTGCAAGATTTACATGATAAACCTTATGAGCTCCTCAAGGGGACATCATCAACCTATAACGGACAAGGATTCCTTCTACAATCAACAGCACGCCATAGAGACAATACTATTTCTCAACTCACCGAGTCTATTGATTTAATATATAAATCTCACCCATTGATGAATCAAAGAAATAAATACTGCCTTACTTGTCGAGGTTATTGTATAGGGATTAAGAGCACAAACATCCATAATAACTGATTTCAAGTTCTCCTATATAAACAGTACAAGTCGAACGATCTCAAGCGGTCCTGCTCAATACACACAAGGTGCACTAATGTGATTCTATAATCAAGACAAACTAACACCAAATCACACTACAACCATCCCTATAGATAGTCCCCATCTATCTCAATTGTGAGCATCTGTTTATACTTTATAAGGAAACCGATAATATGATTTTCCGCGTGTTGTCGCACAATATATTATCTACAGTATAAAGTAAATGGACTTTTGCACAAACATATAAATAAACAATTTATAATATGCAAAACGTTTGATCAAATGATTCTCATTTCAAATAAAATTGTTAAAATATTATTCAATACAAAAGCTAGGCATTTAGTATACAATCTAACACTTACACTTAGAAGAAACGTAACACCCCCATGCAGGGTCAGTCGTGACATTATACAATTTAAAGATAGTACGCTTGATTAAATAATTCAAAAATAGTAAACCCACAAAAAAGCTAGCGTGGAAATGTGACAGTCACACATGACGAAGTAAAAAAACTAAAACCCTTAGTAAATCGGATATGGTTAGTATCGTAGATTTGCAAGACACGAAAGAATAGTATTCTGTTCAAAGTTCAATGCTACCAACGTTAGGCAATCAATCCATGATGGTGTTACAACAGTTATATCAAATACAATATCAGACTTGGAAGCGAAAAACACGATGATAGAAGAAACCATCGGTGGATCAAGAAGTCTGAAAAGAAATTCCATGCCTATCTCAGCAGCTATGTCTGTCCAGAATACCCGTTCACCACTTGTTAAAGCCATCTCGCCCCCAAATGTACGTTCCAACAATGTCCACAGATGATTACCATGCAACAAATGAATCTTTCGATGAGATAGCGTGGAATTTTGTAGGAGAATATGAGCAACGTCGGGTGGCAAGTCCTACATTTGAATTACATTGTTGCTACAATTAACTAAAAAATTACTAAATCATACTTGTAAAGACCTAAACACATTGGGTAGTGGAACTCACCAGTGAGTCAGCACAAATAAACGTGTATTTAAAAGACACATGGACGGGTGCATTTTGAACACATAGAGCAATACTGCAGAAAATGCCAGGTGGAATTTCAATAGAAGGGGCATGAAGTGGAACTCAATCATACATGAAACAGAGAATCGTCATTAGAAGTCTTCATAATTTCGTGAAAATGGAATAGTGTAATGAATTTACCAAGGAATGGAATATTGGAAGAAATGAATGCAGAGTGGAATATTGACCATAACTTCTTCAAAGGGAACCAGAAAACATCTTGAGGTTGGATCTGCACCATGGACGATGTCATATGTTGAAAAAATAGGTGTACATAAACAGTAGCTATTAATTCAATATATCTAATAAGTGGACAATGAACACACGTAGTAAATGCACAAATAAAAATAAATACACTGATAAAATGTAGCAAACATACCCTTCAACCAAGTCCATTATACACCGTAACATAAATGGTGGCTTTGTTGCGGTTATATGAAAAGGCTATAGTATCACCAACAGATATGTTATTTTCCCTAAATAGATGCCCATCCCTGGGTAAGTGACCACCTTCCAGACACCATCTCAATTGTAATCTCCCATTCCGGGCGTGGTGCACAAATGAAAGGGCAAGTTTCAGTCTCGAAGAAATGCATAACCTCTGACCATTTTTCCTCGAGTGGCTGCAAATTTGATAAATAATATAATAAATATTGATTTGGTCTTAGTGAAATCAGAGTAAAATAAAATAATACATATGAAGGAAAATGTCTTCCGTCTTTATAACATATATGGTACGGGTGATTATCGAAAAGGATTGAACCGCAAGCATAGTATCAATGGTGATGGAAACAATGAAGTTGTAAGTATTAGTATGGAGTACGCTATCCTTAACCACCGAACCATCTGCTATTGAGATTCCAATTCTGGATCCATGACATATATATCTAAAACGTAAATATAAAGAGTGATTTCTTTCTAAATGTAGAAAACGCTTTTACCACTATCTAAGCAATAATGTGAAATGATTAGATAAGCATTTGACAATTTAGATAACCGTTCGGTGTTGCGTACATTTACATAGTTCACAAACTACGTAACATATACGTTTTCTAAAGTAAGACACAATATAGATCTTTGTAATTGACATTTATACCTAAACATCAGATATGTTCTTTTCATTCAGAAATGTAAGACCACTGCAATTTTGTTAGTCCATGAAAAACATCACAAACATACTTCCGATTCAACCACGCAATATTAACCAGCATGAACCGTTCATACCAAATAATAACAAAACAAAATAAATTCCAAGGAAGAAAAAAAGGTTAATGCAGTGCGAATGTTGTTGATTAAAGATTATATGAAATGGAAAGTGTTGTAAGCGATCGACATTTATATTATTTAACTGGTAGGCAATTATGCAAGTGTAAATTTGAAGATGAAGATGATAATTACATGGCAGTGATACACAACCATAAACAGCGAAGCACGATGAACAATGATATAAAGGACAATTGTTTATACGTGTGCAATGGTGAAATAGATAGGAACGTTGCGTCTTTTGATATTCTAAGGGACACTGAATATTCAGTTATTTGTAATGATCTTATTAAGATCACGAACGTTTACTATTACACCAATGTGAACAGTTGCAATGCAATAAGTAAATGAACATGAAATAAAGCATGTATGAAAATTCGTTTAAAAAAAATTCTTGAATTTGAATTGTTATAGACAATAAATCGTTATAGTTTGTATTGTAACTTTATTTTACAATGTGTGAGAGATTTATTCAGAATTTTTTTCCATATATAAATGTGATGTGGAATCACCTGTATAAATTCTGACTCTTACTTTCATAACATGTGAACACAAAATTACTTTGTGTAATATTGGGACATGCTTACACAAGCTTACAACAGTTGATTACAACAGGATTAAAAACCAACTATACATGAAGGGTGATATAAATAAATTGCTATTGAGTCGAATCAGGTTGATCAAATGGGGTCACCTATTCTACAATGGTGTTTCATCTCTTATTCCACAAATTAAATGCTTGACACGTGTCATAATCAATGGTCAAAATTCAACTAATGCCCAAGGGTTTAATGGTCATTGTAGTGTATATTTTTTTTATCTTGTGAAACACCAATGACACACCAAATGTGGAACAGGGAATTCAAATTGCATATTGATCCGAGTTGCATTGTGATATTTCTTTATAAAAGAACACATTACCAAAATATGAAATCTAACATTCACGAAGTACTATATGCTGACATTTGCAGCATAGATACGTGTTGCAGTGCACAAGCAAATCGGTATGCCGCAGGGTAGAGTAGAAGCATGCAAAGGAGATGCACAGGTGGGTAGCGCCGCATTCCCATTTTATGAATGGTAAATTTTGATGGACGACTACTCCTTTGGTCATCGAAGAATTTTTAAGGGAACTCACCATCTGCTGTTGGCAGTTCAAGTTCTTCGTCAATGTGGACGGGGTAAAGTTTGATTCTTTTATGAAAACATTGGAGATCTTAGATGGATACCGAACGTGTATAAAATCAGAGTGATACTATTTAACGTTATTCTGTTTAAAAGGCGAGCCTCTATAAAAAGAAATACAGTGTGTGGTCCAACACTGGCTGGACCAAATGGATCTCGAATGGCTTCGCCGGCGTTCAGAGAGAGATTGCAATTCAGTGGGCTCGCCAAGAAGGTCACAAACCCTACACCCAGATTGTGGTTTGGATGTCTTATGTTTGTAATACTTTATCTGAATCAGATGGTAATGGAATTATTGTGATGATACAACTATTAATCATTCCACAATAATGGATTTATCATTCATCCATTATAGAAATTCATCGTTTTTGCATCAAGTTGTCATCTAACAAATCCCTGATGATTATGTCTTAATAATGGTTTGGTGGTGCTCTTCTTTTTTATAAATATTTTTGGAAGGCCATACGTAATAAGACATACTCCACAAACATTATGATGGATTAAATAATATCTACATACGTAATAAGCCATAGTGGAAATATGTGTGGAAAACATAATCAATACCGTTACCTTTAACACTTTTAAAAAAAAGAAACAGAGATACATATTATGATGTTTCCAGTTTACCCTAATAAATGATAAAAGGAATTAATTGTTTGCAAGTTCACTATGCAGAAAAGGAATAAAGATCTGTGTCAACAAAAATATGTGGAGAGTTCAACGGTAGCCATGATAGATCAGTTAGATCGAGCTGCGAGATCAATCTTTGTCATAGAAAACACAATGACAGAATAAACAATTGGTGGGTCTAGGAGGCTAAAAAGAAATTCTATTCCTTTAACAGCGTGTATGTCGATCCAAAAGCTGTGTGCACCACATATTTTTTCCAGCTCACCACCAGATACGCTTGAGAACAATGTCCACAGATGGTTACCATGCATCAGATAAATCTCTCGATGTGGTCGTGGGGAAGTGCTCATGATAATTTGGCCAACATTAGCCGGTATGTCCTACAATTGAATGACATTATTTGCACAATGTTGAGAGTGAAAATAAGTGTGTTTTAGTATCCAATCTAACACCTTTTTGATGAGTATTGTTGTTATATATTAGCACAAGTGTCTTATATTCGATATATGTGAGAAAAAGGTGCACTTGAGGTGTTTTATTGTGTTTTAGGTGGAAAAAGGGATCAAAAGTGCCAAGTTGGAGAAAAGGTGCAATTTGTGCAAGGATGCTCTAAACGCATGTCCAACTTGTGTAATTTTTCTGTGTTCATGTGGAGATATGAATTGGAAGTGTGGTACATGGTTGGAAATACACAGAAGAGAGGGTCATTTTAGCATAAAGAACCCTCCAATCGGATTCCAAACGAGAAAATTATGATCAAAGTGGTAATGTCGCGCAAGCTGTGCCGAATAGAACGGCAGTGCCACATTCCATGACTTGTTACACATTCAAATATTATATTCTCTATGAGTTCGTTATATGGATAGAAATCCAAGGAAGAGAGGATCACGTGAGCACAAGAATTACTCAAATCGGAGGCCGGATGTGAAAGTTATGTGCGAAACAGTGAGACGGTGCAAGCTTGCTCGACCACGGGAGTCCGCTCGACCAGAATCATCTTGGTCGAGCGGATGAAGTTTGGTCGAGTAAAATGTCTAAATTCTTACAGAAGGTTTGCTCGACCAGTGGAGGTTTGGTCTAGCAGAATGTCGCTGGTGATATTTTTGGTAGTTTCAGGTTTCTTTTACCAAATTTGACATATGTCTCAAGTAAAAGTCCATCCAAGGCCCATAAGGAAAGCTTACAAGTATAAAAGGGGGTGTAGATCACATCATTATTGATTAGATTGAATTGGATTGGAGAACAACACAAATCATCCTACGCCTCACAAGGGGGGATCACCCCCCAACCATCATCCACATCCTTTCCTCCATCCATCCATCACTTTGAAGATTCGTTCATGGAATCAAGAGGAGAACCAAGAGGAGGATTCAAAATGGAGAAGGACGCGATGATGTCCACATTTAGGATTTTATTCGTTTTCTAATTTATCTTATATTTTCCAGACATATGGGTAAGATCTATCCAACACCTATGACTATTCTTCGAAACATCATGGGCTAGAACCGTTTTGGTAGATCTAGGGTTTTGAATGTTTTATGAATTAATTAAACTCTCTTGTGTGTCCTCCGTACAACACTATTTGTGGATTTATTTTATATATGATTGCACTTTCTTAATCCATATTCACGGTCATTTTGTGCATCTTCAATGGTATATAGAGTCTAAATATATATCTTGGTTGTAGATTGAGTGCGTTCACTGCTAAACAGGATTCCATGTTATGATTCTAAGTGAGGGGACTCCGAAGTTTCATTAGAACTGTCATATATGAATGTTTATTAATTGAATTGAATTCGGGTTAGTAAGAAGAATAAAGAGGGTAATTTTATAGTACCTATAAAGGGAGATCATATCGGGTTAGGTTCCAGACGTGGGAAATAATTGATACTGATAGTACCTAGAAAGGGGGGAAATTATATCTCTTGCTCCAAGGTTATTCACACGTGTTACACGCATATTTACTTGTGTCTATAGGGTAGATTTACATGGTTTAGTGATGCGTCCATAATCCACAAGGTTGAGTCTGCTTGCACTTGAGAGGGAAGTTAAGTAGTAAAACTGGATTACCCTAGAGCTACCTATTCTCCTACTTGATCCACTTTCGTTTTCTTCTAGTGTTTATTTTATTTTAATTGTTATTTTAATTTATTATTTATTAGTTAATAATTAAATCCTCAAATGTTATTGCCTTGTCTTAATTAATTTAGTAAATAATTAAATTGATAATACGCCATCCTTTGGGTTCGATAATTACTTGGTCACTTTCTTAAGCTGCAACTGATATCCTTAATATTTGGGGATTAATTTTGCGTGCAAAGAAAACGTGCATTACACAATTAAGCCAAAAATCACTAGACAATACATTTTTATACTTTATACTTGGATAATATGGTGTGCGGTGTCGCACCGAAGATCTATTGTTGGCTTCTTATAAAGTATAAACAGATGCTCACAACCGAGATAGACGAGGACAATCTATCGGGATGGTTGTAGTGTGATTTGGTATTAGTTTGTCTTGACTATAAAATCACATTAGTGCACTTCGTGTGTATTGAGCAGGACCGCGTGAGATCATTCAACTTATACTGACTATATAGGAGAACTTTATCTCCATTATTATGGATGTTCGTGCTCTTAATCCCTATACAATAACCTCGACATGTAAGCAAATATGTATCTCTTTGATTCATCAATGGGTGAGATTTATATATTAAATCAACAAACTCAGTGAATTGGGAAATAGTGATGCTCTATGGTGTGCTATTGATTGTAGAATGAATCTGTGTCCTATTGAATATGTTGATGATGTCACCTTGAGGATCTCATAAGGATTATCATGTAAACCCTGCAGGTGGATTTATTCTGACATGATAACAAGGTTGAGTAGTACTACTCTAGGATGAGATATTAATTAATGGAGTTTTCAGTAACTTAATTAATTAATGAGCATTGTATATCTTAAACACGGGGAAACTAACGGGCTCATAATAAGAATGACCCCATAACGTGATATAGGATTAGAGCGGCAGTGCAATAATAATATTTTAGTGGACTATATTATTATTTGACTTAAGTATAAGTTTTAGGCTAAACTTGGATACTTAAGCCCAGTGGAGGCCCTACTCTAATTTCTCCTCTTAATCTCTGTTGTAGCCCATATATAAGTCATCTCAGTTGTTCGGGAACCATAATTACACGCCACTTTATGTGAGAAAAAAGGGAGGAAGAAGATTGATAATATCTTGAAGATTGTTGCCCACACGACGTCAAGATTGGACTTGGGAATACAACAGAAGATCAAGAGGTCGTTTACTGCTGCTGTTCAATCTCTCTGGATGCGCTACTTCCATAATTTTTTTGTGTTCGTTTGGGACTCCAAACTGGTGGTGTGATACATGGTTGGAAATCCATGGAAGAGAGGATCATTTTGGCCCAAATATCACTCAAATCGAATATTGGATGAGGAAGTTATGACCAAAATCGTGAGGTCGCTCATGCTGCTGGCCAGAATTTTCTCTTCTTCAACATACCCTGGTGAAAGGTAATGCGAACTTTATTCTTGCTTCCACTGATACAGTTTATATGGAACCCTAACATTTCACTTAACTAAATAATCGAACGCTAACAATGGTCCCCATTTATGATCAAATTGGAGGCATTTGATGATGGGAGTGACTAAATTTTGGCATTACAACTACATATCAAGTACCTAAGAAGTAAGTGGAAGAAATGAATGTAGATTAATAATTACCATTACTTCATCAAATGCGGGAATAAATAATCTGGCACCCAGCTCTACGGAATGCACGTACATATCTATGAGAAATATCGAATAGGTAATCCGAACATGTGCGAAACATTTACATTATAAGGAGACAATAAACCCAAAACACCATTTTAATTGACAAACCATGTGCAGTGTTAAACTAAAGTAAAAATACCCTTCAACATATCAAGGCCATTAAACACTGTAAAAGACATGACCGCATCATCGTATTTATATGAAAAAGCTATAAGATCACCAACACATATGTTATTTTCTTTAAACAGATCAGACCATCCGCAGGTAAATGTCCACTTCCGGACACAAGCTCAATCCCAATCATCCATTCTGACCTTGGCTTGCTACTAAAAGGGCATGTGTCATCTTCGGATATAATCAAACCCTCGAACCAATTTTCGTTAAGTGGCTAAGAAATAGATATTTAATTTTTGAATTAATCATTTGGTCATTTGTGAAATAAGATTAAGTTAAAAAAACTAGATGAAAGATACGTGTCTTCCGTCCGTAAAACCCATTGGACAAGTATGATTACCATAGATGCTTGAATCGCATGCATGGTCTCAAGCGTGACGAAAATAATGAAGTCGTCTATTTTTGGAGAGAATATGCTTTCCTCAAACCATTTAACTATCTTTATCCTCGCGTTCCATGACTTATATCTATAAATAGGAGAAGATTATCTAAATATACAAAACAAGCGTAATGCGTTCTGTGCATTGATTAGTGATATTTTCACCTAGAATTTAGTGTCTTTTAATTTCCATTTTGTAGCTTTTCATTTGTTTCTACGTGTTATTTGGTGGTGTTATGTGTTTTTATGGAAATGTGTGAATGAACTTAATCATATGTAAAACAGGTGAAAACAGAGCAAAAACGGAGACGAGACATAGAAACAAGGAATAAGAAATAGGGCAGCATGAACATGGCAGGCGTGTAGGGTACACGAGCCGTGTTACAGCACACATCCTGTGTACTACACACGGGCCTGTAAGAGGCAGTCGTGCGCCAATATCACAACATCCAACACGGCCACCCTTTGCCGTGTTTCAGCACACGACTCGTGTGCTGCTTTAAGTTAATATTGACCGCGAAACCCTAACACTACTCAAGCCGTGTTGCAGCACACGAGTCGTGTCGGTACTAGATCAGAAAAATTCAAGAAATCTTCTAGAAGGTCTCCAAGAGGTATAAATAACAATTCATTCAACATTTTGATGATCTTGGATCCAAATTTCAGCTGCTCACACACACCCACACACCAATTCCTTCATTTTACACCACATCCCTAATCACTTTCATCCATCTATTCACTCCATTATCATCTCACCATAAATCCTTCATCCAAGTGAAGAGAAGAAGCAAGGAAGAGAGGAAATTACAAGGAAAGGAAGGAGATAACCATTGGAGCCAATCCAATGGAGTTTTCATCCCATTTTTGTAGTAATCCTATTTGATTATCATGACTTGTAAGGTTTTTAATGTCTATGTTGATTATCTTATGAATATGGTGGGCTAATCTCCCTTGTGAGATTAGCAACATGAGAGTTGTTGGTTAATTTTGGGGATCTATGTATTTTAATTCATGTGTTGAATGGATTTATGATTTTCTATTATCAATTATTAATTGCTTGATATGTATTGTTGAATTGTGTGATTAATTGTCATAGGCATGTGATTAGATTGAGAAATCAATTATATGTTTAAGATAGTTCATTGAATCAATTCATCATACACCTCATGTGCATTATAAGTCATAAAGAGAGAGAGATATCCGTTAGGATTTAGAACCCTTTGATAGGACATCCGATTGGTTTGATCGAGAGGTTGATTGATTGTGTGAGGGGATTCTTATTTAAGCTTAATACCTAGTTGGAATTGTTTGAGTGAGAACCAATCCATTGAGCTATTTTGGGATTCTTGTTTGGATTTACATTCTATTCATTTTACACCACATCCCTAATCACTTTCATCCATCTATTCACTCCATTATCATTTCACCATAAATCCTTCATCCAAGTGAAGAGAAGAAGCAAGGAAGAGAGAAAATTACAAGGAAAGGAAGGAGATAACCATTGGAGCCAATCCAAGGGATTTTTCATCCCATTTTTGTAGTAATCTTATTTGATTATCATGACTTGTAAGGTTTTTAATGTCTATGTTAATTATCTTATGAATATGGTGGGCTAATCTCCCTTGTGAGATTAGCAACATGAGAGTTGTTGGTTAATTTTTGGGATCTATGTATTTTAATTCATGTGTTGAATGGATTTATGATTTTCTATCATCAATTATTAATTGCTTGATGTGTATTATTGATTTGTGTGATTAATTGTCATAGGCATGTGATTAGATTGAGAAATCAATTATATGTTTAGGATAATTCATTGAATCAATTCATCATACACCTCATGTGCAAGTCTTAAAGAGATAGAGATATCCGTTAGGATTTAGAACCCTTTGATAGGATATCCGATTTGTTTGATCGAGAGGTTTATTGATTGTGTGAGGGGATTCTCATTTAAGCTTAGTACCTAGTAGGAATTGTTTGAGTGAGAACCAATCCGTTGAGCTATTTTGGGAATCTTGTTTGTATTCACATTCTATTCATTTCGAGAGAAAGTTTAGAAGAAATTAGTGTTGGCCCTTAATCATTTATCCATGATGCATATGAATTTGATAGATAATTCCTAGAGTTACCACTTCTTAATTGTTGTTAATCTCACTTTTGTTTAACTTGGAAAACCAATCACACTCATTCCATTTCGTTTACTTGATCATTGTTTGTTTACTTGCATTGATTGATTTTAATTACGTTTTATCACCCTACCTTTAATGATTAGTCTCTATAAAATTACAAGAAACGTGAGATCGCTTAGGCACTAGTACCTATCTCCCTGTGGTTCGATAAATTATTGAATTGGTCATCCCAACTACGAAATGGCTAATCAAATGGCGCCGTTGCCGGGGAGACAATGGTTGCTAGTAGCTTGAAGAAGGATCATTTTAAGTGATCTTAATAGAGACATTTTTATTTTTATTATTTTTATTTGTTTTTGAAAAATTTGTTCTAACTTCTTTTACACTTGAAGGTGTATGCAAACAAAGTCAAAAGGGAAACAAGTTGAATCTATTGATTTAGAGATTGAACACACTTGTCGGAGAAGGAGAAAGGAGAACAAAATCAAAAAGAGTAATCCAATAGAGAACAATCAAGATAATGAACGTGTTGATGATAGGAATGATGGAAATGGAGTGCAAAATGCCCAAGTCAATGCAAATCAACAACAACAAGCCCTGCTCCAACAAATGATACGCCAAACGCTTGTTCAAAAAGGTTTGCAACAACCTTATGTACCACCACCGCCACCTCCGGTGAATCGAGGGCCTCAAGTAGATCCAAGGGTGATCCGAGACTTCTTTATGCCAAGGGCATGCCACAAATGATGGGACCTTCAATCAATGCCAACAACTTTGAATTTAATGCAGGCTTGATTTCTATGGTGAGAGAGCAACAATTTTGTGGAACCCCGAATGAAGATCCTAATGCTCATCTAGCTCAATTTATTGAGATTGCCAACACCGTGAAGATGAATGGAGTGAGCGAGGATTGTATTAAGATGAGGTTGTTCTCGTTTTCATTGAGGGATCATGCGCGAACATGGCTATCTATTATTACTCCGGGTACGTGCAACACATGTGATGAGCTTGCACAAATGTTCTTGAACAAGTATTTTCCTCCTTCCAAGACGCTTCAAATGAAGAGCTTGATCACTCAATTCAAGCAAATGCCTCAAAAAAGTTTCTATGAAGCGTGGGAAAGGTTTAAGGATATCCTTCGCAAGTGTCCACAACATGGCTTCCCGAAAAATCAACAAGTTGGGTTTTCTACCAAGGTTTGGTGAATGGTCAAAGAGTGCTTGTTGATGCTTTGGCGGTGGATCAGTACTAGGAGTGGCTCCGAAAAGTGCTATAAGGATTTTTGATGAGATTTCCACAAATGTTTATCAATAGCCATCGGAGAGAGTTAGTGGATGCTATGGGTTTGAAAATTTCGATCAAGGCAATAATTTAGTGTGAAGAGTGCTAGTGTGGAACTAAGTATGCCAAGTATTGAGATGATAGCGGTGGAGGTCATGAGACAAATGAGTTTGAATGAAGGTGTGAATAATCAAGGAGTTAATATGGTTGAAGGCAAATTGATCAAGGGTGCTTCCTCCGAATAGTGTTAGTGGGGAACAATGGGCAATGACAATGGCACGTGTGGAAGATGTGCAATACATGCAAGGAAGGAATTACCAAGGTAACTATCAAAACAATTACCAATGTAATTTCAACCACAACCAAGGAAACTATCCACCAAGGCAAGGAGGTTTCAATAGTCAAGGTAGTGGAAGCTCATACCCACAACAACAAAGGAGGCAAGATAACTTCTCTAATTCAAATTCGAGCAATGTGGTTGCTTATCCTCTGGGGTATCATCCGGGAGCTAAAGCACCAAATAATGAAGGGAAAGCAACCACCGAATAACTCATTGAAAAATTAACTGCTTCGAATAAAGCTCAAGATGAGACAAGAAGAAAGATTGATGAAGCTAATGATAGAAGGTTCAAAGCCTTGGAGCACTCGGTTGGTCACATTGCTAGTTCGTTGAGTGCCAATGAAAAAGAGAAATTTTCTTCTACCACCGTTGTAAATCCAAAAGAGCAATGCAAGACAATCACTTTGAAAAGTGGAACTAACTATGAAGGACCTTCTATGCATATGGAAAATGAGAGGTTAGAAGAGAAGGAGATTGAGGAAAACTTGGTTGTGGAAGAGTTTGTGGAAGAAGGTGAAGTTGAAGCCAAAGAAAATGATGAAACGGATGTGGTTGAGCCGGAAGTTGTTGAAAAGAAATGGTAAAGAACCAAAGCAATGAAAAAGAAAGAGGATGAAGTAGAGTTGGAAAGGGATAGTTGGGGCATACCAAAACTCAAGAACCTATTCCTTTTCCACATAGATTCTTGAAGAAGGGCCTTGATGAAAAATTTGCAAAGTTTTTGGAGATCTTCAAGAAAATACACATCAATATACCCTTTGCGGATGCTTTGAGACAAATGCCTCATTATGCCAAGTTTTTGAAAGACATCATGGCAAGAAAAAGAAGCTTAGTGGAGAATGAGACCGTCAACTTGACGGAAGAGTGTAGTGTCATAATTCAAAAGAAGTTGCCTCCAAAGCTCAAGGATCCGGAGAGTTTTGTCATACCATGTGAGATGGGTAAGAGTGAAGTTCATAAAGCTCTTTGTGATCTTGGAGCTAGTATCAATTTGATGCCTATGTCGATCTTTAAGAAACTTGGGATAGGAGAAGTAAAGCCTACGTCTGTTGCATTGCAACTTGCGAATAGGTCTTTGACTTATCCTAAGGGAGTAGTTGAAGATGTGTTAGTTAAGGTTGGAAAGTTCATATCCCCGGTGGATTTCGTAGTACTTGATATGGACGAAGATGCTAATGTTCCATTGATTTGGGTCGTCCATTCTTGGCCACGGGAAGAGCATTGATTGATGTACACAAGGGAGAGTTGAATATGAGTGTAAACGAAGAGGAAGTGGTGTTTTCATTAAGAAATGCTATGAGGCATCCAGATGAGAAAGAAGAATGTAGGAGGATTGAATTGATTGATGAGATTGTTCAAAAGAACTTGCCATTTATCTTATCCAAGGATCCTCTTGAGACAAGCATAAGTCATTCTCTTACTTTATCTTTAAATTCTACTTCTTCTTTATATTGTTTAGAAGATGATGATATAAATGATTGCTTACATGAATTGAATGCTTGTAGGAAAATGCAAGAAGATGAAGCCAAATTGATGTACCATGGAAAGAGGGAATATCTTCCATTGGAGGTGGAGAGTGAAGAGTCTAAGGTTGAAAAAAGAAAAGAAGAATTGAAGCCATTACCCGATCACCTTTCATATACGTACTTGGGGGACAACAAGACCTTTCCGGTAATTGTATCATCTTCTCTTTCTCCTTTAGAACTTGATAAATTGTTGAGGGTACTTAGAGAGCACAAAAGTGCTATTGGTTGGAATCTTGATGATTTATAAGGAATTAGTCCCACAATTTGTATGCATCACATAAGGTTGATAGATGAAGATAAGTCATGCATACAATCTCAAAGGCGTGTGAACTCAATTATGACAGAAGTGGTAAGAAAAGAAGTTTTGAAATGGTTAGATGCTAATATTGATTAAGCCATAAGTGATAGTCCTCATGTGAGTCCTTTGCATGTTGTGGCTAAGAAAGGGGGATTGACCATTGTTAAAACGGAATTTGATGAAGAACTTGCTACAAGGGTAAAAACGGGTTGGAGAGTGTGTTGTGATTATAGGAAGCTTAATGAAATACTCATAATGATCATTTTCCTTTGCCTTTTATTGATCAAATGCTTAATAGGTTGGTGGGATACAAGTATTATTGTTTTCTAGATGGTTACTCGGGGTACAACCAAATCATGATAGCCCCTGAGGATCAAGAGAAAACAACTTTTACTTGTCCATATGACACGTTTGCTTTTTATAAATTACCCTTTGGGTTATGCAATGCCCCTGCGACCTTTCAACGTTGCATGATGGCTATCTTTGGAAGATTGATTGAAAATATAATGGAGGTCTTTATGGATGATTTTTCCATCTTTGGATCTTCATTTGATACATATTTGACTAATCTTTCTATGGTTTTGCAGCGATGTCAAGATACAAACCTAGTCTTGAATTGGGAAAAATGTCATTTTATGGTTCAAGAGGGTATCCTACTTGGACATCACATCTCGGAGAAAGGTTTGAGAGTTGATAAGGCAAAGGTTGTAACCATTGAACATCTTCCCCCACCAAATAATGAAAAAGGGGTTAGATCGTTCCTTGGCCAAGTCGGGTTCTATCGACATTTTATAAAGGATTTTTCTAACATAGCCAAACCTTTGTGTAAATTGCTTGAAAAAGATGCTCTGTTTGAATTTAATGATGAATGTCTTGATGCTTTTAAGGTTCTAAAGGAAGCTCTAATTTCTAAACCAATACTTGTCTCTCCTGATTGGAGTATGCCCTTTGAGCTTCATTGTGATGCAAGTGACAATGCATTAGGAGTGGTGCTTGGTCAAGTGAGGGAGAAGAAGTTTCGAGCATCTACTATGCATCAAAGACGTTCAATGCAAATCAAAAGAATTATACCACAAAGGAAAAAGAATTCTTATCCGTGGTTTATACGCTTGAAAATTTTCGTCCATACCTAGTTGGCACGAAATCCATTATTTATACGGATCATGCCACCATTAGGTATTTGATGAATAAGAAAGATACTAAACCTAGACTAATTCGTTAGGTTCTTTTATTGCAGGAGTTCAATGTGGAGATACATGACAAGAAGGGAGTCGAAAATGTCATAGCCGACCACTTGTCACGTATGGAAAATGTTGATGAAGAAGGAACCATGGAGTTCATTAAGGATGTGTTTCCGGATGAAGAGATACTTCAAATTGATTTTCAAAGAATGTACACATTATGTGAGACCGAAAGGCCATGGTATGCGAATTTTGTGAATTATTTAGCTTGTGGTCTTAAACTGGATCATCTAACCGAATCTAGGAGGAAGAAATTCTATCATGATGTTAAGGAGTACTTGTGAGATGATCCTCTTCTATTCAAGAATTGTACGGATGGAATCAACGGATGTGTATTTCGGAAGAGGAAAAGTAAGTGTCGTGGAGATGTTCCATAGTTCACCATGTGGAGGACACTTTGGATTTCAAAAGACAGGAGCAAAGATCCTACAATCGGGTTTGTTTTGTCCAACTTTGTTCAAGGATTGCAAGGAGTACATCAAGGGATGTGATCGGTGCCAAAGGATTGGAAGTATAGAGCAACGTGATGAAATGCCCATGAGGAAGATTTCTGAGGTTGAGGTGTTTGATGTATGGGGAATGGACTTCATGGGCCCATTTCCACCTTCAAATGGTTACTTCTACATATTGCTTGTGGTGGATTATATTTCCAAATGGGTGGAAGCAATCCCGTCAAGGACAAATGATGCTCTAGTGGTTAAAGCTTTCTTAAAAACGAATATCTTTGCTAGGTTTGGAGTGCCAAGAGCCGTAATTAGTGATGGGGGATCTCACTTCATCAACAAACTTATTGAGAAGCTCTTGAATAGCTATGTAGTGAAGCATAAGGTTTTTACTGTTGGATTGTATACTAAAAGTTTAGCGTTTATATGAACAATACGTTAACAATTAATTTGAAATGAGAATCATATGATCAAATGATTGCGTCTTATAATTATTATGTACGATGCAATAGTCCATTTACTTTATACTGTAGATAATATGTTGTGCGAGAATACGCGGAAGATCATATTATCAGTTTCCTTATAAAGTATAAACAGATGCTCACAACCGAGATAGACGGGGACTTTCTATCGGGATGGTTGTAGTGTGGTTTGGTATTAGCTTGTCTTGACTATAGAATCACATTAGTGCACTTATGTGTATTGAGCAGGACCGCTTGAGATCGTTCGACTTATACTGACTTATAGGAGAACTTGATCTCAGTTATTATGGATGTTTGTGCTCTCAATCCCTATACAATAACCTCGACACGTAAGGCAGTATGTATTTCTTTGATTCATCAATGGGTGAGATTTACATGTATTGAATCAACAAACTAGGTGAGTTGGGAAATAGTGTTGTCTCTATGGTGTGCTGTTGATTGTAGAAAGAATCCGTGTCCGTCATTGGTTGATGATGTCCCCTTGAGGAGTTCTTAAGGATTATCATGTAAACACTGTAGGTGGATTTATTCCGATATGATAAAGAGGTTGAGTGGTACTACTCTTGGATGAAATATTAATTAATGGAGTTGTCAGTAACTTAATTAATTAATGGGCATTGTATATCTTAAACATGGGGAGACTAACGGGCTCATAATAAGAAGGAGCCAATAACGTAATTATGGGATTAGAATGGTGGTGCAGTAATAATATTTTAGTGGTATATATTATTATTATTGGACTTAAGTATAAGCTTTGGGCTAAGCTTGGATACTTAAGCCCACTGGAGGCCCAACTCTAATTTCTCCTCCTGGTCCCTGCTGTAGCCCATATATAAGTCATCTCAGCTGTCCGGAAACCCTAATCGATGAGATTAATCATGTCTAACACTGTGAGGAGGGTGAAAGAACAACAAATTGAGAAGATCTCGAGGATTGTCGCTCACACGATGTCGAGATTGGACTTGGGAATATAGCAGAAGACTGGAAAGTTGTTTGTTGCTACTATCTGCCACCTTCTACAATTTTTACAAAATTGTATAGATATCAGATCAGGACGTGTGATATACTGACAGAAAGCCACAGAAGACAAGATCGTTTTGACGCATAGATCACTCAAATCCAATATCAGATGAGAGAGTTATACCCAAAACGGTGAGGCTGCGCAGGCTGGTGGCGAGAATTCGTCTTCTCCAACATACCCTGGTGAAAGGTAATATGTGTCTTATTTCTTGCTTCCGCTGACTGTTAGAAACGTATGAAACCCTAACGGGTCACGTTAACCAAACGATGGAATGCCAACATCTACACCTTACCATCCTCAATCAAATGGCTTGGCGGAAGTGTCAAACAGGCAAGTGAAGCTTGTTCTTGAGAAAACGGTCAATGGAAATCTAAAAGATTGGTCTTCTAAGCTAGACGATGCTCTGTGGACATATCGAATGGCTTATAAGACTGCTCTTGGATTCTCTCCGTACAAGCTTGTTTATGGAAAAGCTTGCCATTTGCCCGTGGAGTTGGAGCATAAGGCATTATGGGCCCTTAGGAAGTTAAACTTTGATTAAAAAGAATCCAGAAAGAAACGGTGTCTCCAATTGGTTGAACTGGAGGAGTTTAGAGAGGAAGCTTATTCAAGCTCGAGGATTTTGAAGGAAAAGCTTAAAAGATGGCATGGTGAGAGGATTAAAACAAAGGAGTTTATTCCGGGGGATAATGTTCTCTTATTCAATTCTAGACTCAAACTATTACCTGGAAAGCTTCGTTCGAAATGGACTGGTCCGTACTTGGTGATTGAAGTTAGAGAAGATGGATCTTTGAAGATAGAAGGATCGGATGGGAATGCTTTTGTTGTCAATGGTTAACGGGTGAAACATTACCATTCTCCCTCTGAAAGAGAGTTGGTGTATGTTGACACCTTCACTTCTTAAAAGCTCGTATCCTTTTTAGTAGTTTAGGGTTGTAAATAGTTTCGTTTTCTTATTTTGTATTTTTGGCCTTGTAGGCGGATTGTGCTCATGGGGAGAATGCGTATTGAAGATACGAGAAATGCTTAATTTGAAGTGTGTAAGTATGTCTCACCATATTTTTTTTGCAAACTTAATTCTCGATTCTTATCTCGATTTAAGTTTGGGGGGATGTTGTGTGGTGTAACATACATGTTTTATTAGTAAGCATATCTTGCTCGTATTTTTGAGGCAAACTTGAAAATTTTCTCATGTGCTCGGTGTGATTTTGGTCCAATTGGTTGTGTTGAAGTAGATGGTAATCCGTGTTTTGATAACTAATGTTGAGCTAATGATGTTTATGTGTTGTGAGCATGAATAGGGAGTATTGGAAGAATAAAAACAGGAGAAGACAAGATTTGAAGTTGAAAATTGGAGAAAATAGGGGAGAAGCTACACGAGCCGTGTTCAGTACACGACCTTATAGCATGTGGCCGTGTACTGACATCAATACATCCAACACGGCTAACCTTTAGCCGTGTTTCAGTACACGAGTCATGTCCTGTTTCGAGACTCGAGCCGTGTCGCAAACATGGGCCTGTAAGAGGTAGCCGTGCGGCGACACCACAACATCCAACACGGCCACCCTTTGGCCTGTAGAGTCACACGACTCGTGTCGCGTCGTGAGTCAATTTTTAAAATCCGGTTGTTAGAATACTACTGCTCATTCCCCTCGTGTTCAAACACATCCCGTCGTGCATTTTCACTTCCAAACTCGACGAACTATCATCCAACATCAAAAGAGTGGTAAGATTGAGTGATTTAAGAGTGATTCTCAAGGGTTTTACATCATTGTTTCCATTTGATTCCAAGAACACCTAAGGTATGATGACACTACGAACCCTAGTTTATAATTGAAGGTTTAAATGTTGAAATTCTTGTATGGGTTTTGGATGATAGCATGTTTGAATCATGTCTAGGATGTTGAAACATGAATGTGCAAGTTTAATTGTTGGATTGATTGAAATTGTGCAAGAATTAAGGATCATGAACATTTTGAATTTGGGGATTTTTGAAGGAATTGAATTAAAAGCATATGTTGTTGCATATTGATTGATAATGCTTTTGTGATGATTGTATTGTGTACATTAAGCATTGAGGATTTGAGCATGATAGAATTGAAAATTCTTGTTAAATTGATTGTGAAATATGTGAATACCAAATATTTGATGAAATGCCTAAGTGAAGTTTTGAATAGAATTGAAAGCTTTTGCATGAAGCATTGTTGATATAAGTTGTGCCCATAGAAAAGAAAGGTGATGAATTCATGAAAGATTGGAAAAATAGAGACGTTGAACTTGATTGAATCAATAAAAATTTTGAATAAATTGTTGTTAAAGTTGCTTGGATTAAAATGTGAAAATCCTTGAAAAATATTGTTTGTTGTGCTTGAATATGTGCTAGAATTAACACTTAGTTGAATAACTAGTGATGATTCTAAGTAATATGAGATATTTTGCCTTGAGTTGAAGTTGAATGCAATTTGAAATATGTTGAATATTGTAGATGGTTGAAAGAAGAGTGAGGAAACGCAATGAGGACTTCATTATTGTTGAGACAGAGATGGAACTATCCAACATCGATGCACAATTGATGATGAAGGAAATGCACCCTGTGAATTTTGGAGTTGAGTTCACAAAATAGGAGAAGTATGCATTAAGATGGGAATACATAGTGTCCAAAATTAGGCCAACTCGATTCCAGGATCAAGCCACTGTGGTTGGTCTTGGGATTGAGGATGATCTGAGGACTTTGTTCCGTCGGGTGGATATGGAATAGTTCTTTGACAAGAGACCTTCCACTTACCTCCATCTTACAGCTGAGTTTATGATCACCCTAGATGTTCAGAAGGATAGGAACAAGTTTCCTATCTCGATCACATTTCAGCTGAACAATGAATTGAGGGAGAAGGTTCCTGTGAATGAGATAAATAGGTTCTTTGGGTGCCCAATTATGATAGGTCATCAAAACTTTTTACCAGGAGGGGGTTTTAATCAACAAACCTGGTGGAGAAAGTTGGTTGCCAATGGGACAGAACCGCATGAGTACATTCCAAGCTCTTCAAAGGGGACAACTATAAGAAACCCGGTAATGAGGTACCTTGAAAAGATTGTATCAAATACCATTCTGGGGAGATTTGAGAGTGGAGCTGTTGGTGAGAAATAGTTGTACATCATGTTAATGTACAGTTTATATCAGGAGTTTAGAGTGAACATTGCAGCTCACTTCATTCAGCATGTTGAGAGGGTGGCAAAAAGAGAAAATACTCGAGGGATTATGATTAGAGGAATGGTGACCATGATTGCTCAAGGGTTAGGCATCGACCTTAGAGGTATGCCACACATGATGGTTAGTGAGGGACTCACTTACACACAACTTGTAAGGATGGAGTTCCTATCATTTATTGGAAACATGTATTGCTTGAGGCATGATAAGGGAGCTCCATTTTCTCTACATGCTCCTGAGCTCACCACAGTGCACGGACAATGAAAGCAACAAAATCTAGCAATGGTGAGTCCCAACCACTCCGCAGTTGTGAGAGCTTTCTACAGACAGAATAGAGAAGGAGTGGAGGCAGTGCTCTAGCAGATGAGAGTAGAAGAAAATCTAAAGCTAAGAAATCTGAGAGCTGAGCTGGTAGACATGGAGGTAGGAGATGAAGAAGAGCAATCTCATCATGTGGAATTTGAAGAGCAAGCGCCAGAGCCTCCAGTCTTTGAGCAAGAAGAAGATGAATTCCAAGAGGATGAGTTTCAGCAACAGCAATAGTTTATGGGACACGGAGTGGGGAATGCAAGGTGGAACTTTTTAGAAGATGAAGTCAGGGAGATTAAGCAGACTCAGCAGGCACACGAAGATCAGATGAGAGAGTTTCGAGAGGAGCAACAGAGATAGGGTGTGATGATGAGGGAGATCCATGAGGGGCAGCATCGGAGGGACTATAATGATGAGCAAACTCGTGCCCACTCAAACAACATGGAGGAGATGCTCACTATGATGTTCTTCTACTTTCCGGCTTCAGCTCGTGCCTACAACCCTTGGGTATCTTACCAGAGGACACCACCTCCTCCCCCGGAGAATTGAAAGGAGTACTTTTAGTGCTCAATACTTCTTTAGCTCATTTCTAGTTAATTTGGATTGTGATGGATTTGATACTTCATTTGTTTTATTTTGGGATGTTTTAATTTCGTAATTTAGGATTTCTTTTCAATTAAGAATGAGATGAGACGTGAGCTTAATTGGTTATGGATGTATGAATGTGTGCTTTATTGTTAATGATGGTGATTTTTGTTTTTGCATGTTTTGTGTTTTTTTTGTTGTTTCTTGTTTGTTGCGTCTTTATTTTATGTTTTGTGTGTTTTCTTATTTTTGTCTAAGTTTGTTTGGTGGTTTGTTTTTGGGATGTCGTGAGTCATTTTTGAATGTGAGTGATGACACGTTGTTGTGCTAAGTGATAACAAATTATGATTAAGAGTCTCTACACTTTCGAATTTGACATGTTTTATTTAACTTATTCAATTTAGAGATAAATGTGGTGTAATAAGTTCCTTAAAGTCCAATGCATAAGCTTGTGAGAATTTAAGACTCAACCGTGCATACATGGTATTTCTTCATGAGTGAATCAGTTGTGTTAGATAAGCTAGAACTTGCTCAAGGACTATAGGAACGAGCCTGATTAGTGGAGATTAGTGATATGATCTAAGGCCATTCTTGTCGTGAAAAGTCTTTGCCAAATATTTCCATACCATGAACATCATCCCTAGTCAACCATTTTTGAGCCTATAAGCCTATTTCTTGTGAATTTAGCACATTACAAGCCTTGATTACCCACATGAGCCTTATATATGTTCCCTTTTGTGTGAGTAATTGAGGAGATGGTAGCTAGGAAGGAGTGATAAAAAGAAGAAAATGAAATGGTAACAAGCAAGAAAAAGGATGAAAAGAGTATGAACAAAAGATGCATATGCAACCTTAAAAATAAGAAGAAGAGCGAAGCAACAAAGACGCTCAAGAAACGAAAAAAAAATCAAAAGAAGGGAGCACACAATCAAATATAGTTGAAAATGAAAAGTGAAGTGATTATGAGTGATTGAATGTTGCAAAGCATAAGAAGGGAAGAAAGAAAAGTGGAAGAATGCAAGAAAGTAGCTACCTCTTCGATTACTTACACATGTTTAGTCACTTTTACCCAAATTTTCCTACCATACCAAAGAGCCTATCATTACATCCTTAATGAAAGACCTTATTGATCATTGATTGAAACTTTGGTGGTTTGTGAATGTAGTCCATGAGCAAGTCTATAGAAAGTCAAGCCAATCGATTGATGAGTGTTGATTTACCTTATTTAAAAGTGTGTTGAGTGAAATTGATAACCTATGTGAGGCTTGGACCAAAAAGGAACTATATTACACTTTATTCTCTTTTGATTGAACTTTTTAATTTCGCATGTCATGAATCTAATGTTGTAGGATAACTTAGCTTAGTTTGTAGTTATTATTGTTATTGATGTGTTATTAATCATGTTCGTTTAGTCTTTTCCTAGGTGAAAATCTCTCCCCTTGTTTTATCATTTTCGTTGTTCGGGGACGCACAACACTTTAAGTTTGGGGGTGTGATTAGTGATATTTTCACCTAGAATTTAGTGTCTTTGTATATCCATTTTTGTAGCTTTTCATTTGTTTCTACATATTATTTGGTGGTGTTATGTGTTTTTATAGAAATGTGTGTGAATGAACTTAATCATACGTAAAACAGGTGAAAATAGAGCAAAAACAGAGACGGGAGATAGAAACAAGGAAGAAAAATAGGACAGCTGAACATGGCCGGCCGTGTAGGGTACACGAGCCATGTTACAGCACACGTCCCGTATACTAAACACAGGCCTGTAAGAGGCTGCCGTGCGCCAACATCACAACATCCAACACGGCCACCCTTTGGCCGTGGTACAACACACTACTCGTGTGCTGCTTTAAGTTAATATTGACCGCGAAACCCTAACACTACTCGAGACGTGTTGCAGCACATGAGTTGTGTTGGTGCCAGATCAAAAAATTCAAGAAATCTTCTAGAAGGTCTCCAAGGGGTATAAATACTAATTCATTCAACATTTTGATGATCTTGGATCCGAATTTCAGCTGCTCACACACACCCACAAACCAATTCCTTCATTTTACACCACATCCCTAATCACTTTCATCCATCTATTCACTCCATTATCATTTCACCATAAATCCTTCATCCAAGTGAAGAGAAGAAGCAAGGAAGAGAGAAAATTACAAGGAAAGGAAGGAGATAACCATTGGAGCCAATCCAAGGGATTTTTCATCCCATTTTTGTAGTAATCTTATTTGATTATCATGACTTGTAAGGTTTTTAATGTCTATGTTAATTATCTTATGAATATGGTGGGCTAATCTCCCTTGTGAGATTAGCAACATGAGAGTTGTTGGTTAATTTTTGGGATCTATGTATTTTAATTCATGTGTTGAATGGATTTATGATTTTCTATCATCAATTATTAATTGCTTGATGTGTATTATTGATTTGTGTGATTAATTGTCATAGGCATGTGATTAGATTGAGAAATCAATTATATGTTTAGGATAATTCATTGAATCAATTCATCATACACCTCATGTGCAAGTCTTAAAGAGATAGAGATATCCGTTAGGATTTAGAACCCTTTGATAGGATATCCGATTTGTTTGATCGAGAGGTTTATTGATTGTGTGAGGGGATTCTCATTTAAGCTTAGTACCTAGTAGGAATTGTTTGAGTGAGAACCAATCCGTTGAGCTATTTTGGGAATCTTGTTTGGATTCACATTCTATTCATTTCGAGAGAAAGTTTAGAAGAAATTAGCGTTGGCCCTTAATCATTTATCCATGATGCATATGAATTTGTTACATAATTCCTAGAGTTACCACTTCTTAATTGTTGTTAATCTCACTCTAGTTTAACTTGGAAAACCAATCACACTCATTCCATTTCGTTTACTTGATCATTGCATGTTATTTGCATTGATTGATTTTAATTACTTGTTTGATCACCCTACCTTTAATGATTAGTCTCTATAAAATTACAAGAAACGTGAGATCGCTTAAGCACTAGTGCCTAGCTCCCTGTGGTTTGATAAATTGTTGAATTGGTCATCCCGACTACAAAATGGCTAATCATGCATTTATGTGAACAAATTAGAAAATCATCAGACAATATTGTTGGATTGTATACTAAAAGTCTAGCTTTTTGTATGAACAATGTTTTAACAATTTATTTGAATTGAGAATCATGTGATCAAACGTTTTGTATAATAGTTTATGAATTGTTGCAAAAGTCCATTTACTTTATATTGTAGATAATGTGGTATTCGGCGTCACATGAAAGATCATATTATCGGCTCCTTATAAAAAATAAACAGATGTTCACAACTGAGATAGACGGAGACTACTTATCAATATGGTTGTAGTGTGATTTGGCATTAATCTATCTTGATTATAAAATTGCACTATGGCGCTTTGTATGTATTGAGAAGGACCGCTGTGAGATTATTCGGTTTGGTTTGAACTTCAACAATCAGAGAAGGAATGATAATCTGTTGAACTCTGACCCAAACACTATTGTCGGGTACCCTCCAAGTTTTGATCCAGCCCATAAACCTACTAAAGGAAGAGCATTCATGAAGGATAAGATGGTCTTCTTGATGAAGCAACAGGGTTATTTGATGATACAATAAGGAGATCAGATTAGACAGCAAGGGTACCAAATAAAATTGATGGTCAAGTTGATGTTTGCAAATCAAGAGCAAACTGAGAAGAAACAGAAGGAGACTGACATTGCTCTTAGATAGTTGAATGCTGCAATTGAAAAGCTACAGCAGCGAGGGAAATTCCCTTCACAGCCGGAGATTAATCCGAAAGAGAACTGCATGACTATCAGTTTGAGGAGTGGAACATAGTATGAAGGACCGAAGATGTCGAAAGATGAGTGCCAGCGATCGATGGCGAGTGTCCCTCCAGGTTTTTTAACGTGTTCTGATTCTCCACTCTGCGACACTGTGGACTCTAAAAAAGAGATAGAGAAGCTTCATATAATCGAAAAGAAGTGGAAATGAACAAAAAGAGAAAGAGAGGAAAGAGCAAAGGAGAAAGAATTCTAATGTGATTACTAGGGCATTCTTATTACTCCTTATCCTCTCCCTTTTCCGCAAAAATTTGTGAAGGAGGAGAAGAAAGAAGAGTTCAAGAAGTACATTGAATTTCTGAGATCAAAGTATAATGTAATGAAGAATAAGACAGCGTCTGAAAAGCCTTCTGAAAAGCTGAGTGATCCGAGGGAATTCATAATCCCTTGTGAGATTGAAGGTAAGAAGGAAATGAATGCACTGTGTAATTTGGGATCTACCGTGAATATCATACCTCATGCCGTGTTTAAGGAATTTGAAGAAGGAGAGTTGCAACCAGAATCTATGAAATTTCATGGTGTTAGTGGTGATGTAATAAAACCTTTTGGGGTTGATGAAGATATTGTGGTGGAAGTTGAGAAGATGGCTTTCCCGACTGATTTTATGGTGTGTGAAAAAGTAGTGGATCATGCAGTTTCACTAATTCTAGGAAGACTATTCCTAGCGACGGGAAGAGCTAAGATTGGCTTGCAAGAAGGAACAATCTCATTGAATTCTTCAGGAAAAGATTTCGCGTTCAAATGCGGCAAAGGAAAGAGAGATGATCCTTATATGAAAATTCCACCAGTCCCTCCGGATATCTTTAACTCTCATCTTTATGCCTATCATGATACTAACTCATATCTTTCTGATTATCTTGATTTTGATAGGAAGGATGCATATGAAGAAGGAGATCCAGATGAGTTGATCCTTGTGAGCAAGAATGGATAGATACTATGGAAAAGTGTTTAAGTGGTGATGAAAGAATAGTGAGTTCAATCTGAGGTCTACGCCTAACCGAGTTGGATAACTTGAGGAACTTGCGAGATGTGGAGGAGATAAATTAGGTGTATTCGTTCCCTTATTTTAAATTTTATGGAATATTGTGTTGATTCTTGAGTAGTTGAGGTATTAAAGTTTGAGTTTCTGGTTGTTTGCTTAGTATGAGTTTATTTGATAGATTTCTGCCAGAAATTCATATGCTGTTGAAATTAATGAAGGAAGTGTACTTAAGTTATATTGTGGTATGAAGTTCTATGTGTACTTGTGGGATATTGTTTACCATGAAGAGTGTTTTGTTACATGTAAAAACATGTGAGATTTTGAGCCTTTAGATCATGTACATAAACACATGATATTTCTTTCTGGTGAGTATCATTCTAGTGTGTGTATTCTAGAATTTGCCTCTTGTCTTGCTTGAGACTACATGTTATGTTAGATGATGGGGCATGATTTAAGGCCATCCTTGATTATTATGAGTAACTTTGCCAATCTACCATATGATTGTTTATGCGTAGTTAGCCTCGTTGAGCCTAAAACCTCATTCTTTGGCAACCTACGAGAAATAACAATTTTGAGTATCTTAATGATTTTTGAGCCTTGTAGTCCGTTGTTAAGGAGAATTAATGGTTTTTCAAAGTGAGTTGATGGAGCTTGATAACAGCTTAGGAAGGAGTGATATTGATATTGAAATAATAGTGATTGAGCTTGAAAATGCATCTAAGGAAATTCATGGAGTAGTGCTTAAATCTAGTACTCCACGAAACAAACACCCTAGGGTAGTGCCCGAAACTGGTACCCTATGGCGGGTACGTGAGGTAGTGCCCAAAAATGGTACCTCAAGAAGAAGAAAAAAAGGGGGAAAAAAGGAAAATATATATATATGTTGTACATGGAAGAGAAAAATTGAGAAGTTGAGGAGGATGATATGCTTGAATTGAAGAGATGGGGTAAAATAATGATCATGATGGGTTGCTACTTGAATGATCCGAGTTTTGAGTCACTTATCCATATATTTCCTACCTTAACCAAAGAGCCAACATTACAACCAAATAAAAGTCCTTTTTGATCCCATTGTCAAATCATACTTTTAGTGGTGGAGAGTTTGAGATATTTGGCAAGTTTATGATTACGCATGTACTTGAATTTGAGCGAAAACACATTACCCCATAAGAGTACATCTTTTACACTTGAGTGCGAGTGATATATACTTCCCGTTAGAATAAGTCAATGGAGCATTTTAATTGGTAGTAATTGTCTTAACTTGTATGCTATGAATGAATTATTGCATGTGATGAGAGTTGCATGACCGGAGTTGAGGACAATTTTATTTTAAATGGCCTAGTAGTGATATTCCTTTATTTTACCTTATATTTACACACTAGCTTTATTTTTATTTGTTCAATTTCATTGTTTGGGGACGAACAACATCTTAAGTTTGGGGGTTTGTTTAGTGTGAAAATTTGTATGTTTAAGGGTTCGATTTAGCACCGTTTTGTGGAATTTATGTTCGTATATTAGCACTAAATGGTTAATTTTTATATATTTAAGATATTGGTTCATTTGAGGTGTTATTTCATGTTCTTAGGTGCAAAACGGATTAAAAGTGAAAAGTTGGAATGAAGAGTGAAATCGTGAAAGAATGCTTAAAAATGCATGTCCTATTTGCATAATTATTCTGTATTTTTGTAGAAGTCCAAACCGGTTATGTGATATATGGTTTGAAAGATACTGAAGAAAAGATCATTTTGGCTCAAGAAATGCCTCAATCAAAGTTCATATAAGTAAGTTATGATCAAAACGGTAAAGTCGCTCAAGCTGTGCCGAACCGGCATGACTCGTGACCTTTAAATATTAGACTTTTGTGAGTTCCTTATATTGATAGAAAGACAAGGAATAGAGGATCGCGTAGGCGCAAAAATCACCTAAATCAGAGTTCATATGAAGAAGTTATGGTTATAACCGTGAGGTCGCACAATCTGCCAAAGAGTGGCACGACCCCGCAACCCAATTTTTGGCCCGTTCGTATTTTTGAAGTGAAAAAACCCTATTTTGAGGTGGAGTCCGAAATTTAGCTGCCCTCAACTATAAAAGGAGTCCTTGGGGAGTCACAAATTATAACTCTCCATAACTCTTCATAACATTCCATACCCTTTACCTGCAACAATACCGAAATCAAGATTCAGCATCCCATCCACCCATCCCGCCATTGGAGAGTTCATCAGTGTTGCTTATTCCAGAAGGAGAATGGAGAAGTTTCATAATCATGGAGGAAAGAGGAAAGAAAGGATAATCACGCCACATCTAGGATTTTTCTTATTCTTTCTTTCTTAATTTTGAATAATAGACTTATCGGTCTGGTGGTCGATTAATAGTTCCAACGTCTACCAACCAACATATCATCGACCGATCGCCCTTTAAACTTGATAATAAGATTACTTTTTATCGCGTCTATTTTCTAAAGGTCCCCCTTCGTTATTTCTCGATCAGTCGGGTGGGAGTTCTACAGTAAGGTTGGTCGGTCGGTCGGTCGATCTGGTTGTTCGTTAAAAGTTCCAATATCTATCGACCCCATATATTATCGACCGATCATCCTGTAAAATCAATAATGAGATTACTTTTTATCGCATCTATTTTCCAAAGGTCCTCCTTTACTATTTCTCGATCAATCAGGTAGGAGTTCTACAGTAGGGTTAGTCGGTCAGGTACTCGGTTAATAGTTCTAATGTCTACCGACCCACATGGCTGTTGGCATTTGATCATTTGGTTAATGTGAACTGTTAGGGTTCCATGCGTTTCTAAATCAGCATAAGCAAGAAAACATAGAAATGTATTACCTTTCACTAGGGTATGTTGGAGAATATGAATTCTCGATGACAGCATGCGCAGTCTCATGGTTTTGGTCGTAACTTCCTCATCTGATTTATAATTTGAGTGATCTATGTGCTAAAATGATTTTCTCTTCAGTGGCTTTCCAACAGTTGATCAAACATCCAGTCCTGGGGTCTACGCGATTTTAAAAAAATCATGGAAGTTGAAGAACAGCAGCAACAAACAACCTTCAGATCTTCTGCTGTCACTACAACAAAAAAGGAATAAGATAACATATATTATTTGTTGTCCATTGGCTTGTTTTGGGGAAAATGCTATGTAGTCTAAGCCTGTGTTGTCTTAGAGTCTATTTACGACTACACGTATAATATGTAGTCTTTGTACGTCTTTTAAAATAAAAAGATGCACGAGGACAACACATATAATATGTAGTCTTTGTGCGTCTTCTTTAAAAATAATGACGCACAAAGACTACATATTATATGTGTTCTCCTCGTGCATCTTTTTATTTTAAAAGACGCACAAAGACTAAATATTATGTGTGTTATCCTTGTGCATCTTATTTTTAAAAAAATGACAACAAATTATGTGTTGTCTTTGTACATCTTTATTCCTAAAATAATATAAAAAATATATTCATTGATTAATAAACTAGATAATTAAATATGAGATGGATTAAATCCTAAGATTCCACAAGTATGATGCAACTCACACTAAATTGCTAGAGTTTCTCAAGTGTTCTCTAATTGCAAACTTTTTGAAAGATGAGTCTTCTATTGCAGATCAATTCTCCCTGTTAAAAAAAACTATTCCACAGAAACAGGCAAGTAGGAATCATATGCTTGAAACGGAGCCTAGTTGATATGCTTGAAACATGCAAGTAGGAGTCATAGGCTTGATATGGAAAACCATAACAATTAGAAGAAGGGGAGAATTTACAATGGAAGATAGAATTGACAAGAAATGCTGATAGGTTGCATACATTCATATTCAAATGTGACAGGTTGTATAAAAAAATTATAATTTCATTCTAATGTATCCATTAACTTACTGATCATGGAATGGTCAAAAATTTTTGTAATAGAAACTTGGATCATCAACAAGAAATCATAACAATCAACAGCATTATAAAAGAACCATGAACATCTGTTGCATCATCTAAAAACAACATCAAGAGCTTCTGCATCTTGTCTATCAACTTTATTCTCAGCAGCTCAATCATACCAATAATTGTAACCATACAATATCAAGTTGAATTATCAAAAACCTTTGTGGAAGTCATATTAATATTGTGACCAAATAAAAATTAGTTGCACAAATATTAATTACTAGTATATTTAATGCCCTAGACTTTGTTGCCTTGTTAAAATTAGCTACATATTTTCTTCATCATGATACATATTTTCTTCATCATGATGCTTATTTTATTCATCATGATGCTTATTTATTCATCAAGATGCTCATTTTATTCATCATGATGCTCATTTCCTTCATCATGATGCATATTTTCTTCATCATAATACATATTTTCTTCATCATGATGCATATTTTTTTTCATCATAATACATATTTTCTTCATCATGATGCATATTTTCATCATCATGAATTTCATCATGATGCATATTTTCTTCATCATGGTGCTCATTTTTTTCATCATGATGTGTATTTTCTTCATCATGATGAATATTTTCTTTATCATGATGCATATTATTTTCATTATAATGCTCTTTTCCTTCACCATGATGATCATTTCCTTCATCTTGATGCTCATTTCCTTCTTCATGATGCATATTTCCATCATCATGATGCTCATTTGCTTCATCATGATGCTTATTCTCTTCATCATAATGCCCATTTTCTTCTTCATTATCCTTATTTCCTTCTTCATGATGCTCATTTTCTTCATCATGATGCATATTTTCTTCATCATGATGCTCATTTTCATCATCATGATGCATATTTTTTTCATCACGATGCATATTTTCTTCATCATGATGCATATTTTCTTCATCATGATGCTCATTTCCTTCATAATGATGCTCATTTTCTTCATCATGATTCTGATTTTCTTCATCATGATGCATATTTTATTCATCATGATGTATATTTTCTTCATTATGATGCTCATTTTCTTCATCATGATGCTCATTTTCTTAATCATGATGCATATTTTCTTCATCATGATGTTTATTTCTTCATCATGATGCTCATTTTCTTCGTCATGATTCTCATTTTCTTCATCATGCTGCGTATTTTGTTCATCATGATGCATATTATTTTCATCATAATGCTCTTTTCCTTCACCATGATGCTCATTTCCTTCATCTTAATTCTCATTTCCTTCTTTATGATGCATATTTCCTTCATCATGTTGCTCATTTTCTTCATCATGATGCTCATTTTCTTCTTCATGATGCTCATTTCCTTCATCATGATGCTCATTTTCTTCATCATGATGCATATTTTCTTCATCATGATGCTCATTTTCGCCATCATGATGCATATTTTCTTCATCATGATGCATACTTTCTTCATCATGATGCTCATTTCCTTCATCATGATGCCCATTTTCTTCATCATGATGCATATTTTCTTCATCAAGATGCTCATTTTCTTCATCATAATGCATATTTTCTTCAACACGATGCATATTTTCTTTATCATGATTCTCATTTTCTTCATCATGATGCTCATTTCCTTCATAATGTTGCTCATTTTCTTCACTATGATTCTCATTTTCTTCAACATGATGCATATTTTCTTCATCATGATGATTATTTTATTCATCATGATGCTCATTTTCTTAATCATGATGCATATTTTCTTCAACATGATGCATATTTTATTCATTATGAAGCTCATTTTCTACATCGTGATGCTCATTTTCATAATGTTGATGCTCATTTTCTTCATCATGATTCATATTTTCTTCATCATAATTTACATTTTCTTCATCATGATGCTCATTTTCTTCATCATGATGCATATTTTTTCATCATGATGCTCATTTTATTTATCATGATGCTCATTTTATTCATTATGATGCTCATTAACTTCATCATGATGCTCATTTCCTTCATCATGATGCATATTTTCTTCATCATAATACATATTTTCTTCATCATGATGCATATTTTCTTCATCATAAGCTTCATCATGATGCATATTTTCTTCATCATGATGCTCTTTTTCTTCATAATGGTGCTCATTTTTTCATCATGATGTGTATTTTCTTTATCACGATGCTCATTTTCTTCGTCATGATGCATATTTTCTTCATCATGATGCATATTTTGTTCGTCATGATGCATATTATTTTAATTATAATGTTCTTTTCCTTCACCATGATGCTCATTTCCTTCATCTTGATACTCATTTCCTTCTTCATGATGCATATTTCCTTCATCATGATGCTCATTTGCTTCGTCATGATTCTCATTTTCTTCATCATGATGCTCATTTTCTTCTTCATGATCCTCATTTCTTTCAACAAGATGATCATTTTCTTCATCATGATGCATATTTTCTTCATCATGATGCTCATTTTCATCATCATGGTGCATATTTTCTTCGTCACTGTGCATATTTTCTTTATCATGATGCACATTTTCTTCATCATGATGCTCATTTCCTTCATAATGATGCTCATTTTCTTCATCATGATTCTCATTTTCTTCATCATGATGCATATTTTTTTCATCATGATGTTTATTTTCTTCATCATGATGCTCATTTTCTTCATCATTATGCTCATTTTCTTAATCATGATGTTTATTTTCTTTATCATGATGTTTATTTTCTTCATCATGATGCTCATTTTCTTCATCATGATTCTCATTTTCTTCATCATGTTGCATATTTTCTTCACCATGATGTTTATTTTCTTCATCGTGATGCTCATTTTCTTCATCATGATGCTCATTTTCTTAATCATGATGCATATTTTCTTCAACATGATGCATATTTTCTAAATTATGATGCTCATTTTCTACATCGTGATGCTAATTTTCATAGTGTTGATGCTCATTCCCTCCATCAGGATGCTTATTTTCTTCACCATGATTCTTATTTTCTTCATCATAATCTACATTTTCTTCATCATGATGCTTATTTTCTTTATCATGATGCATATTTTCTTCATCATGATGCTCATTTTATTCATCATGATGCTTATTTTATTAATCATGATACTCATTTTATTCATCATGATGCTCATTTTATTCATCATGATGCATATTTTCTTCATCACAATACATATTTTCTTCATCATGATGCATATTTTCTTCATCATGAAATTCATTATGATGCATATTTTCTTCATCATGATGCTCATTTTATTCATCATGGTGCTCATTTTTTTCATCATGATGTGTATTTTCTTTATCATGATGCTTATTTTCTTTGTCATGATGCTCATTTCTTTCATCTTGATGTTCATATCTTTTATCATGAAGCTCATTTCTTTTATCATGATGCTCATTTTCTTCATCATGATGCATATTTTCTACATCACGATGCTCATTTTCTTCATCATGATGCTCATTTTTCTTCATCATGATGCTAATTTTCTTCATCACGATGCATATTTTTTTCATCAGGATGCTCATTTTTCATCATGATGCTCATTTTCTTCATCATGATGCATATTTTCTTCATCATGATGCTCATTTTCTCCATCATGATGCTCATTTTCTCCATCATGACGCTCATTTTCTTATCATAATGCTCATTTTTTTCATCATGATGCTCATTTCCTTCATATGATGCTCATTTCATTCATCATGATGCTCATTTTCTTCATCATGATGCTCTTTTTCTTCTTCATGATGCATATTTTTTTCATCAGGCTACTCATTTTCTTCATCATGATGCATATTTTCTTCATAATGATGCTCATTTTCTTCATCATGATGCTCATTTTCTTATCATAATGCTCATTTTCTTCATTATGATGCATGATGCTCGTTTCCTTCATCATGATGCTCATTTCCTTCATCATGATGCTCATTTTCTTCATCATGATGCATATTTTCTTCATTATAATGCTCATTTTCTTCATCATGATGCTCATTTTCTTCATCATGATGCATATTTTTTTCATCATGATACTTATTTTCTTCATCATGATGCTCATTTTCTTCATCATGATGCATATTTTCTTCATCATGATACTCATTTTCTTCATCATAATGCATATTTTCTTCATCGTGATACAAATATTTTCATCGTTATGCTCATTTTCTTCATCATAATGCATATTTTTTTCATCATGATGCTCATTTCATTAATTATGATGCTCATTTCCTTCATAATGATGTTTATTTTCTTCATCATGATGCTCATTTTCTTCATCATGATGCTCATTTCCTTCATCATGTTGCATATTTTCTTCATCATAATACATATTTTCATCATCATGATGCATATTTTCTTCATCATGAGGTTCATCATGATGCACATTATTTTCATTATACTGCTCTTTTCCTTCATCATGATGCTCATTTCCTTCATCTTGATGCTCATTTCCTTCTTTATGATGCATATTTCCTTCATCATGATGCTCATTTGCTTCATCATGATGCTTATTCTCTTCATCATGATGCTCATTTTCTTCTTCATGATCCTTATTTCCTTAATCATGATGCTCATTTTCTTCATCATGATGCATATTTTCTTCATCATGATGCTCATTTTCATCATCATGATGCATATTTTTTTCATCACGATGCATATTTTCTTAATCATGATGCACATTTTCTTCATCATGATGCTCATTTCCTTCATAATGATGCACATTTTCTTCATCATGATTTTCATTTTCTTCATTATGATGCATATTTTATTCATCTTGATGTTTATTTTCTTCATTATGATGCTCATTTTCTTTATCATGATGCTCATTTTCTTAATCATAATGCATATTTTCTTCATCATGATGTTTATTTTTTCATCATGATGCTCATTTCCTTCTTTATGATGCATATTTCTTTCACCATGATGCTCATTTGCTTCATCATGATGCTTATTCTCTTCATCATGATGCTCATTTTCTTCTTCATGATCCTTATTTCCTTAATCATGATGCTCATTTTCTTCATCATGATTCATATTTTCTTCATCATGATGCTCATTTTCATCATCATGATGCATATTTTTTTCATCACGATGCATATTTTCTTCATCATGACGCACATTTTCTTCATCATGATGCTCATTTCCTTCATAATGATGCTCATTTTCTTCATCATGATTTTCATTTTCTTCATCATGATGCATATTTTATTCATCTTGATGTTTATTTTCTTCATTATGATGTTCATTTTCTTCATCATGATGCTCATTTTCTTAATCATAATGCATATTTTCTTCATCATGATGTTTATTTTCTTCATCATGATGCACATTTTCTTCGTCATGATTCTCATTTTCTTCATCATAATGCATATTTTCTTCACCATGATATTTATTTTCTTCATCATTATGCTCATTTTCTACATCATGATGCTAATTTTCTTCATCATGATGCTCAATTTCTTCTTCACGATGCATATATTTTTCATTAGGATGCTCATTTTTTATTTCATCATGATGCTCATTTTCTTATCATAATGCACATTTTCTTCATCATGATGCATATTTTCTTCATCATGATGCTCATTTCCTTCATCATGATGCTCATTTTCTTCATCATGATGCTCATTTTCTTCTTCACGATGCATATTTTTTTCATCAAGGTGCTCATTTTCTTAATCATGATGCTTATTTTCTTCATCATGATGCATATTTTCTTTATCATGATGCTTATTTTCTTCATCATGATGCTCATTTCCTTCATCATGATGCCCATGTTTTTCATCATGATGCATATTTTCTTCATCATGATTCACATTTTCTTCATCATGATGCTTATTTTATCCATCATGATATTCCTTTTCTTCATCACGATGCATATTTTTTTCATCATGACACTCATTTTCTTCATCATGATGCTTATTTTTTCATCATGATGCATATTTTCTTCATCATGATACTCATTTTCTTCATCATAATGCATATTTTCTTCACGGTAATGCATATTTTTCATCGTGATGCTCATTTTCTTCATCATAATGCATATTTTTTTCATCATGATACTCATTTCATTCATTATGATGCTCATTTCCTTCATAATGATGCTCATTTTCTTAATCATGATGCTCATTTTCTTCATCATGATGTTTATTTTCTTCATCATAATGCTCATTTTCTTCATCATGATGCTAATTTTCTTCATCATGACGCGTATTTTCTTCCACAATATGCATATTTTCTACATCGTGATGCTCATTTTCTTAATGTTGAATCTCATTTCCTCCATCACGATGCTCATTTTCTTCATCACGATTCATATTTTCTTCATCATGATTCACATTTTCTTCATCACGATGCTCATTTTCTTCATCTTGACGCATATTTTCTTCATCATGATGCTCATTTTCTTCATCATGATACTCATTTTCTTCATCATGATGCTCATTATATTCATCATGATGCTCATTTCCTTCATCATGATGCTCATTTCCATCATCATAATTTATATTATCTTCATCATGATGCTCATTTCCTACAATATGATGCTCATTTTCTTCATCATGATGCATATTTTTTCATCATGATGCCAATTTTCGTCATCATGATGCTCATTTTCTTCATCTTGATGCATATTTTTTCTTCATCATGTAGCATATTTTCTTCATCATGAAGCTCATTCATCGTGATGCTCATTTTCTTCATCTTGAAGCATATTTTCTTCATCATAATGCTCATTTTCTTCATCATGATGCATATTTTCTTCTTCACGATGCATATTTTCTTCATCGTGATACACATTTTTTTCATCGTGATGCATATTTTTTTCATCTTGACGCATGTTCATTTTATTCATTATGATGCATATTTTAATCATCATGAGCTTTATCGTGATGAATATTTTCTTCATCATGATGCTCATTTTTTTTATCATGATTCATATTTTCTTCATCGTGATGTTTATTTTCTTCATCATGATGCTCATTTTCTTCATCATAATGCATATTTTCTTTATCTTGATGCATATTTACTTCATCATGATGCTCATTTTCTTCATCATGATGCTCATTTCATTCACAATGATGCTAATTTCCTTCATAACGATGCTCATTTTCTTCATCATGATTCTCATTTTCTTAATCATGTTGCATATTTTCTTCACCATGATGTTTATTTTCTTCGTCATGATGCTCATTTTCTTCATCATGATGCTCATTTTCTTAATCATGATGCATATTTTATTCAACATGATGCATATTTTCTAAATTATGATGCTCATTTTCTACATCGTGATGCTAATTTTCATAGTGTTGATGCTCATTCCCTCCATCAGGATGCTCATTTTCTTCATCATGATTCATATTTTCTTCTTCATAATCTACATTTTCTTCATCATGATGCTTATTTTCTTTATCATGATGCATATTTTCTTCATCATGATGCTCATTTTATTCATCATGATGCTTATTTTATTAATCATGATGCTCATTTTGTTCATCATGATGCTCATTTTATTCATCATGATGCATATTTTCTTCATCACAATACATATTTTCTTCATCATGATGCATATTTTCATCATCAACTTCATTATGATGCATATTTTCTTCATCATGATGCTCATTTTCTTCATCATGGTGCTCATTTTTTTCATCATGATGTGTATTTTCTTCATCATGATGCTTATTTTCTTTGTCATGATGCTCATTTCCTTCATCTTGATGCTCATATCTTTTATCATGAAGCTCATTTCTTTTATCACTATGCTCATTTTCTTCATCATGATGCATATTTTCTACATCACGATGCTCATTTTCTTCATCATGATGCTCATTTTCTTCATCATGAAGCTAATTTTCTTCATCATGATGCTGAATTTCTTCTTCACGATGCATATTTTTTTCATCAGGATGCTCATTTTTCATCATGATGCTCATTTTCTTCATCATGATGCATATTTTCTTCATCATGATGCTCATTTTCTCCATCATGATGCTCATTTTCTCCATCTTGATGCTCATTTTCTTATCATAATGCTCATTTTTTTCATCATGATGCTCATTTCCTTCATTATGATGCTCATTTCCTTCATCATGATGCTCATTTTCTTCATCATGATGCTCTTTTTCTTCTTAATGATGCATATTTTTTTCATCAGGCTACTCATTTTCTTCATGACGATGCTCATTTTCTTCATCATGTTGCATATTTTCTTCATAATGATGCTCATTTTCTTCATCATGATGCTCATTTTCTTATCATAATGCTCATTTTCTTCATTATGATGCATATTTTCTTTATCATGATGCTCGTTTCCTTCATCATGATGCTCATTTCCTTCATCATGATGCTCATTTTCTTCCTCATGATGCCCATTTTATTCATCATGATGCCCATTTTCTTCATCATGATGCATATTTTCTTCATTATAATGCTCATTTTCTTCATCATGATGCTCATTTTCTTCATCATGATGTTCATTTTCTTCATCATGATGCATATTTTTTTCATCATGATACTTATTTTCTTCATCATGATGCTCATTTTCATCATCATGATGCATATTTTCTTCATCATGATACTCATTTTCTTCATCATAATGCATATTTTCTTCATCGTGATACAAATATTTTCATCGTGATGCTCATTTTCTTCATCATAATGCATATTTTTTTCATCATGATGCTCATTTCATTCATTATGATGCTCATTTCCTTCATAATGATGTTTATTTTCTTCATCATGATGCTTATTTTCTTCATCATGATGCTCATTTCCTTCATCATGTTGCATATTTTCTTCATCATAATACATATTTTCATCATCATGATGCATATTTTCTTCATCATGAGGTTCATCATGATGCATATTATTTTCATTATAATGCTCTTTTCCTTCACCATGATGCTCATTTCCTTCATCTTGATGCTCATTTCTTTCTTTATGATGCATATTTCCTTCATCATGATGCTCATTTGCTTCATCATGATGCTTATTCTCTTCATCGTGATGCTCATTTTCTTCTTCATGATCCTTATTTCCTTCATCATGATGCTCATTTTCTTCATCATGATGCATATTTTCTTCATCATGATGGTTATTTTCATCATCATGATGCATATTTTTTTCATCACGATGCATATTTTCTTCATCATGATGCATATTTTCTTCATCATGATGCTCATTTTATTCATCATGATGCTCATTTTCTTCATCATGATTCTCATTTTCTTCATCATGATGCATATTTTATTCATCTTGATGTTTATTTTCTTCATTATGATGCTCATTTTCTTCATCATGATGCTCATTTTCTTAATCATAATGCATATTTTTTTCATCATGATGTTTATTTTTTCATCATGATGCTCATTTTCTTCGTCATGATTCTCATTTTCTTCATCATAATGCATATTTTCTTCACCATGATGTTTATTTTCTTCATCATTATGCTCATTTTCTACATCATGATGCTAATTTTCTTCTTCATGATGCTCAATTTCTTCTTCACGACGCATATTTTTTTCATTAGGATGCTCATTTTTTATCATGATGCTCATTTTCTTCATCATGATGCATATTTTCATCATAATACTCATTTTCTTCATCATGATGCTCATTTTCTTATCATAATGCTCATTTTCTTCATCATGATGCATATTTTCTTCATCATGATGCTCATTTCCTTAATCATGATGCTCATTTTCTTCATCATGATGCTCATTTTCTTCTTCACGATGCATATTTTTTTCATCAAGGTGCTCATTTTCTTAATCATGATGCTCATTTTCTTCATCATGATGCATATTTTCTTCATCATGATGCTTATTTTCTTCATCATGATGCTCATTTCCTTCATCATGATGCCCATTTTCTTCATCATGATGCCCATTTTCTTCATCATGATGCACATTTTCTTCATCATGATGCTCATTTTCTTCATCATGATATTCCTTTTCTTCATCACGATGCATATTTTTTTCATCATGACACACATTTTCTTCATCATGATGCTTATTTTTTCATCATGATGCATATTTTCTTCATCATGATACTCATTTTCTTCATCATAATGCATATTTTCTTCACGGTGATGCATATTTTTCATCGTGATGCTCATTTTCTTCATCATGATGCATATTTTTTTCATCATGATACTCATTTCATTCATTATGATTCTCATTTCCTTCATAATGATGCTCATTTTCTTAATCATGATGCTCATTTTCTTCATCATGATGTTTATTTTCTTCATCATGATGCTCATTTTCTTCATCATGATGCTAATTTTCTTCATCATGATGCGTATTTTCTTCAACAAGATGCATATTTTCTACATCGTGATGCTCATTTTCTTAATGTTGAAGATCATTTCCTCCATCACGATGCTCATTTTCTTCATCACGATTCATATTTTCTTCATCATGATTCACATTTTCTTCATCATGATGCTCATTTTCTTAATCTTGACGCATATTTTCTTCATCATGATGCTCATTTTCTTCATCATGATGCTCATTTTCTTCATCATGATACTCATTATATTCATCATGATTCTCATTTCCTTCATCATGATGCTCATTTCCATCATCATAATTTTATTATCTTCATCATGATGCTCATTTCCTACAATATGATGCTCATTTTCTTCATCATGATGCATATTTTTTCATCATGATACCTATTTTCTTCATCATGATGCTCATTTTCTTCATCTTGATGCATATTTTTTTCTTCATCATGTAGCATATTTTCTTCATCATGATGCTCATTCATCGTGATGCTCATTTTCTTCATCTTGATGCATATTTTCTTCATCATAATGCTCATTTTCTTCATCATGATGCATATTTTCTTCTTCACGATGCATATTTTCTTCATCGTAATACACATTTTTTTCATCGTGATGCATATTTTTTTCATCTTGACGCATGTTCATTTTATTCATCATGATGCATATTTTAATCATCATGAGCTTTATCGTGATGCATATTTTCTTCATCATGATGCTCATTTTTTTTAATCATGATTCATATTTTCTTCATCGTGATGTTTATTTTCTTCATCATGATGCTCATTTTCTTCATCATAATGCATATTTTCTTTATCTTGATGCATATTTACTTCATCATGATGCTCATTTTCTTCATCACGATGCTCATTTCATTCACAATGATGCTCATTTCCTTCATAACGATGCTTATTTTCTTCATCATGATGCATATTTTCTTCATCATGATGTATATTTTCTTCATCACGATGCTCATTTTCTTCATCATGATGCTCATGTTCTTCATCATGATGCATATTTTCTTTATCATCAACCGATCGCCTTGTAAACCTAATAAAGAGATTACTTGTTATCGTATCTATTTTCTGTATGTCCTCGTTTGCTAATTCTTGATCACTCATGTAGCATTTCTCTAGTAGGGTCAGTCGGTTGGTCAGTTTGGTGGTCGGTTAATAGTTCCAATGTCTACTGACCCACATATCACAGATCGATCGCCCTGTAAACTTGATAACGAGATTACTTTTTAACGCATCTATAACGCGAAGGTCCCATTTTCTATTTTTTGAGCCATCAGGTAGGAGATCTCTAGTTTGATCAGTCGATTGGTCGGTTTGGTGGTCGGTTAATAGTTCTGATGTCTACTCACACATATATCATCAACTGATCGCCTTCTAAACATGATAATGAGATTACTTTTTATCACGTCTATTTTTCAAAGGTCCCCCTTTTCTATTTCTAGATCAGTCGGGTAGGTTTTCCCTAGTAGGGTTGGTCTGGTGGTCGATTAATAGTTCCAACGTCTACCAACCAACATATCATCGACCGATCGCTCTGTAAACTTGATAATAAGATTACTTTTTATCGCGTCTATTTTCTAAAGGTCCCCCTTCGTTATTTCTCGATCAGTCGGGTGGGAGTTCTACAGTAAGGTTGGTCGGTCGGTCGGTCGATCTGGTGGTTCGTTAAAAGTTCCAATATCTATCGACCCATATATTATCGACCGATCATCCTGTAAAATCAATAATGAGATTACTTTTTATCGCATCTATTTTCCAAAGGTCCTCCTTTACTATTTCTCAATCAATCAGGTAGGAGTTCTACAGTAGGGTTAGTCGGTCAGGTACTCGGTTAATAGTTCTAATGTCTACCGACCCACATAGCTGATGGCATTTGATCATTTGGTTAATGTGAACTGTTAGGGTTCCATGCGTTTCTAAACCAGCAGAAGCAAGAAAACATAGAAATGTATTACCTTTCACCAGGGTATGTTGGAGAATATGAATTCTCGATGACAGCATGTGCAGTCTCATGGTTTTGGCCATAACTTCCTCATCTGATTTATAATTTGACTGATCTATGTGCCAAAACGATTCTCTCTTCAGTGGCTTTCCAACAGTTGATCAAACATCCAGTCCTGGGGTCTACGCGATTTTAAAAAAATCATGGAAGTTGAAGAACAGCAGCAACAAACAACCTTCTGATCTTCTGCTGTCACTACAACAAAAAAGGAATAAGACAACATATATTATTTGTTGTCCATTGGCTTGTTTTGGGGAAAATGCTATGTAGTCTAAGCCTGTGTTGTCTTAGAGTCTATTTACGACTACACGTATAATATGTAGTCTTTGTGCGTCTTTTAAAATAAAAAGATGCACGAGGACAACACATATAATATGTAGTCTTTGTGCGTCTTCTTTAAAAAAATGACGCACAAAGACTACATATTATATGTGTTCTCCTCGTGCATCTTTTTATTTTAAAAGACGTACAAAGACTAAATATTATATGTGTTATCCTTGTGCATCTTATTTTTAAAAAAATGACAACAAATTATGTGTTGTCTTTATACATCTTTATTCCTAAAATAATATAAAAAATATATTCATTGATTAATAAACTAGATAATTAAATATGAGATGGATTAAATCCTAAGATTCCACAAGTATGATGCAACTCACACTAAATTGCTAGAGTTTCTCAAGTGTTCTCTAATTGCAAACTTTTTGAAAGATGGGTCTTCTATTGCAGATCAATTCTCCCTGTTAAAAAAAACTATTCCACAGAAACAGGCAAGTAGGAATCATAAGCTTGAAACGGAGCCTAGTTGATATGCTTGAAACATGCAAGTAGGAGTCATAGGCTTGAAATGGAAAACCATAACAATTAGAAGAAGGGGAGAATTTACAATAGAAGATAAAATTGACAAGAAATGCTGATAGGTTGCATACATTCATATTCAAATGTGACAGGTTGTATAAAAGAAATTATAATTTCATTCTAATGTATCCATTAACTTACTGATCATGGAATGGTCAAAAATTTTTGTAATAGAAACTTGGATCATCAACAAGAAATCATAACAATCAACAGCATTATAAAAGAACCATGAACATCTGCTGCATCATCTAAAAACAACATCAAGAGCTTCTGCATCTTGTCTATCAAATTTATTCTCAGCAGCTCAATCATACCAATAATTGTAACCATACAATATCAAGTTGAATTATCAAAAACCTTTGTGGAAGTCATATTAATATTGTGACCAAATAAAAATTAGTTGCACAAATATTAATTAACAGTATATTTAATGCCCTAGACTTTGTTGCCTTGTTAAAATTAGCTATATATTGTACAAGAGCATGGAATCCCTGAAAATGATAAGTACTCTCTATTAATTGAAGAAACAACAAAATTATCATATGTTACAATGCTACAGTCAGCAGGAAAGAATAAATCAAACTATAGATGAAATTCTACACTATTCTAATCACAAGATTAGAAATAAGAAAACAAAAGAGAACCAATTAACAGACCAAGGTAATCCGTCATAAACACAGCCCAAACTCATATAACCATAAAATCCAAGCTGCCGTTTCAAGACTCAAAAACTTAGTTCAATACTCTACCATAAACAGCAGAATTAACATGTTAAAAAATAATACCAGATGAATCACAAGGTAGAGATATATCAACACTAGCGTGCGTGTAAAAAATTATATCCCGAGATATTGAACATCATGTAGGTAGTGAAACATGGGCTCTTTGCATAGAGAAGATGAACTATACCAAGGGAGATATAGAATTTAGGGAAAATTGATGGGTGAAGAGATACCCAGATCGATAGTGAGAGACGGAGCCGTCTGATTAATCACGTGCCTCCGCTAAAAAGATTGGAGCAGCCTTCAGTAAAAAAATCCTCCACCGCAGAATTGGGATGAGTCCTGCCGAGGGGCAATAAGATGCTGATGGCCGGAAGGGGAAGGACCTCACTTTCAGTCAGCGGATTGGGTGCGGCCGCCGCTAGGTTTCGTCGTTCCTCTAACGACAAGGTGGGTTCGACTGCGCGAACTGGTGTCACGTTCGCTGGTGTGGGCGGTGTTGGCGTTTGATCATTAGGGTTCCATACGTTTCTAATTCAGCAGAAGCAAGAAATCAAAGAAACGTATTACCTTTCACCAGGGTATATTGAGGAAGAAGATTCTCGCTGCCAGCCTGTTCAGTCTCACCATTTCTAATTCATCTGATCTCTGATTCAGTTATCTACCTGCCAAAACGATACTCTCTTCAGTGGCTTTTTGTTAGTATATCACACGTCCAAATCTGATGTCTACACGATTTTATAAAAATCGTGAAAGTTGGAGAACAGTAGCAGCAAACGACCTCTTAATTTTCTGCTATATTTCCAAGTCCAATCTCGACGTCGTGTGGGCAACGATCTTCGAGATCTTCTCAATCTGTTGTTCTCTCTACCCTTTTCACATGTTAGGCGTGTCTCTCTTAGGGTTAGAACAGTTGAGATGACTTATATATGGGCTACAACAGGGACCAGGATGAGAAATTAGAGTCGGGCCTCCATTGGGTTTAAGTATCCAAGTTTGGCCCAAAACTTATACTTAAGTCCAATAATAATAATATATTCCACTAAAATATTATTACTGCACTTCGCTTTAATCCCAAAATTACGTTTTGGGCACCTTCTTAATATGAACCCGTTAATCTCCCCATGTTTAAGATATACAATGCCCATTAATTAATTAAGTTACTAACAACTCCATTAATTAATATCTCATCCGAGAGTAGTACCACTCAAACTCATTATCATGTCGGAATAAATCCACCTGCAGGGTTTACATGATAATCCATATGATCTCCTCAAGGGGACACCATCAACCTATTTAATAGGACACAGATTCCTTCAACAATCAACACCACACCATAGAGACAGCACTACTTCCCAACTCAATGAGTTTTTTGATTTAATTACATGTAAATCTCATCCATTGATGAATCAAAGAAATACATACTGCCTTATGTGTTGAGGTTATTGTATAGGGATTAAGAGCATGAACATCCATAATAACTGAGATCAAGTTCTCATATATAATCAATATAAGTCGAACGACATCAAGCGATCCTACTCAATACACAAAGTGCACTAATGTGATTCTATAGTCAAGACAAACTAATAAAAGATCACACTACAACCATCCTAATAGAGAGTCCCTGTCTATCTCGGTTGTGAGCCTCTGTTTATACTTTATAAGGAAACCGATAATATGATCTTCTGCGTGTTGTCGCAAAATATATTATCTATAGTATAAAGTAAGTGGACTATTGCATCGTGCATATAAATAAAATATAAGACGCAATCATTTGATCAATGATTCTCATTTCAAATAAATTGTTATAACATTCACTACAAACAACTGTTGGGTTACCGATGGAAATCTTCATCGGTGATACTTGGAAAATTCGTCAGTAATGAGGTTACCGACAAATTTCTGACGAAAATCATTCCGTTGATAAAACCATAGTCGGTAATTAGCAACAGATTATGGATGTTGGTAAATAGACTATTCCATTGGTAGTCATGCAAATCAAATTCATCGGATGCTGTAAATTAGCGATGGATTTACCAACCGAAATATCCGTCGCAAATTGTCGATGGAAATTTTCATCGCAAATTATGAAATGCAAAGTCATACGAAAGTTAGTTTACTGACGGTAATCCATCGGCAATTTCATCGATAATTACCGACGGAAATAATCCGTCACCAATTTAATAATAGAATATTCTGTCGGTAATAGTAGTTTTTAAATTACATATTTCAGTTACCAAAAAATATTTCCGGGGCAAATTATGTATATATTTGAATTTTATATTTTAAAATTAATATTAATACCTGTTAATAATATAAAATTCTAATTAATTTATTCTTCAAAACGCAAGCCAATATAATATTTAAATTCAACAATCTCCATAATTTGAAATAGATTATCCATATTTGACATAAAATATCAAATTCTATTCAATCCTTGACACAAAACATCTAAATACTATAAACATGATCACGAGTCTCCCAAATCAGCGTCAACCTCGTCATCAACATCAATATCATCATCAGCATTAGCATCAGCATCAATATCAGCATCATTATTACCGACACCAGATGTAGATCCACCACCATAAGGAGAAGTCATTGTACTTCCACCTTGCATCATTTCCATAAGTTGTTGCACTTGGGCTTGAAGCACTTAAGTTTCTGCTTGCATCTTAGTACGCACCTCCAAGATCTTTTCATCTAACTGTCTATTGAACTCTTATTTTGAACAGACACCTTGTGTAACACTGGATTGGCTGCTTGAACTTCGTTCTCCTAAATTTCCAATGCCGAAGATGTGACCTTTTGTTGGTGCAACAGTTTGATGGAAAATATCTCCCATATTAATTTCAGGAGTGATACGAATTTTCTTTGCACGCAAAATTAATCCCCAAGTATTAAGGATATCAATTGCAGCTTAAGCAAGTGACCAAGTGAATATTGAACCCAAAGGACGGCGTATTATCAATTTAATTATTTACTAAATTAATTAAGACGAATGAGAATAAAAGTTTGAGGTTTGAATTATTAACTACTAAACAATTAATTAAAACTATAAATAAAATAAAATAGCACTAGATGAATACGAAAGTTGATCAAATAGGAGAATAGGTAGCTCTAGGATAATCTAATTTAACGCATTAATTTCCCTTCCGTGTGTTTATGTCTGACTTTGCCTTGTGGAATATGGACGCATCACTAAACCATGCATATCTACTCTATAGACACAAGTAAATATGCGTGTAACACGTGTGAATAACCTCGGAGCAAGAGATATAATTCTACCCCCCTTTCTAGGTGCTATCAGTATCAATTATTTCCTTGGCCAATTGGTACTCTAACCCGATATGATCTCCCTTTATAGGTACTATAAAATTATCCTCTTAATCCTACTTAATAACCCGAATTATATTCAATTAACAAGTATTTATATAAGATAATTCTAATAAGACTTCGGAAGCCCTTCACTTAGAATTATAACATATATAATCCTGCTCAGCAATGAACGCACTCAACCAATAACCAAGATATGTATTCAGACTCTACATAACAGTTAATGATGCACAAAACGACTGTGAGTATGAATTTAAAAGGCATAGTCTTATATAAAAAACTACAAGTAGTGTTGTGCGGAGTTTACACACGAAAGATCAATTAGTTCGTACAAACCTTCACAACCCTAGTTCTACCAAAAAGGCTCTAGCCCATGATGTTACGAAGAACAATCATGGGTGTTGGATAGATCTTACCCGGATGTCTGGAAAAATTACAAGATAAATTAGGAAACAAAATAAACTCTAGATGTGGTATCGTCCCGTCCTTCTCTATCTTGAATTATCCTCTTAGTTCTCTCCTCTTAGTTCTCCTCTTGATTCCACAGACGAATCTTCATAGTGATGGATGGATGGAGGAAAGGATGTGGATGATGGTTGGGGGGTGATCACCCCTTGTTGGGTGTAGGATGGATTTGTGGCTCTCTACTCACATGAGTAATGATGTAAAATATATATAGGTGTGAGAAGGGAATTAAATAAGGAAATAAAAGATATGGGTGAATCATGGATGATTATGTGACAAGAAGATTAATTGTGCTCCAAGAAATAGATAATTTTTGGAAATTTTCGGAAATTCTCAGAAATTCTCACTAGCAGCTGCGCGACTTCACGATTTTAAGAATAACTTTCTCATCTGATCTCTGATTTTAGTGATTCTTGTGCTCACGCGATCTTATTTTCCTTGGATTTCTCTGAATATAAAGATCTCACAAAAAGTCTAACATTTGATGATGTAACATGTCATGTAAATTTGAACAGTCGTGCTGAGTAGAAACAGCTTGCGCGACGTCACCATTTCAATTATAACTTTCTCGTTTTGACTTCAATTGAGGTGTTCCTTATGCTAAACGATCCTATCTTCTGTGGCTTTCCAACCATTTATCTCACATCCAATTTAGAGATCCACACAAATACAGAAAAATTACACAAGATGAACGTGCATTTTTCTTCATTCTCGCACAAATTGCCCATTTTCTCCAACTTTGCACTTTTGATCATTTTTCCACCTAAAATATAGTAAAACACCTCAATTGAACTCTTTTCTCAATTATATCAAATATAAGACACTTGTGCTAATATATAACAACAATACTCATCCAAAAGGTGTTAGATTGTACACTAAAACACGCTTATTTTCACTCTCAATAAACCCCCAAACTTACTCGTTGCTTGTCCCGAGGCAATAAAATAAAAATAAAGAGAGAGAGAGTATGAAAAAACCGGGAAGCAAGGACTATGACTCATACCATATTCAAAAAATACAATTGTCCTAAACTTAGGTCATGTAACTCTCATTACATGTAATAATCAATTCATAGCATATAAGTTAAGAGAATCACCACCAATTCAGATGCTCCATTAACATGTTCTCACGGGAAGTATATATCACTCGCACTCAAGTGTAAAAGACATACACTTCTGGTTTATGGTGTTTACGCACAGATTCAATTCAAGTGCATGCGTAACCTTTAGCTTGCCAAACGTCTCAAACTCTCCACCACTTAAAGTATGATTCCACAATGGGATCAAAAAGGACTTTCATTAGGATGTAATGTTGGCTCTTTGGTAAGGGTAGGAAACATCTGGATAAAGTAACTCAATTACTAGAGAATTAAAACCGGAGATCTTTTGTACTGCAGATTTTTACACTTCAAGGCTATCCAACTTCATGCTCGTCTAATTTTCTTTTCTCTCCCTTCCTTCAAGCTCAACATACTTTTTCCTTCTTTTCTTTTTTCTCGAGGTACCAGTTTCTGGCACTACCTCTAACATCTCGGGGTACAGTTTCGGGCACTTCCCCTAGGCAACTTATTTTTCAGCTAATATATTTTAGCTCATAATCACTTGTACAGCTCCAAATATTTTATTCCTTACAAAATCCATGAAAATCAATTCATACACTTTGACAAAATTTAATTCTCCACTAAATATATAGGAATTTAAGGCTCAAATAGGATATCAAAGTGGCTATCTTCGTAGGTTGTCAAAGAAATAAGGCTTTCATGCTCAAAAGGGCTAACTACGGATATATAATTATTTGGTAGGAAATTATTTGGCAAAGTGACTCATAATTATCAAAGATAGCCTAAAATCATCTCCCATCATCTAACACACATGCAGCTTCAAGTAAGACAAGAGGAAAGTTTTAGAATACACACACAAGAACTGTTGGATTATATACTAAAAGTCTAGCTTTTTGTATGAACAATATTATAACAATCAATTTGAAATGAGAATTATATGATCAAATGATTGCGTCTTATAATTTATTTATATGCACGATGCAATAGTCCACTTACTTTATACTGTAGATAATATATTGTGTGACAACACGTGGAAGATCATATTATCGGTTTCCTTATAAAGTATAAACAGATGCGCACAACCGAGATAGACGGGGACTCTCTATTGGGATGGTTGAAGTGTGGTTTGATATTAGCTTGTCTTGGCTATAGAATCACATTAGTGCACTTGTGTGTATTGAGCAGGACCGCTTGAGATCGTTTGACTTATACTGACTTATAGGAGAACTTGATCTCAGTTATTATGGAAGTTCGTGCTCTTAATCCCTATACAATAACCTCGACACGTAGGGCAGTATGTATTTCTTTGACTCATCAATGGGTAAGATTTACATGTAATTAAATCAACAAACTCGATGAGTTGGGAAGTAGTGTTGTCTCTATAGTGTGCTATTGATTGTAGAAGGAATCCGTGTCCGTCATAGGTTGATGATGTCCCCTTGAGGAGCTCATAAGGATTATCATGTAAACTCTGCAGGTGGAATTTATTCCGGCATGATAATGAGGTTGAGTGGTATTACTCTTGGATGAGATATTAATTAATTGAGTTGTCAGTAACTTAAATTAATTAATGGACATTGTATATCTCAAACATGGGGAGACTAACGGGCTCATAATAAGAAGGAGCCCAAAACGTAATTTTGGGATTGGAAAGGCAGTGCAGTAATAATATTTTAGTGGAATATATTGTTATTATTGAACTTAAGTATAAGCTTTAGGCTAAGCTTGGATACTTAAGCCCAATGGAGGCCCAACCCAATTTCTCCTCCTGGTCCCTACTGTAGCCCATGTATATAAGTCACCTCAACTTATCTGGAACCCTAATCTAATTCATTATTCACATGTGATGAGGGTTGAGAGCAGATTGAGGAGGTCTCGTAGATCGTCGCCCACACGATGTCGAGATCGGACTTGGGACATACAGCAAAAGATCAGACTAACGGGTCACGTTAACCAAACGATCCAAGCGCCAACAAGAACGATACTCGCAAGAAAAAGATCATATGATTATGTAACATGATCAACAAGGCTCAAAATCTCACATATGTTTTTAACAAGTAACAGAGCACTTTTTATGGTAAGCAATTCTCACAAGTACACATAGAACTTCATACCACAATATAAGTCAAGTACACTTCCTTCATCAATTTCAAAAGCATATGAATTTCAAGCACAGTTTAAAAATATAAGCTCACATGGATCACAACCATAAACTCAATCCTTCCACTCTCATAAATTAAAAGCACTCATAAAAATTAGAATAAAAAATGAGGGCACCTGATTTTTCTTCAACGTATGCACGAGCTCCTCTAGATGTTCAACTCGGTCAGGTCAAAGCCTCAATGTAGAACTCGTCTTGCCACTATTTTACCTTTTCTATCATCAAATCTCAATTACACCTAATCATCACAGATTCATTAATAATAACATAGGAAAAAATAAGAAAGATTCAATTGACTGTATAATCGACTCCACATACTGGATACACCACTGAACAGTAGGCAAATTGCAAAAAATCGACATGTCAAAACCAATTAAAGTTTCAACATACCACAAAAAATCAACTCCCCTAGCAAACATTACAACGAAAAGATTATACTATTGGTGCTCCAATGATGTAATAATATCACACCCCCCAAACTTAGTAAAAACGTTAGTTGAAACTAAGTTTGAAAAGAGATGTAATTGTCGATTAGTAAGCACCTTAAATATAAAAATTTCTTACTCACACGAAAGAAATAAAGTAAAAAAAAGAAGGGCAAGCCCCAACAGGCGCACATGTTTAACGTCGAAGAGTCACGACGGAATACCACTTTGTAGACTACTGTATAGGATGGTGGTCTTCTCGCATCCTCACCTTCAAGTACTTTCTTTCTCTCTTCTTGTCTACACACAACACCTCACCTTTATTGGTTACAGAAATACGATCCTCAGAATTTCCTTCCTCCCATGGCTGTCTAGACACCTCCTTGTCAATCTTCCACTTAAATTTAGAATCATCTATCTTAAAAAAATCAAGATTAAATAAGTTAGAAATCACATCTATGCTCTTGCATGATTGAGTGTCCATGGGTATCTTCATTGCTTGATCAAGAGGGAAAACCACATCTTCATTATCTATCTGCAGTCTAAGCTTCTCGGCTCTCAACTTCTTCGCTCTTTCCCACTTTTTCTCTACTATAAGCTCATTATTCTGCTCTTAAGATGGCTCTGGAGTGTTCTGAATAACAGGTGTAACATTAGGTATCGAAACTGGTGCTAAGTGATGTGTTCGACCTCCATTCGACCATCAAGGTCTCGTCGAACGGATTGATTTTGGTCGGACAGTAACTCTGATCACAATTTCATATTCCCCAATTATTGTTCGACCAGCGTTCGGCCTAGTTGATCTAGACGAACGGATATGTTTTGGTCGAACGGCAGAATAGAAAACAGAGCATTGAAATTCTGCTTTTCCAAAGTTTGTTTGACCTTAGCTCGACCATCAGGTCTGGTCGACCTGATGAGGGATGGTCGAACAACTCTCCTGCTTTCTTCATTTTTGGCCGCTGTCTTCATCGGACCTTTGTATTGCGTCCCGGACCACAATGTGATAGCATTATCCTCCAATGTTTGTGTCAATTGATTCACATTCGCAACCATCTGCCCCATAATTGAAGTAAGGTCCTTAGATAAATCTGCATGATCAACATTCATTCTCGCTTCGATGCGGTCAACACTTGCATCATTCTCAGCTATGTATTGATTGAAGGTATCTTCAACAATTTTCACTTCGTGCTGCTTCATACAAGGCCCCTTTTGTGTCAACTTTGTAACCTGCCATTGCTGGGACTCTAGTAGCTTGTTGATGTTAGATAGACTAGAGACGATCTCATCATCCTTATTCGGCTTTACCACTTGATGTTCAACTTGTGCCACCTTACCAAGTACATATGATACTCTTACTTTTTCATAGGCCAGTCACGTGAATTCATAGAGATGTCTTCAAAAAAATTTTTTGCTTCAAGTGTTGTCTTAGAAAACAGCGCTCCACCTGATGATGCAACGATAAGAATACGCCACTCACAATCCAATCCATCATGATGCTCATTTCCTTCATCATGATGCATATTTTCTTCATTATGATGCTCATTTTCTTCATCATGATGCATATATTCTTCATCATGATGCATATATTCTTCATCATGATGCTCATTTCCTTCATCATGATGCATATTTTCTTCATCATGATGCATATTTTCTTCATCATGATGCTCATTTACTTCATCATGATGCTCATTTTTTTTTATCATGATGCATATTTTCTTCATCATCATGCTCATTTTCTTCATCATGATGCATATTTTCTACATCATGATGCTTATTTTCTTTATCATTATGTATATTTTCTTCATCATGATGCTCAATTCCTACATTATGATGCTCATTTTATTCATCATGATGCTCATTTCCATCATCATGATGCTCATTACTTTCATCATGATGCTCATTTTCTTCATCATGATGCATATTTTCTTCATCATAATACTCATTTTCATCATCATGATGCTTATTTTATTCATCATAATACTCATTTTCATCATCATGATGCTTATTTTCTTCATCATGATGCATATTTTATTCAACATGATGCATATTTTCTTCATCATGATGCATATTTTCTTCATCACGATTCTCATTTTCTTCGTCATGATGCATATTTTCTTTATCATGATGCTCATTTTCTTTATCATGATGCATATTTTCTTCATCATGATGCATATTTTGTTCATCATGATGCATAATATTTTCATCGTAATGCTCTTTTCCTTCACCATGATGCTCATTTCCTTCATCTTGATGCTTATTTCCTTCATCGTGATAAATATTTCCTTCATCATGATGCTCATTTGCTTCATCAAGATGCTCATTTTCTTCATCATGATGCTCCTTTTCTTCTTCATGATGCTCATTTCCTTCATCATGATGCTAATTTTCTTCATCATGATGCATATTTTATTCATCATGATGCATATTTTCTGCATCATGAAGCTCATTTTCTTCATCATGATGCACATTTTCTTCATCATGATGCATATTTTCTTCATCATGATGCTCATTTTCGTCATCAAAATGCATATTTTCTTAATCATGATGCATATTTTCTTCATCATGATGCATATTTTCTTAATCATAAGGCTCATTTCCTCCATCATGATGATCATTTTCTTCATCTTGATGCATATTTTCTTTATCATGATACTCTTTTTCTTCATCATGATGCTCATTTACTTCGTCATGATGAATATTTTCTTCATCATGATGCATATTTCCTTAATCATGATGCTCATTTTCTTCTTCAAGATGCATAATCTCTTCATCATGATGCCAATTTTCTTCGTCATGATGCTCATTTTCTTCATCATGATGCATATTTTTTCATCATGATGCATATTTTTATCATCATGATGCATATTTTCTTCATCATGATGCATATTTTTTTTATCAAGATGCATATTATTTTCATCATGATGCTCTTTTCGTTAATCATGATGCTCAATTTTCTTCATCTTGATACTCATTTCCTTCATCATGATACTCATTTCCTTCATCATGATGCTCATTTTCTTCATCATGATGATAATTTCCTTCACCATGATGCATATTTTCTTCATCATGATGTTCATTTTCAACATCTTGATGCATATTTTCTTTATCATGATGCATATTTTATTTACCATGATGATCATTTTATTAATCTTAAAGCTCATTTCCTTCATCGTGATGCTCATTTCCTTCATTATGATGCTCATTTTCTACATCATAATGCTCATTTTCTTAATCATGATGCTCATTTCCTTCATAATAATGCTCATTTTCTTCATCATGATGCTCATTTCCTTCATCATGATGCTCATTACCTTCATCATGATGCTCATTTCCTTCATCATATTGTATATTTTCTTCATCATAATGCTCATTTTCATCATCATGATGCTAATTTTCTTCATCATTATACTCATTTTCATCATCATGATGCTCATTTTCTTCATCATGATGCATATTTTATTCATCATGATGCTCATTTTCTTCGTCATGATGCATATTTTCCTTATCTTGATGCTCATTTTCTTCAGGATGATGCATATTTTGTTCATCATGATGCATATAATTTTCATCATGACGCTCTTTTCCTTCATCATGATGCTCATTTCCTTCATCTTTATGCTCATTTCCTTCATCATAATGCATATTTCCTTCATCATGATGCATATTTCCTTCATCATGATGCTCCTTTTATTCTTCACGATGCTCATTTCCTTCATCATGATGTTCATTTTCTTCATCATGACACAAATTTTCTTCATCATGATGCTTATTTTCATCATCATGAAGCTAATTTTCTTTATCATGATGCTCAATTTCTTCATCATGGTGCATATTTTCCTCATCATGATGCTCATTTTCGTCATCATGATGCTCATTTCCTTCATCATGATGCTCATTTTCCTCATCATGATGATCATTTCCTTCACCATGATGCATATTTTCTTCATCACGATGTTCATTTTCAACATCTTGATGCATATTTTCTTTATCATGATGCATATTTTCTTCATTATGATGATCATTTTATTAATCCTGAAGCTCATTTACTTCATCGGGATGCTCATTTCCTTCATCAAGATGTTCATTTCTTTCATCATGATGCTCATTTTCATCATCATGATGCTCATTTCCTTCATCATGATGCTCATTTTCTTCATCACGATGCTCATTTCCTTCATCATGAGGCTCATTACTTCGTCATGATGCTCATTTCCCTCATCATGATGCATATTTTTATCATCATGAAGCTAGTTTTCTTCATCATGATGCTCAATTTCGTCATCATGATACATATTTTCTTCATCACGATGCTCATTTTCGTCATCATAATGCATATTTTCTTAATCATGATGCATATTTTTTCATCATGACGCATATTTTTTTAATCATAATGCTCATTTTATTCATCATGATGCTCATTTCCTTCTTAATGATGCTCATTTTCTTCATTATGATACATATTTTCTTTATCATGACACTCTTTTTCTTCATCATGATGCTCATTTACTTCATATTGATCTATATTATCTTCATCATGATGCTCATTTTATTCATCATGATGCATAATTTCTTCATCATGATGCTCATTTTCTTCATCATGAAGCATAATCTTTTCATCATGATGTCAATTTTCTTCATCATGATGCATATTTTCTTCATCATGATGATCATTTTCTTCATATTGATGTATATTTTCTTCATCATGATGCTCATTTTCTTCCTCATTATTCTCATTTTCTTCATTGTGATGCATATTTTCTTCATCATGATGCTAATTTACTTCATCATAATGCATATTTTCTTCAACATGATGCATATTTTTTCATCATGATGCTCTTTTCGTTCATCATGATGCTCAATTTTTTTCATCATGATGCTCATTTTCTTCATCATGATGCTCATTTTCTTCATCATGATGATCATTTCCTTCACCATGATGCATATTTTCTTCATCATGATGTTAATTTTCAACACCTTGATGCATATTTTATTTATTATGATGCATATTTTCTTCATCATGATGATTATTTTCTTAATCCTGATGTTCATTTCCTTCATCAAGATGTTCATTTTCTTCATTATGATGCTCATTTTCTTAATCATGATGCTCATTTCCTTCATCATGATGCTCATTTCCTTCATCATGATGCTCATTTTCTTAATCATGATACATATTTTCTTAATCGTGATGCATATTTTCTTCATCATGATGCTCATTTATTTTTTCATGATGCATATTTTTTTCATCATGATGCATATTTTCTTCATCATGATGCTCATTTTCTTTAATATGATGCATATTTTCATCATCATGATGCATATTTTCTTCATCATCATTCTCATTTTCTTCATCATTATCCTCATTTCCATAATCTGATGCTCATTTCCATCATCATGATGCATATTTTCTTAATCATTATGCTTATTTTCTTCATCATGATGCTCATTTCCTTTATCATGATGCTCATTTCCTTCATCATAATGTATATTTTCTTGTTCATGATGCTTATTTTCTTCCTCATGATGCATATTTTGTTCATCATGATGCTCATTTTCTTTATCATGATGCATATTTTTTTCATCATGATTCTCATTCCCTTCATCATGATGCTCATTTCCTTCATTATAATGCTCATTTTCTTCATCATGATGCTCATTTTCTTCATCACGATTCTCATTTCCTTCATCACGATGCATATTTCCTTCATCATGATGCATATTTCCTTCATCATGATGCATATTTTCTTTATCTTGATGCTCATTTCCTTCATCATAATGCACATTTTCTTCATCATGATGCATAATTTATTCATTATGATGATCTTTTCTTCATCTTGACGGATATTTTCTTAATCATGATGCATATTTTCTTCATCATATTGCATAGTTTCTTCATCATGATGTGCATTTCCTTAATCCTGATACTCATTTCCTTCATCCTGATGTTTATTTCCTTCATCATGATGCTCATATTCTTCGTCGAGATGCATATTTTCTTCATCATGATGCTCATTTTCTTCATCATGATACTCATTTTATTTATCATGATGTATATTTTCTTCATCATGATGCATATTTTCTTCATCATGATGATCGTTTTCTTCTTCACGATGCTCATTTTCTTCATCATAATGCTCATTTTCTTCATCATGATGCATATTTTCTTCATCATGATGCTCATTTTCTTCATCATGATGCGCAGTTTCCTCATGATGATGCATATTTTCTTCATCATAATGCTCTTTTCCTTCATGATGATGCTCATTTCCCTTATCATGATGCTCATTTCCTCATGATGCGTATTTTCTTCATCATGATGCTCATTTCCTTCATCATGATGATCATTTCCTTCATCATGATGCATATTTTCTTCATCATGATGCATATTTTCTTCATCATGATGCTCATTTTTTTCATCATGATTCTCATTTTCTTAATCATAATGATTATTTTCTTCATTCTGAAGCTCATTTCCTTAATCGTGATGCCCATTTCCTTCATCATGATGTTCATTTTCTTCATCATGATGCTCATTTTCTTAATCATGAAGCATATTTTTTGCATCGTGATGCATATTTTATTCATCATGATGCTCATTTTCTTAAATATGATGCTCATTTTCTTCATCAAGATGCATATTTTCTTCTTCATGATGTTCATTTTCTTCATCATGATGCATATTTTCTTGATCATGATGCTCATTTTCTTCATCATGATGCACATTTTCTTCATCATGATGCATATTTTCTTCATCATGATGCATAATATTTTCATCGTAATGCTCTTTTCCTTCACCATGATGCTCATTTCCTTCATCTTGATGCTTATTTCCTTCATCGTGATACATATTTCCTTCATCATGATGCTCATTTGCTTCATCAAGATGCTCATTTTCTTCATCATGATGATAATTTCCTTCACCATGATGCATATTTTCTTCATCATGATGTTAATTTTCAACACCTTGAAGCATATTTTCTTTATTATGATGCATATTTTCTTCATCATGATGATTATTTTCTTAATCCTGATGCTCATTTCCTTCATCGTGATGCTCATTTCCTTCATCAAGATGTTCATTTTCTTCATTATGATGCTCATTTTCTTAATGCTCATTTTCTTTAATATGATGCATATTTTCATCATCATGATGCATATTTTCTTCATCATCATTTTCATTTTCTTCATCATTATCCTCATTTCCATAATCTGATGCTCATTTCCATCATCATGATGCATATTTTCTTAATCATTATGCTTATTTTCTTCATCATGATGCTCATTTCCTTTATCATGATGCTCATTTCCTTCTTCATAATGTATATTTTCATGTTCATGATGCTTATTTTCTTCATCATGATGCATATTTTGTTCATCATGATGCTCATTTTCTTTATCATGATGCATATTTTTTTCATCATGATTCTCATTCTCTTCATCATGATGCTCATTTCCTTTATTATAATGCTCATTTTCTTCATCATGATGCTCATTTTCTTCATCACGATTCTCATTTCCTTCATCACGATGCATATTTCCTTCATCATGATGCACATTTCCTTCATCATGATGCATATTTTCTTTATCTTGATGTTCATTTCCTTCATCATGATGCACATTTTCTTCATCATGATGCATAATTTCTTCATCATGATGTTCTTTTCTAAATCTTGACGGATATTTTCTTAATCATGATGCATATTTTCTTTATCATATTGCATAGTTTCTTCATCATGATGTGCATTTCCTTAATCCTGATGCTCATTTCCTTAATCCTGATGTTTATTTCCTTCATCATGATGCTCATATTCTTCGTCGAGATGCATATTTTCTTCATCATGATGCTCATTTTCTTCATCATGATACTCATTTTATTTATCATGATGTATATTTTCTTCATCATGATGTATATTTTCTTCATCATGATGCTCATTTTCTTCTTCACGATGCTCATTTTCTTCATCATAATGCTCATTTTCTTCATCATGATGCATATTTTCTTCATCATGATGCTCATTTTCTTCATAATGATGCGCAGTTTCCTCATGATGATGCATATTTTCTTCATCATGATGCTCTTATCCTTCATGATGATGCTCATTTCCTTATCATGATGTTCATTTTCTCATGATGCGTATTTTCTTCATCATGATGCTCATTTCCTTCATCATGATGATCATTTCCTTCATCATGATGCATATTTTCTTCATCATGATGCATATTTTCTTCATCATGATGCTCATTTTCTTCATCATGATTCTCATTTTCTTAATCATAATGATTATTTTCTTCATTCTGAAGCTCATTTCCTTAATCGTGATGCCCATTTCCTTCATCATGATGTTCATTTTCTTCATCATGATGCTCATTTTCTTAATCATGAAGCATATTTTTTGCATCGTGATGCATATTTTATTCATCATGATGCTCATTTTCTTAATTATGATGCTCATTTTCTTCATCAAGATGCATATTTTCTTCTTCATGATGTTCATTTTCTTCATCATGATGCATATTTTCTTGATCATGATGCTCATTTTCTTCATCATGATGCACATTTTCTTCATCATGATGCATATTTTCTTCATCATGATGCATAATATTTTCATCGTAATGCTCTTTTCCTTCACCATGATGCTCATTTCCTTCATGTTGATGCTTATTTCCTTCATCGTGATACATATTTCCTTCATCATGATGCTCATTTGCTTCATCAAGATGCTCATTTTCTTCATCATGATGATAATTTCCTTCACCATGATGCATATTTTCTTCATCATGATGTTAATTTTCAACACCTTGATGCATATTTTCTTTATTATGATGCATATTTTCTTCATCATGATGATTATTTTCTTAATCCTGATGCTCATTTCCTTCATCGTGATGCTCATTTCCTTCATCAAGATGTTCATTTTCTTCATTATGATGCTCATTTTCTTAATCATGATGCTCATTTTCTTCATCATAATGCTCATTTCCTTCATCATGATGCTCATTTTCTTAATCATGATACATATTTTCTTAATCGTGATGCATATTTTCTTCATCATGATGCTCATTTATTTTTTCATGATGCATATTTTTTTCATCATGATGCATATTTTCTTCATCATGATGCTCATTTTCTTTAATATGATGCATATTTTCATCATCATGATGCATATTTTCTTCATCATCATTCTCATTTTCTTCATCATTATCCTCATTTCCATAATCTGATGCTCATTTCCATCATCATGATGCATATTTTCTTAATCATTATGTTTATTTTCTTCATCATGATGCTCATTTCCTTTATCATGATGCTCATTTCCTTCATCATAATGTATATTTTCTTGTTCATGATGCTTATTTTCTTCATCATGATGCATATTTTGTTCATCATGATGCTCATTTTCTTTATCATGATGCATATTTTTTTCATCATGATTCTCATTCTCTTCATCATGATGCTCATTTCCTTCATTATAATGCTCATTTTCTTCATCATGATGCTCATTTTCTTCATCACGATTCTCATTTCCTTCATCACGATGCATATTTCCTTCATCATGATGCATATTTCCTTCATCATGAAGCATATTTTCTTTATCTTGATGCTCATTTCCTTCATCATGATGCACATTTTCTTCATCATGATGCATAATTTCTTCATCATGATGTTCTTTTCTACATCTTGACGGATATTTTCTTAATCATGATGCATATTTTCTTCATCATATTGCATAGTTTCTTCATCGTGATGTGCATTTCCTTAATCCTGATGCTCATTTCCTTCATCCTGATGTTTATTTCCTTCATCATGATGCTCATATTCTTCGTCGAGATGCATATTTTCTTCATCATGATGCTCATTTTCTTCATCATGATACTCATTTTATTTATCATGATGTATATTTTCTTCATCATGATGTATATTTTCTTCATCATGATGCTCATTTTCTTCTTCACGATGCTCATTTTCTTCATCATAATGCTCATTTTCTTCATCATGATGTATATTTTCTTCATCTTGATTCTCATTTTCTTCATCATGATGCGGAGTTTCCTCATGATGATGCATATTTTCTTCATCATGATGCTATTTTCCTTCATGATGATGCTCATTTCCCTTATCATGATGCTCATTTTCTCATGATGCGTATTTTCTTCATCATGATGCTCATTTCCTTCATCATGATGATCATTTCCTTCATCATGATGCATATTTTCTTCATCATGATGCATATTTTCTTCATCATGATGCTCATTTTCTTCATCATGATTCTCATTTTCTTAATCATAATGATTATTTTCTTCATTCTGAAGCTCATTTCCTTAATCGTGATGCCCATTTCCTTCATCATGATATTCATTTTCTTCATCATGATGCTCATTTTCTTAATCATGAAGCATATTTTTTGCATCGTTATGCATATTTTATTCATCATGATGCTCATTTTCTTAATTATGATGCTCATTTTCTTCATCATGATGCATATTTTCTTCTTCATGATGTTCATTTTCTTCATCATGATGCATATTTTCTTGATCATGATGCTCATTTTCTTCATCATGATGATATTTTCTTTGTCATGATGCATATATTCTTCATCATGATGCTCATTTTCTTCATCATGATACATATTTTCTTCATCATGATACTCATTTTCTTATCATGATGCTCATTTCCTTTATCATGATTTTCATTTTCTTCATCATGATGCATATTTTCTTCATCATGATGTTCATTTTCTTCATCTTGATGCATATTTTCTTCATCATGATGCATATTTTTTTCATCATATTGCATATTTTCTTCATCATGATGCTCATTTTTTCATCATGATGCTCATTTCCTATATCGTGATGCTCATTTCCTTCATCCTGATATTCATTTCCTTCACATGATGCTCATTTTCTTCATCATGATAAATATTTTCTTCATTGTGGATGCCTCGTGGCATAAATATCACTATTGGAAAATGTGATAACAAAAATAGAGTCATAGGTATGGAAACAATTCTTCCACCCTTCGAATACAAAATCAGATCTAAAATCCAAATACGTTCCCAAATGGCATAACCTAGACTTGTTAAAATCTAAGCCTACTTCACATGAAGGCTTTCATTACCTTTGAACAGCGCACACAAAAAATACGAGAATAACAGTAGACAACTGATGTTGAACCAAGTGTTACAACACCAGTACAAACACTAAGACAGAAACCTATCTAAGATCTTTTACACTGTATAGTGGGATTGTTTTTTCGATCATCTGACTTGTCAACTAGAAGCTTCCATTTATAGATGGTGGCATGTTCCAAATGATGAGTGGCCCACGTATGAGATGTAGAAAAACCTGTGCAGACTCAAACAACCGCCCACTAAGAGAGGTAGTTATTTTCGATCACCAAATGATGCGTTTGACTTGGTCTTTGCATCCAACACGTTAAGCACTTCAACCGCAACAACCCTAAAAGAAACATTAAGCACAACACTAGTCGAAATAACAAAACAACGTTAGTGGTTAATAAAACAACTGTTGGAGGACAGGTGTGATTCCAGATGTGAAGACACTATTCTTAACACTTCACATCAACAATCTCCCCCAGTCACGTCTATCCGCAGTCACATAACCAGATGTAAGAAAACAATGCAAAACAAGATATCCAAAGTAATACATCAGATGTTAGTTCGACGGTTGTGCAAAAATAACTAAGCATTCTAAAGCATAATTACCAAAGTGATTAAAGATAACCACTTAAGTAACATATAAGTCCAGAGCTTAGATCAGAGTTTAATCAGAAAATAAAGTATCCAGTCACCATCAGTAAATATATATCAGTTCAACATCCCATCATCAAATAGTTAGAAAAGTTAGTGAGGCAGCAGCGACTTTCAGTCATCATCATCAACAAGTATGAACACTTTGATCTCTTTGTTAATCTCCCCCTCACCATGTGAACTCACCCTAAGTTACGGCTTTACCAGCAACACCACCAGCAACATCACCTGCATTAGGAACATTTCCAGAAATATTTCCTTCTTTTGGTTCATTAGTGATGTCCTCAATCACAATTCCTCCAGAGCCAGAGCTTTCAACTGTAGTAGGTTGAGCAACAGCAGTAGGTATGTCTCCTGTTGGTGTTTGATTATTTGGTTAACATGAACCGTCAGAGTTTCATACGTTTCTAACAAGCAGCGGAAGCAAGTAAACAAGAAACGTATTACCTTTCACTAGGGTATGTTGAAGACGATGAATTCTCGCCATCAGCCAGCGCAGCCTCACCATTTTGGGCATAATTCTGTCATCCAATGTTGGATTTGAGTGATCTATGCGCCACAACGATCCTCTCTTCCGTGGCTTTCCGTCAGTATATCACACATCCTTTTTTGAAGTCTGTACGATTTTATAAAAATTATAGAAAGTAATTGACAACAGCAGCAAACAACCTTCCAGTCTTCTGCTGTATTCCCAAGTCCAATCTCGACGTCGTGTGGGTGACGATCTTCGAGATATTCTCATTCTACTATTCCCTCACCCTCCTCCCAGTGTTAGGCGTGATTAATCTCATAGATTAGGGTTTCCGAACAGCTGAGATGACTTATATACGGGCTACAGCAGGGACCAGGAGGAGAAATTGAGTTGGGCCTTCATTGGGCTTAAGTATCCAAATTTAGCCCAAAGCTTATACTTAAATCCAATAATAATAATAATATATACCACTAAAATATTATTACTACACTACCGTTCTAATCCCATAATTACGTTATGAGTTCGTTCTTATTATGAGCTCGTTAGTCTCCCCATGTTTAAGATATACAATGTCCATTAATTAATTAAGTTACTAACAACTCCATAAATTAATATCTCATCCAAGAGTAGTACCACTCAACTTCATTATCATGCCAGAATAAATCCACCTGCAGGGTTTACATGATAATCCTTATGAGCTCCTCAAGAGGACATCATCAACCTATGACGAACCGGGATTCCTTCTACAATCAACAGCACACCATATAGACAACACTATTTCTCCACTCACTGAGTTTGTTGATTTAATTACATGTAAATCTCACCCATTGATGAAGCAAAGAAATACATAATGCCCTACATGTCGAGGTTATTGTATAGGGATTAAGAGCACGAACATGCATAATAACTGAGATCAAGTTCTTCTATATAGACAGTACATGTCGAACGATCTCAAGCGGTCCTGTTCAGTATACGCAAGTGCACTAATGTGATTCTATAGTCAAAACAAACTAATACCAAATCACACAACAACTATCCCAATAGAGAATCCCCGTCTATCTCGGTTGTGAGCATCTATTTATACTTTATAAGAAAACAGATAATATGATCTTCCGCATGTTTTACAGTATAAAGTAAGTGGACTATTGCATCGAACATATAAATAAATTATAAGACGCAATCATTTGATCATATGATTCTCATTTCAAATTAATTGTTTAAACATTGTTCATACAAAAAGCTAGACTTTTAGTATACAATCCAACAATCTCCCACTTATAATAAAAAATTATGTTGTCATGTCTTCTGCCATTCATCTGATTCTCACTCCCACTACACGACCATCAAAAGCTCTCGCTCCATGTGTTTAATTGCTTTATGAGCTCATGATTCTTTCAAGTTTGCAACTGCACCATTATCATCAAAATAAATTGTGATAACTTTGGGCAAACTTAGAAACAATTCAAAGTCCATCATGAAGTTTCTAGATTCATACAGATACTTTGGGTGCCTCATAGGCTCTAATTTATCATCTTTTCATGATGGAGTTCGGAGTCCGAAATATATCTCTATATAACACTCCTCCATATTATGCCTCAACTTCCTAAAATTAAACACATAACCTTTGAGGTGGATTTACTGCCGTCCATATCTGATTTGAAAAATCCGAATCTATGTAACCCCTAAGAAGCAGTGAATCTGTCCGGTAAGCCAACATATAGTTCCTAGTCCTTTTCAGGTACTTCAAAATTATGTGTTACCACTGTTTAATATTCTTATTTCGGGTTACCTTGATACCCTCTATTCATGCCTTCGGCAAAACAGTTATCAATACTCGTGCATAGCATTCCTTAGATTAAGCTTTCTTATTCACTGAAGCATAAGGAACCACCTTCATCTAATTTATCTTCTTTTGTGTCTTAAGAGACATTTCCTTAGATAAAGTCACATGCTAAAATAAGTAGGGATTGCATCATTTCATGAAGCTTGAGACAAGCATAACATCCTTTCTTGTGATTCATATTACAGTGATCCAAAGGATATTTTTGCTTCTCTTATGTCCTTCATTTCATGTTGCTTAATTAACCATACCCATACGCCTGACAATACTCTTTCATTGTCTCCAATGAGCAATATATCATGTACGTACAGTGCAAGAAATACCACCATGTTTTCGTCACTCTTTACAATACACTATACACATCCGCGCATTGATTAAATCCATATGCCTGGATTTCCTCATCAAAACGGATGTTTCATGATCTTGAAGCTTGCTTTAATCCATCGATGGACATCTTTAAGCTTACACTCAAAATGCTCTTAGCCCTTTGCAATTAATCACTCTGGTTGCTTCACATAGATGTTTTTCTCAAGACTTCCAATCAAGAAAGCTGTCTTGATATCTATTTGCTATCCTCATATTTCATATGAGTAGGAACAGATAAAAGAGCCCGGATCAACATAGGCATAGCTATCAGCGAAAAGGTTTTCTTATAATATAACCTTTTCTTTCTGAGTATACCTTTTCGCAACAAGCTTTGCTTCCTAGGTTTTAACTTATCCTATGATCCTCTTTTATTTTACAAAGCCACTTCTAATGGATTTTACACCATCCGTGGTTCTACAAGCAGCCAGATCTAATTTAAAATTCATCGATTCTATTTCAACATTCATTGTACTTTGATAAGATTCCGCATTTCTATCTTGTAGTGCTTCGTTGTATCCGTGAGTCCATTCTATGTTTACTAGGGAACAAGTCTCACAACTCTCCCAAAACATATATCTTATAGGTTGTCGAACAATCCTCCCACTACGACAAGGAACTACAAGCAATTGTGCATCAGACGTAACACACGTTGCAGTTTACCTTGTGGTATATCCTCTTGTACACTTGGTACTTATACTTTGTGTTTTCCCTCTTACTTCCTTTAGAACAACTTATACATGGGTTTGTGATTTATTACGTAGTCCTTTTCCAAAAATCTAGTATTCATGTTAACAATCACCCTTCGATCTTTTGGACTAAATAAATCAACCTTCATTTTTCTAAGATATCCCACAAACAGATAAACATTCAAACGAATTACTGTTTCTAGGGCATATCCATAAAATGAATTTAATAATTCCAAACAATTGATCATCTATCTAATTACTTCCATAAGAGTCTTTCTCTTATTAGGATTAGAAGATGTATTAACTACTATTTGTTGCATCCGTGGGATAAACATAATTTAAGAGTGAACAAGTTGTCGCCAACGTACAACAACAGATTATAGCTCCATCCTTCATTACCATGACCATGTCATTTAAATGAAATGGAGTATCCATAAGTAAATGCATAGAAACTGAAATTAAATTCTTTCTATGAAAACGTACGTAAAGACAATTTCTCAAAACAAACTTTTATTCATATCGTAAGATAAATAAACAACTCTCGCTGCAACAGCCACTACTCTCGTAGCATACCCATGTACCAAATAATAATCTCATCATCACTTAGTTACACGCTTTTAGTGATTCGTGTATCTACACACAATGTGTTAGCAGATGTCATCACTAATCATGCTTCAACGACTAGTGAATGAGATACAAACCTTGTTAATATCATAATGAAAATGAGTTTCCTTCGCCACATGTTTTGTCAGAAGATCCCCACCATATACAACATCTTGTATTTCAGGTAGAACTTGCTGAAAACACCTAGGCAAACTACGGAGAATTAAATTGATCTAGGTTTCCCTTTCAATTTCTATTCCAAACAATTTCCAATTCATTCATCAATTCAACCATGACTCCCCGCCTATCTAACTTACTCAAGTATCTGAAGAGTCGCATGAGACCATCATATTTCTATGAACCTCTCACCTCTTCACTAGAGACTTTAAAAGGCATCATGGGATATCCTTAGTGAGAACACACTTATATTTTCCTAAGCAGTAATATTACAAACTAAGATTCTTTTCTAATCATCTAACTTTGGACCAGTAAATATGTTTTCTTTTAGTTAGCAATAGGTAAAATGAAACCATTTGAAATTGCAGAGAATCATAAATAAATACACCGATCAAATCTTCGAATTTTACCCATTTATATTGATTCCCTCAAAACAATATCAAATTAAAATTCACCGACATCTCAAGCACCGTAAGTCTGCAAGCCACGTTTGTGTGGACGTTTACAAACCCAAACATTTACAAGAGAAAGTTTTACCCATTAATTTTATTTGTCAACCTAATCTTATGACAAAATAATTAATAGTCGGTTCCTCTTTAGCCAAGCAAATAATAGCAGTGACTCCGTTGGGGAGGATACTAATTATTTACACCTAAGTGTACACCATTATTTGATCTCAAGTCCATTGCACGAGCTTATTTGCCTTATAGTTGGAGAAGCACATGCGCGCTCGGATAACTTCCTACAATCATCGATTATATGTATGTACTAGTGAACCGCACATAAAATCATCCGTTAAGGAGGAAGGTCTATGCCAATACGCAAGTTCATGTGCCACATTTCAAACAATAATTATTTAATGAAGTCTGTACTAGTGATCCGTGAATAAACTCATCCTTTAGGGAGGAAGGCCTATTTCCAACACACAAGTTTACTCACATCACTTACAAACCAATAATGGAGGCCGTGGGAATTAATTACCAATCCCTTCTCCCACATAGTAATTTTAACACCGAGGGTTTTTACATGCATATAATATTCATATATAATACGCAACGAAGCATGCTATTATTACGGCAAATAAGACAGTAAATCAAATAGCACAAGTAATCCAAATATATAATAATTGGCAAATATAAACAATTATTGACAATTATATATAAGGAAAGAAAAATTGCCAAATAAAATAAAATTGACTAGGTCAATAAATAAGGCAATTAGGCATGTGCCTTGCACAACAAGTTGGAGATAACTTTGGCCTCAAACCAAACACTCAAACCAATTAAAACATGACTTGGGCAAAAAGGAAACTTGGGCCCTAAGAAAACTCTATTCACGATTATTCACAGGAAGCAAAAACCGCGTCATCACTGAACTCATGACAACAAACAACACCCTCGCTCATTCCCAGCCAATACTCGTCGGAATTGTTGGCTATTGGATTATTTGTCCATAATTGGATTTAATTAACCAAGCTTAGCCCAAAGCTTATAATTAAATCCAATAATAATAATATAGTCAACTAAAATATTATTACTGCACTACCCATCCAATCCCAAAATTATATTTTGGACTCCTTCTTATTATGAGCCCGAAAATCTCCCCATGTTTAAGATATACAATGCCCATTAATTAATTAAGTTACTGACAGCTCAAATTAATTAATATCTCATCTGAGAGTAGTACCACTCAACCTTATTATCATGTCGGAATTAATCCACTTGCAAGATTTACATGATAAACCTTATGACCTTCTCAAGGGGACATCATCAACTTATGTCGGACATGGATTCCTTCTACAATCAACAACACACCATAGAGACAGCACTACTTCCCAACTCACCGAGTTTGTTCATTTAAAACATGTAAATCTCACCCATTGATGAATCAAAGAAATATATACTGCCTTACGTGTCGAGGTTATTGTATAGAGATTAAGAGCACGAACATCCATAATAATTGAGATCAAATTCTTCTATATAGATAGTACAAGTCGAACGATCTCAAGCGGTCCTGCTCAATACTCACAAGGTGCACTAATGTGATTCTATAGTCAAGATAAACTAATACCAAATCACACTACAGCCATCCCCATAGATAGTCCCCGTCTATCTCGGTTGTGAGCATCTGTTTATACTTTATAAGGAAACCGATAGTATGATCTTCCGGGTGTTGTCGCACAACATATTATCTACAGTATAAAGTAAATGGACTTTTGCACAAACATATAAATAAACAATTTATAACATGAAAAACGTTTGATCATATGATTCTCATTTCAAATAAAATTGTTAAAACATTGTTCAATACAAAAGCAAGGCTTTTAGTATACAAATCTAACAGTCTCCCACTTATACTAAAAGACTACGCTGCCATATCTGCTGACACACATTTAATCCTCATTCCTTCAACATGCCCATTGAACACTTTCACTGGGAGGCTCTTAGTAAAAGGATCAGCCAGGTTATCTTTCGATGCAATCTTAGCGGCAACGACTTCTCCTCTTCTAACGATGTCTCATATCAGGTGGTACTTGCTCTCAATGTGTTTACTCGCCTTATGGGCTTGTGGTTTCTTCGAGTTTGTTATTGCACCACTATTATCACAATTTAGCTTTGGGCAAACCAGGAATCACATCCAAGTCCATTAAGAAGTTCCGAAGTTATACTGCTTCTTTAGCTGCCTCAGAGGCTGCTACATGTTCAGCTTCCATGGTAGAGTCCGCAACGCATTTCGGCTTTACACTCCTCCATATGTTGGCTCCTCCTCCAGGAGTATACATATAACCCGAGGTGGATTTACTAGCATCCCTATCTAACTTGAAATCCGAATAAGTATAACACAAAGGTAACAAATAATCTACCCGGTAAACCACACATAATCCCTAGTCCTTCGCAGGTACTTTAAAATATTCTTTACCGCAGTCCAATGCCTTTGTCCTGGATTACTTTGATACCTACTGACCATGCCCATGACATAACAGATATTCGGTCTCGAATATAGCATAGCATACATGAGGCTTCCTACTGCCAAAGCATAAGGGACCAGCTTCATTGCCTCTATTTCCTGTTGTGTCTCAGGACACATCTCCATAGATAAAGGTATTCCATGTCTGAAAGGTAGAAAACCTTTCTTGGAATCTTGCATGCTAAAGCGAGCCAGGATTGTATCATTGTATGAAGCTTAGGATAAGCACAACATTATTTTCTTGTGATCCCTTATTAATTTGATCCCAAGAATGTGTCCGGCCACTCCTAAGTCCTTCATTTCAAACTGCTTGGACAACCATACCCTTACGCCCAACAATACCTTTACATTGTTTCCAATGAGCATAATATCATCCACGTAGAGTACAAGAAATACCACTATGTTTCCGTCACACTTTTTGTACACACATGATTCATCCGGACATTGAATAAATCCATATGACTGGATTACTTCATCAAACCGGATGTTCCATGATCTTGAAGCTTGTTTCAATCCATAAATGGACCTTTTAAGCTTGCACACAAGATGCTCTTCGCCCTTTGCAATGAATCCTTCCGGTTGCTTTATATAGATGCTTTCCTCAAGACTTCCATTAATGAAAGTTGTCTTGACATCCATCTGCCATATCTCATAATCCATATGAGCAGCAATAGGTAAAAGAATCCGGATTGACTTAAGCATGGCCACAGACGAGAAGGTTTCCTCATAATCGATTCCTTCTTTCTGAGTATATCCTTTAGCCACAAGCCTTGCTTTATAGTTTTTCACATTACCATCAGATCCTCTTTTTCTTTTATAGACCCACTTGCATCCAATAGCTTTTACACCATCAGGTGGTCCTACAAGCTCCCAGACTTGATTAGAATACATGGATTCTATTTCAGATTTCATTGCGTTTTGCCATAATTGAGCATCTTTTCTTGCAGTGCCTCATTGTAATTCCGTGGGTCAATTTCATGTTCACCAAGGACCAAGTCAGAAGACTCTCCCAATCCCATGAATCTATCCAGTTGTCTCACAACCCTCCCACTACAACAAGGCTCTGCAGGCAATTGTGTATCAGGTGTGACACGCAGTGCAGTGTCCTGTGGTATATCCTCTTGCACAGTTGGTATTATGTTTGTTGTTTCCCCTCTTACTTCTTTTAGAATAATTTTACTCATGGGTATGTGATTCATAATATAATATTCTTCCAAAAATCTAGCGTTCGTACTCACGATCACCTTTTGGTCTTTTGGATTATAAAACAAACCACCTTTCGTTCCTCTAGGATAACCTATAAATAGACAAACTTCAGTATGAGATTCTAACTTATCAGCATCCGCCTTTAACATATGTGCCAGGGCACCCCAAATTCGAAAATGTTTTAGACTAGGCTTTTGCCCGATCCACAGTTCTATGGGTGTGGAGGCTACCGATTTTGAAGGTATTAAGTTCAAAATGTAAGTCGCTATTTCTAAAGCATGTCCCTAAAACAAATTTGGTTCATTTTAGAAGGTTCTTTTCTCTTATTAGTAGATGTATCGTTCATTTCAATTTGTTGCACCATGGGAGAAATTGGATTAAGAGTATACCAATTATCTATCAATGCACCATCACATATAAAAATTCCATTTTTCCTTAAAACAACCTTGTCATTAAAAGAAACAGAATATCCATCCATAAACAATTTAGAAACCGAAATTAAATTCTTTCTAAAATGATGTACATAAAGACAATTCCTCAAAACAAGAGTTTTATTCTTATTGAAAGATAAATAGACGTCTCCCACTGCAATATCTGCTACTCTTGTAGCATTCCCCATGAGTATGGTAATCTCCCCATCACTAAGCAGTCAGGTTTGGTGGAACCCCTGCAAAAAATTGCAGACATGGTCAATGCCTCCCGTATCTACACACCAAGTGTCAGCAGATACAGCCGCTAAACACGATTCAACAACTAGTATAAAAGACTTACCATTCCTGTTCCCCTTCAGAAGAGGGCAGTCAGCCTTGTAGTGTCCCGACTGCTTGCATTTGAAGCACATGCCTTTAGGCTTCTTGACCGTACAAGTCTTTGCTTTCACTTGGTTCATCGGTGCTGAATTTCCTTGCTTCTTCTTATTCCTACCGTCTTTCGGCCTAGGATGTGCAGTATTTTCAGCAACATGAACCTAAGGAGCACTACGAAACAGTTCTTCTGCCACCACAAGTTCTGTCTGAAGTTCCGCCAACGCATACAAATGTTTGTTCATACCATAGTTGAGGCGAAACTGCCTAAAACTCCTAGGCAAGCTTTGGAGTATGATATCGACCTGGGTTTCCCCATCGATTTCAACTCCAAGAACTTCCAACTCATTGAGTTGGCCCATCATCCTATGTACATGCTCCCTTACAGAAGTTCCATCAGCCATTTTTATGTTCATTAGAACAGACATGCCCTTTGACTTAGCAGGACGACTCTGATCCCCGAAGTGTTCTTAAGATTATGCATCATATCATAGGCGGTCTGCATAGCTTGATGCTGAGTTTGGAGTACATTTGACAAAGAAGCCAAAATGTAGCACTTAGCAATCCTATCAGCTTTGACCCACCTATTATAAACAACTCTTTGCTCTTCGGTAGAGTCATCAGTAGGTGCCGGAGGACATTCCTCAGTGAGAACAAAGGTATAATCTTCAGCAGTTAAAACAATGTCCATGTTTCGCTTCCAATCAACATAATTAGTGCAAGTAAGTTTATGCTCTTTAAGTGTAACAGAAAGTGAGTTCAGTGACATTTGAAAATCCTGAGAATCATAAATAATTAGACAGATCAAATACTTCGAATTTATCAATTTATATTGAATCCCTCAAAATAATATAAAATAGAATTCACCAACATCCCAAGCATCTTGAATTTGCTTGTCACATAGTGTGGACGTATACAAATTCGAACATTTACAAGATAAGGTTTTACCGATTAATTTCATTTGTTAACCTAACTTTATGACAAAATAATTAATAGTAGGTTTCTCTTTAGCCATATAAATAACAGCAGTGACTCCGATGGGGAGGATACTTATTATTTACACCTAAGTGTATACCATTATTTAATCCCAAGTCCGCGGCCCAAGCTTGTGTGCCTTACAGATGGAGTACACACGCAGCACAAGCTCATCGCCAAGCCAACCCCCCACCGAGAGCAACCTCCAGCGTCGCAAGTTTTGAGTTCCATCGACAACCCCGAACATCGTTATCTAGCCGACTAGTGCTCTGGCATGGATATGCATCCCATCGGAGCTTCATGCCACCCATGCTTCGTCATGCCTACAGCCATGAACCACCGTTCAAGGTGGCTGATGGGCCAAAGAAACAAGCATGTCCCTTACATCCAATGTCTGCCGCCATATATTCTTTCACGTAGGCACCACCCAGAAGCATCGCAGACCGCAGCGCCCAGCCACCCCGCGTCTGCAGTACACAGCCACACCGGAGAATAATCAGCCATCAACGTGTCCACATCCAGCAGCGAGCGCTGCCTATCGATAATGTCCGGCCGAACAACCATCACCATCACCAGTATGCTGCTTCCGAGTGCTAAGTCGTGAACGCCTCCATCATGCTTCATTTGGTTAGTGCCATCCCACGCCTTGGCAGCCCGGAGTAACCAACGCCGTCAACCAACCAATTCGCAGACTCGCCTAGAAATAGAGAGGACTAGACAAGAAAATATGCCATACCCGATCGAAACCTTGTGCAGACCCATACGAAAATTCTGCAGTCTCGCTCGGAACCTTGTTGTGATCGACTGAATCGGCGCTAGGCTCTCTAGAACCACAGCAGACCCACCCGGAACTGCTGCAGACCCATCCAGAATGGTTGCAGATCCGCTCAGAGCTGCCGCAGATCCATCAAGAACCGCCGTGAGCAGGCCTGAAGTCTCCGTCGCAATACCACCCATCGATTCTCTGTTGTTTAGCACAGCCATCAATTATCCAGTGCCACCTTTATTATTCACGATTTAGCCATACCAGCACCATTGACGATAAGCCACCATCGCCGTTTAATACCAGCGCATCAGGACGTGTCAACGCCACTTTTCCACTGGGTTTGCCATCGTCCTTATTGGGCCGCCAGCGAAACAACCCTCTGATGATGTTTCGCCAAACCCTAGTTGCGTGAATTGCTATTTGGCTTGTCACCCACGCCACCGCTCGAAAACCATGCTGCACACACTCCTCAGTAACATCGTCCTGGCATTCAAGAACTCATCCGCAATCTCCGTGCCACACCTATTAAGGTTCAGACCTTGCTTTCTATTGGCAATCGCGTGGCGCTTCCGACGCTTTCGTGCACAATCGCCACCAAGTCCAATCGGCAATCAATACCGGTGCAGCAGTGTGCCATAGTGTAAAAGATAGGATTTTCAACAAGAAATCAAATTCTAAAATCCTAACATCATGTACACACGTAAACCCTAGCCTAACCGTTTCACGATTCACCATGAAACTGATGCTCTGATACCAATTGTTAGCGTTTGATAATTTGGTTAATGTGAACCGTTAGGGTTCCATACTTTTCTAACAAGCAATAGAAGCAAGTAAACAAGAAAGGTATTACCTTTCACCAGGGTATGTTGAAGACGATGAATTCTCGCCACCAGCCTGTGCAGCCTCATCGTTTTGGGCATAACTTTCTCATCCGAGGTCAGATTTGAGTGATCTATGAGCCAAATCAATCCTCTCTTCCGTGGCTTTCTGTAAGTATATCACACATTGTGCTCTGAAGCTTGTGCGATTTTAAAAAATTGCAGAAAGTGACGAATAGCAGTAGCAAACAACCTTCCAGTCTTCTGATGTATTCCCAAGTCCAATCTCGACGTCTTGTGGGCGACGATCTTTGAGATCTTCCCATTATGTTGTTCCCTCACCCTCCTCACAGTGTTAGGTGTGATTAATCTCATAGATTAGGGTTTTCGGACAGTTGAGATGACTTATATATGGGCTACAGCAGGGACAATGAGGAGAAATTAGAGTTGGGCCTCCATTGGGCTTAAGTATCCAAGCTTAGCCCAAAGTTTATACTTAAGACCAATAGTAATAATAAATACCACTAAAATATTATTACTGCACTACCGTTCTAATCCCATAATTACGTTATGGGCTCCTTCTTATTATGAGTCCGTTTGTCTCCCCATGTTTAAGATATACAATGTCCATTAATTAATTAAGTTACTGACAACTCCATTAATTAATATATCATCCAAGAGTAGTGCCACTCAACCTCATTATCATGCCGGAATAAATCCACCTGCAGGGTTTACATGATAATCCTTATGAGCTCCTCAAAGGAACATCATCAACCTATGACGGACACGGATTCTTTCTACAATCAACAGCACACCAAAGAGACAGCAGTATTCCCAACTCACCAAGTTTGTTGATTTAATTACATGTAAATCTCACCCATTGATGTATCAAAGAAATACATACTGCCCTACGTGTCGAGGTAATTGTATAGGAATTAAGAGCATGAACATCCATAATAACTGAGATCAAGTTTTTATATAGACAGTTTAAATCGAACGATCTCAAGCGGTCCTGCTCAATACGCACAAGTGCACTAATGTGATTCTATAGTCAAGACAAACTAATACCAAATCACACTACAACCATCCCAATAGATAGTCCTCGTCTATCTCCATTTTGAGCATCTGTTTATACTTTATAAGGAAACCGATAATATTATCTTCCGTGTGTTGTTGCACAACATATTATCTACAGTATAAAGTAAGTGGACTATTATATCGGATATTTAAATAAATTATAAGACGCAATCATTTGATCATATGATTCTCATTTCAAATTAATTGTTTAAACATTGTTCATACAAAAAGCTAGACTTTTAGTATACAATCCAACATCTCCCTCTGTGGGTATGGATAGCAGTTTACTCCAGAACTGATCTCTTTGTTCTAGAATGTCTGCTTTTCTGTTCATAGCATGGGCTTGGAGTCTGAGGTTCGAGACATGGCGTGCCAGGGCAGCAGCTTGTTGCTCAATGTACTTGCAGTTTAGAGTAACAGAGATAACTTCTCCAGCTTGAGTAGAAGTGTCAGTGTGAACCGAAGTGTTGGCAGTATCAGGAGCAACATACCAGCAGTAGCAGTAGCAGGGGTAGGAGCAGGGTTCACATAGGGTAGATCAACTACACAGTTACCTTCAAGCAGTGCTTTATCAATACCAAGAGCTAGAGCACTTGAGGAAAGAAAATCACCTTTACCTTTCCTAGCACCTTGATCAGCTAACGGACAGTGAATCAAAGCAGGATAAGGTAACTTACCAACCTTGGAGATATTTCTACCATAACTGATCAGATTCTTGTAAATCATTCTACCAAGGTTAAAAGGCATTTTCTTTACTATCTTATAGATCAACACAGCATGCGCAGTGGTAACTCTAGTGGTATTGGAGGAAGGCAGCGAATTGGATACTCTAGTGGTATCCCCATTAATTAATATCTCATCATAAATCTTACCCTTAAAGAAAATTCTTCCAAATTTGGGACTCGTACTCTTAATCATACTAGCACAGATGTGTGCATAAAACTCACACACCTAATTGGTGTAGAAAGAGGTAGAGTACCTGAGTGATTTCAACAAGCTTTTCTCTCTGAAGAAGTTGATGAGGTTGTTGTTGGCGTTCGATCGTTTGGGTAACGTGAACCGTTAGGGTTCCATATGTTTCTAATTCAGTGGAAGCAAGCAATTGAAGAAACGTATTACCTTTCACCAGGGTATCTTGAAGAAGATGGATTCTCGCCGACAACCTGTGCAGCCTCACCATTTTGGACATAACTCTCTCATCTGATCTCTGATTTGAGTGTTCAATGAGCCAAAATGATCCTCCCTTCAGTGGCTTTCCATCAATATATGATACATCAAATTTAGAATTCTTTACGATTTTATAAAAATCGTGAAAGTTGATGGACATCAGCAGTAAACAACCTTCCAGTCTTCTGTTGTATTCCCAAGTCCAATGTCGACGTCGTGTGGGCGACGATATTTGAGATCTTCTCAATCTGTTGTTCCCTCACCCTCCTCACAGTGTTAGGCGTGAATTATCAGTTGATTAGGGTTTTTGGACAGCGGAGATGACTTATATATGAGCTACAACAAGGACTAGGAGGAGAAATTTGAGTTAGGCCTCCATTAGGCTTAAGTATCCAAGCTTATCCCAAAGCTTATACTTAAGTCTAATAATAATAATATATACCACTAAAATATTATTACTGCACTACTGTTCTAATCCCATAATTACATTATGGGCTTTTTCTTATTATGAGCCCGACAGTCTCCCCATGTTTAAGATATACAATGCCCATTAATTAATTAAGTTACTGACAACTCCATTAATTAATATCTCATCATAAAGTAGTACCACTCAACCTCATTATCATGCCGGAATAAATCCACCAGCAGGTTTTACATGATAATCCTTATGAGCACCTCAAGGGGATATCATCAACCAATGTCGGATACAGATTCCTTCTACAATCAACACCACACCATAGAGACAGCACTCACTGAGTTTGTTGATTTAGTACATGTAAATCTCACCCATTGATGAATCAAAGAAATACATGCTGCCTTATGTGTCGAGATTATTGTATAGGGATTAAGAGCATGAACATCCATAATAATTGAGATCAAGTTCTCTTATAAGTCAGTATAAGTCGAATGATCTCAAGGGGTCCCACTCAATACACACAAAGTGCACTAATGTGATTCTATAGTCAAGACAAACTAATGCCAAATCACACTACAAGCATCCCGATAGAGAGTCCCCGTCTATCTCGGTTGTGAGCATCTATTTATATTATATAAGAAAACCGATAATATGATCTTCCACGTGTTGTCGCACAACATATTATCACAATATAAAGTAAGTGGACTATTGCATCGTATATATAAATAGATTATAAGATGCAATCATTTGATCACATGATTCTTATTTCAAATAAACTGTTATAACATTGTTCATACAAAAAGCTAGACTTTTAGTATACAATCCAACAGTTGTGTGGAGTGAGATCTGCATCGTTCATCTTTCTTTCATGAATTATTTCCTTCTTGGCAAACTTTTTGTATTTGGCCTTGCCATCGGAGAAGTAGAAGTTCCCAACTCCATAGTTTTCAATATCATAATAGAGTCATCAGATATATCATCAGCATCATCAGGGGACTCATCACCATCATCATCTTTGGTTTCATCTTCACCATCAGAACTCTCAACATTTTGAACATCAGCATCCTTATCAAATTTATCAGATTCTGCACTTTCGTCAGCATCCTCAGGTGCATCCTCTTCATCATCAGAAGATAAAGATGAATCGTGATCAGAATCAGAGGGTTCTGCATCTGCAACACTAGGTGTTGGCACTGAGGGAACAGTATCTGTGGCAAAATCATCAATCAACTGGTTCAGATCAGCATTTTCCTCATCTGATTCATCTGATGTTGCCTCAGGAATGGTAACATCAGACACAACTTTCTTTCCTATCCGTCTCTTCTTCACATGATTTGAACTGGTGGTTTAGCATCATGATTAAAAAATGAGCATCATGATGAAAAAAATATGCATCTTGATGAAGAAAATGAGCATCATGATGAAGAAAATGAACATCATGATGAAGGAAATGAACATCATGATTTAGGAAATGTGCATCATGATGAAGAAAATGAGCTTCATGATGAAAAAATGAACATCATGATGAAAGAAATGAGCATCATGATGACGGAAATGAACATCATGATGAAGAAAATATGCATCAGATAAGGAAATGAGCATCATGATAAAGAAAATGAGCATCACGATGAAGGAAATGAGAATAATGATGAAAAAATGAGCATCATGATGAAGAAAATGAACATCATGATGAAGAAAATTAGCATCATGATGAAGAAAATATGCATAATGGTCAAGAAAATAAGATCATGATGAAGAAATGAGCATCACGATGAAGAAAATATGTATCATTATGAAGAAAATCAGCATCATGATGAAGAAAATGAGCATCATGATGAAGAAAATATGCATCACGATGCAAAAAATATGCATCATGATTAAGAAAATTAGCATCATGAAGAAGAAATTGAGCATCACGATGAGGAAAATGAGCATCACGATGAAAGAAATGAGAATCATGATGAAGAATATATGCATCATGATCAAGAAAATATGCATCATGATGAAAAAATGAGCATCATGATGAAGAAAAAAATATGCATTATTATGAAGAAAATCAGCATCATGATGAAGAAAATGAGCATCATGATGAATAAATATGCATCACGATGTAGAAAATGTGCATCGTGATTAAGAAAATGAGCATCCTGATGAGGGAAATGAGCATCAAGATGAAGAAAATGGGCATCATGATAAATAAAATATGCATCATGATGAAGAAAATATGCATCATGATGTAGAAAATGATATCATGATGATGAAAATATGCATCATGATGAAGAAAATGAGCATTATGATGAAGAAAATGAGCATCATGACGAAGAAAATATGCATCATGATAAGGAAATGTGCATCATGATGAAGAAAATGAGCGTCACGATGAAGGAAATAAGAATAATGATGAAGAAAATGAGCATCGTGATGTAGAAAATGAACATCATGATGAAGAAAATTAGTATCATGATGAAGAAAATACGCATCATGATCAAGAAAATATAGATCATGATGAAGAAATGAGCATCATGATGAAGAAAATATGTATCATTACGAAGAAAATCAGCATCATGATGAATAAAATGAACATCATGATGAAGAAAATATGCATCACGATGCAAAAAATATGCATCATAATTAAGAAAATGAACATCATGGTGATGAAAATGAGTATCACGATGAAGAAAATGAGCATCACGATGAAAGAAATGAGAATCATGATGAAGAAAATGAGAATCATGATGAATAAAATATGCATCATGATGAAGAAAATGAGCATCATGATGAAGAAAATGAGCATCATGATGAAGAATCTATGCATCATGATCAAGAAAATATGCATCATTATGAAAAATTTAGCATCATGATGAAAAAAAAAATGCATTATTATGTAGAAAATGAGCATCATGATGAAGAAAATATGTGTCAAGATGCCGAAAATATGCATCGTGATTAAGAAAATGAGCATCCTTATAAAGGAAATGAGCATCATGATGAAGAAAATGGGCATCATGATAGAGAAAATATGCAACATGATGAATAAAATATGCATCATGATGTAGAAAATGATATCATGATGAAGAAAATATGTATCATGATGAAGAAAATGAGCATCATGATGAATAAAATGAGCATCATGATGAAGAAAAATGAACATCATGATGAAGAAAATGAGAGTCACGATGAAGGAAATGAGAATAATGATGAAGAAAATGAGCATCATGATGAAGAAATTGAACATCATGATGAAGAAAATTAGCATCATGATGAAGAAAATATGCATCATGACCAAGAAAATATGAATCATGATGAAGAAATGAGCATCATGATGTAGAAAATATACATCATTATGAAGAAAATCAGCATCATGATGAAGAAAATGTGCATCATGATGAAGAAAATATGCATCACGATGCAAAAAATATGCATCATGATTAAAAAATGAGCATCACGACGAAGAAAATGAGCATCACGATGAAAGAAATGAGAATCATGATGAAGAAAATAAGAACCATGATGAAGAAAATATGCATCATGATGAAGAACAAAAGCATCATGATGAAAAAAATGAGCATCATGATGAAGAAAATATGGATCATGATCAAGAAAATATGCATCATGATGTAAAAATGAGCATCATGATGAAGAAAAAAAATATGCATTATTATAAAGAAAACCAGCATCATTATGAAGAAAATGAGCATCATGATGAAGAAAATATGCATCACGATGAAGAAAATATGCATCGTGATTAAGAAAATGAGCATCCTGATGAAGGAAATGAGCATCGTGATGAAGAAAATAGGCATCATGATAAAAAAAATATGCATCATGATGAAGAAAATATGCACCATGATGTAGAAAATGATATCATGATGAAGAAAATATGCATCATGATGAAGAAAATGAGTATCATGATGAAAAAATGAGCATCATGATGAAGAAAAATGAGCATAATGATGAAGAAAATGAGCATCATGATGAAGAAAATATGCATCATGATAAGAAAATGAGCAACATGATGAAGAAAATGAGAATCATGATGAAGAAAATATGCATCATGATAAAGAAAATGAGCATCATGATGAAGAAAATGAGCATCATGATGAAGAAAATATGCATCATGATCAAGAAAATATGCATCATGATGAAGAAATGAGCATCATGATGAAAAAAATATGCATCATTATGAAGAAAATCAGATTCATGAAGAAGAAAATGAGCATCAGGATGAAGAAAATATGCATCACGATGCAGAAAATATGCATCGTGATTAAGAAAATGAGCATCCTGATGAAGAAAATGAGCATCATGATAAAGAAAATGGGCATTATGATAAAGAAAATATGCATCATGATGAAGTAAATATGCATCATGATGAAGAAAATGTGCATCATGATGAAGAAAATATGCATCACGATGCAAAAAATATGCATCATGATTAAAAAATGAGCATCACGACGAAGAAAATGAGCATCACGATGAAAGAAATGAGAATCATGATGAAGAAAATAAGAACCATGATGAAGAAAATATGCATCATGATGAAGAACAAAAGCATCATGATGAAAAAAATGAGCATCATGATGAAGAAAATATGGATCATGATCAAGAAAATATGCATCATGATGTAAAAATGAGCATCATGATGAAGAAAAAAAATATGCATTATTATAAAGAAAACCAGCATCATTATGAAGAAAATGAGCATCATGATGAAGAAAATATGCATCACGATGAAGAAAATATGCATCGTGATTAAGAAAATGAGCATCCTGATGAAGGAAATGAGCATCGTGATGAAGAAAATAGAATCATGATGAATAAAATATGCATCATGATGAAGAAAATGAGCATCATGATGAAGAAAATGAGCATCATGATGAAAAAATGAGCATCATGATGAAAAAATATGCATCTTAATGAAGAAAATGAGCATCATGATGAAGAAAATGAACATCATGATGAAGGAAATGAACATCATGATTTAGGAAATGAGCATCATGATGAAGAAAATGTCCTTCATGATGAAAAAATGAACATCATGATGAAGGAAATGAGCATCAGGATGACGGAAATGAACATCATGATAAAGAAAATATGCATCATGATAAGGAAATGAGCATCATAATAAAGAAAATGAGCATCACGATGAAGGAAATGAGAATAATGATGAAAAAAATGAGCATCATGATGTAGAAAATGAACATCATGATGAATAAAATTAGCATCATGATGAAGAAAATATGCATCATGGTCAAGAAAATATAGATCATGATGAAGAAATGAGCATCATGATGAAGAAAATATGTATTATTATGAAGAAAATCAGCATCATGATGAAGAAAATGAGCATCATGATGAAGAAAATATGCATCACGATGCAAAAAATATGCATCATGATTAAGAAAATGAGCATCATGAAGAAGAAAATGAGCATCACGATGAAGAAAATTAGCATCACGATGAAAGAAATGAGAATCATGATGAAGAATATATGCATCATGATTAAGAAAATATGCATCATGATGAAAAATGAGCATCATGATGAAGAAAAAATATGCATTATTATAAAGAAAATCAGCATCATGATGAAGAAAATGAGCATCACGATGAAGAAAATATGCATCACGATGTAGAAAATGTACATCGTGATTAAGAAAATGAGCATCCTGATAAGGGAAATGAGCATAATGATGAAGAAAATTGGCATCATGATAAAGAAAATATGCATCATGATGAAGAAAATATGCATCATGATGTAGAAAATGATATCATGATGAAGAAAATATGCATCATGATGAAGAAAATGAGCATTATGATGAAGAAAATGAGCATCATGAGGAAGAAAATATGCATCATGATAAGGAAATGTGCATCATGATGAAGAAAATGAGCATCACGATGAAGGACATAAGAATAATGATAAAGAAAATGAGCATCGTGATGATGTAAATGAACATCATGATGAAAAAAATTAGCATCATGATAAAGAAAATATGTATCATGCTCAAGAAAATATGGATCATGATGAAGAAATGAGCATCATGATGAAGAAAATATGCATCATTATGAAGAAAATCAGCATCATGATGAAGAAAATGAGCATCATGATGAAGAAAATATGCATCACGATGCAAAAAATGTGCATCATGATTAAGAAAATGAGAATCATGATGAAGAAAATGAGAATCATGATGAAGAAAATATGCATCATGATGAAGAAAATGAGCATCATGATGAAGAAAATGAGAATCATGATCAAGAAAATATGCATCATGAGTAAAAAATGAGCATCATGATGAAGAAAATATGTATCATTATGAAGAAAATCATCATCATGATGAAGAAAATGAGCATCATGATGAATAAAATATGCATCACGATGCAAAAAATATGCATCATGATTAAGAAAATGAGCATCATGAAGAAAAATTGAGCATCACGATGAAGAAAATGAGCATCACGATGAAAGAAATGAGAATCATGATGAAGAAAATGAGAATCATGATGAATAAAATATGCATCATGATGAAGAAAATGAGCATCATGATGAAGAAAATGAGCATCATGACGAAGAATCTATGCATCATGATCAAGAAAATATATATCATTATGAAAAATTGAGCATCATGATGAAAAAAATATGCATTATTATGTAGAAAATGAGCATCATGATGAAGAAAATATGTATCACGATGCAGAAAAATATGCATCGTGATTAAGAAAATGAGCGTCCTTATAAAGGAAATGAGCATCATGAAAAAGAAAATGGGCATCATGATAGAGAAAATATGCAACATGATTAATAAAATATGCATCATGATGTAGAAAATGATATCATGTGAAGAAAATATGTATCATGATGAAGAAAATGAGCATCATGATGAATAAAATGAGCATCATGATGAAGAAAAATGAACATCATGATGAAGAAAATGAGAGTCACGATGAAGGAAATGAGAATAATGATGAAGAAATTGAGCATCATGATGAAGAAATTGAACATCATGATGAAGAAAATTAGCATCATGATGAAGAAAATATGCATCATGACCAAGAAAATATGAATCATGATGAAGAAATGAGCATCATGATGTAGAAAATATCCATCATTATGAAGAAAATCAGCATCATGATGAAGAAAATGAGCATCATGATGAAGAAAATATGCATCACGATGCAAAAAATATGCATCATGATTAAAAAAATGAGCATCATGACGAAGAAAATGAGCATCCTGATGAAAGAAATGAGAATCATGATGAAGAAAATGAGAACCATGATGAAGAAAATATGCATCATGATGAAGAAAATAAGCATCATGATGAAAAAAATGAGCATCATGATGAAGAAAATATGCATCATGATCAAGAAAATATGCATCATGATGAAAAAATGAGCATCATGATGAAGAAAAAAAATATGCATTATTATAAAGAAAACCAGCATCATTATGAAGAAAATGAGCATCATGATGAAGAAAATATGCATCACGATGAAGAAAATATGCATCGTGATTAAGAAAATGAGCATCCTGATGAAGAAAATATGCATCGTGATGAAGAAAATAGGCATCATGATAAAAAAAAATATGCATCATGATGAAGAAAATATGTACCATGATGTAGAAAATGATATCATGATGAAGAAAATATGCATCATGATGAAGAAAATGAGTATCATGATGAAAAAATGAGCATCATGATGAAGAAAAATGAGCATAATGATGAAGAAAATGAGCATCATGATGAAGAAAATATGCATCATGATAAAAAAAATGAGCAACATGATGAAGAAAATGAGAATCATGATGAAGAAAATATGCATCATGATAAAGAAAATGAGCATCATGATGAAGAAAATGAGCATCATGATTAAGAAAATATGTATCATGATCAAGAAAATATGCATCATGATGAAGAAATGAGCATCATGATGAAAAAAAATATGCATCATTATGAAGAAAATCAGAATCATGAAGAAGAAAATGAGCATCATGATGAAGAAAATATGCATCACGATGCAGAAAATATGCATCGTGATTAAGAAAATGAGCATCCTGATGAAGAAAATGAGCATCATTATAAAGAAAATGGGCATTATGATAAAGAAAATATGCATCATGATGAAGTAAATATGCATCATGATGTAGAAAATGATACTATGATGAAGAAAATATGCATCATGATGAAGAAAATGAGCATCATGATGAAAAATGAGCATCATGACGAAAAAAATATGCATCTTGATGAAGAAAATGAGCATCATGATGAAGAAAATGAACATCATGATGAAGGAAATGAACATCATGATTTAGGAAATGAGCATCATGATGAAGGAAATGAGCATCGTGATGAAGAAAATAGGCATCATGATAAAAAAAATATGCATCATGATGAAGAAAATATGCACCATGATGTAGAAAATGATATCATGATGAAGAAAATATGCATCATGATGAAGAAAATGAGTATCATGATGAAAAAATGAGCATCATGATGAAGAAAAATGAGCATAATGATGAAGAAAATGAGCATCATGATGAAGAAAATATGCATCATGATAAGAAAATGAGCAACATGATGAAGAAAATGAGAATCATGATGAAGAAAATATGCATCATGATAAAGAAAATGAGCATCATGATGAAGAAAATGAGCATCATGATGAAGAAAATATGCATCATGATCAAGAAAATATGCATCATGATGAAGAAATGAGCATCATGATGAAAAAAATATGCATCATTATGAAGAAAATCAGATTCATGAAGAAGAAAATGAGCATCAGGATGAAGAAAATATGCATCACGATGCAGAAAATATGCATCGTGATTAAGAAAATGAGCATCCTGATGAAGAAAATGAGCATCATGATAAAGAAAATGGGCATAATGATAAAAAAAATATGCATCATGATGAAGTAAATATGCATCATGATGTAGAAAATGATACTATGATGAAGAAAATATGCATCATGATGAAGAAAATGAGCATCATGATGAAAAAATGAGCATCATGATGAAAAAATATGCATCTTAATGAAGAAAATGAGCATCATGATGAAGAAAATGAACATCATGATGAAGGAAATGAACATCATGATTTAGGAAATGAGCATCATGATGAAGAAAATGTCCTTCATGATGAAAAAATGAACATCATGATGAAGGAAATGAGCATCAGGATGACGGAAATGAAAATCATGATAAAGAAAATATACATCATGATAAGGAAATGAGCATCATAATAAAGAAAATGAGCATCACGATGAAGGAAATGAGAATAATGATGAAAAAAATGAGCATCATGATGTAGAAAATGAACATCATGATGAAGAAAATTAGCATCATGATGAAGAAAATATGCATCATGGTCAAGAAAATATAGATCATGATGAAGAAATGAGCATCATGATGAAGAAAATATGTATTATTATAAAGAAAATCAGCATCATGATGAAGAAAATGAGCATCATGATGAAGAAAATATGCATCACGATGCAAAAAATATGCATCATGATTAAGAAAATGAGCATCATGAAGAAGAAAATGAGCATCACGATGAAGAAAATTAGCATCACGATGAAAGAAATGAGAATCATGATGAAGAATATATGCATCATGATTAAGAAAATATGCATCATGATGAAAAATGAGCATCATGATGAAGAAAAAATATGCATTATTATAAAGAAAATCAGCATCATGATGAAGAAAATGAGCATCACGATGAAGAAAATATGCATCACGATGTAGAAAATGTACATCGTGATTAAGAAAATGAGCATCCTGATAAGGGAAATGAGCATAATGATGAAGAAAATTGGCATCATGATAAAGAAAATATGCATCATGATGAAGAAAATATGCATCATGATGTAGAAAATGATATCATGATGAAGAAAATATGCATCATGATGAAGAAAATGAGCATTATGATGAAGAAAATGAGCATCATGAGGAAGAAAATATGCATCATGATAAGGAAATGTGCATCATGATGAAGAAAATGAGCATCACGATGAAGGACATAAGAATAATGATAAAGAAAATGAGCATCGTGATGATGTAAATGAACATCATGATGAAAATAATTAGCATCATGATAAAGAAAATATGTATCATGCTCAAGAAAATATGGATCATGATGAAGAAATGAGCATCATGATGAAGAAAATATGCATCATTATGAAGAAAATCAGCATCATGATGAAGAAAATGAGCATCATGATGAAGAAAATATGCATCACGATGCAAAAAATATGCATCATGATTAAGAAAATGAGAATCATGACGAAGAAAATGAGCATCACGATGAAAGAAATGAGAATCATGATGAAGAAAATGAGAATCATGATGAAGAAAATATGCATCATGATGAAGAAAATGAGCATCATGATGAAGAAAATGAGAATCATGATCAAGAAAATAAGCATCATGAGTAAAAAATGAGCATCATGATGAAGAAAATATGTATCATTATGAAGAAAATCATCATCATGATGAAGAAAATGAGCATCATGATGAATAAAATATGCATCACGATGCAAAAAATATGCATCATGATTAAGAAAATGAGCATCATGAAGAAAAATTGAGCATCACGATGAAGAAAATGAGCATCACGATGAAAGAAATGAGAATCATGATGAAGAAAATGAGAATCATGATGAATAAAATATGCATCATGATGAAGAAAATGAGCATCATGATGAAGAAAATGAGCATCATGACGAAGAAAATGAGCATCACGATGAAAGAAATGAGAATCATGATGAAGAAAATGAGAATCATGATGAAGAAAATATGCATCATGATGAAGAAAATGAGCATCATGATGAAGAAAATGAGAATCATGATGAAGAAAATAAGCATCATGAGTAAAAAATGAGCATCATGATGAAGAAAATATGTATCATTATGAAGAAAATCATCATCATGATGAAGAAAATGAGCATCATGATGAATAAAATATGCATCACGATGCAAAAAATATGCATCATGATTAAGAAAATGAGCATCATGAAGAAAAATTGAGCATCACGATGAAGAAAATGAGCATCACGATGAAAGAAATGAGAATCATGATGAAGAAAATGAGAATCATGATGAATAAAATATGCATCATGATGAAGAAAATGAGAACCATGATGAAGAAAATATGCATCATGATGAAGAAAATAAGCATCATGATGAAAAAAATGAGCATCATGATGAAGAAAATATGCATCATGATCAAGAAAATATGCATCATGATGAAAAAATGAGCATCATGATGAAGAAAAAAAATATGCATTATTATAAAGAAAACCAGCATCATTATGAAGAAAATGAGCATCATGATGAAGAAAATATGCATCACGATGAAGAAAATATGCATCGTGATTAAGAAAATGAGCATCCTGATGAAGGAAATGAGCATCGTGATGAAGAAAATAGGCATCATGATAAAAAAAAATATGCATCATGATGAAGAAAATATGTACCATGATGTAGAAAATGATATCATGATGAAGAAAATATGCATCATGATGAAGAAAATGAGTATCATGATGAAAAAATGAGCATCATGATGAAGAAAAATGAGCATAATGATGAAGAAAATGAGCATCATGATGAAGAAAATATGCATCATGATAAAAAAAATGAGCAACATGATGAAGAAAATGAGAATCATGATGAAGACAATATGCATCATGATAAAGAAAATGAGCATCATGATGAAGAAAATGAGCATCATGATTAAGAAAATATGTATCATGATCAAGAAAATATGCATCATGATGAAGAAATGAGCATCATGATGAAAAAAAATATGCATCATTATGAAGAAAATCAGAATCATGAAGAAGAAAATGAGCATCATGATGAAGAAAATATGCATCACGATGCAGAAAATATGCATCGTGATTAAGAAAATGAGCATCCTGATGAAGAAAATGAGCATCATTATAAAGAAAATGGGCATTATGATAAAGAAAATATGCATCATGATGAAGTAAATATGCATCATGATGTAGAAAATGATACTATGATGAAGAAAATATGCATCATGATGAAGAAAATGAGCATCATGATGAAAAAATGAGCATCATGACGAAAAAAATATGCATCTTGATGAAGAAAATGAGCATCATGATGAAGAAAATGAACATCATGATGAAGGAAATGAACATCATGATTTAGGAAATGAGCATCATGATGAAGAAAATGAGCTTCATGATGAAAAAATGAACATCATGATGAAGGAAATGAGCATCATGATGACGGAAATGAACATCATGATGAAGAAAATATGCATCATGATAAGGAAATGAGCATCATAATAAAGAAAATGAGCATCACGATGAAGGAAATGAGAACAATGATGAAAAAAATGAGCATCATGATGTAGAAAATGAACATCATGATGAAGAAAATTAGCATCATGACAAAGAAAATATGCATCATGGTCAAGAAAATATAGATCATGATGAAGAAATGAGCATCATGATGAAGAAAATATGTATTATTATGAAGAAAATCAGCATCATGATGAAGAAAATGAGCATCATGATGAAGAAAATATGCATCACGATGCAAAAAATATGCATCATGATTAAGAAAATGAGCGTCATGAAGAAGAAAATGAGCATCACGATGAAGAAAATGAGCATCACGATGAAAGAAATGAGAATCATGATGAAGAATATATGCATCATGATCAAGAAAATATGCATCATGATGAAAAATGAGCATCATGATGAAGAAAAAAATATGCATTATTATAAAGAAAATCAGCATCATGATGAAGAAAATGAGCATCACGATGAAGAAAATATGCATCAAGATGTAGAAAATGTACATCATGATTAAGAAAATGAGCATCCTGATAAGGGAAATGAGCATAATGATGAAGAAAATGGGCATCATGATAAAGAAAATATGCAACATGATGAAAAAAATATGCATCATGATGTAGAAAATGATATCATGATGAAGAAAATATGCATCATGATGAAGAAAATGAGCATTATGATGAAGAAAATGAGCATCATGACGAAGAAAATATGCATCATGATATTGAAATGTGCATCATGATGAAGAAAATGAGCGACATGATGAAGGATATAAGAACAATGATGAAGAAAATGAGCATCGTGATGTAGAAAATGAACATCATGATGAAGAAAATTAGCATCATGATGAAGAAAATACGCATCAAGATCAAGAAAATATAGATCATGATGAAGAAATGAGCATCATGATGAAGAAAATATGTATCATTACGAAGAAAATCAGCATCGTGATGAAGAAAATGAACATCATGATGAAGAAAATATGCATCACGATGCAAAAAATATGCATCATGATTAATAAAATGAACATCATGGTGATGAAAATGAGTATCACGATGAAGAAAATGAGCATCACGATGAAAGAAATGAGAATCATGATGAAGAAAATGAGAATCATGATGAAAAAATATGCATCATGATGAAGAAAATGAGCATCATGATGAAGAAAATGAGCATCATGATGAAGAATCTATGCATCATGATCAAGAAAATATGCATCATTATGAAAAATTGAGCATCATGATGAAGAAAAAAATATGCATTATTATGTAGAAAATGAGCATCATGATGAAGAAAATATGTATCACGATGCAGAAAATATGCATCGTGATTAAGAAAATGAGCATCCTTATAAAGGAAATGAGCATCATGATAAAGAAAATGGGCATCATGATAGAGAAAATATGCAACATGATGAATAAAATATGCATCATGATGTAGAAAATGATATCATGATGAAGAAAATATGTATCATGATGAAGAAAATGAGCATCATGATGAAGAAAAATGAACATCATGATGAAGAAAATGAGAGTCACGATGAAGGAAATGAGAATAATGATGAAGAAAATGAGCATCATGATGAAGAAATTGAACATCATGATGAAGAAAATTAGCATCATGATGAAGAAAATATGCATCATGACCAAGAAAATATGAATCATGATGAAGAAATGAGCATCATGATGTAGAAAATATACATCATTATGAAGAAAATCAGTTCATGATGAAGAAAATGAGCATCGTGATGAAGAAAATATGCATCACGATGCAAAAAATATGCATCGTGATTAAAAAAATGAGCATCATAACGAAGAAAATGAGCATCACGATGAAAGAAATGAGAATCATGATGAAGAAAATGAGAACCATGATGAAGAAAATATGCATCATGATGAAGAAAATAAGCATCATGATGAAAAAAATGAGCATCATGATGAAGAAAATATGCATCATGATCAAAAAAATATGCATCATGATGAAAAAATGAGCATCATGATGAAGAAAAAAAATATGCATTATTATAAAGAAAACCAACATCATTACGAAGAAAATGAGCATCATGATGAAGAAAATATGCATCACGATGAAGAAAATATGCATCGTGATTAAGAAAATGAGCATCCTCATGAAGGAAATGAGCATCGTGATGAAGAAAATATGCATCATGATAAAAAAAATATGCATCATGATGAAGAAAATATGCACCATGATGTATAAAATGATATCATGATGAAGAAAATATGCATCATGATGAAGAAAATGAGTATCATGATGAAAAAATGAGCATCATGATGAAGAAAAATGAGCATAATGATGAAGAAAATGAGAATCATGATGAAGAAAATATGCATCATGATAAAAAAAAATGAGCAACATGATGAAGAAAATGATAATCATGATGAAGAAAATATGCATTATGATAAGGAAAATGAGCATCATGATGAAGAAAATGAGCATCATGATGAAGAAAATATGCATCATGATCAAGAATATATGCATCATGATGAAGAAATGAGCATCATGATGAAAAAAAAATATGCATCATTATGAAGAAAATCAGAATCATGAAGAAGAAAATGAGCATCCTGATGAAGAAAATGAGCATCATTATAAAGAAAATGGGCATTATGATAAAGAAAATATGCATCATGATGAAGTAAATATGCATCATGATGTAGAAAATTATACTATGATGAAGAAAATATGCATCATGATGAAGAAAATGAGCATCATGATGAAAAAATGAGCATCATGAAGAAAAAGATATGCATCTTGATGAAGAAAATGAGCATCATGATGAAGAAAATGAACATCATGATGAAGGAAATGAACATCATGATTTAGGAAATGAGCATCATGATGAAGAAAATAAGCTTCATGATGAAAAAACGAACATCATGATGAAGGAAATGAGCATCATGATGACGGAAATGAACATCATGATGAAGAAAATATGCATCATGATAAGGAAATGAGCATCATGATAAAGAAAATGAGCATCACTATGAAGGAAATGAGAATAATGATGAAAAAAATGAGCATCATGATGTAGAAAATGAACATCATGATGAAGAAAATTAGCATCATGACGAAGAAAATATGCATCATGGTCAAGAAAATATAGATCATGATGAAGAAATGAGCATCATGATGAAGAAAATATGTATTATTATGAAGAAAATCAGCATCATGATGAAGAAAATGAGCATCATGATGAAGAAAATATGCATCACGATGCAAAAAATATGCATCATGATTAAGAAAATGAGCATCATGAAGAAGAAAATGAGCATCACGATGAAGAAAATGAGCATCACGATGAAAGAAATGAGAATCATAATGAAGAATATATGCATCATGATCAAGAAAATATGCATCATGATGAAAAATGAGCATCATGTTGAAGAAAAAAATATGCATTATTAAAAAGAAAATCAGCATCATGATGATGAAAATGAGCATCACGATGAAGAAAATATGCATCACGATGTAGAAAATGTGCATCTTGATTAAGAAAATGAGCATCCTGATGAGGGAAATGAGCACCATGATGAAGAAAATGGGCATCATGATCTGCATCATGATGTAGAAAATGATATCATGATGAAGAAAATATGCATCATGATGAAGAAAATGAGCATTATGATGAAGAAAATGAGCATCATGACGAAGAAAATATGCATCATGATAAGGAAATGTGCATCATGATGAAGAAAATGAGCGTCACGATGAAGGAAATAAGAATAATGATGAAGAAAATGAGCATCGTGATGTAGAAAATGAACATCATGATGAAGAAAATTAGCATCATGATGAAGAAAATACGCATCAAGATCAAGAAAATATAGATCATGATGAAGAAATGAGAATCATGATGAAGAAAATATGTATCATTACGAAGAAAATCAGCATCGTGATGAAGAAAATGAACATCATGATGAAGAAAATATGCATCACGATGCAAAAAATATGCATCGTGATTAATAAAATGAACATCATGGTGATGAAAATGAGTATCACGATGAAGAAAATGAGCATCACGATGAAAGAAATGAGAATCATGATGAAGAAAATGAGAATAATGATGAAGAAAATATGCATCATGATGAAGAAAATGAGCATCATGATGAAGAAAATTAGCATCATGATGAAGAATCTATGCATCATGATCAAGAAAATATGCATCATTATGAAAAATTGAGCATCATGATGAAGAAAAAAATATGCATTATTATGTAGAAAATGAGCATCATGATGAAGAAAATATGTATCACGATGCAGAAAATATGCATCGTGATTAAGAAAATGAGCATCCTTATAAAGGAAATGAGCATCATGATGAAGAAAATGGGCATCATGATAGAGAAAATATGCAACATGATGAATAAAATATGCATCATGACGTAGAAAATGATATCATGATGAAGAAAATATGTATCATGATGAAGAAAATGAGCATCATGATGAATAAAATGAGCATCATGATGAAGAAAAATGAACATCATGATGAAGAAAATGAGAGTCACGATGAAGGAAATGAGAATAATGATGAAGAAAATGAGCATCATGATGAAGAAATTGAACATCATGATGAAGAAAATTAGCATCATGATGAAGAAAATATGCATCATGACCAAGAAAATATGAATCATGATGAAGAAATGAGCATCATGATGTAGAAAATATCCATCATTATGAAGAAAATCAGCATCATGATGAAGAAAATGAGCATCATGATGAAGAAAATATGCATCACGATGCAAAAAATATGCATCATGATTAAAAAAATGAGCATCATGACGAAGAAAATGAGCATCACGATGAAAGAAATGAGAATCATGATGAAGAAAATGAGAACCATGATGAAGAAAATATGCATCATGATGAAGAAAATAAGCATCATGATGAAAAAAATGAGCATCATGATGAAGAAAATAAGCATCATGATCAAGAAAATATGCATCATGATGAAAAAATGAGCATCATGATGAAGAAAAAAATATGCATTATTATAAAGAAAACCTGCATCATTACGAAGAAAATGAGCATCATGATGAAGAAAATATGAATCACGATGAAGAAAATATGCATCGTGATTAAGAAAATGAGCATCCTGATGAAGGAAATGAGCATCGTGATGAAGAAAATATGCATCATGATAAAAAAAATATGCATCATGATGAAGAAAATATGCACCATGATGTAGAAAATGATATCATGATGAAGAAAATATGCATCATGATGAAGAAAATGAGTATCGTGATGAAAAAATGAGCATCATGATGAAGAAAAATGAGCTTAATGATGAAGAAAATGAGCATCATGATGAAGAAAATATGCATCATGATAAAAAAAATGAGCAACATGAAGAAGAAAATGAGAATCATGATGAAGAAAATATGCATCATGATAAAGAAAATGAGCATCATGATGAAGAAAATGAGCATCATGATGAAGAAAATATGCATCATGATCAAGAAAATATGCATCATGATGAAGAAATGAGCATCATGATGAAAAAAAATATGCATCATTATGAAGAAAATCAGAATCATGAAGAAGAAAATGAGCATCACGATGAAGAAAATATGAATCACGATGCAGAAAATATGCATCGTGATTAAGAAAATGAGCATCCTGATGAAGAAAATGAGCATCATTATAAAGAAAATGGGCATTATGATAAAGAAAATATGCATCATGATGAAGTAGATATGCATCATGATGTAAAAAATGATACTATGATGAAGAAAATATGCATCATGATGAAGAAAATGAGCATCATGAGGAAAAAATGAGCATCATGACGAAAAAAATATGCATCTTGATGAAGAAAATGAGCATCATGATGAAGAAAATGAACATCATGATGAAGGAAATGAACATCATGATTTAGGAAATGAGCATCATGATGAAGAAAATGAGCTTCATGATGAAAAATGAACATCATGATGAAGGAAATGAGCATCATGATGACGGAAATGAACATCATGATGAAGAAAATATGCATCATGATAAGGAAATGAGCATCATGATAAAAAAATGAGCATCACGATGAAGGAAATGAGAATAATGATGAAAAAAATGAGCATCATGATGTAGAAAATGAACATCATGATGAAGAAAATTAGCATCATGACGAAGAAAATATGCATCATGGTCAAGAAAATATAGATCATGATGAAGAAATAAGCATCATGATGAAGAAAATATGTATTATTATGATGAAAATCAGCATCATGATGAAGAAAATGAGCATCATGATGAAGAAAATATGCATCATGATGAAGAAAATATGCATCATGATTAAGAAAATGAGCATCACGATGAAGAAAATGAGCATCACGATGAAAGAAATGAGAATCATGATGAAGAATATATGCATCATGATGAAGAAAATATACATCATGATGAAAAATGAGCATCATGTTGAAGAAAAAAATATGCATTATAATAAAGAAAATCAGCATCATGATGAAGAAAATGAGCATCACGATGAAGAAAATATGCATCACGATGTAGAAAATGTGCATCGTGATTAAGAAAATGAGCATCCTGATGAGGGAAATGAGCATCATGATGAAGAAAATGGGCATCATGATAAAGAAAATATGCATCATGATGAAGAAAATATGCATCATGATGTAGAAAATGATATCATGATGAAGAAAATATGCATCATGATGAAGAAAATGAGCATTATGATGAAGAAAATGAGCATCATGACGAAGAAAATATGCATCATGATAAGGAAATGTGCATCATGATGAAGAAAATGAGCGTCACGATGAAGGAAATAAGAATAATGATGAAGAAAATGAGCATCGTGATGTAGAAAATGAACATCATGATGAAGAAAATTAGCATCATGATGAAGAAAATACGCATCAAGATCAAGAAAATATAGATCATGATGAAGAAATGAGCATCATGATATAGAAAATATGTATCATTACGAAGAAAATCAGCATCGTGATGAAGAAAATATACATCATGATGAAGAAAATATGCATCACGATGCAAAAAATATGCATAATGATTAATAAAATGAACATCATGGTGATGAAAATGAGTATCACTATGAAGAAAATTAGCATCACGATGAAAGAAATGAGAATCATGATGAAGAAAATGAGAATCATGATGAAGAAAATATGCATCATGATGAAGAAAATGAGCATCATGATGAAGAAAATGAGCATCATGATGAAGAATCTATGCATCATGATCAAGAAAATATGCATCATTATGAAAAATTTAGCATCATGATGAAGAAAAAAAATATGCATTATTATGTAGAAAATGAGCATCATGATGAAGAAAATATGTATCACGATGCAGAAATTATGCATCGTGATTAAAAAAATGAGCATCCTTATAAAGGAAATGAGCATCATGATGAAGAAAATAGGCATCATGATAGAGAAAATATGCAACATGATGAATAAAATATGCATCATGACGTAGAAAATGATATCATGATGAAGAAAATATGTATCATGATGAAGAAAATGAGCATCATGATGAATAAAATGAGCATCATGATGAAGAAAAATGAACATCATGATGAAGAAAATGAGAGTCACGATGAAGGAAATGAGAATAATGATGAAGAAATTGAGCATCATGATGAAGAAATTGAACATCATGATGAAGAAAATTAGCATCATGATGAAGAAAATATGCATCATGACCAAGAAAATATGAATCATGATGAAGAAATGAGCATCATGATGTAGAAAATATCCATCATTATGAAGAAAATCAGCATCATGATGAAGAAAATGAGCATCATGATGAAGAAAATATGCATCACGATGCAAAAAATATGCATCATGATTAAAAAAATGAGCATCATGACGAAGAAAATGAGCATCACGATGAAAGAAATGAGAATCATGATGAAGAAAATGAGAACCATGATGAAGAAAATATGCATCATGATGAAGAAAATAAGCATCATGATGAAAAAAATGAGCATCATGATGAAGAAAATATGCATCATGATCAAGAAAATATGCATCATGATGAAAAAATGAGCATCATGATGAAGAAAATATGCATCACGATGAAGAAAATATGCATCGTGATTAAGAAAATGAGCATCCTGATGAATGAAATGAGCATCGTGATGAAGAAAATATGCATCATGCTAAAAAAAATATGCATCATGATGAAGAAAATATGCACCATGATGTAGAAAATGATATCATGATGAAGAAAATATGCATCATGATGAAGAAAATGAGTATCATGATGAAAAAATGAGCATCATGATGAAGAAAAATGAGCATAATGATGAAGAAAATGAGCATCATGATGAAGAAAATATGCATCATGATAAAAAAATGAGCAACATGAAGAAGAAAATGAGAATCATGATGAAGAAAATATGCATCATGATAAAGAAAATGAGCATCATGATGAAGAAAATGAGCATCATGATGAAGAAAATATGCATCATGATCAAGAAAATATGCATCATGATGAAGAAATGAGCATCATGATGAAAAAAATATGCATCATTATGAAGAAAATCAGAATCATGAAGAAGAAAATGAGCATCATGATGAAGAAAATATGCATCACAATGCAGAAAATATGCATCGTGATTAAGAAAATGAGCATCCTGATGAAGAAAATGAGCATCATTATAAAGAAAATGGGTATTATGATAAAGAAAATATGCATCATGATGAAGTAAATATGCATCATGATGTAGAAAATGATACTATGATGAAGAAAATATGCATCATGATGAAGAAAATGAGCATCATGATGAAAAAATGAGCATCATGACGAAAAAAATATGCATCTTGATGAAGAAAATGAGCATCATGATGAAGAAAATGAACATCATGATGAAGGAAATGAACATCATGATTTAGGAAATGAGCATCATGATGAAGAAAATGAGCTTCATGATGAAAAATGAACATAATGATGAAGGAAATGAGCATCATGATGACAGAAATGAACATCATGATGAAGAAAATATGCATCATGATAAGGAAATGAGCATCATGATAAACAAAATGAGCATCACGATGAAGGAAATGAGAATAATGATGAAAAAAATGAGCATCATGATTTAGAAAATGAACATCATGATGAAGAAAATATGCATCATGTTCAAGAAAATATAGATCATGATGAAGAAATGAGCATCATGATGAAGAAAATATGTATTATTATGAAGAAAATCAGCATCATGATGAAGAAAATGAGCATCATGATGAGGAAAATATGCATCACGATGCAAAAAATATGCATCATGATTAAGAAAATGAGCATCATGAAGAAGAAAATGAGCATCACGACGAAGAAAATGAGCATCACGATGAAAGAAATGAGAATCATGAAGAAGAATATATGCATCATGATCAAGAAAATATGCATCATGATGAAAAAATGAGCATCATGATGAAGAAAAAAATATGCATTATTATAAAGAAAATCAGCATCATTATGAAGAAAATGAGCATCACGATGAAGAAAATATACATCACGATGTGGAAAATGTACATCGTGATTAAGAAAATAAGCATCCTGATAAGGGAAATGAGCATAATGATGAAGAAAATGGGCATCATGATAAAGAAAATATGCATCATGATGAAGAAAATATGCATCATGATGTAGAAAATGATATCATGATGAAGAAAATATGCATCATGATGAAGAAAATGAACATTATGATGAAGAAAAAGAGCATCATGATGAAGAAAATATGCATCATGATAAGGAAATGTGCATCATGATGAAGAAAATGAGCATCACGATGAAGGAAATAAGAATATCGTGATGATGAAAATGAACATCATGATGAAAAAAATAAGCATCATGATAAAGAAAATATGTATCATGCTCAAGAAAATATGGATCATGATGAAGAAATGAGCATCATGATGAAGAAAATATGCATCATTATGAAGAAAATCAGAATCATGATGAAGAAAATGAGCATCATGATGAAGAAAATATGCATCACGATGCAAAAAATATGCATCATGATTAAGAAAATGAGCATCATGACGAAGAAAATGAGCATCACGATGAAAGAAATGAGAATCATGATGAAGAAAATGAGAATCATGATGAAGAAAATATGCATCATGATCAAGAAAATATGCATCATGATGAAAAAATGAGCATGATGATGAAGAAAAAAATATGCATTATTATGAAGAAAATCAGCATCATGATGAAGAAAATATGCATCATGATAAGGAAATGTGCATCATGATGAAGAAAATGAGCGTCACGATGAAGGAAATAAGAATAATGATGAAGAAAATGAGCATCGTGATGTAGAAAATGAACATCATGATGAAGAAAATTAGCATCATGATGAAGAAAATACGCATCATGATCAAGAAAATATAGATCATGATGAAGAAATGAGCATCATTATGAAGAAAATATGTATCATTACGAAGAAAATCAGCATCGTGATGAAGAAAATAAACATCATGATGAAGAAAATATGCATCACGATGCAAAAAATATGCATCATGATTAAGAAAATGAACATCATGGTGATGAAAATGAGTATCACGATGAAGAAAATGAGCATCACGATGAAATAAATGAGAGTCATGATGAAGAAAATGAGAATCATGATGAAGAAAATATGCATCATTATGAAGAAAATGAGCATCATGATGAAGAAAATGAGCATCATGATGAAGAATCTATGCATCATGATCAATAAAATATGCATCATTATGAAAAATTGAGCATCATGATGAAGAAAAAAAATATGCATTATTATGTAGAAAATGAGCATCATGATGAAGAAAATATGTATCACGATGCCGAAAATATGCATCGTGATTAAGAAAATGAGCATCCTTATAAAGGAAATGAGCATCATGTTGAATAAAATGGGCATCATGATTGAGAAAATATGCAACATGATGAATAAAATATGCATCATGATGTAGAAAATGATATCATGATGAAGAAAATATGTATCATGATGAAGAAAATGAGCATCATGATGAATAAAATGAGCATCATGATGAAGAAAAATGAACATCATGATGAAAAAAATGAGAGTCACGATGAAGGAAATGAGAATAATGATGAAGAAAATGAGCATCATGATGAAGAAATTGAACATCATGATGAAGAAAATTAGCATCATGATGAAGAAAATATGCATCATGACCAAGAAAATATGAATCATGATGAAGAAATGAGCATCATGATGTAGAAAATATACATCATTATGAAGAAAATCAGCATCATGATGAAGAAAATATGCATCACGATTCAAAAAATATGCATCATGATTAAAAAAATGAGCATCATGACGAAGAAAATGAGCATCACGATGAAAGAAATGAGAATCATGATGAAGAAAATGAGAACCATGATGAAGAAAATATGCATCATGATGAAGAAAATAAGCATCATGATGAAAAAAATGAGCATCATGATGAAGAAAATATGCATCATGATCAAGAAAATATGCATCATGATGAAAAAATGAGCATCATGATGAAGAAAAAAAATATGCATTATTATAAAGAAAACCAGCATCATTATGAAGAAAATTAGCATCATGATGAAGAAAATATGCATCACGATGAAGAAAATATGCATCTTGATTAAGAAAATGAGCATCCTGATGAAGGAAATGAACATCGTGATGAAGAAAATAGGCATCATGATAAAAAAAATATGTATCATGATGAAGAAAATATGCACCATGATGTAGAAAATGATATCATGATGAAGAAAATATGCATCATGATGAAGAAAATGAGTATCATGACGAAAAAATGAGCATCATGATGAAGAAAAATGAGCATAATGATGAAGAAAATGAGCATCATGATGAAGAAAATATGCATCATGATAAAGAAAATGAGCAACATGTGAAGAAAATGAGAATAATGATGAAGAAAATATGAATCATGATAAAGAAAATGTGCATCATGATGAATAAAATGAGCATCATGATGAAGAAAATATGCATCATGATCAAGAAAATATGCATCATGATGAAGAAATGAGCATCATGATGAAAAAAAATATGCATCATTATGAAGAAAATCAGAATCATGAAGAAGAAAATGAGCATCATGATGAAGAAAATATGCATCACGATGCAGAAAATATGCATCGTGATTAAGAAAATGAGCATCCTGATGAAGAAAATGAGCATCATGATTAAGAAAATGGGCATTATGATAAAGAAAATATGCATCATTATGAAGTAAATATGCATCATGATGTAGAAAGTGATACTATGATGAAGAAAATATGCATTATGATGAAGAAAATGAGCATCATGATGAAAAAATGAGCATCATGACGAAAAATATATGCATCTTGATGAAGAAAATGAGCATCATGATGATGAAAATAAACATCAAGATGAAGGAAATTAACATCATGATATAGGAAATGAGCATCATGATGAAGAAAATGAGCTTCATGATGAAAAAATGAACATCATGATGAAGGAAATGAGCATCATGATGACGGAAATGAACATCATGATGAAGAAAATATGCATCATGATAAGGAAATTAGCATCATGATAAAGAAAATGAGCATCATGATGAAGGAAATGAGAATAATGATGAAAAAAATGAGCATCATGATGTAGAAAATGAACATCATGATGAAGAAAATTAGCATCATGATGAAGAAAATATGCATTATGGTCAAGAAAATATAGATCATGATGAAGAAATGAGCATCATGATGAAGAAAATATGTATTATTATGAAGAAAATCAGCATCATGATGAAGAAAATGAGCATCATGATGAAGAAAATATGCATCACGATGCAAAAAATATGCATCATGATTAAGTAAATGTGCATCATGAAGAAGAAAATGAGCATCACGATGAAGAAAATGAGCATCACAATGAAAGAAATGAGAATCATGATGAAGAATATATGCATCATGATCAAGAAAATATGCATCATGATGAAAAAATGAGCATCATGATGAAGAAAAAATATGCATTATTATAAAGAAAATCAGCATCATGATGAAGAAAATGAGCATCACGATGAAGAAAATATGCATCACGATGTAGAAAATGTACATCGTGATTAAGAAAATGAGCATCCTGATAAGGGAAATGAGCATAATGATGAAGAAAATGGGCATCATGATAAAGAAAATATGCATCATGATGAAGAAAATATGCATCATGATGTAGAAAATGATATCATGATGAAGAAAATATGCATCATAATGAAGAAAATGAGCATCATGATGAAGAAAATGAGCATCATAATGAAGAAAATATGCATCACGATGCAAAAATATGCATCATGATTAAGAAAATGAGCATCATGAAGAAGAAAATGAGCATCACGATGAAGAAAATGAGCATCACGATGAAAGAAATGAGAATCATGATGAAGAATATATGCATCATGACCAAGAAAATATGCATCATGATGAAAAAATGAGCATCATGATGAAGAAAAAAATATGCATTATTATAAAGAAAATCAGCATTATGATGAAGAAAATGAGCATCACGATGAAGAAAATATGCATCACGATGTAGAAAATGTACATCGTGATTAAGAAAATGAGCATCATGATAAGGGAAATGAGCATAATGATGAAGAAAATGGGCATCATGATAAAGAAAATATGCATCATAATGAAGAAAATATGCATCATGACGTAGAAAATGATATCATGATGAAAAAAATATGCATCTTGATGAAGAAAATGAGCATTATGATGAAAAAAATGAGCATCATAACGAAGAAAATATGCATCATGATAAGGAAATGTGCATCATGATGAAAAAAATGAGCATCACGATGAAGGAAATAAGAATAATGATGAAGAAAATGTGCATCGTGATGATTAAAATGAACATCATGATGAAAAAAATTAGCATCATGATAAAGAAAATATGTATCATGCTCAAGAAAATATGGATCATGATGAAGAAATGAGCATCATGATAAAGAAAATATGCATCATTATGAAGAAAATGAGCATCATGATGAATAAAATATGCATCACGATGCAAAAAATATGCATCATGTTTAAGAAAATGAGCATCATGACGAAGAAAATGAGCATCACGATGAAAGAAATGAGAATCATGATGAAGAAAATGAGATTCATGATGAAGAAAATATGCATCATGATGAAGAAAATGAGCATCATGATGAAGAAAATGAGAATCATGATCAAGAAAATATGTATCATGAGTAAAAAATGAGCATCATGATGATGAAAATATGTATCATTATGAAGAAAATATGCATCATGATGCAAAAAATATGCATCATGATTAAGAAAATGAGCATCATGAAGAAAAAATAGAGCATCACGATGAAGAAAATGAGCATCACGATGAAAGAAATGAGAATCATGATGAAGAAAATGAGAATCATGATGAAGAATATATGCATCATGATCAAGAAAATATGCATCATGATGAAAAAATGAGCATGAAGATGAAGAAAAAAATATGCATTATTATGAAGAAAATCAGCATCATGATGAAAAAAAAGAGCATCACGATGAAGAAAATATGCATCACGATGCAGAAAATGTGCATCGTGATTAAGAAAATGAGCATCCTGATGAGGGAAATAAGCATCATGATGAAGAAAATGGGCATCATGATAAAGAAAATATGCATCATGATGAAGAAAATATGCATCATGATGTAGAAAATGATATCATGATGAAGAAAATATGCATCATGATGAAGAAAATGAGCATTATGATGAAGAAAATGAGCATCATGACGAAGAAAATGTTCATCATGATAAGGAAATGTGCATCATGATGAAGAAAATGAGCGTCACGATGAAGGAAATAAGAATAATGATGAAGAAAATGTGCATCGTGATGTAGAAAATGAACATCTTGATGAAGAAAATTAGCATCATGATGAAGAAAATACGCATCATGATCAAGAAAATATAGATCATGATGAAGAAATGAGCATCATGATGAAGAAAATATGTATCATTACGAAGAAAATCAGCATCATGATGAAGAAAACAAACATCATGATGAAGAAAATATGCATCATGATGCAAAAAATATGCATCATGATTAAGAAAATGAACATCATGGTGATGAAAATGAGTATCACGATGAAGAAAATAAGCATCACGATGAAAGAAATGAGAATCATGATGAAGAAAATGAGAATCATGATGAAGAAAATATGCATCATGATGAAGAAAATGAGTATCATGATAAAGAAAATGAGCATCATGATGAAGAATCTATGCATCATGATCAAGAAAATATGCATCATTATGAAAAATTGAGCATCATGATGAAGAAAAAAATATGCATTATTATGTAGAAAATGAGCATCATGATGAAGAAAATATGTTTCACGATGCAGAAAATATGCATCGTGATTAAGAAAATGAGCATCCTTATAAAGGAAATGAGCATCATGATGAAGAAAATGGGCATCATGATAGAGAAAATAAGCAATATGATGAATAAAATATGCATCATGATGAAGAAAATGATATCATGATGAAGAAAATATGTATCATGATGAAGAAAATGAGCATCATGATGAATAAAATGAGCATCATGATGAAGAAAAATGAACATCATGATGAAGAAAATGAGAGTCACGATGAAGGAAATGAGAATAATGATGAAGAAAATGAGCATCATGATGAAGAAATTGAACATCATGATGAAGAAAATTAGCATCATGAAGAAGAAAATATGCATCATGACCAAGAAAATATGAATCATGATGAAAAAATGAGCATCATGATGTAGAAAATATACATCATTAAGAAGAAAATCAGCATCATGATGAAGAAAATGAGCATCATGATGAAGAAAATATGCATCACTATGCAAAAAATATGCATCATGATTAAAAAAATGAGCATCATGACGAAGAAAATGAGCATCACGATGAAAGAAATGAGAATCATGATGAAGAAAATGAGAACCATGATGAAGAAAATATGCATCATGATGAAGAAAATATGCATCATGATGAAAAAAATTAGCATCATGATGAAGAAAATATGCATCATGATTAAGAAAATATGCATCATTATGAAGAAAATGAGCATCATGATGAAGAAAATGAGCATCATGATGAAGAATCTATGCATCATGATCAAGAAAATATGCATCATTATGAAAAATTGAGCATCATGATGAAGAAAAAAAATATGCATTATTATGTAGAAAATGAGCATCATGATGAAGAAAATATGTATCACGATGCCGAAAATATGCATCGTGATTAAGAAAATGAGCATCCTTATAAAGGAAATGAGCATCATGTTGAATAAAATGGGCATCATGATTGAGAAAATATGCAACATGATGAATAAAATATGCATCATGATGTAGAAAATGATATCATGATGAAGAAAATATGTATCATTATGAAGAAAATGAGCATCATGATGAATAAAATGAGCATCATGATGAAGAAAAATGAACATCATGATGAAAAAAATGAGAGTCACGATGAAGGAAATGAGAATAATGATGAAGAAAATGAGCATCATGATGAAGAAATTGAACATCATGATGAAGAAAATTAGCATCATGATGAAGAAAATATGCATCATGACCAAGAAAATATGAATCATGATGAAGAAATGAGCATCATGATGTAGAAAATATACATCATTATGAAGAAAATCAGCATCATGATGAAGAAAATATGCATCACGATTCAAAAAATATGCATCATGATTAAAAAAATGAGCATCATGACGAAGAAAATGAGCATCACGATGAAAGAAATGAGAATCATGATGAAGAAAATGAGAACCATGATGAAGAAAATATGCATCATGATGAAGAAAATAAGCATCATGATGAAAAAAATGAGCATCATGATGAAGAAAATATGCATCATGATCAAGAAAATATGCATCATGATGAAAAAATGAGCATCATGATGAAGAAAAAAAATATGCATTATTATAAAGAAAACCAGCATCATTATGAAGAAAATTAGCATCATGATGAAGAAAATATGCATCACGATGAAGAAAATATGCATCGTGATTAAGAAAATGAGCATCCTGATTAAGGAAATGAACATCGTGATGAAGAAAATAGGCATCATGATAAAAAAAATATGTATCATGATGAAGAAAATATGCACCATGATGTAGAAAATGATATCATGATGAAGAAAATATGCATCATGATGAAGAAAATGAGTATCATGATGAAAAAATGAGCATCAGGATGAAGAAAAATGAGCATAATGATGAAGAAAATGAGCATCATGATGAAGAAAATATGCATCATGATAAAGAAAATGAGCAACATGTGAAGAAAATGAGAATAATGATGAAGAAAATATGAATCATGATAAAGAAAATGTGCATCATGATGAATAAAATGAGCATCATGATGAAGAAAATATGCATCATGATCAAGAAAATATGCATCATGATGAAGAAATGAGCATCATGATGAAAAAAAATATGCATCATTATGAAGAAAATCAAAATCATGAAGAAGAAAATGAGCATCATGATGAAGAAAATATGCATCACGATGCAGAAAATATGCATCGTGATTAAGAAAATGAGCATCCTGATGAAGAAAATGATCATCATGATTAAGAAAATGGGCATTATGATAAAGAAAATATGCATCATTATGAAGTAAATATGCATCATGATGTAGAAAGTGATACTATGATGAAGAAAATATGCATTATGATGAAGAAAATGAGCATCATGATGAAAAAATGAGCATCATGACGAAAAATATATGCATCTTGATGAAGAAAATGAGCATCATGATGATGAAAATAAACATCAAGATGAAGGAAATGAACATCATGATTTAGGAAATGAGCATCATGATGAAGAAAATGAGCTTCATGATGAAAAAATGAACATCATGATGAAGGAAATGAGCATCATGATGACGGAAATGAACATCATGATGAAGAAAATATGCATCATGATAAGGAAATTAGCATCATGATAAAGAAAATGAGCATCATGATGAAGGAAATGAGAATAATGATGAAAAAAATGAGCATCATGATGTAGAAAATGAACATCATGATGAAGAAAATTAGCATCATGATGAAGAAAATATGCATTATGGTCAAGAAAATATAGATCATGATGAAGAAATGAGCATCATGATGAAGAAAATATGTATTATTATGAAGAAAATCAGCATCATGATGAAGAAAATGAGCATCATGATGAAGAAAATATGCATCACGATGCAAAAAATATGCATCATGATTAAGTAAATGTGCATCATGAAGAAGAAAATGAGCATCACGATGAAGAAAATGAGCATCACAATGAAAGAAATGAGAATCATGATGAAGAATATATGCATCATGATCAAGAAAATATGCATCATGATGAAAAAATGAGCATCATGATGAAGAAAAAATATGCATTATTATAAAGAAAATCAGCATCATGATGAAGAAAATGAGCATCACGATGAAGAAAATATGCATCACGATGTAGAAAATGTACATCGTGATTAAGAAAATGAGCATCCTGATAAGGGAAATGAGCATAATGATGAAGAAAATGGGCATCATGATAAAGAAAATATGCATCATGATGAAGAAAATATGCATCATGATGTAGAAAATGATATCATGATGAAGAAAATATGCATCATAATGAAGAAAATGAGCATCATGATGAAGAAAATGAGCATCATAATGAAGAAAATATGCATCACGATGCAAAAATATGCATCATGATTAAGAAAATGAGCATCATGAAGAAGAAAATGAGCATCACGATGAAGAAAATGAGCATCACGATGAAAGAAATGAGAATCATGATGAAGAATATATGCATCATGACCAAGAAAATATGCATCATGATGAAAAAATGAGCATCATGATGAAGAAAAAAATATGCATTATTATAAAGAAAATCAGCATCATGATGAAGAAAATGAGCATCACGATGAAGAAAATATGCATCACGATGTAGAAAATGTACATCGTGATTAAGAAAATGAGCATCATGATAAGGGAAATGAGCATAATGATGAAGAAAATGGGCATCATGATAAAGAAAATATGCATCATAATGAAGAAAATATGCATCATGACGTAGAAAATGATATCATGATGAAAAAAATATGCATCTTGATGAAGAAAATGAGCATTATGATGAAAAAAATGAGCATCATAACGAAGAAAATATGCATCATGATAAGGAAATGTGCATCATGATGAAAAAAATGAGCATCACGATGAAGGAAATAAGAATAATGATGAAGAAAATGTGCATCGTGATGATTAAAATGAACATCATGATGAAAAAAATTAGCATCATGATAAAGAAAATATGTATCATGCTCAAGAAAATATGGATCATGATGAAGAAATGAGCATCATGATAAAGAAAATATGCATCATTATGAAGAAAATCAGCATCATGATGAAGAAAATGAGCATCATGATGAATAAAATATGCATCACGATGCAAAAAATATGCATCATGTTTAAGAAAATGAGCATCATGACGAAGAAAATGAGCATCACGATGAAAGAAATGAGAATCATGATGAAGAAAATGAGATTCATGATGAAGAAAATATGCATCATGATGAAGAAAATGAGCATCATGATGAAGAAAATGAGAATCATGATCAAGAAAATATGTATCATGAGTAAAAAATGAGCATCATGATGATGAAAATATGTATCATTATGAAGAAAATATGCATCATGATGCAAAAAATATGCATCATGATTAAGAAAATGAGCATCATGAAGAAAAAATAGAGCATCACGATGAAGAAAATGAGCATCACGATGAAAGAAATGAGAATCATGATGAAGAAAATGAGAATCATGATGAAGAATATATGCATCATGATCAAGAAAATATGCATCATGATGAAAAAATGAGCATGATGATGAAGAAAAAAATATGCATTATTATGAAGAAAATCAGCATCATGATGAAAAAAATGAGCATCACGATGAAGAAAATATGCATCACGATGCAGAAAATGTGCATCGTGATTAAGAAAATGAGCATCCTGATGAGGGAAATAAGCATCATGATGAAGAAAATGGGCATCATGATAAAGAAAATATGCATCATGATGAAGAAAATATGCATCATGATGTAGAAAATGATATCATGATGAAGAAAATATGCATCATGATGAAGAAAATGAGCATTATGATGAAGAAAATGAGCATCATGACGAAGAAAATGTTCATCATGATAAGGAAATGTGCATCATGATGAAGAAAATGAGCGTCACGATGAAGGAAATAAGAATAATGATGAAGAAAATGTGCATCGTGATGTAGAAAATGAACATCTTGATGAAGAAAATTAGCATCATGATGAAGAAAATACGCATCATGATCAAGAAAATATAGATCATGATGAAGAAATGAGCATCATGATGAAGAAAATATGTATCATTACGAAGAAAATCAGCATCATGATGAAGAAAACAAACATCATGATGAAGAAAATATGCATCATGATGCAAAAAATATGCATCATGATTAAGAAAATGAACATCATGGTGATGAAAATGAGTATCACGATGAAGAAAATAAGCATTACGATGAAAGAAATGAGAATCATGATGAAGAAAATGAGAATCATGATGAAGAAAATATGCATCATGATGAAGAAAATGAGTATCATGATAAAGAAAATGAGCATCATGATGAAGAATCTATGCATCATGATCAAGAAAATATGCATCATTATGAAAAATTGAGCATCATGATGAAGAAAAAAATATGCATTATTATGTAGAAAATTAGCATCATGATGAAGAAAATATGTTTCACGATGCAGAAAATATGCATCGTGATTAAGAAAATGAGCATCCTTATAAAGGAAATGAGCATCATGATGAAGAAAATGGGCATCATGATAGAGAAAATAAGCAATATGATGAATAAAATATGCATCATGATGAAGAAAATGATATCATGATGAAGAAAATATGTATCATGATGAAGAAAATGAGCATCATGATGAATAAAATGAGCATCATGATGAAGAAAAATGAACATCATGATGAAGAAAATGAGAGTCACGATGAAGGAAATGAGAATAATGATGAAGAAAATGAGCATCATGATGAAGAAATTGAACATCATGATGAAGAAAATTAGCATCATGAAGAAGAAAATATGCATCATGACCAAGAAAATATGAATCATGATGAAAAAATGAGCATCATGATGTAGAAAATATACATCATTAAGAAGAAAATCAGCATCATGAAGAAGAAAATGAGCATCATGATGAAGAAAATATGCATCACTATGCAAAAATATGCATCATGATTAAAAAAATGAGCATCATGACGAAGAAAATGAGCATCACGATGAAAGAAATGAGAATCATGATGAAGAAAATGAGAACCATGATGAAGAAAATATGCATCATGATGAAAAAAATTAGCATCATGATGAAGAAAATATGCATCATGATTAAGAAAATATGCATCATTATGAAGAAAATGAGCATCATGATGAAGAAAATGAGCATCATGATGAAGAATCTATGCATCATGATCAAGAAAATATGCATCATTATGAAAAATTGAGCATCATGATGAAGAAAAAAAATATGCATTATTATGTAGAAAATCAGCATCATGATGAAGAAAATATGTATCACGATGCCGAAAATATGCATCGTGATTAAGAAAATGAGCATCCTTATAAAGGAAATGAGCATCATGTTGAATAAAATGGGCATCATGATTGAGAAAATATGCAACATGATGAATAAAATATGCATCATGATGTAGAAAATGATATCATGATGAAGAAAATATGTATCATGATGAAGAAAATGAGCATCATGATGAATAAAATGAGCATCATGATGAAGAAAAATGAACATCATGATGAAAAAAATGAGAGTCACGATGAAGGAAATGAGAATAATGATGAAGAAAATGAGCATCATGATGAAGAAATTGAACATCATGATGAAGAAAATTAGCATCATGATGAAGAAAATATGCATCATGACCAAGAAAATATGAATCATGATGAAGAAATGAGCATCATGATGTAGAAAATATACATCATTATGAAGAAAATCAGCATCATGATGAAGAAAATATGCATCACGATTCAAAAAATATGCATCATGATTAAAAAAATGAGCATCATGACGAAGAAAATGAGCATCACGATGAAAGAAATGAGAATCATGATGAAGAAAATGAGAACCATGATGAAGAAAATATGCATCATGATGAAGAAAATAAGCATCATGATGAAAAAAATGAGCATCATGATGAAGAAAATATGCATCATGATCAAGAAAATATGCATCATGATGAAAAAATGAGCATCATGATGAAGAAAAAAAATATGCATTATTATAAAGAAAACCAGCATCATTATGAAGAAAATTAGCATCATGATGAAGAAAATATGCATCACGATGAAGAAAATATGCATCGTGATTAAGAAAATGAGCATCCTGATGAAGGAAATGAACATCGTGATGAAGAAAATAGGCATCATGATAAAAAAAATATGTATCATGATGAAGAAAATATGCACCATGATGTAGAAAATGATATCATGATGAAGAAAATATGCATCATGATGAAGAAAATGAGTATCATGATGAAAAAATGAGCATCATGATGAAGAAAAATGAGCATAATGATGAAGAAAATGAGCATCATGATAAAGAAAATGAGCAACATGTGAAGAAAATGAGAATAATGATGAAGAAAATATGAATCATGATAAAGAAAATGTGCATCATGATGAATAAAATGAGCATCATGATAAAGAAAATATGCATCATGATCAAGAAAATATGCATCATGATGAAGAAATGAGCATCATGATGAAAAAAAATATGCATCATTATGAAGAAAATCAGAATCATGAAGAAGAAAATGAGCATCATGATGAAGAAAATATGCATCACGATGCAGAAAATATGCATCGTGATTAAGAAAATGAGCATCCTGATGAAGAAAATGAGCATCATGATTAAGAAAATGGGCATTATGATAAAGAAAATATGCATCATTATGAAGTAAATATGCATCATGATGTAGAAAGTGATACTATGATGAAGAAAATATGCATTATGATGAAGAAAATGAGCATCATGATGAAAAAATGAGCATCATGACGAAAAATATATGCATCTTGATGAAGAAAATGAGCATCATGATGATGAAAATAAACATCAAGATGAAGGAAATGAACATCATGATTTAGGAAATGAGCATCATGATGAAGAAAATGAGCTTCATGATGAAAAAATGAACATCATGATGAAGGAAATGAGCATCATGATGACGGAAATGAACATCATGATGAAGAAAATATGCATCATGATAAGGAAATTAGCATCATGATAAAGAAAATGAGCATCATGATGAAGGAAATGAGAATAATGATGAAAAAAATGAGCATCATGATATAGAAAATGAACATCATGATGAAGAAAATTAGCATCATGATGAAGAAAATATGCATTATGGTCAAGAAAATATAGATCATGATGAAGAAATGAGCATCATGATGAAGAAAATATGTATTATTATGAAGAAAATCAGCATCATGATGAAGAAAATGAGCATCATGATGAAGAAAATATGCATCACGATGCAAAAAATATGCATCATGATTAAGTAAATGTGCATCATGAAGAAGAAAATGAGCATCACGATGAAGAAAATGAGCATCACAATGAAAGAAATGAGAATCATGATGAAGAATATATGCATCATGATCAAGAAAATATGCATCATGATGAAAAAATGAGCATCATGATGAAGAAAAAATATGCATTATTATAAAGAAAATCAGCATCATGATGAAGAAAATGAGCATCACGATGAAGAAAATATGCATCACGATGTAGAAAATGTACATCGTGATTAAGAAAATGAGCATCCTGATAAGGGAAATGAGCATAATGATGAAGAAAATGGGCATCATGATAAAGAAAATATGCATCATGATGAAGAAAATATGCATCATGATGTAGAAAATGATATCATGATGAAGAAAATATGCATCATAATGAAGAAAATGAGCATCATGATGAAGAAAATGAGCATCATAATGAAGAAAATATGCATCACGATGCAAAAATATGCATCATGATTAAGAAAATGAGCATCATGAAGAAGAAAATGAGCATCACGATGAAGAAAATGAGCATCACGATGAAAGAAATGAGAATCATGATGAAGAATATATGCATCATGACCAAGAAAATATGCATCATGATGAAAAAATGAGCATCATGATGAAGAAAAAAATATGCATTATTATAAAGAAAATCAGCATCATGATGAAGAAAATGAGCATCACGATGAAGAAAATATGCATCACGATGTAGAAAATGTACATCGTGATTAAGAAAATGAGCATCATGATAAGGGAAATGAGCATAATGATGAAGAAAATGGGCATCATGATAAAGAAAATATGCATCATAATGAAGAAAATATGCATCATGACGTAGAAAATGATATCATGATGAAAAAAATATGCATCTTGATGAAGAAAATGAGCATTATGATGAAAAAAATGAGCATCATAACGAAGAAAATATGCATCATGATAAGGAAATGTGCATCATGATGAAAAAAATGAGCATCACGATGAAGGAAATAAGAATAATGATGAAGAAAATGTGCATCGTGATGATTAAAATGAACATCATGATGAAAAAAATTAGCATCATGATAAAGAAAATATGTATCATGCTCAAGAAAATATGGATCATGATGAAGAAATGAGCATCATGATAAAGAAAATATGCATCATTATGAAGAAAATCAGCATCATGATGAAGAAAATGAGCATCATGATGAATAAAATATGCATCACGATGCAAAAAATATGCATCATGTTTAAGAAAATGAGCATCATGACGAAGAAAATGAGCATCACGATGAAAGAAATGAGAATCATGATGAAGAAAATGAGATTCATGATGAAGAAAATATGCATCATGATGAAGAAAATGAGCATCATGATGAAGAAAATGAGAATCATGATCAAGAAAATATGTATCATGAGTAAAAAATGAGCATCATGATGATGAAAATATGTATCATTATGAAGAAAATATGCATCATGATGCAAAAAATATGCATCATGATTAAGAAAATGAGCATCATGAAGAAAAAATAGAGCATCACGATGAAGAAAATGAGCATCACGATGAAAGAAATGAGAATCATGATGAAGAAAATGAGAATCATGATGAAGAATATATGCATCATGATCAAGAAAATATGCATCATGATGAAAAAATGAGCATGATGATGAAGAAAAAAATATGCATTATGAAGAAAATCAGCATCATGATGAAAAAAATGAGCATCACGATGAAGAAAATATGCATCACGATGCAGAAAATGTGCATCGTGATTAAGAAAATGAGCATCCTGATGAGGGAAATAAGCATCATGATGAAGAAAATGAGCATCATGATAAAAAAAATATGCATCATGATGAAGAAAATATGCATCATGATGTAGAAAATGATATCATGATGAAGAAAATATGCATCATGATGAAGAAAATGAGCATTATGATGAAGAAAATGAGCATCATGACGAAGAAAATGTTCATCATGATAAGGAAATGTGCATCATGATGAAGAAAATGAGCGTCACGATGAAGGAAATAAGAATAATGATGAAGAAAATGTGCATCGTGATGTAGAAAATGAACATCATGATGAAGAAAATTAGCATCATGATGAAGAAAATACGCATCATGATCAAGAAAATATAGATCATGATGAAGAAATGAGCATCATGATGAAGAAAATATGTATCATTACGAAGAAAATCAGCATCATGATAAAGAAAACAAACATCATGATGAAGAAAATATGCATCATGATGCAAAAAATATGCATCATGATTAAGAAAATGAACATCATGGTGATGAAAATGAGTATCACGATGAAGAAAATAAGCATCACGATGAAAGAAATGAGAATCATGATGAAGAAAATGAGAATCATGATGAAGAAAATATGCATCATGATGAAGAAAATGAGTATCATGATAAAGAAAATGAGCATCATGATGAAGAATCTATGCATCATGATCAAGAAAATATGCATCATTATGAAAAATTGAGCATCATGATGAAGAAAAAAATATGCATTATTATGTAGAAAATGAGCATCATGATGAAGAAAATATGTTTCACGATGCAGAAAATATGCATCGTGATTAAGAAAATGAGCATCCTTATAAAGGAAATGAGCATCATGATGAAGAAAATGGGCATCATGATAGAGAAAATAAGCAATATGATGAATAAAATATGCATCATGATGAAGAAAATGATATCATGATGAAGAAAATATGTATCATGATGAAGAAAATGAGCATCATGATGAATAAAATGAGCATCATGATGAAGAAAAATGAACATCATGATGAAGAAAATGAGAGTCACGATGAAGGAAATGAGAATAATGATGAAGAAAATGAGCATCATGATGAAGAAATTGAACATCATGATGAAGAAAATTAGCATCATGAAGAAGAAAATATGCATCATGACCAAGAAAATATGAATCATGATGAAAAAATGAGCATCATGATGTAGAAAATATACATCATTAAGAAGAAAATCAGCATCATGATGAAGAAAATGAGCATCATGATGAAGAAAATATGCATCACTATGCAAAAAATATGCATCATGATTAAAAAAATGAGCATCATGACGAAGAAAATGAGCATCACGATGAAAGAAATGAGAATCATGATGAAGAAAATGAGAACCATGATGAAGAAAATATGCATCATGATGAAGAAAATATGCATCATGATGAAAAAATTAGCATCATGATGAAGAAAATATGCATCATGATTAAGAAAATATGCATCATGATGAAAAAATGAGCATCATGATGAAAAAAAAATGCATTATTATAAAGAAAACCAGCATCATTATGAAGAAAATGAGAATAATGATGAAGAAAATATGCATCAGATGAAGAAAATATGCATCGTGATTAAGAAAATGAGCATCCTGATGAAGGAAATGAGCATCGTGATGAAGAAATTAGGCATTATGATAAAAAAAATATGCATCATGATGAAGAAAATATGCACCATGATGTAGAAAATGATATCATGATGAAGAAAATAAGCATCATGATGAAGAAAATGAGTATCATGATGAAAAAATGAGCATCATGATGAAGAAAAATTAGCATAATGATGAATAAAATGAGCATCATGATGAAGAAAATATGCATCATGATAAAAAAAATGAGCAACATGAAGAAGAAAATGAGAATCATGATGAAGAAAATATGCATCATGATAAAGAAAATGAGCATCATGATGAAGAAAATGAGCATCATGATGAAGAAAATATGCATCATGATCAAGAAAATATGCATCATGATGAAGAAATGAGCATCATGATGAAAAAAATATGCATCATTATGAAGAAAATCAGAATCATGAAGAAGAAAATGAGCATCATGATGAAGAAAATATGCATCACGATGAAGTAAATATGCATCATGATATAGAAAATGATACTATGATGAAGAAAATATGCATCATGATGAAGAAAATGATCATCATGATGAAAAAATGAGCATCATGCCAAAAAAAATATGCATCTTGATGAAGAAAATGAGCATCATGATGAAGAAAATGAACATCATGATGAAGGAAATGAACATCATGATTTAGGAAATGAGCATCATGATGAAGAAAATGAGCTTTATGATGAAAAAATGAACATCATGATGAAGGAAATGAGCATCATGATGACGGAAATGAGCATCATGATGAAGAAAATATGCATTATGATAAGGAAATGAGCATCATGATAAAGAAAATGAGCATCACGATGAAGGAAATGAGAATAATGATGAAAAAAATGAGTATCATGATGTAGATAATGAACATCATGATGAAGAAAATTAGCAACATGATGAAGAAAATATGCATCATGGTCAAGAAAATATAGATCATGATGAAGAAATGAGCATCATGATGAAGAAAATATGTATTATTATGAAGTAAATCAGCATCATGATGAAGAAAATGAGCATCATGATGAAGAAAATATGCATCACGATGCAAAAAATATGCATCATGATTAAGAAAATGAGCATCATGAAGAAGAAAATGAGCATCAAGATGAAGAAAATGAGCATCACGATGAAAGAAATGAGATTCATGATGAAGAATATATGCATCATGATCAAGAAAATATGCATCATGATGAAAAAATGAGCATCATGATGAAGAAAAAAATATGCATTATCATAAAGAAAATCAGCATCATGATGAAGTAAATGAGCATCACTATGAAGAAAATATGCATCACGATGTAGAAAATGTACATCGTGATTAAGAAAATGAGCATCCTGATAAGGGAAATGAGCATAATGATGAAGAAAATGGGCATCATGATAAAGAAAATATGCATCATGATGAAGACAATATGCATCAAGATGTAGAAAATGATATCATGATGAAAAAAATATGCATCATGATGAAGAAAATGAGCATTATGATGAAGAAAATGAGCATCATGACGAAGAAAATAAGCATCATGATAAGGAAATGTGCATCATGATGAAGAAAATGAGCATCACGATGAAGGAAATAAGAATAATGATGAAGAAAATGAGCATCGTGATGATGAAAATGAACATCATGATGAAAAAAATTAGCATCATGATAAAGAAAATATGTATCATGCCCAAGAAAATATGGATCATGATGAAGAAATGAGCATCATTATGAAGAAAATCAGCATCATGATGAAGAAAATGAGCATCATGATGAAGAAAATATGCATCACGATGCAAAAAATATGCATCATGATTAAGAAAATGAGCATCATGACGAAGAAAATGAGCATCACGATGAGAGAAATGAGAATCATGATGAAGAAAATGAGAATCATGATGAAGAAAATATGCATCATAATGAATAAAATGAGCATCATGATGAAGAAAATGAGAATCATGATCAAGAAAATATGCATCATGATTAAAAAATGAGCATCATGATGAAGAAAATATGTATCATTATGAAGAAAATCAGCATCATGATGAAGAAAATGAGCATCATAAATAAGAAAATATGCATCACGATGCAAAAAATATGCATCATGATTAAGAAAATGAGCATCATGAAGAAGAAATTGAGCATCACGATGAAGAAAATGAGCATCACGATGAAAGAAATGAGAATCATGATGAAGAAAATGAGAATCATGATGAAGAATATATGCATCATAATCAAGAAAATATGCATCATGATGAAAAAATGAGCATCATGATGAAGAAAAAAAATATGCATTATTATGAAGAAAATCAGCATCATGATGAAGAAAATGAGCATCACGATGAAGAAAATATGCATCACGTTGTAGAAAATGTGCATCGTGATTAAGAAAATGAGCATCCTGATGAGGGAAATGAGCATCATGATGAAGAAAATGGGCATCATGGTAAAGAAAATATGCATCATGATGAAGAAAATATGCATCATGATGTAGAAAATGATATCATGATGAAGAAAATATGCATCATGATGAAGTAAATGAGCATTATGATGAAGAAAATGAGCATCATGACGAAGAAAATATGCATCATGATAAGGAAATGTGCATCATGATGAAGAAAATGAGCGTCACGATGAAGGAAATAAGAATAGTGATGAAGAAAATGAGCATCGTGATGTAGAAAATACGCATCATGATCAAGAAAATTAGCATCATAATGAAGAAAATAGGCATCATGATAAAGAAAATATGCATCATGATGAAGAAAATATGCACTATGATGTAGAAAATGATGTCATGATGAAGAAAATATACATCATGATGAAGAAAATGTGCATCATGATGATAAAAATGAGCATCATGATGAAGAAATATGAGCATCATGATGAATAAAATGAGCATCATGACGAAGAAAATATGCATCATGATAAAGAAAATGAACATCATGATGAAGGAAATGAACATCATGATTAAGGAAATGAGCATTATGATGAAGAAAATGAGCTTCATGATGAAAAAATGAACATCATGAAGAAGGAAATGAACATTATGATGATGGAAATGAACATCATGATGAAGAAAATGAGCATTATGATTAAGAAAATGAGCACCATGATGAAAAAATATGCATCATGATGAAGAAAATATGCATCATGATGAAGAAAATGCGCATCATGATGAAGAAAATATGGATCATGATGAAGAAAATGAGCATTATGATGAAGAAAATATGCATCATGATTAAGAAAATATGCATCATGATAAAGAAAATAAGCATCACGATGAAGAAAATAAGTATCACCATGAAGAAAATAAGCATCATGATAAAAATAATATGCATCATGATGAAGAAAATAAGCATCATGATGAAGAAAGTATGCATCATGACAAATAAAATGAGCATCATGATGAAGGAAATGAACATCAGGATGATGGAAATGAGCGTCACCATGAAGGAAATGAGCATCATAATGAAGAAAATGAGCATCGTGATGAAGAAAATATGCAATATGATTAAGAAAAGATGAATCGTGATGAAGAAAATACACGTCAGGATGAAGAAAATGAGCACCATGATAAAGAAAATGAGCATCGTGATTAAGATAGTATGCATCATGATGAAGGAAGTATGCATGATGATGAAGAAAATGAGCATCATGATGAAGGAAATGAGCATCACGATGAAGAAAATGAGCATCACAATGAAGGAAATGAGAATCATGATGAAGAAAATGAGAATCATGATGAAGAAATTATGCATGAGCATCATGATGAAGAATATATGCATCAGGATGAAGAAAATATGCATCATGATAAAGAAAATGAGCATTATCATCAAGAAAATATGTATCATGATGAAGAAACTGAGAATCATGATGAAGAAAATATGCATCATGATGAAGAAAATGAGCATCATGATGAAGAAAATGAGAATCATGATCAAGAAAATATGCATCATGAGTAAAAAATGAGCATCATGATGTAGAAAAAAAATATGTATTATTATGAAGAAAATCAGTATCATGATGAAGAAAATAAGCATCATTATGAAGAAAATATGCATCGGGATTAAGAAAATGAGCATCCTGATGAAGGAAACGAGCATCATAATGAAGAAAATAGGCATCATGATAAAGAAAATATGCATCATGATGAAGAAAATATGCACCATGATGTAGAAAATGATATCATGATGAAGAAAATATACATCATGATGAAGAAAATGAGCATTATGATGATAAAAATGAGCATCATGATGAAGAAAAATGAGCATCATGATGAATAAAATGAGCATCATGACGAAGAAAATATTCATCATGATAAAGAAAATGAACATCATGATGAAGGAAATGAACATCATGATTAAGGAAATGAGCATTATGATGAAGAAAATGAGCTTCATGATGAAAAAATGAACATCATGATGAAGGAAATGAGCATTATGATGATGGAAATGAACATCATGATGAAGAAAATGAGCATTATGATTAAGAAAATGAGCACCATGACGAAGAAAATATGCATCATGATGAAGAAAATGTGCATCATGATGAAGAAAATGCGCATCATGATGAAGAAAATATGGATCATGATGAAGAAAATGAGCATAATGATGAAGAAAATATGCATCATGATTAAGAAAATATGCATCATGATAAAGAAAATATGCATCACGATGAAGAAAATAAGTATCACCATGAAGAAAATAAGCATCATGATAAAAAAAATATGCATCATGATGAAGAAAATGAGCATCATGATGAAGAAAGTATACATCATGACAAATAAAATGAGTATCATGATGAAGGATATGAACATCAGGATGATGGAAATGAGCATCACCATGAAGGAAATGAGCATCATAATAAAGAAAATGAACATCGTGATGAAGAAAATATGCAATATGATTAAGAAAAGATGAATCGTGATGAAGAAAATACATGTCAGGATGAAGAAAATGAGCACCATGATAAAGAAAATGAGCATCGTGATGAAGATAGTATGCATCATGATGAAGGAAGTATGCATGATGATGAAGAAAATGAGCATCATGATGAAGGAAATGAGCATCACGATGAAGAAAATGAGCATCACGATGAAGGAAATGAGAATCATGATGAAGAAAATGAGAATCATGATGAAGAAATTATGCATAAGCATCATGATGAAGAAAATATGCATCATGATAAAGAAAATGAGCATCATCATCAAGAAATATGTATCATGATGAAGAAAATGAGCATCATGATGAAGAAAATATGCATCATGATGAAGAAAATCAGCATCATGATGAAGAAAATGAGCATCGTGATGAAGAAAATATGTCTCACGATGCAGAAAATATGCATCATGATTAAGAAAATGAGCATCATGATGAAGGAAATGAGCATCATGAATGAATTCCACATATTTAACAAGTTACTAATGCTTCTCATCATCAAAATCAACACTTGCAAAATACGAAAGCAACATACTTAACAAAGAACCCATCATAACAATCCAAATCATATGCCACCAACCAATCCATCAACAAATATCATGTATCACAATCTCCATCTAACATCGAATCAAAATATAAGTAAACATACATGCCACTCACACCACAAATACCCTTCATGTAAAGAGAAAAAGAGAAGGGGATGAGATGAAGCAGACAAAAGGAAAAAACCTGGCGCAACCTACTCCTCCGGAGCATCATCCTCATCATCATCATCATTCATCTCTGTGCGCCAACGATCAAAATCCCTGTGGAGATTATTCAGCTTCCTATCTAGCTCACGCTCATCAGCCTACATTTTTCCCAATCTCCTATCCATCTCCACGTAGTTAGTATATAGTGCAGTGTATCTCATATCAAGTGCTGCGTAACTCGTAGTAAGCAAGCTCAGCTGGCGGTTCGTTTCTTTTTTATTGTTATTCAAGTTGGTCAAATGATCATTCATCAACCTGAACTGCTTCCTTAAGTACTCATCTGGACCGCCCTAATACTGCTACTGTGGCACTGCTAGAATAGGTCGTGGTGGTATCTCTTACTGCTTTGGAACATCCATCCTAGGATGAATCTGATTTGCTCCATGCTGCTGCTGTGGCTGTGGCTCAAACTACCCTTCATCAACAATCCTCTGCGCCTCTTGGTACATCCCCGCAGCGTACATCTGAGCCACAGTCCTCCAATCACCTTTCTTTAAGCACGTGATTGAAATAGCCTTATGTGCTAACGTGTTCATTGATGATCGTTTTCTCAACACACAAAATAATCCCCAAGTAAAAGGATATCAATTGTAGTCTCGATAGGCGACCAAGTGATTATCAAATCCTATGGAAGGATTATTATCAATTCAATTATATTCTAGTCAACGAAGATTGTGTTGGCAAATTTGAGTTTGTTTGATTATAAAACTACATAACATAAATTGAAATAGCAAAGTAATTAGACAAGCAATAGAGAATTTCGGTGGTGATCGAGTAAGTAATGGAGTAGTTCTTCATGTAATCTAGTTTAATTTGTTAATTTCCTTCCCATGTGTTGGTGTCTAACTCTACCTTGTAGTTTATGGACGTATCACTAAACCATGCAAGCGTACTCTACAGACACAAGTAAGCAAGCGTATGACACGTATGAATATTTTTGGAGCAAGATGTATACTTAGTACTCTAACCTAATTTGATCTCCCTTTTTAGGTACTATAAAGTTATACTCTTTATCCTACTTATTAACCCGAATATGATTCAATTAACAAGTATCCATATAAGATAATTCTAATAAGACTTTGGAATCCCTTCACTTAGAATTATAACATATGATTCTGCTAAGCGGTGAACGCACTCAATCAATAACCAAGAGATGTATTCAGACTTTATATAACAGTTAATGATGCACAAAATGACTGTGAGTATGAATTGAAAACGCACAATCTTATATAAAATAAACCACAAGTAGTGTTGTACGGAGTTTACACATTAAAATTCGATTAACTCATAAAATTTTCATAACCCTAGAACTACCAAGGTGGTTCTAGCCCTTGATTGATCTAGGAACAATCATGGCTAGTTGGTATTATCTTACTTGACTCGCCAGACGAACCTCTCTCACAACTCCTTCGGATGATGGTAGGGTCTTTCTGGATGAAGGAAGATGTATGTTATCTTGTGTTGTGTGTGTTCCTCCTGCGATAGCTCTTATTTTATACTCATAGGACCTCCTAATGGGCTTAGGATGGGCCTTTTCTTGAAGCACATGTCAAATTTGGTAAAAGACATCAGGAATTACTAAAAATAGCATCAGTGACACGCTGTTCGACCAAGGCATACTGGTCGAACAATGGTCGAACAAGAAGATACTTGTCGAGCAAACTCTCTGGACAATTTTGGCATTCTGTTCGACCAAACTGCTCTTGCTCGACCACATTTATGTTTGGTCGAGCAAGCCCTTCAAGTAGAATGAGCTCACTAGATGATTTTGGCATTCTGTTCGACCTCGTCTCTTCTACTCGACCATGCCAATGTTGGTCAAGCAACACCTCCAAGTCGAGCTACTTCTCTGGATGGGTTTCGGCAATCTGCTAGACTTGTCACCCTCTGTTCGACCACACTGATGAAGTCGAACAGGCTATTCTTGGTCGAACAACTTTCTAATTTCACCATAAAAATCGTGTCTTCCAATTCCGAGCCTTTTTCACTTGTTTTTCTATACAAATATGCTCAAATAGCCCTTGTACCCTCTGATTCGTGACTTCCTCATAAACGTACCGGTTCATCTCAATAAAAGACCAAATAGTACTCCATTTCCATGCAAATCAGAGCCCAAAACATGTGAATTTACACTCTCATCAAACCCCCAAACTTGCATGTTGCTTGTCCAGAGGCAACGAAAATCAAAAAAATCAAGAGAGTGTAATCACAAGGTACAAAATATCATAATACATGCAATTATATTAACTTAAAACATGCAACCATCATACCTTTCATCCACATAAAACATCAATTAATGACAATACTTCTATGAGTGTTAAGTCATCTAGCTCACGAGTAAGTATTTAATCTATCTCACTCAAGTGCAAAAGTTATACACCTTATGGTTGATATCAACACTCAATTTCAATTTATATACTCACGTAACCATACGCTTGACAAAGGTCTCAAAACTCTATCCATAATCGACTCAATACTAGGATCACAAAGGACTTGCAAGGACGTAACGTTGGCTCTTTGGTTTAAGGTAGAAGAATATAGATGACTAACTTTACTAGTAAAGAGTTACCTTGGTATATTGTTTCCAGTTGCACCCTCTTTACTTCATCATCTCAACAATCACGTGCATATACCATTCCTCTGTCTTTACTTGGATCTACTTCTTTTCCATAGCAACACGCCAATTCCGGTGTTCTTCGAATATAAGGGTACCACTTTTGGTCACTACCCTCTCAAGATTTAAATTCCTGTCTCTCAAATTTGCTTTCACCTAATGTCTCCTCCTCTTTAAAGCTTCCTGAAGCCTTCGTCTACCTCCACTCTTTACTAGTAATTGGTGTTTAAGGCTCAAAAGGTAAACGGCTCGTTATCAAGGCTTACCAAAGAAAAGTTTAAAGGCTCAAAGGGCATGCAAAAATAATTATATAATAGGGTCAGATAAATTTGGTTAAGTAACTCGAAAAACTATAATGGCCTAAGGTCACTTCCTAATATCTATCAATTATAGATTTCACACAAGACTCCAAGTCAAGTTCTAGAATATGAGTATATAAACGACACTCAAGAATGAACAATCATGCGTATAACGCGATCAAAAGGCTCAAATCCTCACAAGGTTATTAGAATCTTAAGCACTCTTCAAAGCATGTAATCAACCTCAATTTCTTATGAATTACAAGTACAAATAGACATGCTCGCCATTAACAAATTACCATGCATCATCATAAGCCCATTCATCTCATGAGTTCATCCTAGGCATATCACATTCATCATTCAATCATCAACATAATCAAATACAGACCACCCACGCATGAATCACCACTACACCCAAACACTCAAACCGGCACGATTATGAAATGGTGCTCGAGAAAGGGTGACGGAAGTGGGTGTATCGAATGGAATGAAATATCTTTTTAAAACTGCTCCCAGTCTCCGTTCGACCACAACTCGACTTGTTATGTATGGTCGAACAACGCTTCTAAGTTGAACGACCTAAATCTGACCTTTAAAATGCCTAGCTCGACCTCCGTTCGACTTGAAAATCATGGTCGAATAACATCTGGAAGTCGAGCAACGCGTGTAGTCGAGCCTCTATTTTTCACTACATTATTCTACTCTATCTTGCTCGACCATCGTTCGACTTCATGCTCCCAGTCGAGCAACCACTATTTGATCAAACAAACTCTTTGGAAGACTTTCCCACTTTGTTCGACCGTTGCTCGACTCCAACTTCATGGTCGAACTGGAAAGGTTCAGTCGAACAACCTCTCTGGAAGATTTTCACACTTTGCTCGACTATATATCATCAAGTGTAACTCCGCAAGCACACCAAAAAAACAACTCTCACTAAACACTAAGCAAATTGCAAATAATCAATGCATCAAAACTGGCTAAAGTTTAATATACCGCAAAAAATCAACTCCCCTAGCAAATGTTACAAAGAAAAGATCATATTCTCCATGCTATAACGAGGTAAACACATCACACCCTCCCAAACTTAGTAGAAAACTAAGTAGAAACCATAGTCGAAACTAAGTTTGTAAAGAGATGTAATTTTCGAATGATAAGCATGTCAAATAAGAAATTTTTTTACTCACACTAATGAAATTAAAGCAATAAAAATAGAGGGAAAGCCCCCAACAGGCGCTCATGTTTAATGTTAGAGAGTCACGACGGTACCAATCTAGCGCAAGGTATCCTCAAAGACGATGCAAACATCATCCGGCGACTTGTAATGCTTCAATCGATGCCCATTCGCCGCAATAATGTCCCTATCTTTATCCATAAGCTCAAAACTCCCCCCTCCGCAGGCTCTATGGATAATGAATGACCCCTTCCACTTCAATTTCAATTTCCCTGCGAAGAGCATCAAGCGAGAATTAAAAAGTAATACATCATCACCTTGCTTGAACTCCTTGTATGAGATCTTCGAATCATGCCATTTCTTCTTTCTCTTCTTAAAAATCTCTGAGTTCTTATAAGCACGATTCCTAAACTCATCCAATTGATTAATATGAGTCATCCTCAACTCCCTTTGATCCTTCAAAGACAAGTTCAAACTTCTCTAAGCCTAAAAATCTTTGTACTGAATTTCTACGGGTAAGTGGCACGGCTTCCCATAGATAATTTTATACGGTGACATATCCAACACCGTCTTGTAAGCAGTCCGGAATCCCCATAAACATCATTGAGCTTCATAGCCCAATCCTTCCTATTGGTTCCAACTACCTTCTCAAAGATTTGCTTCACTTGGCGGTTGTAGACTTCCGCTTGCCCATTCGCTTGAGGGTGATAGGGTGTAGTGACTCTATGTTTGACTCCATAATCCTTAAGCACCTTTTCAAGAAGCTTGTTGATGAAGTGAGAACCTACATCACTCACTAATGCTCTAGGAACTCCATAACGGGCAAAGATATATTTCTTCAAGAAAGATAAACAGTCCTTGAATCATTCACGCGAGTGGGAATGACTTCCACCCACTTAGAAACATAGTCCACAGCTAAGAGAATGTAGAGAAATCCATTAGATGGGGGAAAAGATCCCATAAAATCGATCCCACATACATCGAAGATTTCGACAATAATGCTCGGCTGAAGTGGCATCTCATCTCGTCGACTTATATTCCCCATCTTTTGACATCTATCACATGATGCCACATTGGTTTCACAATCTTTAAACAATGTAGGCCAATAAAGAGCTGACTGAAGTACCTTTGCTGCCGTCTTTTGAGCCCCGAAGTGCCCCCCGTTAGGCTGTGCATGGTAAAACTCAAGAACGCTCTCCATCTCCATCTCTGGCACACACCTATAGACTATGGAATCTGTACATATCTTGTAAACACATGGATCATACCATATGAAGGTCTCAACATCTCGCTTGAATTTCGCGAGTTGATATCGGTTGAGATCTCTCGGGATTTCTCCTACGGCAATGTAATTTACATAATCCGCATACCATGGATCCATCCCTTGGGCTGCCACTACACATGCCTTTTTAGCTCCTTCAACAAGCACCGCCATGATCTTCTTATCAGGGAACATCTCTTCTATGTAATCAAACGAATCATCGTAGTGTTCCCTTGTCTCCAACCTTGATAGGTGATCCGCCAAGATATTTTCCGTACCTTTCTTATCTCGGATCTCCATATCAAACTCCTGCAAAAGAAGAATCCATCTAATGATCCTTAGCTTTGATTCTTTCTTCTCCATCAAGTATCGAATCACAGAGTGATATGTGTACACTATCATCTTCATGCCAACCAAATACTGTCGAAACTTATTGAATGCGTAAACCACAGCAAGAAACTCCTTTTTAGTCACCATGTAGTTCTTTTATGCCGCATCAAAAGTCTTACTCGCATAGTAAATGGCGCAAAACTTCTTATCCTTCAACTGTCCAAGCACTACTCCAAGTGCTAAGTCACTCACATCACACATAAGTACAAAGGGCTGAGTCCAATCCGATGTGATCAAGATAGGTGCAGTAATAAGCGCCTCCTTCAAAACCTAAAAAGCTGCTAGACACTCCTCATCAAATACGAAGGTCACATCATTTTCCAATAAATGAGATAAGGGTTTGAAGTATTTTGTGAAGTCTTTTATGAATCTTCTATGAAAACTGGCGTGTCCAAGGAAAGACCGCACTCCTTTCTCATTTGTAGGTGGTGGAAGCTTCTCGATCGCCACCACCTTTACTCTGTCCACCTCCCTTAGCCAAAATATGATGGCCAAGAACAACCCCATCCTTTACCATAAATTGGCACTTCTCCCAATTCAAGACAAGATTAGTATCTTGGCATCTCTTCAAAACAATAGCAAGGTTAGTTAAACAAGTATCAAAAGAGGAACCAAATACAGAAAAGTCATCCATAAACACCTCCATGATCTTATCTATCAACCCATCAAATATGGCCATCATGCAACGCTGAAATATAGCAGGCGCGTTACACAATCCAAAAAGCATCTTTCTAAAGGCAAAAGTTCTATACGAGCAAGTGAAAGTAGTGTTTTCTTGATCCTCGGGTGCAATCATAATTTGATTATAACCCGAGTATCCATCCAAGAAACAATAGTACTAATACCCCGTAAGACGATCAAGCATTTGATCCATAAAAGGAAGGGGAAAATGGTCTTTGCATGTATTTTCTTTAGTCCATACACACACGCCATCCCGTAGGAATCCTAGTGGCTAACGTTTCACCATCTTCGGCTTTCACTATAGTCATGCCCCCCTTTTTAGCAACAACAATCAATAGACTCACATGGAAACTATCACTAATATGATAAATAACCCCTGCATTTAGCCACGTTAGGATTTGCTTCCTAATCACTTATTGAATAGCGGGATTCACCCTCCGCTGATTCTGAATGTTACTCTTGGCCTCATCTAACAATCTTATTCGATGCATGCAATACGAAGGACTAATACCTTTCAAATCATCAAAAGACCAACCAATCGCAGACATACTTCCTAAGTACATCCAACAATTCCTCAAGTTGATCATCATCGAGAGAAGAAGATACAATTACCGAATATTTTCCATTGTCAACAAGATAAGCATACTTCAAGTGTTCCGGCAGCAGTTTCAACTCCTCTTTCTTCTCTTCTTGAGGTGTACTCTCTCTGTCCAAAGGCAAGTACTTCCTAGTCCACTTCACTCCTTCAACTTTTGTCTTTTGCGAATCATACCTTTCATCACCCAAAGCAAGCAAGTTTTCAAGAAATTCAATACATACCTCATTGGAGAGATCAGCTAGCTCCGTAGAGGAAAAAGTAAGAGACTCCATCAAGCATGTCTCAAGAGGATCCTTCGACAGAATCAAAGACATGTCTTCATTCACAATCTCCTCCACTACATCAATGATGTGGCATTGCATCTCCATCAGCATCTTCATTGCTTTGTCCAAGTTAAACAGGACTTTTTCTTTATCCATCCTCAACCGTAACTCACCCTTTTGCACATCTATCATAGCTCCAGCAATCGGAAGGAATGGTCTCCCTAAGATCAAGGGAGTATTATCCATGTCGTCTTCCATCTCAAGCACCAGAAAATCCACAGGAAATACCAACTTTTCAACTTTGACATGAACGTCTTCGATCACTCCTTTCGGAAATATCATTGACCTATCTGCTAGCTGTAGAGCCACCGATGTGGGAGTTAACTCCTCCAAACCAAGCATTTTAAAAGTGGACAACGGCATCAAATTGATGCTTGCCCCTATATCACACTAGGTTTGACGTGCCGGCCCCTTTCCGATTTCACATAAGATAGTGATGCTTCCCGGATCCTTGAATATATATTCACCATCTCAATTTCGTTCAACTTTCTCTTCTTCAAAAAAATATCCTTAAGAAAGCGGGCATAGTACGACATCTCCAATATTGCTTCAGAGAAAGGAATGTTCAAACTTATTTTGTTTATGATCTCTGAAAACTTCTTGAACTTTTCCTCTAACCCCTTCTTCATGAGCTTGAGATGAAAAGGCAGAGGTATCTTTGTTTTGGGAATCCCTCATTCATCACGTTCAACCTTTTCCAATTTCTCTTTCTCGGCTCTCAACCTCTTGGCTCTTTTCCACTTTTTTACTTCTACTGTAAGCTCGGTATTCTGCTCTTGAGATGTATCTGGAGTGTTCTGATCAATAGGTGTCGCATTCAGTATCGAAACGGGCTCTGAACTATTCTGCTCAACCTCAGTTCGACAAAGGTGGTTTGGTCAAACAACTTGGTTTTGGTCGAGAAGCCTATCTGATCGCCTACTATAGTTCAGAACATGTTGCCCGACCTCTGTTCGACCAATGTAGTTTAGCCGAACAGATTTGTTCTGGTCGAAAAAGTTCTCAGATCGTGAGATCTCATCGCACTGCTTCTATTCGATCTCCGTTCGATCAAGATAGTCAGGTCAAACGGCATGGTATTGATCGAACGGAAGGTCAGAAAATAGAGTATCGTAATTCTATTTTTCCTGAGGTTGTTCGACCTCTGCTTGGCTTGATAGTATGGTTAAAAGACTCCAGTCTGGTCGAGCAACTCCTCTGTTTTCTTTGGTTTGACTTGCAGGCAACATCAGACCCTCATATTACGTTCCTGACCTCAATGTGATGGCATGGCAAGATTTTGGATTCTCAATACTTTGAGATGGGAACTTCCCCTTCTCAATAGTTTGAGTCAATTTTTTTACATTCCCATCCATTTTCCCCCATCAACAACGTGAGGTCTTTCACTTCCGTGGACAAATATTTATGGTTATCATCAATCTTCTTCTCTAACTTGGTGTCGAGACGGTCTACTCGTGCATCATTCCTCGTAATGTATCTGTTCACCGTATCCTCAAAACCCGACTTCCCTTCTTTCACTTTAGCTCCCGGATCAACACTAATAGAAGGCTGCATCGCATTATTCGGATTCCTCCATGAAAACTTCGGCCTCCTCGGTTGTTGATAATTACCCGGGGGACCACGGTTGTTGTAATTCCCCTGATAATTCTAGTTTCCTTGATTCGGGTACCTAGTTCCTTGAATACTTAGACCTATGGCGTAGTTTGCCTCCTCGATCTCCTCTTGGCTTGCTCCTTCATAGCTACCATCCTGCTGCATTATTGGTACTCTCTGGGATAAATCAGTGATCTGCTTCTGTTGAGATTCTAGTAGCTTACTTATGTTAGCCAAGCTAGAGACGATCTCATCATCTCTTCCCGACTTCACCATCGTGTGTTCCACCTGTGCTACTTTCCCAATGATATAAGTGTCGTGCACTTTATCAGTCGGCCAATCTCTTGAATTCATCGAAATATCCTCAAATAGCTTTTCGGCCTCTACGGATGACTTCGTAAGCAACGCTCCATTGGATGAAGCATCAAGCAATACTAGAGAATTGCAGTCCAATCCATTGTAGAATATACTGATATATAGAGCCTTAGATAGCCCGTGTTGAGGACACTTACGAAGGATGTCCTTGAATCTGTCCCAAGCTTCATGAAACTTCTCATTCCCCTGGATAGAAAATTGATAGATTTCTTGCTTCATCTTGAACACCTTAGAAGGTGGCATGTATCGCTCCAAGAATTTCAATTTCAACTTCTCCCATGTATCACATTCAGCAGCATCAAGATTATCGTACCAATCTTTCGCATTTTCATTCAACAAGAACTTAAACAATATGATCTTCCTCGCATTCTCATGAGCTACTGCATCTTTTTGTGTACTAGCATACCCAAGGAACTTATTAAGATGTTGTTGAGGATATTCGAATGTTCCTCCAGAGAAGGGACTCCTTTCAATCATGGTTATAAGAGCATGGTGTAAATCGAAATCAGCTCCGGTAACTCTCGCTCCTAACAACCAAGCATTGCCCCCTCCGTTATTCTTAAAGACTTCACGGATAGCAAGTGTATCAGGATTCGCTGCCATGTCGACTGTCTCTATTTCCAAATTATCTTCGGTTGCAGCTTCAATCATTTGTGAATTTAGCACGTTAATTTCAACTCCAAAATTAAGAGCTTCAGTTGGATCTATGTTCTTATTCTTACTCTTCTTCTTCTTTATCTTCCTCAACGACGCTCCGATCTCTGGATTATATGGTTTTAATTCACCTTTCTTTGATCTCGTGAGCAAACACCTAAGTAGAATAAGTGTTAGAAATTTAAAACAAGAATAATAATCTCAATTAAACTAGATATAATCAAAAGATATTTAATGTCGTCCCCGGCAATGGCGCCAAGAACTTGATGAGCGCTTTCTCAACACACAAGATAATCCCCAAGTAAAAGGATATCAATTGTAGTCTCGATTGGCGACCAAGTGATTATCGAACCCTAGGGACGGATTATTATCAATTCAATTATATTCTAGTCAACGAAGATTATGTTGGCAAATTTGAGTTGGTTTGATTAAAAAACTAAATAACATAAATTGAAATAGCGAAGTAATTAGGCAAGCAATAGAGAATTTCGGTGGTGATCAAGTAAGTAATGGAGTTGTTCTTCCGGTAATACAGTTTAATTCGTTAATTTCCTTCCCATATGTTAGTGTCCAACTCTACCTTGTAGTTTATGGACGCATCACTAAGCCATACAAGCGTACTCTATAGACACAAGTAAGCAAGCTTATGACACGTGTGAATATCATTGGAGCAAGACGTATACTTTACCCCCCTTTCTAGGTACTATCATAATCAATTATTTCCCTGCACTTAATACTCTAACCCAATTTGATCTCCCTTTTTAGGTACTATAAAGTTACACTCTTTATCCTACTTATTAACCCGAATATGATTCAATTAACAAGTATCCATATAAGATAGTTCTAATAAGACTTCAAAATCCCTTCACTTAGAATTATAACATATGATTCTGCTCAGCGGTGAACGCACTCAATCAATAACCAAGAGATGTATTCAGACTCTACATAATAGTTAATGATGCACAAAATGACCATGAGTATGAATTGAAAAAGCACAATCTTATATAAAATAAATCACAAGTAGTGTTGTATGGAGTTTACACAAGGAAATTCGATTAACTCATACAACTTTCATAACCCTAGAACTACCATGGTGGTTCTAACCCATGATTGATCTAGGAACAATAATGTCTAGTTGGTATGATCTTACTTGACTCGCCTGAAGAACCTCTCTCAAAACCCCTTCGGATGATGGTAGGGTTTTTGTGGATTAAGGAAGATGTATGTTGCCTTGCGTTGTGTTTGTTCCTCCTGCGAGAGCTCTACTTTTATACTCATAGGACCTCTTAATGGGCTTAGGATGGGCATTTGCTTGAAGCACACGTCAAATTTGGTAAAAGACATCCGAAATTACTATGAATAGCATCAGCGACACGCCGTTCGATAAAGGCATACTGGTCGAACAATGGTCAAACAAGAAGCTACTGGTCTAGCAAACTCTCTGGACAATTTTGGCATTTTGTTCGACCAAACTGCTCTTGCTCGACCACATTGATGTCTGGTTAAGCAAGCCCTTCAAGTCGAACGAGCTCACTGGATGATTTTGGCATTCTTTTCGACCTCATCTCTTCTGCTCGACCAAGCCGATATTGGTCAAGCAATACCTCCAAGTCGAGCTACTTCTCTAGACGGGTTTTGACAATTTGCTTGACTTGTCATCCTCTATTCGACCACACTGATGAGGTCGAACATGCTATTCTTGGTCGAACAACACTCTAATTTCGCCTCCAATATCGTGTCTTCTAATTCCGAGCCTTTTTCACCAATTTTCTTATACAAATATGCTCAAATAACCCTTGTACCCTCTAATTCGTGACTTCCTCATAAACGTACCGGTTCGTCTCAATAAAAGGCCAAATAGTACTCCATTTCCATGCAAATCAGAGCCCAAAATATGTGAATTTACACTCTCATCATTCATCACCTTGTTATCCTCATTCCAGATCGTAGTCAGATAACTAACATCGAATTGGAACATGTAAGAAAAGAGCTTAGATCCCCTTGTGTAGAACCAATCTCCATCACGATGATGAGTAAATCTAACTTTTACGCACGCACTCATGACTAGATCCGGATCATCAAGGATGGGGGTAATGCCAATAAAGTCCATGTGGTACGACTCAGCCACAGTAGTAAGCAATCCTCCAATATTTACTCTTTGAAACATGGAGCTCCTGAACCTATAAAACTGCTGAATCAAGTACGACCCCACATTAAACCTTACTCCATTAAGCATACACCAGAGAGCATACAACTCTCCACTAGAAACGCAACTTCCTTCAGAACGGGCGAACAGTTTGTTCCCCAAAACTCGATCCATATATCTAAGAATAGGATTCTGATTAAGAGAAGCGCGAGCATCCTTGGTTTTGAAATCCATGTCCTCCCCAGAAATAGCTATCCAGAAATCATTCGCCTTAAAGTACCCATTCTCATTCCTGGAGATCCCCATCGGAGTCTCAAACAGCACGTTGAAATCCTCCATTGACCATGTTCTCATCTCGCCTCCTAGCTGAAATGAGCACTCATAAGGGAGAGGACTCCAACCTTTCTTGACGGTGATTAAGCATAACACCTCAGCGGTCAGATGAAAGTACGTCGGCTTCTTCAGCTCAATGAAGTGACGTATCCCTACTTTGTCAAACATCCACATAATGTCATCTCGGATGCGCATTGTAATCATTGCCCCATCATCCTGGTACCTCGTTCGAGCAATCTTGTCAGATATATCACCCTTTCGATCCTTTATCTCCTCCCAATTTCCCATATGAATCTTGAAATTTCTAGGCAGTCTCTCCTTAAGCCTTAGCTTCTTTGTAACTTCATCCTTACGAGACGGCCTATCTTGTATCTTCTTAGATCGGGCCTCTATCTCCTTTTTCCTAGAAAACAATAGTTCAATACCACATGGAAACAAGAAAAGTAAACGAGACCTAGTTCAACTAACTATACTTGAAACTCTACTCAAGACTTCAAGTTAAACAAATATAGTCAATTCATATCAAGCATGCTTCCAAACTCTATGTGTCAAAAGCTTCACAACAATGAATCTTACATATACTATTTCAATTTCACTTCAAATTCAACTTTTCAATAGGAACTATCAACAACTTCATCAACCACATCAATTCCTTAAGCATGTCTTTATCAAAAATTCATAATTCAACTCAAAATTCATCATGCTTCACTTCACTTCTCAAATAACTCATCAATTTCATGTAAACATCAAGGTATAACAACAAATCAACAATTAAAATTGGACTCATCACTTGTTCATATGAGATTTTCAACAAAATTCAAATTGCACCATGGATTCTCATAAAACGAGTTCAATTAACTTACCTACTCATAATCAAACAATAGAACTTCAATCCTAGGGTAATAGGGTCAAGAGAACATACCTTTTGATTTGGCCATGGCTTATATGAACTAATTACGAACCCTAGTTTTGCAACCAAATTACTACAAATTCGTGAGAAATTGAGTGTAGGTAGGATAGAAAGTGGTTTAATCGGAGTAGAATCAAGAAAATCATAGTTTGGTAGAGAGGGTTTTTGGTTCGGAGAGGATTCGAGTGCGGGGTGGTGTGCAAAGTGATCGAAACAGGGGTGAGAATCATGATTAAAACATTACTTACCTATGTAGTTCGACCCGAAACAGATGGTCGAATTACTTTGTCATGGTCAAATCTGGCTTCTGGACAATTTTCAAGATTTGGTTCGACCTGAACCGTTGGTCGAACCAGAGTGTCGTGGTCGAACCTGCCTGTTACAAACTTTCAGGTAGCTGGTTCGACCCGAACTCCTGGTCGAATCGCACTATGCATGATCGAATTGGCCTGTAACAAATGTTGGCATTCAATCATTTGGTTAACGTGAACCGTTAGGGTTCTATACGTTTTTAATTCAGCAAAAGCAAGAAACCAAAGAAACGTATTACCTTTCACCAGGGTATGTTGAAGAAGATGGATTCTCGCCTGCAACCTGCGCATCCTCAACATTTTGTGTATAACTCTCTCATCCGATATTGGATTCGAGTGATCTATACGCCAAAATGATCATATCTTCCGTGGCTTTCCATCACACAACAAATTTTGACTAATGTACGATTTTATAAAATTTTGACAAATTTTCAGCAGCAAGAAATGACCTATTGATCTTCTATTGTATTCCCAAGTCCAATCTTGACATCGTTGGGCGACGATCTTCGAGATCTTCTCAGTCTGTTGTTCTGTCTACCCTCTTCACTTGATAGGCATGTCTCATCTGGGGTTAGAACAGCTGAGATGTCTTATATATGGACTACAATAGGTTCAAGGAGGATAAATTAGTGTCGGGCCTCCATTGGGCTTAAATATTCAAGTTTAGTCCAAAACTTATACTTAAGTCTAATAATGATAATATATTCTACTAAAATATTATAACTGCACTGTCGCTCCAATCCCAAAATTATATTTTGGGCTCCTTCTTATTATGAGCCCGTTATTCTCCCCATGTTTAAGATATACAATGTCCATTAATTAATTAAGTTACTGATAACTCCATTAATTAATATCTCATTCGAGAGTAGTACCACTCAACCTCATTATCATGCAGGAATAAATCCATCTGCAGGGTTTACATGATAATCCTTATGAGCTCCTCAAGGGAACATCATCAACCTATATCGGACACTGATTCCTTCTACAATCAATAGCACACCATAGAGACAATACTATTTCCCAACTCACCGAGTTTGTTGATTTAATTACATGTAAATCTCACCCATTGATGAATCAAAGAAATACATACTGCCTTATGTTTTGAGATTATTGTATAGGGATTAAGAGCACAAACATTCATAATAATTGAGATGAAGTTCTCCTATTAGTCAGTATCAGTGGAATGATCTCAAGAGGTCCTACTCAATACACACAAAGTGCACTAATGTGATTCTATAGCCAAGACAAGCTAATATCAAATCACACTACAACCATCCCGACAGAAAGTTCCCATCTATCTCGGTTGTGAGCATCTATTTGTACTTTATAAGGAAACCAATAATATGATCTTCCGCGTGTTGTCGCACAACATATTATCTACAGTATAAAGTAAATGGACTATTGCATCGAACATATAAATAAATTATATGACGCAATCATTTGATCATATGATTCTCATTTTAAATAAATTGTTATAACATTGTTCATACAAAAGCTAGACTTTTAGTATATAATCCAACAATCTCCCACTTTTACAAAAAGACTATGTTGTCTTGTCTTCTGCCATACATCTAATTCCCACTCCCACAACACGACCATCAAAAGCTCTCGCCTTAAGGTCCTTGAAAATGGATTTACTTAGGTTATCATCCGATGCAATCTAGGCGACAACCAACTTCCCCTCATTATACTAATTCTCGTAACAGGTGGTACTCGCGCTCCATGTGTTTAATTGCCTTATGGGCTCGTGATTCCTTCAAGTTTGCAACTGCACCATTATCATCAAAATAAATTGTGATAACCTTGGGCAAACTTAGAAACACTACAAAGTCCATCATGAAGTTTCTAGAGTCATACACATACTTTGGCTGCCTCATAGGCTCCAATTTATCATCTTTCCATAATGGAGTCCGGAGTCTGAAATATATTTATATATAACACTCTTCCACATTATGGCTCTACTTCCTAAAATTAAACACATAACCTTCGAGGTGGATTTACTGTCGTCCCTATCTGATTTCAAAAATCTGAATCTATGTAACCCATAAGAAGCAGTGAATCTGTTCGGTAAGTCCACATATAATTTCTAGTCTTTTTCAGGTACATAACTATATGTCTTACCATAGTTCAACATTCTCGTTTTTGGGTTACCTTGATACCCACTAACCATGCGTTCAGCAAAATATATATCCATTCTCGTGCATATCATTCCTTATATTAAGCTTTCTTATTCGCCGAACCATAAGAAATCGCCTTCATCTCCTTTATCTTCTTTTGTGTCTCAAGACACATTTTCTTATATAAAGTCACATGCTAAACGAGTAGGAATTGTATCAATTCTTGAAGCTTGAGATAATTGCAAGAATATTTCTTACTTATCTTAAGTCCTTCATGTCACACTGCCTTATTAACCATACCCCATACGCCCGACATGAGCAAGATACTATCTACGTATAGTACAAGAAATACCACCATGTTTCCGTCACTCTTTTCAATACACAAGCCACATCCGGCATTGAATAAATCTATATGCCTAGATTTCCTGATCAAAACGGATGTTTCATAATCTTGAAGCTTGCTTTAGACCATCGATGAACACTTTTAAGCATACTATTAAAATGCTCTTAGCCCTTTGCAATGAATCACTCTGGTAGCTTCACATAGATGTTTTCCTCAAGACTTCCAATCAGGAAAGATGTCTTGACATCTATTTGTTATCCCTCATATTTCATATGAGTGGCAACATATAAAAGAGTCCAGATCAATATAGGTATAGGTATCGGCGAACAGGATTCCTAATAATCGAACCTTTTCTTTCTGATTATACCTTTTCGCAACAAGCTTTGCTTCCAAGGTTTTCACCTTACTGTTTGATCCTCTTTTATTTTATGACTACTTCCAATGGCTTTTACACCATTTAGTGGTCCTACAGGCTCCCAGTATTGATTTAGAATCCATCGATTTTACTCTAGCAACTATTACACTTTGCTAAGAATCGACATTTCTATCTTGTATTGCTTCGTCGTATCCGTGGGTTTATTCCATGTTTACTAGGGACCAAGTCTCACGACTCTCCCAAAACATATATCTTACAGGTTGTCGAATAACCTTCCCACTATGACAAGGCACTACACGCAATTGTGTATCAGAAGTGACACGCGTTGCAGTTTACCTTGTGGTATATCCTCTTGTACACTTGGTACTAAGACTTTGTGTTTTCCCTCTCACTTCCTTTAGAATAATTTATATGATTTAATACATAGTCCTTTCCAAAAATCTAGTGCTTGTGTTAACAATCACCCTTCAATCTTATGGACTAAATAAATCGTCACCCTTCATTTTTCTAAGATATCCCACAAACAGACAAACGTTATACGAATACTGTTTCTACGGCATACCCATAAAATGAATTTAGTAATTTCAAATAATTCATCATCTATCTAATCATTTCCAAAAGAGTCTCACTCCTATTAGGATCAGAAGACGTGTTATTAATTATTATTTGTTGCATCTATAGGATAAACATGATTTAAGAGTGTACAAGTTGTCCACCAATGTAGAACAACAGATTATAGCTCAATCCTTCATTATAATGAACATGTCATCTAAATGAAATAGAGTATCCATCCGTAAATGCATAGAAACTGAAATCAAATTCATTCTATGAAAAACATACGTAAAGACAATTTCTCAAAACCAAACGTTTATTCATATCGTAAGATAAATAAACAACTCCCACTACAATAGCCACTACTCTCGTAGTATTACCCATGTATATTACAATCTCATCATCACTTAGTTGCAGGCTTTTAGTGACTCCGGTATCTACAGACAACGTGTCAGTAAATGCCATCACTAATCATGCTTCAATGACTAGTGCATGAGATACTAACCTTGTTGACATCATGATGAAAATGGCTTTCCTTCGCCACATGTTTTGTCAGAAGTTCCCCACCATATACAACCTCTCTTATTTCAGGTAGAACTTGCTCAAAACATCCAGGCAAATTATGGAGAATAAATTGATCAGGTTTCCACTTCAATTTCTACTCCAAGCATTCCCAATTCATTCATCATATCCATGACCTCTTGCCTTTATAACTTACTCAAGTATCTGAAGAATCGCATGAGACCATCATATTTCTATGAACCTCTCACCTCTTCACTAGAGATTTTATAAGGCATCATGGGACATCCTTAGTGAGAACACACTTATATTTTCCTAAGCAGTAAAATTCGAAACCAAGGTTCTTTTCTAATCATTTAATTTTGGAACAATAAATATAATTTCTTTCAATAAACAATAAGCGAGATAAAACCATTTGAAATTCAGAGAATCACAAATAAATACACCGATCAAATATTTGAATTTTATCCATTTATATTGATTCCCTAAAAATAATATAAATTAAAATTCACCGACATCTCAAACACTGTGAGTCTGCAAGCCATGTTAGTGTGGACGTTTACAAACCCGAACATTTACAAGAGAAGGTTTTACCTATTAATTTTATTGGTCAACCTAACATCATGATAAAATAATTAATAGTCGGTTCATCTTTAGCTAGGCAAGTAATAGCAGTGACTCCGTTAGATAGGATACTAATTATTTACACTTAAGTGTATACCATTATTTGATCCCAAGTCCGCGGCCCAAGCTTATGTGCCTTACAGTTGGAGAAGTACACACGCGCTCGGATAACTTCCTACAATCATCGATTATATGTTTGTACCAGTGAATCGCACATAAACTCATCCGTTAGGGATGAATGTCTATGCCAACACGCAAGTTTATGTGCTACATTACAAATAATAATTATTTAATGAAGTCTGTACCAGTGATCTGCGAATAAACTCATTCGTTAGGGAGGAAGGCCTATTGTCAACACGCAAGTTTACTCGCATCACTTACAAACCAATAATGTAGGCCGCGGGAATTAATTACCAATCCCCTCTCCCACTTAGTTATTTCACACCGAGGGTTTTTATGTACATATAATATTCAAAATAAAATACACAACCTAGCATGCTCCTATTATAGCACATAAGACAGTAAATCACAGAGAATCATGCATACATATATAACAATAATCAAATAATTAAAATAAATTATGGCAGTTATATATCAACGAATTCGATTGTTCGCCACTAAGGACGAATGTGGGCAGCTGCGACTATGTAGTGTTCGACCTCCTGAAGCTGATCTTCAAAAATTTTCCTCAAATTTATTGCCCCACAGCCTACTCATCGGACGCCGCACGAAAATGAGGCTACCTAACCATCATCCACACTGGAATGATTCGTGTCAGGCTCCAGCACGAGTCATGCCATACCATGCAGCAACCACACACTCCATTATGCTTATCCTGCTGCATGCCCAACTGCTTGTCACTCTACACGACTCGTGCGAGCAGATGTTAGCAGTCGTGTCGGCAACGTCTTTGTGTCATGCCGCAAGCACGCTTCATCCAACCGCTAGCAGCGCTATGAACACGACTAGGGTAGCCCACGCATGGCAGCTGCAAGGAGTCGTGTGCCCATTTCTCAGCAGATTCCCACAACCATCGTGCACGGTGCCTATGCCCAGCATCAATTTCCAGCACATGGCAGTCAACCTGCCCCAATGCATGTAGTTGCAAGATTCTGTACACCCATCGCCCGGCCACCAGCAAGCCCAGTATGCCCACGCCTGCCTGCTGCAGCTCGCGCATCGCCGGCAGCAATTCCCAAAGAACGTCTGCCCTTCTGTACGCTAAGGTGCAAGTCATCGTGTGGGGCATCTAGTGCCCAGCATACCGCCTGTTGTGCCGTCGATGCTCCATGTGGCGCCATCTCATCAGCCTGGTGTGCTGACTCAGAAAATCCCGAGACCTTATCTAAACACCATGAGTACTCGCCCCAAACAATAGCGGACCTAATCGATAATTGCATCAGACTCGGTCGGAGAAACAGCAGACTCGATAGGAACAAGCTACAGACCCGCCCCGAAACAGTGGCAACACCCGCTTGTAATGGTGGCAGACCGGAACGACAAACACTACACACTTGTTTGAAACTTCATGGAGACTCGATCGGAGCCTAGTTATCCAAGGCGATTCATCTGCTAACAGTCACCCCATCTACCTTTGTTTGCCCTATCACGACACCATCCAGTTTAAGTCGTTCATCCGTGCCAACCAGCAACGAAACCTCTGACAAGCACCGCCAAAAACCGTAGCTTGCATCACACCCATCTCCAAGCCCATGACTGAACAGCCATGGTGCAGACCCGTCGACAGTCACGTCACCATGTGGGTTTTGCAAAACCTTAGCCACGTTCGACCAGCATCCATCACTAGCTAAATCATATCATCTTTCACATGCCGTCCCGACGATAATTCCATCACCGACCAGCCACGTTCATCACGATTCCGCCACCAATAATCATGTCCGTCAAACGTGTGCGTGTCAATTGTGTATACAATTAGGGTGTTCATCAAGAAAATATATTTTAAACCCTAATAACACATATGGCACACAAACCCTAGCCTAATGTGTCACGCTTCAACATGAAACTGAAGCTCTGATACCAATTGTTGGCATTCGATCATTTGGTTAACGTGAACCGTTAGGGTTCCATACATTTCTAATTCAGTGGAAGTAAGAAACCAAAGAAACGTATTACATTTCACCAGGGTATGTTGAAGAAGATGGATTCTCACCGGCAGTCTGCGCAGCCTCACCGTGTTGAGCATAACTCTCTCATCCGATATCAGATTTGAGTGATCTATGAGCCAAAATAATCCTCTCTTTCGTGGATTTCCGTCAGCATATAATACAATGAATTTTGACATCTGTACGATTTTATAAAAATCATGCATTGACGGATAGCAACAGCAAATGATCTCTTGATCTTCTGTTGTATTCCTAAGTCCAATCTCGACGTCATGTGGGCGACGATCTTTGAGATCTTCTCAATCTGTTGTTACATCTACCCCCTTCACGTGTTAGGCGTGTCTCATCTAGAGTTAGAACAACTGAGATGACTTATATATGGGCTACAACAGGGACCAGGAGGAGAAATTAGAGTCGAGCCACCATTGGGCTTAAGTATCCAAGTTTAGCCCAAAACTTATACATAAGTCCAATAATAATAATATATTCCACTAAAATATTAATATTGCACTGCCGCTCCAATCCCAAAAATTATGTCATTTGAGAGTAGTACCACTCAACCTCATTATCATGTCGAAATAAATCCACCTGCAGGGTTTATATGATAATCCTTATGAGCTCCTCAAGGGGACATCATCAACCTATATCGGATACGGATTCCTTCTACAATCAACAGCACACCATAGAGACAAAACTATTTCCCAACTCACCGAGTTTGTTGATTTAATTACATGTAAATCTCACCCATTGATGAATCAAAGAAATACATACTGCCTTACATGTTGAGGTTATTGTATAGGGATTAAGAGCACGAACATCCATAATAACTGAGATCAAGTTATCCTATTAGTCAGTATAAGTCGAACGATCTTAAGCGGTCATGCTCAATACACACAAACTATACTAATGTGATTCTATAGCCAAGACAAGCTAATACCAAACCATACTACAACCATCCGGATAGAGAGTCCCCGTCTATCTCATTTGTGAGCATCTATTTATACTTTATAAGAAAACCGAAAATATGATCTTCTGAGTATTGTCGCACAACATATTATCTACAGTATAAAGTAAATGGACTATTGCATCGAACATATAAAAAAATTATAAGACGCAATCTTTTGATCATATGATTCTCATTTCAAATAAATTGTTATAACATTGTTCATACAAAAGTTAGACTTTTAGAATACAATCCAACAACAAACTCTCTGATCATTGGTTCGACTTGGGCTTTTGGTCGAACTCGGTCGAACCACCCTATGCTTGGTCGAATCGACCTGTAACGATCTTTCAGGTCCATGGTTCAACTTGGGCTGCTCGGTTCGACCTATCTCCTTGGTCGAATTGAGCCCTGTAACTTCAAAATCCACTATTCTTCGTCCGCTGCAAACTTCAAGCTCAAAAACGAACATTAGGTACCAACACAGAGCAGACACTAAGATAGAGAACCACTTATAAGACTTTAAAATCATGTGCATATACTCTGTATATGACTCAATAAATAAAACACCACCAAATATTAGGCAAATTACAAAAAATCGACACATCTAAACTGGTGAAAGTTTAAATATACCGTAAAAAATCAACTCCCCTAACAACGTTACAAAGAAAATATTATAATCTCCATGCTACGATGAGGTAAGTACATCACACACACCCCTAACTTAGTAGAAACTATAGTCAAAACTAAGTTTGCAAGAAGATGTAATTTCCGATAAGTGAGCACGTCAAATATAAAAATTTCTTACTCACACTAATGAAATAAAACAATAAAACAGGAGGGAAAGCCCCCAACAAGCGCTCTTGTTTAATATCAGAGAGTCACGACGGTACCATATCATTGCAAGGTATCCTCAAAGACGACACAAGCATCATCCAGCGACTTATAATGCTTCAATCGATGCCCATTCGCCGCTATGATGTCTCCATCTTTGTCCATGATTTCAAAACTCCCCCCTCCGTAGGCTATATGGATAATGAATGTTCCCATCAACTTTGATTTCTATTTTCCTGTAAAGAGCTTCAAATGAGAGTTAGAAAGTAATACCTCATCACCTTGCTTGAATTCCTTGTAAGTGATCTTCGAATCATGCCATTTCTTCATTCTTTCCTTTTTAGATCACCAAATTTTTGTAAGCTTGATTCCTAAACTCGTCTAAATGATTGATTTGAGTCATCCTCAACTCCTTTTGATCTTTAAGACACAAGTTCAAGCTTCTCAATGCACAAAAAGCTTTATGCTGAATCTCTACGGGTAGGTGGCACGGCTTCCCATAGACTATTTGATGCGGTGACATATCAAGCACCGTCTTGTACGCTGTTCGAAACCCCAACAAAACATCATCGAGCTTCATAGCCCAATCCTTCCTACTAGTTCCGACTATTTTCTCCAAAATTTGCTTCACTTGTCGGTTAGAGACCTCGGCTTGCCCATTAGCTTGAGGATGATAGGGTGTAGTAATCATATGCTTCACACCGTAATCCTTGAGCACTGTCTCTAGAAGCTTGTTGACGAAGTGGGAACCTCCATCGCTTACTAGTGCTCTAGGGACTCCATAGCGGGAAAAGATATGTTTCTTCAAGAAAAACAACACAGCCTTTGAATCATTCAAGCGGGTAGGAATGGCTTTCACCCACTTAAAAACATAGTCCGCAGCAAGAAGGATGTATAGAAATCCCTTAGATGGGGGAAATGGCCTCATAAAATTAATTCCCCATACATCGAAGATCTCTACTATAATGTTTGGCAGAAGTGGCATCTCATTTCTTCCACTTATGTTTCCCATCCTTTGACATCTATCGCATGTCACTACATAGGATTCACATTCTTTAAACAAAGTAGGCCAATAAAGAGCATATTGAAGTACCTTAATTGTCATCTTTTGAGCTCCGAAGTGCCCCCCATTAGGTTGTGCATGGCAAAAATCAAGAACACTCTCTATCTCCATCTCGGGCACACACCTACGGATGATAGGATCTGTACAAATTTTGTAGACGAACGGATCATACCATATGAACATCTCAAAATCCCTCTTAAACTATGCAAGTAGATATCTGTTGAGATATTTTGGAATTTCTCCAAGGCAATGTAGTTGACATAATCCGCATACCATGGATCTAATCCTTGGGCACCAACTACACAAGCTCTTTCCGATCCTTCAGCAAACACTGCCATGATCATCTCATCAGGAAATATCTCTTCTACATATTCAAAAGAGTCATCACAATTCTCCCTTATCTCCAACCTTGATAGGTGATCTGCCAATACATCTCCGTTCCTTTCTTATCTCGGATCTCCATATCAAATTCCTGCAGAAGAAGTACCCATCTATTGATCCTTAGCTTCGCTTCCTTCTTGTCCATTAAGTACCGGATCGCATAATTGTTCTGCATACACAATGGTCTTCATGCCAACCAAATACTGTCGAAACTTATTGAATGCATACACCACAGCTAGAAACTCCTTTTTAGAGATAGTATAGTTCTTTTGTGCTGCATCAAAAGTCTTACTCGCATAGTAGATGGTACAGAAATTCTTCTCATTCATCTGCCCAAGCACCACTCCAAGTGTTTGATCACTTGCATCACACATAAGTACAAACGGTTGAGTCCAATCCGGTGTGATCAAGATAGGTGTAGTAATAAGTGCCTCCTTCAAAACCTGAAAAGCTGTTAGGCATTCATTATCAAAAACAAAAGGAACATCCTTTTCAAGTAAGTGAGACAATGGTTTGGAGTATTTTGAGAAGTCTTTGATAAATATCCTATAAAATCCTGCGTGTCCAAGAAAGGACTGCACTCCTTTTTCATTAGTAAGTGGTGGAAGCTTCTCAATAGCCACCGTCTTTGCTCTATCCACCTGCAATCCCTTAGCCAAAATATGGTGTCAAAAAACAATCCCATCTCTCACCATGAAGTGGCACTTCTCTCAATTCAAGACAAGATTAGTTTTTTGACATCTTTTCAAAAAAGTAGATAGGTTAGATAAACAAATATCAAAGGAGGAACCAAACACAGAAAAATCAACCATAAACACCTTAATGATCTTTTCTATCAACCCATCAAATATGGCCATCACGAAACGCTGAAATGTAGCTGGTGCATTACACATTCCAAAAGACGTCTTCCTAAAGGCAAAAGTCCATAAGGGCAATCATAGTAGTAATCATGGAAAGTTCTCGGGTAGTAACCATAAGGGCAAAAGGCATCTTCCAAAAGGCAAAAGTTCCTAAATGTAGCAGTAAATGTAGTTTTTCCTAGTCCTCGGGTGCAATCATAATTTGATTATACCCCGAGTACCCATCCAAGAAACAGTAAAACTCATACCCTGCAAGATGATCAAACATTTGATCCATGAAAGGAATGGGGAAGTGGTCTTTGCATGTATTTTAATTCAGTTTCCTGTTGTCAGTACACACACGCCATCTCGTATGAATCCTAGTGGCTAGAGTATCTCCATCATCGGCTTTCACAATAGTCATGCCCTCCTTTTTAGCTACAACATGCAATGTACTCACATGGGACTATCACTAATTGGATAAATAATTCCTGAATCTAACCATGTTAGGATTTGCTTCCTAATCACTTCTTGAATGCTACTCTTAGACTCATCTAACAATCTTATCTTATGCATGCAATATGATGGGCTAATACCTTTCAAATCATCAAGAGACCAACCAAATGCAAACTTATACTTCCTGAGCACATCTAATAACTCATAGAGTTGATCATCCGTTAGAGAAGAAGATACAATTACCGGATATGTTTTATTGTCACCTAGATAGGCATACTACAAGTGTTCCGGTAGCAGTTTCAACTCCTCCTTCTTTTCTTCTTTGATTGTACTATCTCTATCCAAAGGAAAGTATTTTCTAGTGCACTTCACGTCTTCAAACTTTGTCCTTTTTTATTCATACATGTCATCACCCAAAGCAAGTTGGTTTTCCAGAAAATCAATACATACCTCATTGGAGAGCTCATCTAACTCTGTGGTGGGAAAAGTGAGAGACTCCATCAAGCATGTCTCCAAGGGATCCTTATAAAGGATCAAAGACATATATTCTTTCATGATCTCCTCCACCACATCGATGTTGCGACACTGTGTCTCAATCGGCATCTTCATTGCTCTATCAATGTTAAACATCATCTCTTCTTTATCCATATGCAGCCTTAGCTCACCCTTTTGAACATCAATCATAGCTCCACCCGTAGCAAGGAATGGTCTCCCTATGATAAGGGGAACATTATCCTTGTCATCCTCCATCTCGAGTACAAGAAATTCCATAGGAAAGACTAGTTTCTCTACATTCACTAGAACGTCTTCAATCATCCCTTTCGGAAAAGTCATAGACCTATCCTCCAATTGTAGAGCAACCGTTGTGGGAGTTAACTCCTCCAAACCTAGACTTTGAAATATCGACAAGGGCATCAAATTGATGCTTGCCCCAAGATCACATAAGGCTCGTCGTGCCAGCCCCTTCCTAATCTCACATAGAATAGTGAAGCTCCCCGGATTCTTTAACTTCGCTGGCAGCTTTCTTTGTATGATCGAGCTGCAGTTCTTAGTCGAGCTGCAGTTCTTAGTCAAATTCACTGTTTCAATTCCGTTCAAGCTTCTCTTCTTCAAAAGTATGTCCTTTAAGAAGCGGACATAATATGGCATCTTTAAGAGTGCTTCAGAGAAAAAAATGCTCAGCTTATCTTGTTTATGATATCTGAAAATTTATTTAACTTTTCTCCAATCCCTTCTTGACTAGCTTGAAAGAAAATGGATAAGGTATCTTTGTTTTGGGAATCCCCCATTAATCACGTTCAACCTTGTCCTCTTTATCCTATTTGGCTCTCAATCTCTTTGCTCTTTCCCATTTCTTTTCTGCTGTAAGCTCAGTATTCTACTCTTTGGATAGCACTGGAGTAGCATCAACATCAAGTGAAGCATTCGACATGGAAAACGGTGTTGAAGGAAGTGGTTCGACCAGGGGTGCCGGTTAAACCAGGCGAGTAATGGTTGAACCGTGCATCAAAAAATGCTTTATCTCCCGGACAGGGCAGTTCGATCATGGTTGAACCGCGCTTCTGAAAAAACAGAGTGCTCTGGACAGGCTGGTTCGACCATGGTTTGACCAAGAGGCTTGGTCGAACTAAATTGGCCATGGTCGAACCGCTCAGTTGGGATCTTCGGAGGTTGCCCAAGTGTCTGATTTGACCTACTCAGTGTGGTTTGACCATCTGTGTTGGTCGAATAGAGGTCGATTCGGGCTCTTGGAGCATCAGAACTCATTTTTGGCATCATCAGTTCTTCATGCTGTGTTCCAGATCTTAACGAGATGGCATGGCACTGCTTCGGATTCGCTATACTTTGCGATGGGAACTTACACTTCTCTACGGTTTGTGTCAATTGGTTAACATTCCCGACCATCTCTCCCATCAAAAATGTCAAGTCATTCATTTGCTTAGAAATATCCTCATGATTAGCATTAATTTTCTTTTCAAGCTTGGCCTCTAGGCGATCTACTCTTGCATCATTCCTTGCCATGTACATGTTCACTGTATCCTCAAAACTAAGTTTTTCTTCTTCGACCTTAGCACCCAGTTCAACACCAACAGGAGGTTGTACCGCTATATTAGGATCTCTCCATGAGAACTCCAGCCTCCTTGGTTGATAATAATTACTTGGAGGACCACGATTATTGTAGTTCCCTTGGTAATTCCATTTCTTTGATTTTGGAACCTCGTTCCTTGAATACTTTGACCCATGTCATAATTCGCCTCTTCCAATTCCTCTTGGCTAGCTCCTTTATTACACACATCCGCTGCATAATTGGTACTCGCTGAGCTATGTTAGTAATCTGCTTTTGCTGGAACTCAAGTAACTTGTTGATATTAGCCAAACTAGAGATGATATCATCTTCCCTACTTGACTTTACCATCGTATGGTCAACCTACGCTACTTTTCCAAGAAAATAAGTGTCTCTCACTCTATCAGTTGGACAATCTATTGAATTCATTGAAATATCCTCAAAAAGTATTTCGGCCTCAACGGATGACTTTGTAAGCAATGTTGATGAAGCATCTAGTAAAACTCGAGAATCACAGTCCAATCCACTATAGAAAATACTGATGTATTGAGCTTTAGATAGCCCATGTTGCAGACACTTCCTTAGCATGTCCTTGAATCTATCCCAAGCCTCATGAAACTTCTCATCACCATGGATAGCAATTTGATTGATTTCTTGTTTCATCGTAAACACCTTTGAAGGTGGCATGTATCGCTCCAAGAATTTCACTTTCAATTTCTCCCCAGGTATCACATTTTGCAGCATTAAGATTATTGTACCAATCTCTCGCATTTTCATTAAGCGAGAATTTAAATAAGATGATCATCCTTGCATCTTTATGAGTTCCTGCATCCTTTTGTGTACTTCCATAACCAAGGAACTTATTCAGATATTGCGGAGGATCTTCAAAGGTTCCCCCCAGAGAAAGGACTCCTTTCAATCATGCTGATCAGAGCAGGGTGACGATCAAAATCAGCTACAGCCCTTCTTACTCCTAACAGTCCCACATTACCTCCTCCGTTATTCTTAAAGACTTCACAAATGGCAAGATTGTCTGGATTTGCTGCCATGTTGACTGCTTCTGCTTCCAAGTTATCTCCAGTTGCAGCTTCAATTATTTGTGAATTCAGCTCGTCAACTTTGCCTTCTAAATTAAGAGCTTCAGTTGGTTCTACATTCTTTTTCTTCTTCTTCTTCTTCCTTGACGATGCTCCAATCTCCGGATTATAAGATTTTAACTCTCCTACCTTTGATCGAGTAAGCATACACCTAAGAAAAATAAGCATTAGAAAATAAAGACAAGAATAATATATTCTCAATTAAACTAGAAATAATAAACTAATAATTAATGTCGTCCCCGGCAACAGCGCCAAGAACTTGATGATCGTTTTCTCAACACACAATATTAATCCCCAAATATAAAGGTTGCTATTGTAGCTTTGATAAGCGACCAAGTGTTTATCAAAACCAAAGGACGTATTATAATTATTAATTTAATTATATTCTAACTTACTAAGACTATTATAGCAAAATAAGTGTGTGATTACTAAATAATTAAAAGAACTACTAAAATAAATAACAGTAGAGATTGAACGAAAGTGAATAAGTGAGAAGATAGGTAGTCCTTTGGGCCATTCAGTTTTACTCATTAATTTCTCTTCCATGTACCAATGTCTGACTCTGCCTTGTGGAGTATGGACTCATCACTAAGACATACAAATCTACTCTATAGACACAAGTAAATAAGTGTGTGACATGTGTGAATATCCTTTGAGAAAGATATATAATTCACCCCTTTCTAGATACTATCAGTATCAATTATTTCGCGTACACTAAGTACTCTAACCCGACGTGATCTCCCATTATAGATACTATGAAGTTATACTCTTTATCCTACTTATTAACTCGAATATGATTCAATTAACAAGTACTTCTATGAGATAGTTCTAATAAGACTTCGAAATCTCTTCACTTAGAATCGTAACATGGAATCCTGCTCAGCAGTGAACACACTCAATCAATAATCAAGACATGTATTCAGGCTCTACATAATAATTAATGATGCACAAAACAACTCTGAGTATGAATTAAAAACGCATAATCTTATATAAAATAAACCACAAGTAGTATTGTACGGAGTATGCACACGGAAGTTCAATTAACTTATAAAACCTTCATAAACCCTAGAACTACCAAAGCGGTTCTAGCCTATGATTGATCAAAGAACAATTATGGTAGATGTATATATCTTACCCATAGTCTTGAAAATTATAAGATAAATTAAGATGCGAAGTAACCTTAGATGCGGGCGTCGTCGCGTCTCTCTCCGTCTTGAATCTTCACTTGGTTCTCACTTGATTCGATAGACGAATCTCTCTCTATAGATCCATAGATGGTGTCATGCGGTGAGAACCAATAGGCTATTGTCAGCGTGCTTGCGGCGCGAGTTCTGCGGGGGTCTGTGGAGGTTCCGAGCAGGTATGCGGCGGTTTCGGGCAGGTCTGCAAAAGGGTTTTAGGCGAGTCAAGGTAGTGGCCCGAGCGAGTCCGTGCGGGTGAGTCCATGTACGGTTCCGGATGGGTTTTGAAAAACTTCTGGGCGAGTCATAGACTGGTGCCGAGCGAGTCTGCCGTGGTTGGCACGGATCACTGTGAACACCGGCACGGGCAGACCAGGCATGGTGGACGTTCAGGACTGACAAGTCTGTACAGTGCTGACAGGCACCGATCAGCAAGCAGCAAGATGTCTGGGGCGTGGCAGGGGATTGCTATGGCGGCGACGGTAAGAATTCTGCTGGGCTGGAAGTAGCTTGGCGCCGGCAGAAATTCTGCTGGACTGGAAGCAACTTGGCTTGCGGACGGCATTTCCAGGCATCTCAAGCAAGAATACGGGCGAGCACTGCAGCAGGCATGCTTCCGTCATGCAGGCATATTGCTACCGGATGCTGGGACTGGAAACTCACGACTCTGTGTGACGCCCGTGAGGGGTGCTCATTGGTATGTGAGAATGCTGCAGGCGGGCAACATGGAGCAGTCAAAATGAGCGGCCTTGCATTGCTGTCGGGCATTGGAGTTGGACTGCCGGGTGATGCGCGTACTACTTTTGGTGACAATGGCAGGGTGGAGATGACGTTCGTACAGCGCCGTGTGTTGGAAACCTTGGGGCGTGTTTGTCTAGCGAGGTTGGCACGGGATGTGTTGTGGCACACGGAAGGCAACAGGTGCACTGCCAAGCGAGGAGATTCGCTCTACAGTTGGGCACTTGTTGGCGTGTGTGAAGGCTAGGCATGGGCAGCGAAGTGTGAGGCATGATGGCTAGTGGAGCAGCTGGGGTTGCACCTGTTTGGTGCACACAAAGGCTGACTTTTGGCGCATGGAAGGTATGTGTCCTGACGGGAAGCTGGGCGTGTAAGGGGCGCACGAAGTTGGTTTTTGGGAGCAGGATGCACGGTTTTGAGCTCGACTCAAGTTTCGACTTGAGATTTAGCTCGAGTCGAGTCGCATCGCTGGATCTCAAATTTTGCTTCAGGGCGCTGCCCCGCACCCGGTGACCTGCCCGGGCATGTCGATCCTCGCGATCTCAGCGGGGAGGTCGATCCCCATGTGCATTACCCGCATTCATGCTTGGTGGCGAACAATCGAATTCGTCATGATATATAACTGTCAATAATAGATTTAATTATTTAATTATTGTTATATATGCTATGCATGTTCTCTATGATTTACTGCCTTTTTGCCATAATTGGAGCATGTTAGGTTGCGTATTTTATTATGAATATTATATGCATGTAAAAACCTTTGGTGTTAAAAAACTAAGTGGGAGAGGGGATTAGTAAATAATTCTTGCGGCCTCCATTATTGGTTTGTTAGCGATGTGAATAAACTTGCGCGTTATCATGGACCTTCTTCCCTATCGGATGAGTTTATTCATGGATATTGTTGGAACATGCTTCTTTAATAATTATGTTTGTAATGTGATGCACATGAACTTGCGCATTGACATAGACTTTCCTCCCTATCGGATGAGTTCATGTGCGGATCACTGTACAGGCTTATAATTGATGACTGTTGGAAGTTATCCGAGCGCGTCAGTACTTCTCCATCTGTAAGGCACATAAGCTCGCGCAATGGACTTGGGGTCAAATAATGGTGTACACTTACGTGTAAATAATAAGTATCCTCCCCATCGAAGTCACTGCTTTTATTTGCATGGCTAAAGAGGAACCGACTATTAATTATTTTGTCATGAGGTTAGGTTGACAAATGAAATCAATGGGTAAAACCTTCTCTTGTAAATGTTTGGATTTGTAAACGTCCACACTAACGTGGCTTGCAGACTCACTGTACTTGAGATGTCGGTGAATTTTATTTTTATATTATTTTGAGGGTATCAATATAAAAGGATAAAATTCGAAGATTTGATCTGTATATTTATTTGTTATTCTCTGTAATTTCAAATGGTTTTATCTCGCTTATTGTATACTAATAGAAACATATTTACTTGTCCAAAATTATATAATTAGAAGAGAATCTTGTTTTTCAAATTTTACTGCATAAGAAAATAAAAATTTGTTCTCACTAAGGATGTTCCATGATGCCTATTAAAGTCTCTAGTGAAGAGTTGAGAGGTTCATAGAAATATGATGGTCTCATGTAACTCTTCGGATACTTGAGTAAGATTAAAAGGCAAGAGGTCATGGATAAGTTGATGAATGAATTGGGAATTCTTCGAGTAGAAATTGAAGGCGAAACCTAGATCAATTTATTCTCCATAATTTGCCTATGTGTTTTGAGAAAGTTCAACCTGAAACACAAGAAGTTGTATATGGTGGGGAACTTCTGACAAAACATGTGGCAAAGGAAATCAAATTTCATCAAGATGTGAACAAGGTTAGTATCTCATTGACTAGTCGTTGAAGCATGATTAGTGATGGCATTTACTAACACGTAGTGTGTAGATGCCGGAGTCACTAAAAGCCTGCAACTAAGTGATGATGAGATTGTAATATACATGGGTAATATTACGAGAGTAGTGGCTATTGTAGTGGGAGTTGTTTATTTATCTTATGATATGAATAAATGTTTGATTTGAGAAATTGTGTTTACGTACGTATTCATAGAAAGAATTTCATTTCAATTTCTATGCATTTACGGATGGATACTCTATTTCATTTAGATGACATAGTTATTATAATGAAGGATGGAGTAATAATCTGTTGTGGTACGATAGTGACAATTTGTAAACTCTTAAATCGTGTTTATCCTACGGGTGCAACAAATAGTAATTAATAACGCGTCTTCTAATCTTAATAAGAGAAAGACTCCTTTGGAAATGATTAGATAGATGATGAGTTATTTGGAATTATTAAATTCATTTTATGGGTATGCCCTAAAAACAGCAATTCGTATTAACGTTTGTCTATTTATTGGATATACTAGAAAAATGAAGAGTGATGATTTATTTAGTCTAAAAGATCGAAGGGTGAATGTTAACAGAAACACTAGATTTTTAGAAAAGGGCTATGTATTAAATCATAAACCCATGTATAAATTGTTCTAAAGGAAGTGAGAGGGAAAACACAAAGTATTAGTACCAAGTGTACAAAAGGATATACCACAAGGTAAATTGCAATGCTTGTCACGTCTGATACACAATTGTGTGTAGTGTCTTGTCGTAGTGGGAGGGTTATCCGGCAACCCATAAGATATATGTTTCGGGAGAGTCGTGAGACTTGGTCCCCAGTAAACATGGAATGGACCCACGGATATGACGAAGCACTACAAGATAGAAATGCCGAATCTTAGCAAGTGCAATGGTTTCTGAAATAGAATCGATGAATACTAAATTAGATCTGACTGCTTGTAGAACCACGGATGGTGTGAAAGCCATTGAAAGTGGCTCTGTAAAATAAAAGAGGATCATACGATAAGGTGAAAACCTTGAAAGCAAAGCTTGTTGCGAAAAGGTATACTCAAAAAGAAAGGGTTATATTATGAGAAAACCTGTTCGCCGGTAGCTATGCCTAAGTCGATCTGGATTCTTTTATCTTCTGTTACTTATATGAAATATAAGGAATAGCAAATAGATGTCAAGACAGCTTTCCTGATTGGAAGTCTTGAGAAAAACATCTATGTGAAGCAACCAGAGTGATTCATTGCAAAGGGCTAAGAGCATTGTGATAGTAAGCTTAAAAGTGTCCATCGATGGATTAAGCAATCTTCAAGATCATGAAACATTCGTTTTAATGAGGTAAATCAAGTGACATGGATTTAATCAATACTTGGATGTATCTTGTGTATTATAAAGAGTGACGAAAACGTGGTGGTATTTCTTGTACTATACGTAGATTGTATCTTGCTCATTGGAGAAAACAAAAGAGTATTGTCGGGCGTATGGTGTATGGTTAATAAGGCAGTATGAAATGAAGGACTTAAAAAAAGTAAAATATATCCTTTTGATCACGGTAATATGGTTTTAGCATGAAATATATCCTTTTGATCACGGTAAAATATATGTTTTTGTCTCAAGCTTCATGAAATGATACAATCCTTACTCGTTTTAGCATGTAACTTTATCTAAGGATTTGTGTCTTGAAACACAAGAGAAGATAAAGGTGATCAAGGCGGTTCCTTATGCTTCGGCGAATAAGGAAGCATAATCTAAGGAATGCTATGCACGAGAATGGATATCTATTTTGCCAATGGCATGGTCAGTAGGTATCAAGGTAACCCAAAATAAGAAGGTTGAACTGTGGTAAGACATATATTTATGTACCTGAAAAGGACTAGAAATTATATGTGGACTTACCAGACAGATTCACTGCTTCTTGTGGGTTACAAAGATTCAGATTTTTCAAATCAGATAGGGACGATAGTAATCCACCTCAAAGGTTATGTGTTTAATTTTAGGAAGTTGAGTCATAATATGAAGGAGTGTCATATAGAAATATATTTCGAACTCCGGACTCCATTATGGAAAGATGATAAATTGGAGCCTATGAGGCAGCCAAAATATCTGTGTGACTCTAAGAAACTTCATGATGGACTTTGAAGTGTTTCTAAGTTTGCCCAAGGTTATCACAATTTATTTTGATGATAATGGTGCAGTTGCAAACTTGAAGGAATCACGAGCCCATAAGCAATTAAACACATGGAGCGCGAGTACCACCTGTTACGAGAAATCGTATAATGAGGGAAAGGTTGTTGTCGCCTAGATTGCATCGGATGATAACCTAGTAAATCCATTTACAAGGACCTTAAGGTGAAAGCTCTTGATGGTCGTGTAGTGGGAGTGGGAATCAGATGTATGGCAGAAGATATGACAACATAGTCTTTTAGTATAAGTGGAAGATTGTTGGATTGTATACTAAAAGTCTAGTTTTTTGTATGAATAATGCTATAACAATTTATTTAAAATGAGAATCATATGATCAATTGATTGCGTCTTATAATTTATTTATATGTTCGATGCAATAGTCTATTTACTTTATACTGTAGATAATATGTTGTGCGACAACACGCGGAAGATCATATTATCAGTTCCCTTATAAAGTATAAATAGATGCTCACAACCGAGATAGATGGGAACTCTCTACCGGGATGGTTGTAGTGTGGTTTAGTATTAGCTTGTCTTGGCTATAGAATCACATTAGTGCACTTGTGTGTATTGAGCAGGACCGCTTGAGATCGTTCGACTTATACTGACTTATAGAAGAACTTGATCTCTGTTATTATGGATGTTCGTGCTCTTAATCCCTATACAATAACCTCGGCACATAGGGCATTATGTATTTCTTTGATTCATCAATGGGTGAGATTTACACGTAATTAAATCAACAAACTCGGTGAGTTGGGAAATAGTGTTGTCTCTATGGTGTGTTGTTGATTGTAGAAGGAATTAGTGTCCGTCATAGGTTGATGATGTCCCCTTGAGGAGCTCATAAGGATTATCATGTAAACCCTGCAGGTGGAATTTATTCTGGCATGATAATGAGGTTGAGTGGTACTACTCTTGGATATGATATTAATTAACGGAGTTGTCAGTAACTTAATTAATTGATGGATATTGTATATCTTAAACGTGGGAGATTAATGGACTCATAATAAGAAGGATCCCAAAACGTAATTTTGGGATTGGAAAGGTAGTGCAGTAATAATACTTTAGCGGACTATATTATTATTATTGGACTTAAGTATAAGCTTTGGGCTAAGCTTGGATACTTAAGCCCAGTGGAGGCCCAACTGTAGCCAATATATAAGTCATCTCAACTGCCCATAAACTCTAATAACACTCCTAACACTGTGAGGGGTGAGGGAACAGCAGATTGAGAAGATCTCGAGAATCGTCGCCCACACGACTTCGAGATTGGACCTGGGAATACAGCAGAAGACCGGAAGGTTATTTGCTGCTGCTGTCCGTCAGTTTGAAAAATTCATATAAAATTTTACAGTACTTCGAATTCGATGTTTAATATACTGACGGAAAGCCGCCGAAGAGATGATCGTCTGAGCGCATAGATCACCCCCATCAGAGTTCAGATGAAGAAGTTATGGTCATTCTCATGACGCTGAACAGGCTGCCAGCGAGAATCAACCTCAACATACCCTGGTAAACGGTAATACGTTTCTTGGTTTTTCTTGCTTCCGCTAAATTAGAAATGTATAAAACTCTAACGGGTCACGTTAACCAAATGATCCAAGTGCCAACAACAATTTCATGGATTGAACAGCACGTTAACAGGCTGTGCTTCGTGTGTGATGGGATGACGTGGCGGTGTATGATTGGAACCAATACACATGCAATTTCAAGCTTCCTGTGGAACCGATTTTCAGTTGCTTGGGGCCCAAGTTGTTCCAACTTGTTGGGCAAGTTAATTGCTTTATTGGTTTGTTGAAAAAGTCAACATTTTATTGGGCAATTATTTTATTTCCTTATATATAATTAAGATAATTGTTTTACTTGCTAATTATTATTATACATTTGGATTGCATGTGCTCTGTGATTTACTGCCCTATGTGTCGTAATAGCAGCATGTTAGGTTGCATATTTTATTTTTATTATTATATGCATATAAAAACCTTCAGTGTTAAATAACTAAGTGGGAGAGGAGATTGGTAAATAATTCCCGCAGCCTCCATTATTGGTTTGTTAGCGATGTGAATAAACTTGCGAGTCAGCATTAGAGCCTTCCTCACTATCGGATGAGTTTATTCATAGATTGCTGGAACAGACTTCATTAAATAATTATGTTTGTAATGTGATGTACATGAACTTGCGGGTTGGCATAAACATTTCTCCCTATCGGTTCTCTTATAAAGTATAAACAGATACTCACAACCGAGATAGACGGGTACACTCTATCGGGATGGTTGTAGTGTGGTTTGGTATTAGCTTGTCTTGGCTATAGAATCACATTAGTGCACTTGTGTGTATTGAGCAAGACCGCTTGAGATCGTTCGACTTATACTGACTTATAGAAGAACTTGATCTCTATTATTATGGATGTTCGTGCTCTTAATCCCTATACAATAACCTCAACACGTAGAGCAGTATGTACTTCTTTGATTCATTAATGGGTGAGATTTACATGTAATTAAATCAACAAACTAGGTGAGTTGGGAAGTAGTACTGTCTATATGGTGTGTTGTTGAATATAGAAGGAATCCGTGTCCGTTATAGGTTGATGATGTCCCCTTGAGGAGCTCATAAGGATTATCATGTAAATCTTGGATTTATTCCGACATGATAATGAGGTTAAGTGGTACTACTCTCGGATTATATATTAATTAATGGAGTTGTCAGTAACTTAATTAATTAATGGACATTGTATATCTTAAACATAGGAAGATAACGGGCTCATAATAAGAATGAGTCCATAACGTAATTATGGGATTAGAACGGTAGTGCAGTAATAATATTTTAGTGGTATATATTATTATTATTGGACTTAAGTATAAGCTTTGGGCTAAGCTTGGATACTTAAGCCCAATGGAGGCCTAACTCTAATTTCTCCTCCTGGTCACTGCTGTAGCTCATATATAAATCATCGCAGCTGTCCGGAAACCCTAATCTATGAGATTAATCATGTCTAACACTTTGAGGAGGATGAGGGAACAACAGAATGGGAAGATCTCGAAGATCGTCGCCCACACGATGTCGAGATTGGACTTGGGAATACAGCAGAAGACTGGAAGGTTATTTTGCTGCTGCTGTCCGCCACCTTCTACGATTTTATAAAATAGTACAGAACTCAGAACAGAACGTGTGATATACTGACGGAAATCCATGGAAGAGCGGATCATTTTGGCATGTAGATCACTCAATTCCGATATCAGATGAGAGATTTATGCTCAAAACGGTAAGGTTGCGTAGGCTGCAAGCGAGAATTCAACCTCTACATCAACCCTGGTGAAAGGTAATACGTTTTTTTAGTTTCTTGCTTCCGCTGCATGTTAGAAACGTATGGAACCCTAACAGTTCATGTTAACCAAACGATCGAACGCCGCAACAGTTGTTTCTGAATAGCAGACATGGTTGCACCTGGTGTTTGATGATACATGATTTGTTTGGTGTTTGAGTCTGCTATGATACATGGATTTTGAGTTGGTTTCCTCGTTTTGGCTGGTCTCTCCTTTAAGTTGGTAACCCTGGATTCTTGTGCACGTGGCTCTTTTTGGGGGGAAGGATTTTTTTACTCCGTCGTGGCACCCCGCTTTCAACGGCTTCCATGCCAATCTGTGCCCGTTTGTTGATCATGAAGCCTTTGCCCGATTATGGCAAGGTCCTTCTACCCTAGATCAGCCCCATTTTATTAGCTACAAACACTGGTCCTCGTTGCTCTTGGCCGATAGTCAGTCAGCTCGAAGAGTTATCGGCTTCTCTAGTCAGGTGCTAGACTCTTTATTTTACCAGCCTAATGGATTTCATGGAAGTATTAGAAGATTAGGTTGAGTTCTTTATTCGAGGCCGCCTGTTTGGCCTTTTGAAAGCCCTTTGTTTGGATTATTTGATTGACTTCGGTCATTTGATATTTCTTGTACTTTTCTTTTTTTCCTTTTTCATTTTGGTAATAAACTAAATAAAAATATTATGACCATTTGGACCACTAGAAACGAACGAATGAACATAGAAAGGAACTCTGCAAAAGGGAGCAGAATGTTGCGAGTCTCCTCCATCACCACAACTGTTGCGGTGCTTATTAAGGAGGCAGGTCAGCTGCCTATTGGAACGATGCACAACAATGTGGAGGACTTAGTAACCCTGAAATATTTTGGAGTGAATGGAGTACCCAGGAAAGCTCCCAACATCATCTCACTTCGATGGCAACCACCTCCTCCAGGGTGGATCAAAGTGAACACTGACGGACAAGCTTATGGAGCACCTGGGGTGATCTCGGGTGGAGGCATTTTCAAGACCATCCAGGTGCAACCAAACAAATCCATGTATCATAGCAGACTCAAACACCAAACAAATCATGTATCATCAAACACCAGGTGCAACCATGTCTGCTATTCAGAAACAACTTTTGCGACGCTTATTAAGGAGGCAGGTCTGCTATTCAGAAACAACAGTTGTGGTCATAATATGAGTATTAGGTGAGGGTGATATTTTTGAAATTAATATAACTTTTGAGGTTGTTGGTTAATGTGAAGTGTTTTTTTTTGTGGTGAATATAAGTGTGTAACGGACGAAAACGGAAAGTGTGAATATAAGTATGAGACGAATGAAGTATAATATAATATTTTAATAAAAAAATAAGTTATAAAATAAGGAGTAAAATATAACTTAGCCGACTATAATTACATTAGCAAAAGAAAAAAAAAGAGCAGAGACTACGATTAAACATGAATGAAATTATGAGATTCTCCCTAAATCTTTAGCTCTATATAGGTATAGTTATAAAAATTTTATTTAATTTATCTGTGGATCTCAAAAACACAATAATTGGTAAAAAAAAAAAAAAAAAGACTAGTCAACCCTCTCAATTTAATAGGTGTGAATTCTGATACAAACGCTGCAAACACCACGATACAGCTCAGCTTTATCTCCATTTCCCACGCAGTGACACATCTTTAATGGTCCTTTTACTCACTTCAACATCCGCACTTGCAAAGCACCTTCATCACCACCACACAGTCGCGTATCAAAACTTTTACTGCACATGAAACAAACAAACACCGCCCCTCATACATCCACTGCAAGAAAAACACTGCCGTAAAAAAGACTCATATCAAGGTAAAAGAAATTAATGGAGTTGGATAGAGATCGAACCCATTTCCGCACTTCAAGCACGGGTAGCAACACCGCTGCCACAAGTGAGCTTTTCATTTGTTTTTCTTCTCGCCTCTCCTCCTCCTCCTCTTCCATGAAACTCAGTAAATCTATACTCAGCCCTGGACGCGCTGCCCGAGACGGCCCTGTTGTCCTCTCTTCTTCTCTCAGCCGCCGTCTCCGCACCAACGGCAGCGTCAAGGGCGGCGCGTCGCCCTTCTTCACGGCCAGTGGTAAAAAGAGAGGGTGTGCCTATGAGAACCCCGAGCCTTCTTCCCCTAAAGTTACTTGCATTGGGCAGGTGAGAGTGAAGACAAAGAAAAAGGTGAAGCAAAGTCGGAGTCTTTCCAAAAGGCGAAGTGGAGAAGCGAGTTTCAGAAAGATAGACCACTCTTGTGGGGAAGGAGGGCAACCGATAGAAGATAAATCGCTACAACGGTGTTCGAATGCCAGCGGGCGTTACCAGCAAGAGTGTTTGCCTCACAGAAACCAGAGGTGGGTTCATTTGCCCGTCTCGATATGTGAGGCTTTAAGGGCAGAATTTAGCTGCTTGTTTCCTTGTAAAAGTTCTTGTTTTTCGAACAGTGAAAGGGTCCAGAAATGTGTGAAACAGAACGGTAATGAAAATGGATGTGGGGCTGTGTTTGCTAGGTGGATGGTGTCGGTAAATGATGGGGAGGGTGGAAATAGGAGAGAGATCGAGCTGGTGGTGGGCGGCGGAGATGGAGAGGATGAGGAGGAGGAGGAGGCGGAGAGAATCTCGATTAGGAGTTCAAGAAGGCACGTATTTGAGGATATTGAGGTTAAGGATGATAGGATTGAATTGAAGGGGCAGCGTTTGGAGGGAGAGGAGGAAGGCGCAAGAGTGAGCATCTGCATACCACCCAAGAATGCTCTCCTTTTGATGAGGTGTAGATCTGATCCTATGAAAATGGCTAATCTTGCCAACCGGTTCAGCTGGGACGGTCATGCTGCCCTTGAAGAGGAAAAAGAAGAAGAAAAAGTTATGGTTGAAGAAGATATTGTGGTTTGTGAAGAGCACGTGGAAGACGTATGCCAAGTTGAAAAAGAAGTTTTTGAGGCTGTTTCAGGAGAACCCATTGAAGAAAAGGGGAACCCAGATGAAGTTGGTTCCATCTTGGAAGTAGAACAAGGAGAACTCTGCACTGGAGAAGAAATTCAAAAACAGGATATAAATTCTGGCAGTGAGGAAATGGTTGGAGAAAAAGCAGAGATTCTGGAGGTGGAGGAAGAAGAAGAGGAAATGGTTGGAGAAAAAACAGAGATTCAGGAGGTGGAGGAAAAAGACGTGGAGGTTGAATCTAACATGTCTTCATTTGAAGCTCTACTGTTCCAAGAAAATACAGACCACTACGAAGATTGCCCAGTTCAAGAGAAGGAGGCGGAAGAAGATGAAGAATATCTGGTTTGCCACTTACCTCCTTCAGATTCCGATGAAGAAAATGTTGAAAGCGAGATAGAACAATCAACAAACTCTACAGAAAACGATTCAATCTTGTCAACTGATGACCGAGACAATCAGCTAAAATCAGATTCAGAAACAACTACTGGTGACGATGGAGATGAACTAGAAGAGGAAAGAGCAACACCACAAGAAGAAACCGCTAAAGAAATGGAAAGTAGTGAAAAGGTGATGAAGACAGAGAAAGTGTTGCCTGAGTGCTTGTTGTTGATGATGCGTGAGCCAAAGCTCTCAATGGAGGTTTCAAAAGAAACATGGGTTTGCAGCACCGACTTCATCCGGTGGCTGCCGGAAAAGCCCAGTAAGCCTGCCAAAGCCGATAAGGAGCCGGTCAAGGAGGAGACCATTGGCCACGCGCCGCCGAGTGAGCTGCATCAGCCTCCGCGGTCGTCGTGCTCTCTGCCGGCGGTGTCCATGGCTACCATGTTAGAGCAGAGGCTGGTGAATGCGGTGGCTTACGAGCCATTTGTGCTGACGAGGTGTAAGTCGGAGCCGATGAGGAGTGCGGCGGTTAAGCTCATGCCGGAATCGTGTTTTTGGAAGAATGCCATGAGGAAGCTGGAGCCGCACAGGCGAGGAGTCGGCGCGGCTGGAATTGGGTTCTGAGCTTAGCCGAAGTAGGATGAGCTGGCATAAAATAATGAAGGGAATCTTTTCTAGCGTAGAGCGTGAATTTAATATTTTATTAAAGGGAAAAGAAAATGAGAAAGGAGGAAAGAAATAAACTAACGTAGTAGTGCACAGTACTTTTGCTTCCAAGTCATGTTTCTTGTCTGTATATCTTTTTTATCTTCATATATTTTTGGGGTTTTATATGTTATTGTCCGGCTCGGATCTCTTTTTACATTTTGGTGTTATATTTCTGGTTACAAACTGTTGGATGATTGACACGTATGATAAATTAATTTATACCCTAACAATCAACCCTAAAGGAAAAGGTTGAAATTTTCTTCTCCCCATACGTATCATTCATCTCACTTGTATAACAGGAGATCCAAGATCGTTATTGCCCACTATGAATTAGCCATAATCGAAAATGCACACTCTTACCATTTTTATCAAAACTGCTCACTTTTATAATAAATTTACCAAAACACCCTCAATAAAAAAAACAGGGGAACTCCTATTTAATTCCATTGATTGCATGCTTTTAAAATTAATATTAATAATTATTCTTGTTAATTAATTTTATAATTAAATAATATTTCTAGGTATGATTTAATATTTTTGAAAGAAAAAATTACTTTTTTTAATGATTTTTTTTGTGTTTGTCCCACGGTAAATAATATTGATCTGCACTATCCAGGCGCCATCGCAATGTAGGTTTGGCGAAACCCTAGCAGCCTTGATCAATGTTTCCGCCGCTCCGTGACTTGCACACCAAGTCAGCTGCGCTGGTCCTTCGCACGTCTGCGGTTCATCTTTCACCAGTATAAGCTTTGGGTTAAGCTTGAATAATTAAGCCTAATGGAAGTCCAACTCTAATTTCTCCACCTGCTTCCTGCTGTAGCCCATATATAAGTCATCTCAACTGTCCGGAAACCCTAATCTATGAGATTAATCATGTCTAACACTATGAGGAGGGTGAGGGAACAACAAAATGAGAAGATCTCAAAGATCGTGGCCCACACGACGTCGAGATTGGACTTGGGAATACAGCAGAAGACTGGAAGGTTATTTTGCTGCTGCTGTCCGCCACCTTTTATGAATTTTATAAAATCTTACAGAATCCAGAACAGAACGTGTGATATACTGACGGAAATCCACGGAAGAGAGGATCATTTTGGCGTGTAGATCAGTCAATTCCAACATCGGATGATAGAGTTATGCCCAAAACGGTGAGGTTGCGCAGGATGCCGGCGAGAATTCAACCTCTACATCAACCCTGGTGAAAGGTAATACGTTTTTTTGGTTTCTTGCTTCCGCTGCATGTTAGAAATGTATGGAACCCTAACAGTTCATATTAACCAAACAATCGAATGTCAACAATTGGTATCAGAGCTTCGGTTTCGTGGTGAAGCGTGAAACGTTAGGCTTGGGTTTATGTGCTATACATGATTATGGTTTAGAATTAAGTTTCTTGTTGAATACTCTAATTGGGCTGCCCTACAGAAGCGTGATACGTCGGCAAAACGGTGGTGAAACGGTGGTGGCTGACCAACACGATCGTGCGGGAAAATGAGCGTGGCACTCTTAAGGGAACGATATCGAGTGATGGCCGTGCAAAGGCCAGACGATGTCGTGCACAAGGCCGGTTGGCATTCGATCGTTTGGTTAGCATGAACTGTTAGGGTTCCATACGTTTCTAATTCAGCAGAAGCAAGAAAATCAAGAAACGTATTACCTTTCACCAGGGTATGTTGAAGACGATGAATTCTCGCCACCATCCTGCGCAGACTCACAGTTTTGGGCATAACTCTCTCATACAATCTCATATTTGAGTGATCTATGCGCCAAAACGATCCTCTCTTCCGTGACTTTCCATCAGTATATCACACGTCCTGTTCTAAAGTCTGTACGATTTTATAAAAATCGTAGAAAGTGGTGGACATCAGCAGCAAACAACCTTCCAGTCTTCTGTTGTATTCCCAAGTCCAATTTCGACGTCGTGTGGGCGACGATCCTCGAGATCTTCTCAATCTGCTGTTCCTTACCCTGCTCATAGTGTTAAACGTGATTAATCTCATAGACTAGGGTTTTCAGACAGCTGAGATGGCTTATATATGGGCTACAGCATGGACCAGGAAGAGAAATTAGAGTTGGGCCTCCGTTGGGCTTAAGTATCCAAGCTTAGCCCTAAGCTTATACTTAAGTCCAATAATAATAATATATACCACTAAAATATTATTATTGGACTACCGTTCTAATCTCATAATTACGTTATGGGCTCCTTGTTATTATGAGCCCGTTAGTCTCCTCATGTTTAAGATATTCAATGTCCATTAATTAATTAAGTTACTGATAACTTCATTAATTAATATCTCATCCGAGAGTAGTACCACTCAACCTCATTATCATGCCGGAATAAATCCACCTACAGAATTTACATGATAATCCTTATTAGCTCCTCAAGGGGACATCATCAACCTATGACGGACACGGATTCCTTCTACAATCAATAGCACACCATAGAGATAGTACTATTTCCCAACTCACCGAGTTTGTTGATTTAATTACATGTAAATCTCATCCATTGATGAATCAAATAAATACCTAATACCCTGCATGTCAAAGTTATTGTATAGGGATTAAGAGCACGAACATCCATAATAATAGAGATCAAGTTCTTCCATAAATCAGTATAAGTCGAACGATCTCAAGCGGTCCTGCTCAATACACGCAAAGTGCACCAATGTGATTCTATAGCCAAGACAAGCTAATACGAATCCACACTACAACCATCCCGATAGAGAGTCCCCGTCTATCTCAGTTGTGAGCAACTATTTATACTTTATAAGGAAACCGATAATATGATCTTTCATGTGTTGTCGCACAACATATTATCTACAATATAAAGTAAGTGGACTATTGCATCGAACATATAAATAAATTATAAGACGCAATCATTTAATCATATGATTCTCATTTCAAATTAATTATTTAAACATTGTTCATATAAAAAGCTAGACTTTTAGTATACAATCCAATAGTGCCATGGGTGCACGTTGGCAAGGATGATCACACGCTGGGAAACGTGTGAAAGGTGTGTGACTTCCGATTCATGATGCTCGACGACATGCTGCTGGGTGATTGGCACACCAGGTGGATTATTTCTTGCACGGTGGAGACAGGCTGGCGAGCGAAGGCCGGACGTCTCGTATGTAGCAAGGCGTTGCTGCCGAACGTTGAGGATGCTAATGGGTGGACTGCCGTGTAATGCTGGAGGCACGCACGTTGGAGGCCGGGTGAAGGCATGCTAGGCCACACATTGGATGTCGTGTGTGAACGTGTGGGGCTCTTCCTGACGAGCGGCATGCCAGATGGGCTTTCGGGCGCGCTGGATAATCAATGTTGATGGAAAGGCTTGCGACAGCAGCTTGATGGTTGATGAGCGTGATCACTCCGGTGGCAGATAGGTCTGACTACATCCTGAGCGACTCCTCCTACTGCTCAGTGGATTCTGATGGCATCACGAGAATCGAAAGGCTGAGCGGTTGACCCTGCACGGTGCTGTTAAGGCTTCATGGTTGTTGGATGACAGCGACATGAGCAGCAGCTTGTTAACAATGGCGGCAAGTGGGGTGACCGGTAGCCGCTGCTGGCATGTTGCCGACAGCGGACGGCGCTTATTTTTTTGGTGTTCTGGGAGAGTCGTTAGGATTTCTGAATGGAGCTGATTGTTTTTCTAGGATGGTCTGCGGCTCTCCGATCAGGTCTGTTGCAATTTCTGGTCGGGTCTTCACCCTGTTTTGATCAAGTCTCTGGTATTTCTGATCGAGTCTGATTCTAGTCGAGGCTGCTGATGGTGGGTTGGCGATGGAACGACGTTAGTTATGTTGGCGCTAGAACATTGCACACCAACTTGCGAAGCGGATAGCAGGCAAGGGCTGACGGCGTTTGCGAAATCGATGGAAGCTGGAAAAGTAAAATCCATGGCTGCTACATGTGCAGACAGTGAATAGAAGGCCAGCAACGGTTAGAGTTAGAGGCGGCTATTGTCTTTCGGTGAAAGACGATGAGACTACAGACTGGACGGGATTCGGTGAATAGCAGATTGCCGACAGCCGCTGTTAGCGAGGAAACTGACAGTAAACAATGTGCGTTACTCCGACGGACCATCAAGTGGCTGGAAACGGACGTGCAACGTGATTTCGACGAATGGTTTTCCAGCCAGCGCTTGCAAGGCTCGAGTGGAAATTGTTGGATTGTATACTAAAAGTTTAGCTTTTTGTATGAACAATGTTATAACAATTTATTTGAAATGAGAATCATATGATCAAATGATTGCGTCTTATAATTTATTTATATGCTAGATATAATAGTCAATTTACTTTATACTGTAGATAATATGTTGTGCGACAACACCGGAAGATCATATTATCGGTTCCCTTATAAAGTATAAACAGATGCTCACAACTAAGATAGACGGGGACTTCCTATCAGGATGGTTGTAGTGTGGTTTGGTATTAACTTGTCTTGGCTATAGAATCACATTAGTGCACTTGTGTGTATTGAGCAAGACCGCTTGAGATCGTTCGACTTATACTGACTTATAGAAGAACTTGATCTCTGTTATTATGGATGTTCATGCTCTTAATCCCTATACAATAACCTCGACACGTAGGGCAGTATATATTTCTTTGATTCATCAATGGGTGAGATTTACATGTAATTAAATCAACATACTCGGTGAGTTGGGAAATAGTGTTGTCTCTATGGTGTGCTGTTGATTGTAGAAGGAATCCGTGTCCGTCCTTAAGGAGCTCATAAGGATTATCATGTAAACCTTGCAGGTAGAATTTATTCCGGCATGATAATGAGGTTGAGTGATACTACTCTTGGATAAAATATTAATTAATAGAGTTGTCAGTAACTTAATTAATTAATGGACATTGTATATCTTAAACATGGGGAGATTAATGAACTCATAATAAGAAGGAGCCCAAAACATAATTTTGGGATTGAAAGGTAGTGCAGTAATAATATTTTAGTGGACTATATTATTATTGTTGGACTTAAGTATAAGCTTTGGCCTAAGCTTGGATACTTAAGCCCGGTGGAGGCCCAACTCAATTTCTCCTCCTGGTCCCTGCTGTAGCCCATATATAAGTCATCTCAACTGTCCATAAACCCTGATAACACGCCTAACACTATGATGGGGTGAGGGAACAGCAGATTGAGAACATCTCGAGGATCGTTGCCCACATGGCGTCGAGATTGGACTTGGGAATATTGCAGAAGACCGGAAGGTTGTTTGCTGCTGTTGTCCGCCACTTTGAAAAATTCATATAAAATCGTACATTGCTCCGAATTCAATGTTCAATATACTAACGGAAAGCCGCCGAAGAGAGGATCGTCAGAACATGTAGATCACTCCCATCAGAGTTCAGATGAAGAAGTTATGGCCATTCTGGTGACGCTGCACAGGATGACAACGAGAATCAACCTTCTTCAACATACCCTGGTGAAAGGTAATACGTTTCTTGGTTTTTCTTGCTTCCGTTGAATTAGAAACGTATGGAACCCTAACAGATCATATTAACCAAATGATCCAAGCACCAACAATTGGTATCAAAGCTTCGGTTTCGTGCTGAAGCGTGTGACGTTAGGCTAGGGTTTATATGTGTACATGATTGGGGTTTAGAATTAAATTTTTTATTGTATACTCTAATTATACATGGCAAAACACACATACACCGCATGATGGCTTGGTTGGGAGGTGGGTTTCGCTGATGCCTGGTGAAAGAGCGGTGGCTGGGTGAGTCGGATGGCTATCGGCGGCACAACTTATCAACAGTTTCTCACGAGATTTGTAGTATTAATGTTATCGGAGTTCTGGTAAGTAGTAGTCTAACTACAATGCATAAACATGTCGTGTGTGAATTATTTGTGATTAATATGTGATAATTATGTCATGAAGTATTTGTGATTAGTTTAATTACGTTATGAATTATTTGGGGTAAATTGGTGATACAAGTTGTGGTTCCATGTGATTTGAAATAATATCATTGTTCTATGAAGATATATGTGATTGGAAACAGTTGAAAATATATCTTTATGAAGTATTTGTGATTAGTTTAATTACGTTATGAATTATTTGGGGTTAATTGGTGATACAAGTTGTGGTTCCATGTGATTTGAAATAATATCATTGTTCTATGAAGATCTATGTGATTGGAAACAGTTGAAAATATATTTTTATGATTTGAGAAGATATTGGTTATAAGGATCTCTGTGATCCGAGATGAAGTTGTTATTCCAAAAAGGGATCTGTGTGATCCAAGGTAAAATGGTTATTCTATAAATGGATCTATGTGATTGAGGTGAAGTTGTTATTCGAAAAATAGATTTATGTGATTAGGGTGAAGTTGTTGTTTCAGAAGTGAATTTGTGTGAATTGAAGTTAAGTTGTCGCTTTATTGTGATTAAATGTTGATATTGATGTCATAAATGGTTTATGATGCATATTTAATTGCCCTAGTTGCATACCATGCATAATCATGAAAATTGTTTTCCCTAAAATTAATAAGATGCCAACAGAGTGTGCGGCCACTATATACGTATCTCTGTCAGGGTTCGGAAAAATTATTTTCGACACTTTATTCTGGGTTGAAAAAATCGTCCCCACCACTCTGCCAATGTTCGGAAAAATCATTCTCGGCACTATATTCGAGGTTCGAAAAATCATTCTCGGCACTATTCTTGGATGAGATACTAATTAATAGAGTTGTCAGTAATTTAATTAATTAATGGACATTGTATATCTTAAACATGGGGAGACTAACAGGTTCATAACAATAAGGTGCCCAAAATGTAATTTTGGGATTGGAGCGGTAGTGCAGTAATAATATTTTAGTTGACTATATTATTATTATTGGACTTAAGTATAAGCTTTTGGCTAAGCTTGGATACTTAAGCCCAATGGAGGCCCAACTCTAATTTTTCCTCCTGATTCATGTTGTAGCCTATATATAAGTCATCTCAACTATTCTAACCCTAGAAAAGACACGCCTAACACGTGAAAAGGGTAGATGGAACAGTAGATTGAGAAGACCTCGAAGATCGTCGCCCACACGACGTCGAGTTTGGCCTTTGGAATACAGCAGAAGACCAAGAGGCCGTTGGAATATAAGCTTTTGCACTGCTGAGATGACTTATATATGGGCTACAACAGGGACCGGGAGGAGAAATTAGAGTTGGTCCTCTATTGGGCTTAAGCATCCTAGTTTAGCCCAAAACTTATACTTAAGTCCAATAATAATAATATGGTCCACTAAAACATTATTACTTCACTGCTGCTCTAATCCCATATTACGTTATGGGCTCCTTCTCATTATGAATCTGTTAGTCTCTCTATGTTTAAGATATAAAATGTCTATTAATTAATTAAATTACTGACAATTCCATTAATTAATATCTCATCCGAGAGTAGTATCACTCAACCTTGTTATCATTCCAGAATAAATCCACCTGCAGGGTTTACATGATAATCCTTATGAGCTCCTCAAGGGGACATCATCAGCCTATTTAATGGACACGAATTCCTTCTACAACAACAGCACACCATAGAGATATAACTATTTCCGAACTCACCAAGTTTGTTGATTTAATAAATAAATCTCACCCATTGATTAATCAAAGATATATATACTGGCTTAAGTGTCGAGGTTATTGTATACGGATTAAAACACAAACATCCATAATAACTGAGATCAAGTTCTCCTATATAGTCTGTATAAGTCGAACGATCTCGAGCGGTTCTGCTCAATAAACACAAAACATACTAATGTGAATTTATAGTCAAGAAAAACTAATACCAAATCACACTACAACCATCCCGATAGAACATCCCCATCTATCTCAATTGTGAGTATCTGTTTGTACTTTATAAGGAGCTGACAATACGATCTTTGGTGCGACGCTTCACACCATATTATCTACAATGTAAAGTAAGTGGACTTTTGTAATAACATATAAATGAATTATAATATGCAAAATATTTGATCATATGATTCTCATTTCAAATAAATTGTCAAAACATTGTTCATACAAAAAGATATACTTTTATTATACAATCCAACAGGTATGTCTTTTTTTTAGGACTGGATTTTCAAAAGGAAATGGATCAAGTATTTAGAATTACGGGTCAACCACAATTTGTAAAATTAGGGTTCAATACGGATTCAATAACCATAATTTTAATGCTCCAAATCTCGAGTTGGGACGGCGGCGCCTTAAGAAAATCCTTGGGTTGTTGATTCTTCGATATATTTGCCAGTCTGGGAACTACCGGACAACTCTCTGCCCCACAAATGGTATCAAACAGGCTCCTCTCCTGACCTTTCTTTCTCTCTCTCCTGTCACTTTCTCTCTATCTCTCTGTCTCTCAGTGAAGATTAGGAATTTATCTGGGGTTGTGGCAGAGTTTACAGCCCTTCTGTTGCTGCTTCCGATTAGTTTTGGTTTGTTTTTGGCGTAGAGGAAAAATGGTTTAATTTTTCTAAAAGAAATTGCAATTTTATCTATTGTCCTCGTAATAATCATCGTCTTTTCTTAATATGCATTAACGTTAATAATAATCATTGTCTTTTCTAAGTAGTGGAATGTCTTTAATGGGCTTATTTAACTATATCTTTTTTATCGGGTTACTAAAAGGTAGTAATTCAATGCAGCTGGTAGAACTATCAATAGGACCTTTGACTTTGGACGGACATATGTGGTCAGGCCTAAGGGTAAACACCAAGCTATTATTGTATGGCTGCATGCCTTGTAGACAATGATAGTAGGTAATTTGTTGTTGTTATTATCAGCTGATAGATTTATTGTTTATGGTATTCTTTATATTGTGCTATGCTTCTTGATAATAAAAGATAACATATATGTGGTGATTATATTTGAAACATATCATTAAATGAGAATTCTAAAGTTTTGCGAAAATTTTATGATATAAAATTAGTTTCAAGTTGTTGGATATCCACCATTTACCAGGTGCTACTTGATATGTTTGTATAATAATTATTTAACAGAAAGAGTATTTTGAGCTGGTAGTGTAAGAAGTCTAGTCTACTAAGGCACCTTCTGTTCTCTATATGATATTTTTTATATTCAAGGAAGAAGCTGCATCACTAAAGCATATTCTAAGTCACACGTGAAGAGTCTTCAGATTTATAACACCGAATTGATTTACTTCGACATGGGTATGGTCTCTTGTTGGATTGTATACTAAAAGTTTAGCTTTTTGTATGAACAATGTTTAAACAATGAATTTAAAATGAGAATCATATGATCAAATGATTGCGTCTTATGATTTATTTATATGTACGATGCAATAGTCCACTTACTTTATATTATAGATATATGTTGTGCGACTACACACGAAAGATCATATTATCAGTTTCCTTATAAAATATAAACATATGCTCACAACCGAGATAGAAGGGGACTCTCTATCGGGATGGTAGTAGTGTGATTTGGTATTAGTTTGTCTTGACTACAAAATCACATTAGTGCACCTTATATGTATTGAGTAGGACCACTTGATATCGTTCGACTTATACTGACTATATAGGAGAACTTGATCTCAGTTATTATGGATGTTCGTGCTCTTAATTCCTATACAATAACCTCGACACGTAAGCAGTATATATCTCTCTTATTCATCAATGGGTGAGATTTATATATTAAATCAACAAACTCGACGAGTTGGGAAATAGTGATGTCTCAATGGTGTGATGTTGATTGTAGAAAGAATCCGTGTCCGCTATAGGTTGATGATGTCCCCTTGAGGAGCTCATAAGGATTATCATGGAAACCCTGCAAGTGAATTTATTCTGGATTGATAATGTGGTTGAGTGATACTACTCTCGGATGAGATATTAATTAATGGAGTTGTCAGTAATTTACTACTACAAATCTGTAAATAGATATCGGTGATTCACCAATATTTATTTTGTGAATAGATATCGGTGAATCACCGATATCTATTCAATATTCCACCATTATTAATGGAGTATTATTAAAGGTCCCCTAAATAGATATCGGTGAATCACCGATTTCTATGTCGTGAATAGATATAGATGAATCACCGATATCTATTCAGTATTCCAGCGTTATTAATGGAGGTGTTATTAAAGGTCCCCTAAAAAGATATCGGTGATTCACCGATATCTATTTTGTGAATAGATATCGATGAATCACCGATATCTATTACTAATTCACCGATATCTATAAAGATGATATTAAAGTTATTGATCAATAGATATCGGTAAATCACCGATATCTATTAAAAATTCACCAATATCTATGATGATGATATTAAAAATAATGAACAATAGATATCGGTGATTCACCGATATATTTTTAAGGTATACATTTCGGTATATCAACGATATTTATTAAAAAATTTACCGATATAAATACAGCTGATATTAAAATTATAAGACAATAGATATCGGTGAATCACTATATCTTTCTTTAAAATCACTATTATATTTCTATTTTATTTTAATTTTTTTATTTATTCAATTTATAATAATAATTTTAATTATATTCACATGATTCAACAATAAACGCATTAACTGTAATTTAACTTTCATTCATCAATGATTTCAAATATACAAATAATATCATCAAATTCAATTACAAGTGCAACTGAACAGCTAAACATGTACATATCCCCGGAGGAGCTCTTCATTCTTTCTTTTGTCATGAGGCAAGAGGACTTTCAACCCTTAACCATATGCTCAAGAGGTTGAATTGTGTATACAACATACCTACTCAAGGTACACCTTGATAAAATCATACAATAATCAAATCTGAAGATGCAGCTAAATTTTTATCAACACAACACATATACCAAAGGAATTTTTACTTTACACTTTTCAACAGAGTACCCCAATCTTCAGAGCTGAGCTAGCTAGTGTCCTCCAACTTTAATGAGATGCACCAACGCACCCAAGGCTATTGAAACTACAAATTGATTAGTCTTCTTTGCACAATCTAACAGTACACTGAGAAGTGGGGGCAGCATAAGTTACACATCCTACATTAATCAAGCATTAAGTATAAGGATACCACATGATTTCCTAATTTTCTAAGTCGTAAGATGTGTGATGGATTTCAATCAAATATAATGTCCATGTGTTCTCTATCATAACTCCAGAATCATACAAGAAAATCTACAAGTGCATCAATTCCCTAGTAATATGAACTCCAGTTCAACACCATTTATGGCTCACACACACTAAGAAGATAGTTTATAAAATATTTCTCAGCCAGTTGATATTATTTTAAAAGGTAAGCCTAGATATATAATTTGTACCTAACTTTCATTTCATGAGCTCAATTTTCACAGAGCAATGTGAAAAAAAGAATACAAGGTATGTATAGAGCTCATTAGACAATTAATGTTCAGTAAAAATAAGATTCAAAGAACTTAATCACGAGTTTATTACCAATGACTACGAGAAGCAAATATTAGAATACAGAGCAGAATGCTTTAGAGATAAGTAATGAACGAACCAGCTAAAGTACAACAATCAAATTTCAACTTTCAAATAAATAATCTACTTTAAGTGAAAAGCAAAAGTGTAATAATAAAATAAATTTATTTCTGGAATCATGAGTGATGCAAATATATAAGTTCTAAATATTCGTGAGTGACGCAAATAAATTTGATATTACAACCCTCATTCATCACATAGTTTTAAATATACAAGGATAAGCCATCATGACCTAGTTTAAATTTGCATCCTGTTTTGAAATTATATCAATAGTGCTACAAGTGTAATCAACAAAACCAGTCTGAAGACAAATCAAAAACTAAAGCACAATTTATCCGATTCAATCAAGAAAGTATAATATACTAGTGTAGGGTATTTCAAATTTCAAGGATGCTACAATTTTATTTTCATTATGTAGTCCACCATCACAATCTACCTTTTAAAATATTATAGGTTAAACACAAGGTATAGTTCGATTTTTCAAACATATCTAAACTTATGTAGGCTACATCTCACACTCAGGTCAATACATAGATTGATTCTTCATAACCAATCCAATCCCTCTTTACCTCTTCGACTACTATTCAATTTTCAATTCTCTTTGATGCTAGGAACATAAACTTTAAGATGACAAAACTCATGTGATCACGCATAAAACAATCACGGGTATCACATTCACGCCCAGGATTATTCAATACATACCATTTAGAAATTTATTCAAAGAGTTTCTCGGAAATCCGTTATATCATTTTCAAAAATAAATTGCTTAAAATAACTCACTTTTTTAGAGGTTACTTTATCAAATGGAATATTGAATTGCCAGTTTTTAAGTAATGAAAAACTTGTACAAGTAATAACAATGACCATCCGATGAATTATGCATTTTATTGAAAAGGAAAACGGAATTTAATCTAAAAGAGTTTCCATCACAATGATATCCATCACAAAGACCAGCCTTAGTATTTTAGACAAGAGTAACTTTACTAAACTTGTAGTAACTTTACCTCCACAATAAGATGCTGCCCTCTAATAATTAAGAAATATTTACTAGGCTACTCCGCAAGTGAAATCCCCACAAAATCACAAAGAAATTAATTTATACTGGCTTGTTCTTAAAATCACCCAAGAAGATGAAAAAAAAAAGAAAGTTTAAGATGCATGCTAAGTGAAAATTGCTCTCATAATCAATCGTAAAATATTAAAAAGCTAACAAAAAATTAAAAGAAATTCATTTTAATATCAGTAACTAAAACTAAAAGTTAACCTCCTCCTGCGTCATTATTTCCCTCTCTCCGCCACCGGCATCAGTTCTCCACCACTTCAGAGCCCTCGCCTCGTCGTTGGCATGAGGATTCAGCTCAATCAGCATAAGCTGCTTCTTCAGTTCCTTGTACGCCAAAAACTTGTCCCTTTATTCTGCTATGGTTTTTTCAATCTGTTGCTCAAACTCTTTCCAAAATTCATTCTTAAAAATCCCCAAAACTCAGAATCAAGAATTACAATGAATATATTGTTCCAGTGTAAATAGTTTTGTGTGAGAGGAAGAAATGAAGAAAAATCGATTTGGGGAACCAGCTGTTAAAACAAGTAATACAAGCAGGGGTAACCATTAATCTCTCTTTCGCTCGAACAGTAGCAAGTTGTTAATTATCAGAACTAAATCATCTTAATAAGAAAATACTGCACCACATACAATAAAAACTAAATGAAGTTTCATACAGAAACACATAAGCGAGTTTTTCTATATGGAGGTAATGGAGTTTTTCTACTTGGTAGTAATGACTGAAATGGTTTCTATTCCTTAAATTTATAAAAACTATAACTCTCATTTTAAAATAAAACCTCACAGCAATATGATCCACAAAAAGGATCATACAACTTAAATGCTTCACCAACACATAACTGAAAAAGTTATTCCAAAAGGGGAATTTAAGCTAAGGTAAGAATATAATATTAACATCAAATAAATTAATAAAGCCCTTCAAACTGAATATCCAGCACCCAAAAATATACAATTAATAAATACCCATTTTAGATCATTATGAAATAGGGTATAAAAATAGATGTACTATTAAAATTAACTATTGCTGGAAAAATAATAATAAAAGGAAAACGGAACAGCAAGAGACCTCTAGAGAAATTACAATAATCTTTAGCTCAATCCAGGAAAATAGGTTCTAAAATGCTCCATTTCTTTTCAAACATGTGCTGGGAAAAGATATTTAATGGCTAGTAAATGATACAAAGATAGATACCAAAGAATGTCGTAACATGAAGCATTGACCATTAGTGTAGTACTACAGATGGAAGATATACATCAGACACTCGGATACAAAGGGCCGCGAATGCGGCTATCTGGATGTGGCCAGCGAGGATAGAATGGCGTCGATCAACTGGGAATAAGAGAGCCACGAGCAAACGAGAATGGCATCGCGAATGGTAGGGCTCATGATCGGGACCGAGTGTTGTTGAGAGCGGCTATTGGAAGTGCGGCCGGCAGTAAGAAGTGGTGGCGGTTCTTTGATTTCGTTGGTAGTTCTTCGATAATTGGAAGCTAGGGCTTGATTTCGATTCTGGTGTTTGATTTTTTTATTTTCTATTCTAAGTGTAAAATATTCTTAAGGTGTGGGATGAATTATATTTTAAGTTACCATAACACGATTTATGTTAAAAATAGAAAACATGTTATGTTTTGTTTTTTTCAACTAATTTATTTTAAAAGTATTTATTAATGTAATAATATCAATGAAAAGATATCAGTTATAATAACCGATGTCTATGTTCAGTATCAATATCAATAATAGATATTAGTAGGCAATCACCGATATTTATTAGAATAATCTAAACATAATAGATAACGGTGATATAATAGATATCAGTCAATAACTCTATAGATATCAGTTTTACAAATCACTGATATCTATGTGCTGATATGTATTCACAGATTTGTAGTAGTGACTTAATTAATTAATGGGCATTGTATATCTTAAACATAGGGAGACTAACGGGCTCATAATAAGAAGAAACCCATAATGTAATTATGGGATTAGAACGATAGCACAGTAATAATAGTATATATTATTATTATTGGACTTAAGTATCCAAGTTTACCCCAAAACTTATACTTAAGTCCAATAATAATAATATATAAGTCCAATGGAGGAGAAATTAGAGTTGGGCCTCCATTGGACTTAAGTATCCAAGTTTACCCCAAAACTTATACTTAAGTCCAATGGAGGCCCAACTCTAATTTCTCCTCTTGGTCACTGCTGTAGCCCATATATAAGTCATCTCAGCTGTTCGGAAACCCTAACTAAATCACACCTAACACTATGAGAAGATTGAGGGAACTGCTGATTGAGAATATCTTGAGGATCATCGTGCACACGACATCAAGATTGGACTTGGGAATACATCAGAATATCGGAATGTTGTTTGCAGCTGCTGCTCGTCAAATTCCATGATTTTTCTAAAATCGTGTGGAACTCCAAACTAGACGTGTCATATACCGTTGGAAATCCACTGAAAAGAGGATCATTTTGGCCCATACATCACTCAAATCGGAGATCAGATGAGAAAGTTATGTCCAAAACGGTGAGGCTACGCAACCTGTCGGCGAGAATTCATGTTCTTCTACAACATACCCTGGTGAAAGGTAATGCGTTTCTATGTTTCTTACTTCTGCTAATTTAGAAACGCATGGAACTCTAACGGTTCATGTTAACCAAATGATCGAACGCCAACAATTGGTATCAGAGATTCGGTTTCGTGGTGAAGCATGACACGTTATGCTAGGGTTTATGTGCCATACATGGTTAGGGTTTAGAATTATGTTTCTTGTCAAAACCCTACTTGTGTAATATGTGATGGGCGTTGACCCGTCAACGGCATAGAGTGACGATGGCACGATGGTGGCATTATGGCGCCGGCGGCACAGCTTGTTTGAAACGCGAGAATGACGCACACGGTAAGACTTACGAATGGCATGTACACTTCCACGATGGCTGTTAGGGTTTGTTGAAACCCACATGCTGCGCTGATGGTTGACTCCAGACGGCACGGGAACGACAGCAGCAACTGGCGATTCTCCACGGTGCGACAAAGCTATCGGTGTTTCTCCACATGATGGATGGCGTTCATGGTGGAACTAGGTGTCGCTGACTACGATGATGTCGTTGGCGGGGAACTAACACTGGAACACGGCGACGTTTAAGGCGGGACTAGCAGACTTCCGATTAGGTCTGCAGCAGGTTCTTGGGAGTCCGCAGTGATTTCCAGGCGATTCGGGCTGGTCTGACCAGCATTCTGTGCGAGTTGGATGGCATTCGGGGCGAGTCAATCAGCATTTTCAGGAGAGTCCTCTGAGTTTTCGGTCGTGTCTGCACACCTTTCTAGGTGAGTCAGCGTGTGTTGAGAGTGGAAATTAGCGTGTTTAAGTGTCCAATTTAACAACTTTTTGATGGGAATTGTTGTTATATATTATCACAAGTATCTTATTTTCATTGTATGTGAGAATAAGGTGCACTTGAGGTATTTTATTGTGTTTTAAGTGGAAAAAGGATGAAAAGTGCAAAGTTGGAGAAAAGATGCAATTTGTGCAAGAATGCTGAAAACGCACATCCGATTTTTGTAATTTTTCTGTGTTATTGTGGAGATCAAAACTGTTGGTGTGATATATGGTTTGAAAGCCACTGAAATGATGGTTGATTTGGCGTAAAGAACACCTCAATCGAATTCCAAATGAGGAAGTTATGATCGAAATGGTGACGTCGTGCGAGCTGTGCCGAACAGAATTGTTGTGCTACTTTCCGTGGCATGTTGCACATTCAAATCTTGGAGTTTTCTTGTGTTCTTTATATAGATAGAATGCTAAGGAAGATAGAATTGCGTGAGTGCAAGAATTACTCAAATTGGAGCTCGGATGTGAAAGTTATACTTGAAACGGTGAGACTGCGTAAGACAATTCGACCACAACATTTGAATTCGACCTGAACATGTGGTTGAATCCTAGTCGAATTGGACGGAAAAAGAATCAATTCGACCACGACACCTCAATTCGACCTGCTGTGCTGGTCGAATTCAGCACCTGAAGCTCGAATCCGGTGTCTGAAGCTTCCAGTAGGGTGATTCGACCTGCAATTTGACCAGGGGAGGTGAATTTGACCTAGCTTCGTGGTCGAATTGACGTGCAGAAACTTAGCATATCCGTATTTTTACACCCTCAATGCGTGTGATCGCTCAAAAAGCATATTCAAAGGCCTATAAGGAGACCTTACAAGTATAAAAGGGGGTGTAGATCACACCATTAGGAGGAGAACACAATACAATAGATTAGAGGAAGAAAGGCCACAACCATCCTACACCCCACAAGGGAGATTATCCCCCCCCCCCCCCCCAACCATCATCCACATCCTTTTCTCCATCCATCCACAATTTGAAGGTTCGTTTGTGGAATCAAGAGGAGAACCCAGAGGAGAATTCAAGATGGAGAAGGACGTGACGACGCCCACGTCTAGGGTTTTATTTGTTTCCTAATTTATCTTGTATTTTTCGGACGACGGGTAAGATCTATCCAACACCCATGATTTTTTTTCGCAAGATCATGGGCTAGAACTATTTTGGTAGATCTAGAGTTTCTATGAATTAATTGAACTTTCATGTGTAAACTCCATACAACACAACTTGTGGATTTATTTTATATATGATTGTGATTTCTTAATCCATATTCACGGTCATTTTGTGCATCTTCAATTGGTATATAGAGTTTGAATATATATCTTGTTTGTAGATTGAGTGCGTTCACCGCTGAATAGGATTCCATGTTATGATTCTAAGTGAGGAGACTCCAAAGCTTCATTAGAAATATCATATATGAATTCTTATTAATTGAATTGAATTCGGGATATTAAGTAGGATAAAGAGGACAATTTTATAGTACCTAAAAAGGGAGATCATATCAGGTTAGAGTACCAATCCTAGGAGGAAATAATTGATAATGATAGTACCTAGAAAGGGAGGTGGAATTATATCTCTTGCTTCGAGGTTATTCACACGTGTTACACGCATGTTTACTTGTGTCTATAGAGTAGATTTGCATGACTTAGTGATGCGTCCATATTCCACAAGGTAGAGTCGGACATCAACACACGGAAGAGAAATTAATGAGTGCAACCGGATTATCCTAGAGCTACCTATTCTCTCTCTTGATCCACTTTCGTATACTTCTAGAGTTTAATTTATTTTATTTGTTATTTAATTTAATTGTTCAATAGTTAATAATTCTATCCCAACGTTAATGCCATCTTGTCTTAATTAATTTAGTTAATAATTAAATTGATAATACGCCGTCCTTTGGGTTTGATATTCACTTGGTCACTTGCTTAAGCTGCAATTGATATCCTTAATACTTGGGGATTAATTTTGAATGCAAAGAAAACGTGAATCAAGTTCTTGGCGCCGTTGCCGGGGACGGCTGTTATTATTAGTTTATTATTTCTAGTTTGATTAAGACTTTTATTTGTGATTATTTATTTCTATCTAACCTTGAATTTTTCTGAGGTACTTGTGCACTAGAAAAAGGAGAGGAAGGAAATTGAACGAATAACACATTGAGCTAAACATGATTAGAGCAAGGCAGAATCCGAATAATGTTGCCATACGTAAAATTTTCACGAACTATGGAATTGGTAACATGGAGTTGATAGGAGCAAGAGGGGAAGATGATGATTTTGAGATACATCCCGCTCTTATTAACATGGTGGAGAAGAATCCCTTTTCTGGAGATTGGTTTGAAGATCAATATCAGCATCTCCAAAAATTTCTTGGTTATGCAAACACTCAAAAGGGAGCTGGAGCTAATGATAATGTTAGGCAGATTGCTCTATTCAAGTTTTCATTAATTGATAAGGCAGAAGCTTGGTATGAGACTCTTGATGCCACATATTGCACTACATGGGACCAACCGCAGCAGAAGTTCTTGGAGAGATATATGTCACCCTATAGGATCTTGAGAATGAAGCAAGAGATCACCCAATTTGTTATGAATCAGGGTGAGTAATTTTATAAGACATGGGATAGGTTCAAAGAGATGCTCAGGAGGTGTCCACAGCATGGAATGTCTAAGGCTGAGTACATAAGCATCTTCTACTATGGATTGGATTGTGAGTCGCGTATTTCTATTGATGCATCATCATGAGGAGCATTATTATCTAAGACAGCACTTGAAGCAAAAAAGTTGTTTGAAGACATCTCTATGAATTCACGTGACTGACATGTAGAGAGAGATAGAGGATCATATGTACTTGACAAGGTGGTGCAGGTTGAACATCAAGTGGTGAAGCCGAATAGGGATGATGAGATCATCTCTAGTCTAGGTAACATCAGCAAGCTACTAGGGTCCTAACAGAAGCAGGTTATAGAGTTGACACTAAGGGGGCCTAGTCTGAAGCAGCACAAAGTGAGGAGTGTTGAAGATACCTTCTATCGATACATGGCTGAGAATGATGAAAAGATTGATCGTCTTGAGGATACCATGAATGTTGATCATGCAGATTTATCTAAGCAGTTGAAGGACCTTACTTTGATTATGGGGCAGATGACCGCGAACGTGAATAAATTGACCAAAAAATTAGAAGATAAAGCCATCATGTTAAGGTCTGGAACGCAGTATGAGGGACCGATGAGGCCGGAACTGAAATCAGAGACATCGGGAGCCTGATTCGACCCTAATTCGACCAATAATCTTGGTCGAATTCAACAGAAGAGGTCGAATGAGACACCTGGGCGTGATTCGGAAGTAACAGAGCCTCAATTCGACCAGAAACACCAGGATTCGACCAGACCCTCTAGTCGAATCCAGGTCGAATCCTACCCTCTGGAGCACTCTGTTTCATCAGAAGTTCAATTCGACCTGAAGCCATTGAATTCTACCAGACCTCATGGTCGAATCCAGGTCTAATCGAATGACATAATTCTTACAGAAGCTCAATTCGACCAGGAGCACTACAATTTGACCAGACCTCAAGGTCGAATCATGGTCGAATCCAACAGACAGGGAGAGAATGGACTTCCAGGTGCACAATTCGACCACCACTACATACCCAATTCGACCAGCAGCCCTGGTCGAATCCAGGTCGAACCCAATCGTTCTGTACCATTTTTCACGCAGAATGCTCCACATGATGTTGATGTTACTCCAGTACCATTACATGAGCTGAATACTGAGCTTACAATGGAGAAGAAGTGGGAAAAAGCAAAGAAGTTAAGAACTGAGAAGCTTAGACTGCAGAAGGATAATGAATATGTGGTTTTCTCTCTAGATCATGCAATGAAGATGCCCATGGAGACTCAATCGTGCAAGAGCATTGATGTGGTTTCTAGCTTGTTTAATCTTGATTTTTCTAAGGCAGATCATTCTGAATTTAAGTGGAAGATTGACAAGGAGGTGTTTAGACAGCCATGGGAGGAAGAAAATTCTAATGATCATATTTTTGTGACCAAGAAAGGTGAGGTGCTGATTATAGACAAGAAGAGGGAAAGAAAGTATTTGAAGGTGAGGATGCGAGAAGACTGTCCTCTGATCCAGTAGTCTATAAAGGCTACATCCGTTGTGACTCTCCGACGTTAAACATGAGCGCCTGTTGGGGGCTTGCTCTTCCGTTTTATTGCTTTATTTATTTCGTGTGAGTAAGAAATTTTTATATTTAAGATGCTTACTAATAGGCAATTACATCTTTTTGCAAACTTAGTTTCAACTTATGTTTTTACTAAGTTTGGGGGGTGTGATGTTCTTACCTCATTGAAGCACCAGGAGTATAATCTTTTCTTTGTAATGTTTGCTAGGGGAGTTATTTTTTGCGATATGTTGAAACTTTAATCGGTTTTGATGTGTCAATTTTTTGCAATTTGCCTAGTGTTCAGTGGTGTTTCTAGTGTGTGGAGTCCATTAGATAGTTAATTGAGTCGTTCTTAGAGTTCTATTTAATTATTATGGATCTTGTGATGATGAGTATGTCTGAGCTTTGATGATAGAAAAGGGTAACTAGGTGGCAAGACGAGTTTTACATTGAGGCTTTGACTCGAGGAGCTCATGCGTACGTTGAAGAAGAAATCATGTGCCCTAGTTTCCTTTTTCTAATTTTTATGTGTGCTTTTAAATCATGTAGTGAAGGGTTGAGTTTATGGTGGTGATCCATGTGAGCTTATATTGTTTAAATTGTGCTTGAAATTCATATGCATTTGAAATTGATGAAGTGTACTTGAGTTATATTGTGATATGAAGCTCTATGAGTACTTATGGGATATTGCTTACCATGAAAAGTGCTCTGTTACTTGTTAAAAACCCATGTGAGATTTTGAGCCTTGTTGATCATGATATATAATCACATGATATTTCTTTTCTGGTGAGTATCGTTCTTTTGCGTGTATTCTAGAACTTGCCTTGAGTCTCCTTGAACATTCAAGATTAGTCTAGCGGATTATGGAAATGATATTAGGCCATCTTTGATTTATAGCCCATTTTATCCCATATACTTTACCTGAATTCATTAAATCTCTTGTCAGCCCATTTGAGCCTTTTTAAATCCATACTTTTGATAGCCAATAAAGCTTAATTGAAGAGAGTGGTAATTTGACAATGGAAACAAACACCTTAGGGTAGTGCTTAAATCTAGTACCCTATGGAGGATGTGAGAGGTAGTGCCAAAAACTGGTACCTCAAAAGAAAAAAAGAAAGAAAAAAAGGTGAATAAAAGGAGAATGATGGAGTTGAAGAGCTAGAAAAGTTGAAAAAATATGTGTGCTTGAAGGAGAAAGATGGGAGAGTTTGAGGAGAATGTTTTGCTTGATTGAAGTGATAAGGAAGAATGAAAGATCGAGAGAGACTGCAGCATGATTAATCCGAGTTTTGAGTCACTTATCTATAAATTTCCTACCTTTTCCAAAGAGCCTACAGTACAACCTAATAAAAGACCTGTTTGATACATGATTTACTAGCTATAAGTAAAAGGAGAGTTGAGACAATGGGCAAGCTTATGGTTACACATGCACTTGAATTGAATCAGAGTGTAAATACCATAACCCATAAGTGTACATATTTTACACTTGAGTGCGAGTGATATATACTTCCCTTGAGAACATGTGAATGGAGCATTCGAATTGGTGGTGATTGTCTTATCTTGTATTCTATGAATTGATTATTACATGAAATGAAAGTTGCATGACCTAAGTTGAGGACAATTGTATTTTGAATGGGGTATTTGTCATAATCCTTGTTTCCCCGCAAATCATACTCTCTTTCACTTTACTTTTATTTTGTTGCCTCGGGACGAGCAACGGGTAAGTTTGGGGGATTGTTGAGAGTGGGAATTAGTGTGTTTGAGTGTCTAATTTAACAATTTTTTGATGAGGATTGTTGTTATATATTAGCACAAGTATCTTATAATTATTGTATGTGAGATAAAGGTACACTTGAAGTGTTTTATTGTGTTTTAGGTGGAAAAAAGATGAAAAGTGCAAAGTTGGAGAAAAGGTGCAATTTGTGCAAGAATGCTGAAAACGCACATCCAACTTTCATAATTTTTCTGTGTTGTTGTGGAGATCAAAAATGTTGGTATGACACATTGGAAAGCCACTGAGACGAGGGTTGATTTGGCGTAAAGAACACCTCAATCGGATTCCAAATGAGAAAGTTATGATCGAAATGGTGACGTCGCGCGAGCTGTGCCGAACAGAATTATTGTGCTACTTTTCGTGGCTTGTTGCACTTACTAATCTTGGAGTTTTCTTGTATTCTTTATGTGGATAGAAATCCAAGGAAGAGAGGATCACGTGAGCGCAAGAATCACTCAAATTAGAGCTCGGATGTGGAAGTTATATGCGAAACGGTGAGACTGCGCAAGACAATTCGACCACAACATTTGAATTCGACTTGACCATGTTCAAATCCTGGTCGAATTGGACGGCAAAAGAAGAAATTCGACCTTGACACCTCAATTCAGCCTGCTGTGCTGGTTGAATCCAGCACCTAAAGCTCGAATCCAGTGTCTGAAGCTTCTAGTAGGGTGATTCAACCTGCAATTCGACCAGGGGAGGTGAATTCGACCTAGCTTCGTGGTTGAATTGACGTGAAGAAACTTACCATATCCGTATTTTTACACCCTCAATGCGTGTGATCGCTCAAAAGGCCCATTCCAAGGCCTATAAGGAGAGCTAGCAAGCATAAAAGGGGGGTGTAGATCACACCATTAGGAGGAGAACACAATACAATAAATTAGAGGAAGAAAGGCCACAACCATCCTACACCCTACAAGGGGGGATCACCCCCCCCCAACCATTATCCACATCTTTTCCTCCATCCATCCATCATTTTGAAGGTTCGTTTGTGGAATTAAGAGGAGAACCAAGAGAAGAATTCAAGACGGAGAAGGATGCAACGACGCCCACATTTAGGATTTTATTCGTTTCCTAATTTATCTTGTATTTTCCGGACTACGGGTAAGATTTATCCAACACCCATGATTGTTCTTCGCAACATCATGGGCTAGAACTATTTTGGTAGATCTAGGGTTTTGAAGGTTTCTATGAATTAATTGAACTTTAGTGTGTAAACTCCGTAAAACACTATTTGTGGATTTATTTTATATATGATTTTGCTTTCTTAATCCATATTCACGGTCGTTTCAATTGGTATATAGAGACTGAATATATATCTTGGTTGTAGATTGAGTGCGTTCACCGCTGAACAGGATTCCATGTTATGATTCTAAGTAAGGGGACTCCGAAGCTTAATTAGAACTATCATATATGAATACATATTAATTGAATTGAATTCAGATTATTAACTAGGATAAAGAAGATAATTTTATAGTACCTAAAAAGGAAGATCATATCGGGTTAGTGTACCAATCCTAGGGGAAATAATTGATACTGATATTACCTAGAAAGGGGATAGAATTATATCTTTTGCTCTGAGGTTATTCACACTTGTTACACGCATGTTTACTTGTGTCTATGGAGTTGATTTGCATGGCTTAGTGATGCGTCCATATTCCACAAGGTAGAGTCGGACATCAACAAACGGAATAGAAATTAATGAGTGAAACTAGATTATCCTAGAGCTACCTATTCTCTCTCTTGATCCACTTCCGTATACTTCTAGTGTTTAATTTATTTTATTTGTTATTTAATTTAATTGTTCAGTAGTTAATAATTCTATCCCAACGTTAATGTCATCTTGTCTTAATTAATTTAGCTAATAATTAATTTGAAAATACGCCATCTTTTGGGTTCGATATTCACTTGGTCGCTTGTTTAAGTTGCAATTGATATCCTTAATACTTGGGGATTAATTTTGGTGTAAAGAAAACGCGCATCAGCGTGTCTTGCCGAGCGGTCTGCGAATGGCGTGTTTAACGACCGTCAGCAGTAGGCACGATAGGTGTCCACCTAAGACATTACCAGAAATAGGCATGTGGGGGGCTCCGTCTACTGCACGGCTGGGCATTCGGTGGCGGCAAGACCTGTGATGGCATGCTATGGCAAGTCGGCATGATCAGTGCAGTCGGGATGCACGACTTATGCTGACGGAGTATTTGGCGCAGGTGGGTTTGCTAGAGATGCCAGGTTGGGTAGTCGATGACATGAATGGCGATGGTTGATGGCACGACCGCCGACAGTAGGCAGCACAAGTCGTGCCGGCGTCTGGCATGACTGGCAGCGGATTGCGACGGACAGCTGAACGCCTGTAGGCACGCGGATGGGTGTTGATGGGATGCAATTTCCCGAGCTTGTAGGATAGTTGCCGGGATCACTGGACCTCGGTGGAGAGGTCGATCCCCGTCTGCATTGCCCGCATTCATTTTTGGAGGCAAACAATCGAATTCGCTGATATAATACTGATATTGATTGATTTAATTATTGTTATATACGTTATGCATAATTTTCTGTGATTTACTATTTATTTTCCGTAATAGGAGCATGCTAGGTTGCTATTTTATTATTGAATATTATATGCATGTAAAAACCCTCGGTGTTAAATAACTAAGTGGGAAAGGGGATTGGTGAATAATTCCCGCGGCCTCCATTATTGGTTTGTAAGTGATGTGAGTAAACTTGCGTGTTGGCATAGACCTTCCTTCCCATCGGATGAGTTTATTCACGGATCACTAGTACAGACTTATAATTATTACGGATGCACATGAATAATTATAATTATTACAGACTTATCATTCTTACGGATGAATAATTATTATTTGTAATGTGATGCACATGAATTTGCGTGTTGGCATAGACCTTCCTCCCCATCGGATGAGTTTATATGCGGATCCCTGGTACAAACTTATAATTGGTAGTTGTAGGAAGTTATCCGAGTGCATGTGTACTTCTCCATCTGTAAGGCACACAAGTTTGTGTAATGGACATGGGATAAAATAATGGTGTACACTTAGGTGCAAATAATAAGTATCCTCCCCATCGGAGTTACTGCTATTATTTACATGGCTAAAGAGGAACCGACTATTAATTATTTTGTCTGAGGTTAGGTTGACAAATGAAATTAATGGGTAAAATATTCACTTATAAATGTTTGGGTTTGTATACGTCCACACTATCGTGTCATGCAAACTCACGGTGCTTGAGATGTCGGTGAATTTTATTTTATATTATTTTGAGGAAATCAATATAAATGGATAAATTCGAAGATTTGATCGGTGTATTTATTTTTGTGATTCTCTGTATTTTCAAATGTTTTATCTCACTTATTGTTTACTAAAGAAAAATATATTTACTAGTTTAAAATTAGATGATTAGAAAAGAATCTTGGTTTTAATTCTTACTGCTTAAGAAAATATAAAATTGTGTTCTCATTAAAAATGCCCTTTGATGCCTATTTAAGTCTCTAGTGGAGAGGTGAGAGGTTCATAGAAATATGATGGCCTCATGCGACTCTTCAGATACTTGAGTAAGTTGGAAAGGCAAGAGGTCATGGATAACTTGATGAATGAATTGGAAATGCTTGGAGTAGAAATTGAAGGGGAAACATATATCAATTTATTCTTCATAATTTGCTTGGATGTTTTGAGCAAGTTCTACCTGAAATACGATAGGTTGTATATGGTGGGGAACTTCTGACAAAACATGTGGCGAAGGAAGCCATTTTCATCAAGGTATGAGCAAGGCTAGTATCTTATTCAATAGTCGTTGAAGCACGATTAGTGATGGCATCTACTGACACGTTGTGTGTAGAGATACTGGAATCACTAAAAGCCTGCAACTAAGTGATGATGAGATTGTTATGTACATGGGTAATACTACGAAAGTATTGGCTGTTGCAGTGGGAGTTTTTTATTTATCTTACGATATGAATAAACATTTATTTTTGAGAAATTTTCTTTACGTATGTTTTTCATAGAAAGAATTTTAATTTAGTTTCTATATTTTTTGGATGGATACTCTATTTCATTTAAATGACATGGTCATTATAATGAAGGATGAAGCTATAATCTGTTATGGTACATTGGTGACAATTTGTAAACTCTTAAATCAGGGTTTTCTCATGATGCAACAAATAGTAATTAATAGCGCGTCTTCTAATCTTAATTAGAGAAAGACTCTTATGGAAATGATTAAATAGATAATGAATTATTTGGAATTACTTAATTCATTTTATGGGTATGCCCTAGAAACAACATGTCGTATAACGTTTGTCTGTGTGTGGGTTATTCTAGAAAAATAGAGGGTGATGATTATTTAGTCCAAAAGATCGATGGGTGATTGTTAACACAAATACTAGATTTTTGGAAAAGGACTATGTATTAAATCACATACCCATGTATAAGTCGTTCTAAAGGAAGTGAGAGGGAAAACATAAAGTGCTAGTACAAATTGTACAAGAGGATATACCACAAGTAAACTGCATCGCGTGTCACATCTGATACACAATTGCATGTAACACCTTGTCGTAATATGAAGGAGTTGGATTGAATATTAAAAGTCTAGCTTTTTGTATTAACAATGTTGTAACAATTTATTTGAAATGAGAATCATATGATCAAATGATAGCATCTTACAATTTATTTATATGACTGATGCAATAGTCCACTTACTTTACACTGTAGATAATATGTTGTGCGGCAACATGCGGAAGATTATATTATCGATTTCCTAATAAAGTATAAACAGATGCACACAACCGAGATAGACGGGAACTCTCTATCGGGATGGTTATAGTGTGATTTGGTATTAGTTTATCTTGAATATATAATCACATTAGTGCACTTTGTGTGTATTGAGTAGGACCGCTTGAGATCGTTCAACTTATACTGACTATATAGGAGAACTTGATCTCTGTTATTATGGATGTTTGTGCTCTTAATCCCTATACAATAATCTCGACACGTAAGGCAGTATGTATTTCCTTGATTAATCAATGGGTGAGATTTACATATATTAAATCAACAAACTCGGTGAGTTGGGAAATAGTGTTGTCTCTATGGTGTGATATTGATTGTAGAAGGAATACGTGCCCTATTTAAGTTGATGATGTACCCTTGAGGAGCTCATAAGGATTATCATGTAAACCCTGCAGGTGAATTTATTCCGGCATGATAATGAGGTTAAGTGGTACTGCTCTCGGATGAGATATTAATTAATGGAGTTGTCAATAACTTAATTAATTAATGGACATTGTGTATCTTAAACATGGGGAGACTAACGGGCTCATAATAAGAAGGAGCCCATAATGTAATTATGGGATTAGACAGGTAGTACAGTAATAATATTTTATTAGTATATATTATTATTATTGGACTTAAGTATAAGCTTTGGGCTAAGCTTGGATACTTAAGCCCAATGGAGGCCCAACTCTAATTTCTCCTCCTGGTCCCTGCTGTAGCCCATACATAAGTCATCTCAACTGTCCAAAAATCCTATCTGATACACGCCTAACATTGTGAGCAGGGTGAGGGAACAACAGATTGAGAAGATCTCGAATATCGTCGCCCACACGACGTCAAGATTGGACTTGGAAATACAGCAGAAGATCAGAAGGTTGTTTGTTGCTTCTGTTCATCAACTTCCATGTTTTTTCTAAAATGGTGTGGAACTCTAAACTGGACGTGTGATACGCCGTTGGAAAACCACTGAAGAGAGGATCATTTGGTGCATAGATAACTCAAATCAGAGATTGGATGAGGAAGTTATGCCTAAAACCGTGAGGCTGCGCAGGCTGCCAGCGAGAACCTTTCTTCTTCAACATACCCTGGTGAAAGGTAATACGTTTCTATGTTTTCTTGCTTCTGCTGATTATAGAAATGCATAGAACCCTAACAGTTCACGTTAACCAAATGATCGAATGCCAACAGAGGGTTGTTTTACAACCCGATAGATTTATGCTTTGAGAAAGTCGTGAGATTTGGCCCCTAGTAAACATGGAATTGACCCACGGATACGACGAAGCGCTACAAGATAAAATACGATATCATAGCAAATTGCAATGATTTCTGAAATAGAATCTATGGATTCTAAATAAGATCTGGGAGCCTGTAGAACCACCAAATGGTGTAAAAGCCATTGGAAGTGGTCATACAAAATAAAAAAGTATCTTGATTGTAAAATGAATCTGTGTCTGCTATAGGTTAATGATGTCCCCTTGAGGAGCTCATAAGGATTATCATGTAAACCCTGCAGATGGATTTATTTCGACATGATAATGAGGTTGAGTGGTACTACTCTCGGATGAGATATTAATTAATGGAGTTGTCAGTAACTTAATTAATTAATGAGAATTGTGTATCTTAAACAAGGTGAGACTAACAGGCTCATAATAAGAAGGAGCCCATAATATAATTATAGGATTAGAACGGTAGTACCTTAATAATATTTTAGTGGTATTTATTATTATTATTGGACTTAATTATAAGCTTTGGGCTAAGCTTGGATACTTAAGCCCAATAGAGGCCCAACTCTAAGTTCTCCTCCTGGTTCCTGCTGTAGCCCATACATAAGTCATCTCTGCTGTCCGAAAACCCTAACTGATACATGTCTAACATTTTGAGGAGGGTGAGGGAATAGCATATTGAGAAGTTTCGAAGATCGTCGAGATTGGACTTGGGAATATAGCAGAAAATCGGAAGGTTGTTTGCTGCTGCTGTTCGTCAACTTCCATAATTTTTCTAAAATGGTGTGGAACTCTAAACTGGACGTGTGATACACTGTTGGAAAGCCATTGAAGAGAGGATCGTTTAGTGCATAGATCACTCGAATCGGAGATCGGATGAGGAAGTTATGTCTAAAACAGTGAGGTTGTGCAGGCTGTCAGCGAGAACCTTTCTTCTTCAACAAAATCTAGTGAAAGGTAATACATTTCTATGTTTTCTTGATTCTGCTGATTATAGAAACGCATGAAACCCTAACAGTTCACGTTAACCAAATGATCAAACGCCAACATAGGGTTGTTTTACAACCCGATAGATTTATGTTTTGGGAAAGTCGTGAGACTTGGTCCCTAGTAAACATGGAATTGACCCACGAATATGACGAAGCACTACAATATAGAATGCGATATCTTAGCAAATTGTAATGATTTCTGAAATAGAATCTATGGATTCTAAATAAGATCTGGGAGCCTGTAAAAACACCAAATGGTGTAAAAGCCATTGGAAGTGGTCATACAAAATAAAAGAGGATCAAACGGTAAGGTGAAAACCTTGGAAGCAAAGCTTGTTTCGAAAAGGTATACTCAGAATGAAAAGGTTCAATTATGAGAAAACCATTTCGCCGGTAGCTATACCTATGTCAATCCGAACTCTTTTTACCTGTTGCTACTCATATGAAATATAAGGAATAACAAGTAGATGTCAAGATTGCTCTCCTGATTGGAAGTATTGACAAAAAACATCTATGTGAAGCAACCAGAATGATTCATTGCAAAAGGTTAAGAGAATTTTGAGTATGAGCTTAAAATTTTCCATCAATGGACTAAAGCGAGCTTTAAACTCAAAGTACATCAGTTTGAATGCGGTAATCCGGTCATATGAATTTATTCAATGGGCGGATGTGTCTTGTGTATTAGAAAGAGTGACGGAAACGTGGTGGTATGTCTTGTACTGTATGTAGATGATATATTTCTCATTGGAGACAATGAAAAAGTATTGTAGAGCGTATGAGTATGGTTGATAAAGCAATATGAAATGAATGACTTAAGATAAGCAGGAAATATATTCTTGCGATTATCTCATGCTTCATGAATTGATACAATTCTTTCTCGTTTTAGCATGTGACTTTATCTAAGGAAATGTGTCTTATGACACAAAAGAAGATAAAGGCGATAAAGGCGGTTCCTTATGCTTCTGTGAATAAGGAAGCTTAATCTAAGGAATGATATGCACGATAATGGATATCTATTTTGCCGAAGGCATGAACAGTGGGTGTTAAGGTAACACAAAACAAGAATGTTGAACTGTGGTAAGACATATATTTATGTACCTGAAAAGGACTAGAAATTATATATGGGCTTACTGGGCAGATTCAATGCTTCTTGTAGGTTACATAGATTCAGAATTTTAAAATCAAATAGGACTGCAGTAAATCCACCTAAAAGGTTATGTGTTTATTTTGGAAGTAGAGTTATAATATGGAGGAGTGTTATATAAAAATATATTTCGGATTCCACCATAGGAATATGTTGAATTGGCTCATCTGAGGTAGCCAAATCCATCTGCATGACTCTAGAAATATCATAATGGACTTAAATGTGATTCTAAGTTTGCCCAAGATATTACAATTTATTGTGATAATAAGGGTGCATTTGCAAACTTGATGGAATCACGTGCCTATAAGGCAATTAAACACAAGGAGCGTGAGTCCCACCTGTTACGAGAAATCGTATGATGAGGAAAAGGTTGTTGTCGCCTAGATTGCATCGGTGATAACCTAGTAAGAGCGAAAGCTTTTCATGGTCGTTTAGTGAGAGCGGGAATCAGATGTATGGCAGTGGAGTTGACATTATAGTCATTTTGTACAAGTGGGAGATTGTTGGATTGTATACTAAAAGTCTAGCTTTTTGTATGAATAATGTTTAAACAATGAATTTTAGATTAGAATCATATGATCGAATAATTGCGTCTTATGATTTATTTATATGTATGATGCAATAGTCCACTTACTTTATACTTAGATAATATGTTGTGAAACGACACTCGGAAGATCATATTATCGGTTTCCTTATAAAGTATAAACACGTGCTCACAACCGAGATATATGGGGACTCTCTATCGGGATGGTTGTAGTGCGATTTGGTTTTAGTTTGTCTTCACTATAAAATCACATTAGTGCACCTTGTGTGTATTGAGCAGGACTGCATGAGATCGATCGACTTATACTGACTATATAAGAGAACTTAATCTCAGTTATTATTGATATTCGTGTTCTTAATCCCTATAAAATAACCTCGATACCTAAGCCAATATATATCTCTGTGACTCATCAACGGGTGAGATTTATATATTAAATCAACATACTCGGTGAGTTGGGAAATAGGGTTGTCTCTATCGTGTGCTGTTGATTGTAGAAGGAATCCGTGTCTGCTATGGGTTGATGATGTCCCCTTGAGGAGCTCATAACAATTATCATGTAAACCCTGCAGGTGGATTTATTCTGGCATGATAATGAGGTTGAGTGGTTCTACTCTCGAATGAGATATTAATTAATGGAGTTGTCAGTAACTTAATTAATTAATGTGCATTGTATATCTTAAACATGGGAAAACTAACGGGCTCATAATAAGAAAGAACCCCTAACATAATTATGGGATTATTATTGGACTTAAGTATAAGTTTTGGGTTAAACTTGGATACTTAATCCCAATGGAGGCCCAATCTAATTTCTCTTCCTGATCCCTACAGTAGCTTATATATAAGTCATCTCAGCTATCCGAAAACCCTAATTGAATCACGCCTAATACTGTGAGGAGGGTGAGGGAATAACAGATTAAGAAGATCTTGAAGATCGTCGCCCACACGACGTCAAGATTGGACTTGGGAATACAACAGAAGATCGGAAGGTTGTTTGCTGCTGCTGTTCGTCAATTCTACTATTTTTCTAAAATCTTGTGGAACTCCACACTGGACGTGTGATACACTGTTAGAAATCCACTGAAAAAAGGATCTAATACGTAGATCACTCAAATCGGAGATCAGATGAGAAAGTTATCCTCAAAACGGTGAGGCTGCGCATGCTGCCGTCGAGAATTCCTGTTCTTCTTCTACATACCCTGGTGAAAGGTAATATGTTTCTATGTTTCTTGCTTCCGCTGATTTAGAAATGCAAGGAACCCTAACGGTTCATGTTAACAAACAATCGAACACCAATAATTTTAAGCTTCATTGTCGTTTTTTGAGAAGCCCAAGGAATGTAATGTTATTAAAGGGAGCAATGAATTTTTGGATGAGGTTGGTGTTTCCAAAAGCTTTTCTTTTGACATAATATATTTTATTCTATTTGATTAGGACAAATTAGTGTTTGTTGAATTGAAGGTGGTAATAATTAGTAATGAAGTAATGTTGTTTGTTATTGCTGAGTAAATGGGAGAAAGTAGGAGGAAAGATGAGGAACTAAGAACGGATATATGCTTGAATGCCACAGGTGATGAGTTTCAATTGTTATAGTGTATATTGAGAATACAGGATGCTCTGCTCTCCTCTCATTTTAATTGTATAGCTTCCATCCTCCCTCATTTTATTTTATCACTCTTGATTTCCCTTGGAATGTCATCTCTAAACTTCAACTATGTCATTGTTGTTGGATTGTATACTAAAAGCCTAGCTTTGTATGAACAATGTTTGTTATAACAATTTATTTGAAATGAGAATCATATGATTGATGCACGTTTTCTTTGCACGCAAAATTAATCCCCAAGTATTAAGGATATCAGTTGCAGCTTAAGCAAGCGACCAAGTTAAATATCGAATCCAAAGGCCAACGTATTATCAATTTAATTATTATGTAAATTAATTAAGACGAAAGGCAATAAGAGTTGTGAAATTAATTATCAACTAAAATACTAAAATTAAATAACAAATAAAATAAAATAGCACTAGAAGAATTTGAAAGTGGATCAAGTAGGAGAATAGGTAGCTCTAGGGTAATCCAGTTTTACTACTTAACTTCCCTCTCAAGTGCATGCCGACTCTGCCATGTGAACTATGGACGCATCACTAAACAATGCAAATCTACTCTATAAACATAAGTAAATATGCATGTAACACGTGTGAATAACTTTGGAGTAAGAGACGTAATTTCACCCCCCTTTCTAGGTACTATCAGTATCCCCACGTCTGGAACCTAACCTGATATGATCTCCCTTTATAGGTACTATAAAATTATCCTTTTTATCCTGCTTACTAACCCGAATTTAATTCAATTACTAAACATTCATATATGATAGTTCTAATGAAGCTTTGAAGTCCCCTCACTTAGAATCATAACATGGAATCATGTTAAGCGGTGAACGGACTCAATCTACAATCAAGATATATATTCAGACTCTATATACCAATTGAAGATGCACAAAACGACCTTGAATATGGATTAAGAAAGCATAATCATATATAAAATAAATCCACAAGTAGTGTTGTACGGAGGACACATAAGAGAGTTTAATTAATTCATAAAACCTTCAAAACCATAGATCTGCCAAAATGGTTCTAGCCCATGATATTGCGAAGAACAATCATGGGGGTTGGATAAATCTTACCCATATGTCTGGAAAATACAAGATAAATTATGAAATGAATAAAACTCTAGTTGCGGGAGTCTTCGCGTCCTTCTCCGTTTTGAATCCTCCTCTTGGTTCTCCTCTTGATTCCACAAACGAATCTTCAAAGTGATGGATGGATGGAGGAAAGGACGTGGATGATAGTTGGGGTGATCCCCCTTGTGTGTAGGATGATTGTGTTGCGGTCTACTCATATGTATAATAATGTAAAATATATATAGATGTGAGAAGTGAATTAAATAAAAAAATAAAAGATATGGGTAAATCATGGAGGATTATGTGATAAGGATATTAATTGTGCTCCAAGAAATAGGTAATTTTCGAAAATTTTCAGAAATTCTCAAAAATTCTCGCCGGCAGCTGCGTGACCTCACGATTTTTATCATAACTTCCTCGTTCGAATTCTGATTTGAGTAATTCTTGTGCTCATGCGATCCACTCTTCCTTGGCTTTCTATCCAGATAAAGATCTCATCAAAAGTTCAACATTTGAAGATGTTACATGTCATTTAAAGTGCAACAGTTGTGCTAAGTAGAAACAGCTTGCGCGATGTCACCATTTCGATCATAATTTTCTCGTTTGGACTCCGATTGAGGTGTTTCTTACGCCAAAATGACTCACTCTTCTGTGGCTTTCCAACGATGTATAACACTTCCATTTTTAAGCTCCACACAAACACAAAAATATTACAAAAATTGGACTTGCGTTTTTCAGCATTCTTGCACAAGTTACACCTTTTTTCCAACTGTGCACTTTTGATCATTTTTCCACCTAAAACACCTCAAATGCACCTTTTCTCACATATTTAATATACTAACGGAGAGTTTAATTTTGATGAGGTGTCGCCTCCAGAATTATTCTCAATTATATTTTTTTAATTATTAATTTTTAATAATTATTTTATGAGTATATCTTAATTAATATATTTATTTATTACAATTAATATGATCATATTCATAATACATATATCCTGCTATTTACTTAATATATTATTTATATTAATTATTATTTAATTAAGAGATAAAGAAATATCTTTAATATAATAAAGATGACAAATTCTCTTGTGAGACATTATATATGTTAGACGGTTTGTGAGACGTGTTAAAGTATGTCTATCATATAGATAAAGTATGTTTAATGATTGTTAAAGTATGTATTCTAAAATATGATAAATGATGAATTAAAGTATGATATTAGGGTGTTATAATATGATTCATTATTAATATACTTTAACAATAAATACGCATACTTTACCTATATAATAAGCATACTTTAGTTATGGGTCAACCTGTCTCACAACCGTCTCACAAAAAACTCGTCTCACAAGAAAGTTTCCCAACAAAGATATATCTACTTATAAATATAACTACCTATAAATAAGACTTTTTATTTATTCATTCTCTCTCCAATTGAACAGTAGCTTTCTTCAAGTTCCAAAAAACTGGTCGTTATTTTTTTTTCGTCTCTATATTTTGTAAAAAAATTTTAGATTATTTTTGTGTTTTTTTATTATTTTTTCTTTTTTTAACGTGAATTAAATTTGTCTTATTTCTGTTTGTCAAACTTTTTTCATGGCCAAATTTATAATTTTTTAAACGAATTTTTTTAAGATTTATTTTTCTTTTCTTATTTCTTCGAATTCTTCGAATTGATTTATATTAATTTAATTTTACTTCTTTTAATTTTTATGTTTCTTCTTAATAATTTTCGTTATTTTTAATTGATTTTTATTGGTTAATATTTCTCTTTTTTATTTTTTAAATTTTCATTTGATTATTTTTTGTTTTAATATCATGTTGTCTCTTTTACATTTTTTAAATTTTATTTAGATTATTTTTATATTTTTTATTCAATTTTTTTAAATTATTATTAGTACGTGAATTTAATTTTTCATGTTTCTTTTTGTTAAACTTTTTTCATGGCCAAATTTACAAAAATTTAAATGAATTTTGTTATGATTTCTTTTCTGATTTCTTTGAATTGGTTTATATTAATTTAATTTTACTTCTTTCAATTTTTATGTCTCTTTCTTAATAATTTTCGTTATTCTTTTAATTGATTTATATTGGTTAATATCATATTGTCTTTTTTTTTTTTTTAATTTTCGTTTAAATATTTTTTGTTTTTTATTCTATTTTTTTAATTAATACGTAAATTATATTTGTCTTTTGTTATTTTTTTTTTTCATGTTTAAAATTTAAATTTATTTTAATTATTTTTGTTAAGATTTATTTTTCTTATTTCTTCAAATTGATTTATATTAATTTATTTTATGGGCATATCTTAATTAATATATTTATTTATTATAATTAATTGGAGATATCTATTCATATATACACATATATTTACTTAATATTATTTATATTAATTATTATTTGATTAGGACATAAAAGAGATATCTTTAATATATTAAATATCTATCTCTTTGGCATTTTTTTTTCTTTAGATTATTTTCTGTTTTTTTATTCAGTTATTATTATTATTATTATTATTATTATTTATATTATTAATAGTACGTGAATTGAATTTTGTCTTATTTCTTAAGATTCTTCGAATTAATTTATATTAATTTAATTTAACTTCTTTTAATTTTTTTTTCTTAATAATTTTCATAATTATTTTTAATTGATTTCTATTGGTTAATATCATATTTTTCATTTTAGTTCTGTTTTTTAATTAATTAATACATAAATTAAATTTGTCTTTTGTTATTATTATTATTTATTATTGATTTAATAGGATTTCTTTTTAAAATATCATCAATAAAAATTTTCAACGGTTTTTGCGACGGATTCCCGACGGAATTAGCGACGGATTTTTTTTCCATCGGTAAGTCCATCGGTATTTTGGAGGGAATAAATCCTGGATGATTACCGACGGATTTAAATATATAAATTTTTATTTAAAGAAAATTAATTTTAGTTTTAAATTTACCGACGGATTTATCCGTCGGTAAATATATTAAATTTTATTTTTTAAAAAATTAAATTTAGTCTTTAATTTACCGACGGATGTTTTCCGTCGGTAAATATATTAATTTTTATTTAAAAAAAATTAATTTTAGTCTTTAATTTACCGACGGATTTAAATCGATCGGTAAATATATAAAATTTATTTAAAAATAATAATTTCAGGTACCGACAGAAACAATCCGTTAGCAAAATTTTGCAATTGTTTTATAAAATTTAATTGTTACTCTGGATTGATTATATATTTTTAATTTTAATTCAAATATCGACGGATATAATTCCGTCGTTAATCTTAAGAGTATTAAAATTAGGTATCGCCTTCTAGTCACTCCATTAACTTGGGAAACGAGTTTGTGCCTTTTTCTCCCGATTTCTCCATCGGTCTGTCACTATCGCAGGCGGAAGTCGCTGCTTCTACTGCCGCAGGCCAAGAACGATGGCATTCCCCATCTACCTGAGCCTTCTCTCCCTCTCCTTCACTTTCCATTATTTCTTGTTCCGATTCTATCTCATTTTTAACATTTTTTTCTCCACCAGCGAGGGCTTGTCGAGTTCACCAGCAATAGGTACTTCGACCACTCATGGCGGATACCTCCTGCCACCACCACCTGCCGGATGAAGAATCATTAGGTAAGACGCCAACTCTTGCCCTAATTTTTCTAATTCTTCTATTGGTATTTTGTAGCCCATATTTCGAGGAACCCTCTGCTCGCGTTCACTGAATCGCGGGATGTTTCGAGGACATTCCTACATAGCATCTAACTCCTTAATTCTCTGGCCAAGAGTTATCCCTGCAATTCTTCTTTGCTAACCTAATTATAAATCTGTTGTTGTCTAATTTGTTTTCTCGAATTTTAATACACAATGAAAATAATTGATTATTGAGTTCGTATGCTAATTAATAATTATATGTACTCCATATAAGTCCTCTGACTAAGCACCGTGGAAGAACAAATATATTATAACTAGCAAAATAATATTTATTTAAAAGAAAGTTTTTGAATATAGTTTGTGGATTAATGATAAACTCCACCAATTTTATAGTCACCAATTTATGGTATAATTGCTTTCATATAATGTCAATATTTCTAAATATATCCCATGGGAGTTAACTATTTAATTTTGAATATCTTAATAATAAAATTTTAACAAAAAAATGATGAAGATTGATGATAAGCCTTAAATCCCTTTATTTAAAAGGATGTAAGTAGGAAAATAATTAAAAATTATTTTAAAAAAAGATAATATTAAAAGTGTTGATCGTATTTAATTCACTCAAATTTACTAAAAGTTTTAGTATTAGCTAATAAATAAGGGAGAAAACCAAAATGAAGTGAAATAGCTTGTCATTTTTAAATATTTCTTACAAATTAATTCATTAATTAATCCAAAGCTTACTTTTTAAGTTCACTTTTTGATTTCATGCGATAAGCTTACTTTGTTCAATAATTTTGTCAATTTGGAAGATTATATTTAATATGTTTTCTTGCTTTAAATAAATGTAAATGCAAAGTTTTAGTTTTGTTGGTGTATATTTTAGTTATTTAATTGTATATGCAAGATCATTAGTTAGAACTTTTAGAAATTTCCTGTGGGTAAAGAAGGTTAGAATGTGTGTTTGTGTGTGTGTGATTTAGTTGGAGATACTAATGAATTGGGAAAATTCTTGTGGAGTATAGAAGAAGATATTGACATTATTTTGCTGGTTTTGCATAGAGGTGAGGTGGTGATACTATTAAAATTATTTTCATTGCTGCTTTTGTTGTGGAGCCTTTTTGAAACTGTATACTTTCATTGCTGCTTTTGTTGTGGCTCTTGCCAACAGAAAGTTTTGAACAGATTAGCCTAGCTACTGGTAAATGCCATGAATTGATTATGGTTGACCCTCCATCTGCTTTTTTTCCTATGTATTTACTCCACAAATGTGAAACTATAATTAAGAAGAAGAGTTCAAAAATAGTATTTCTGATTTCGTGGTTTATTATTTGATTAGTCTATTTGAATTTATGAATTTTGGTCAGTTAGTTCTTCAGTTTCTGTTACACATCCTCTGTGATCATGAAAGTTGTGTTTTACCTACTGTTTGTTCCTCTTAAGAATTCTGATCGTGTTGGTATTTTCAAACAAACTTATTTAGTGCTTGTTCTAGAATCTTCCTTGAAAATTTCCTCTACTTTTTCCTTTTCCTTTTTTAGTTTATTGATTCATTTAATTTTGATTAATTTTTAAGATTTATGTTGGTTGATTGAGGATTTTAGTTGACTTCCCTATAAATTGCAAAAAAAATTCTTCTTTTTGTTGTAAACAGTAAATGAGACTGACTGCATCTCTTGATTGGGGCTGGGGTAACATGTAATCCTCCAGTCAGGCCCAGGGTAGTCTTTGTCTAATTGATGAGAGAATTTGGCTACATAGATTGAAAATTAAATCATTTATTGTGTTAAAGCATAGTGCATGAACAATGAAATGAGTTACATCTTTAGCTTTTTTCTGATACCAGTGAGATACTTAATGGCTGAATTCATATGGTCATCTCTCTGATACTTGAGATATAATTTTTCCTAAAAGCTGATTAGTATTTAAATTTTATTGTGAACTGGGATATGGAGTTATGGACCTAACAGTGAGCTAATGTGCTTGATGCATATGCTATGTGTAGATAATTTATAGGTTATAAGTTCATATGATGCATGTATCTTTCAACTAGTGGTATTCTTACATTGTTATGAGCCAATATTTGTATCATGTTTTCCATGAGCTTTGGATCTTTCATTAAAATTTATTCTTCACTTCTTTGCAACTTGCTAATTTCCTTCTGCTCTCGTGCATACACACACTTAAATTTAGTGTTTTATTAGTTTAGTGCATGAACCAGGTTGGCATTGATTTATTATTGTCTGTGGTACTTGCTGTTAAAGAATTGCCATGTATGGTTGGATTCATTACTTGAACTCTTTCCAGTACACTATGAGTTTACTACAACATTATCTATCTAATTATCCGTACATGACATTTTTTTTCCAGGATTTTTCTATTATTTTGGGCTATAGCACAACTTTGCCAGATTTAATCACTACAAGTAAATGTTGACTCTTGATCCATGTGAGATTGATTACATACAGTATTAGCATATAGTATAAGTATTAATGGTAGTTTACTCATCAATCTTACATATAGTTTATCTTCCTAATTTTAGTTTATACCTTTTACTTACAAAATCTTCTCACACACATAAATATTTTTTTTTAATTATTTTAGATTGCAGGACTAATTAAAAGCTGGCAGGTCAGTGAATGCATATTAGATTATTAGTTGTAGATAATTGGGTTGAATTTACGAAGATTCATTAAAAGGGATAAATCTTGGTGTGGTTATGGTTAATTAATTGCTTTATGATTGTGGTATTGGGAGCTACTTTTTTTGGATGGTAATAGTGCATTGTGTGTGTAGTGTGTAATGGCAAAGTATCAAGAAATAAGGGGGCGTTTGGTTTATTAGGAGGAATCGGAATGAGAATAATAGTGATAGTGATAAGGAATAGGAATGGGTTTGTGTTGTATAATTATATTGTTTGGTCAATAGTAAAGAATCACTATCATAGTTATTGATTTTGTTTGGTATGATCAAATTTTATAATAATTTTTTTCATAATTTTTTATGGGCAAGAGTTCAGTGAAATGCATTGCGTGGTCTTACTTGTGAAGCAAGTGGTCTTTATATTGACTCTTGAGTGGGATAAGTTTGTGGTTTCTCAACACTTCATGATTGCAGGTCTGTGGTAGTTTCAACTGCTCTCCTCAGGATATTTGGAAAGGATGTTGCTGAACGTTCTCTAGTGGCTACTAATAAAGAAAATCAGGGGAAATGTAAGAACCCAAGTTGTCTTTGCACCTAGAAAAATATGATGAAATTTCTTGGTGTAAATAAGTTGTTTCTGACATATATATTAGATATTTTGTATTAAGGATTTGGTAGAATTTGATATTTTGTGGCGAATTTGGGTTTTTATTTGAAGTTGTGGAGATTTTATATTAGGTTGTGATTTGAAGGTTTATTTATTTATAATTTTTATTTATTTATCAGGTATTAATATTAATTTAAAATATATAATACAAATATAATAATATTCTATCGACGGAATATATTGGTCATTAAATCTCACTTTCTACATTTCTGTCAGCAAATTCGTCGTTAAATTATATTTTATATGAAAATATATTTTATTTACTGACGGAAAAATCCGTCGGTATAATATTCCATCGGTAATTCCGTCGCTAAAAGAAGTTTTCATAATTCAGTATTTTGTATTTACCGACGGAAGAATTCGTCGGTATAATATTCCGTCGGTAATTTCGTTGCTAAAAGAAGTTTTTATAATTCCATATTTTGTATTTAGTGATGGATTTTTCCGTCGGTAATTTATTCTGTCAGTAATTTTGTCGCTAAAAGAAGCTCTATTTGACATAATATTTTGTGCTTAGCGACAGATATTTTCGTCGATAATTCCGTCGCTATTTTTTTTGTTTCCGACGAACTTGAGTTGCATAATTACCGACGAATATTTTTAATTACCGACGAAAAATTCCGTCGGTATTTACTGACGGATTTAAAAATTCATCGGTAAATAATTACCGACGCTCGATATAGCGACCATTCGATTTCCGTCGGTAATCCGTCGGTAAATTGATTAACGACGGATTTTCCTAACATTAGCGACGAAAATTTACTTCGCTAATCTCACAGTTTCTTGTAGTGTTTTTTCTTTTCTTATTTCTTCAAATTGATTTATATTAATTTAATTTTACTTCTTTAGGATATCAAATGAGAGTTCAAATTTTTTTCTATAATACTTTTATTTCCTTCTATTAATACATATTAATTTTATTATAATATATTTTTTTGTTAGTAAATTATAATTTTAATATTATAATTTCATTTCCCGAAATCTCAATTATTTTAATTTTTAATTAAAATTAAAAATCTCAATTATTTTAATTATTAATTAAAATTTAATGTAGAAAAATACATATACTATTTTAAGATTTGAATATGATATTATCAAATCAAAATTAGTTAAAAATTAATATAGATAAATACATATAGTATTTACTTTAAGATTTAGAAAATTTATATCTTCTCCACCCATAAATAATTTGTTCTACACACATAGTTTATTTATTATGACGAACAAAAGCTTTCTTCAAATCTAAAAGAAAGATATCCATTTTTAATTATTATTATTATTCTTAATGATTAATTTTTGTTGTTCTTTAGTATTTTTTAAATTATTGGTTTTAGTTTTTTTATTGTCAGTATCTAATCTTATAATCTTTTGATTTTTTTACATAAATAACTCTTTTTTCATAGTTAATTTTACAAATTTTGTTAATTAATTTTTTTATGATTTAACTTTTGATTATTTTTTACTGTTTATTTTATATTTTATATATCCTCTTTGATTATTTGTTTGTTTTTTTATTTTTATTTGTTTTAGTTCTATTTTTTTTATTGTTAGTATGTAATTTTTTAATCTTTTGATTTTTTACGTAATTAACTTTTTTTCATGGTTAATTTTACAAAATTTTAATTAATTTTGTTATGTTTTCATTTTTTTTATTATATTTATTTATTTATTATTATTTTTTTGTTTTTAATTATGTTTTTTTATTATTAGTATGTAATTTTTAAATTTTTTATGTTATTAATTTTTTCTTGATTTTAAAATTTTATTTAATTAATTTTATTATGACTTCTTTTTCTTTTCTTATTTCTTTGAATTTATTTTTATTTTTAATTATATATATATATATTAATTTTATTCTAATTTTTCTTTTATAATTTTTAAACTTTTTTTAATTTTTTCATTATTTTCCTTTTAATTTATTTGTTATAATTTTTTTTTTTGTTATTTTGATATATTTTCATCAACATTAAAATTTAATGATACATAAATAAATTTTCTTTAAGATAGAATAAGAATGTGATATTTTTTTTATTTTTATAATTTTTGCTCTTTCTATTAAATTTTTTTAATTCTCTTTTGATTAACTTTTGTTTTTATTAATTTTTTTTAATTCTATTATTACGTTTTTAATTTTAATTACATGTAAATTCTTTTATATTTTATGAATTTTCTTTTAATTAATTTTTTAAAAATTGTTTAAATTCATTTTTTTCTTTTAATTTTTTTAATTATATTTTAATTTTTGATTTGTTTACATTATTAATTATTTTTTATGGTTAATATTATCATTTTTTAAATTAATTTTGTTAAAAAATTTCTTTTTTTATTTCAGCGAATTGATTTATATTGAATTTATTTTTTATTTTTTGTTAATTAATTTATTATAATTTTTTCTTCAATAATTAAATTAACATATTTTAATTTTTTTGATTAATTTAATTTTGAACAACAATCATAACAAAATTTAAAAATTCAACTTAATAATTTTTTTAAAAGAAAATTTTACTTTTTACTATAAACTTATACTAAATTATAGTTGAATAGATAATTGTATTAAAGTTGACTTATATTTTTTAAAATTGTTGAATAAATAATTATACTAGACTTGAATCATTTTTTAAAATTATTATCTTACAACCCGTGTAATACACGGGATTCATACTAATATTGAATATAAGACACTCAGTGCTAATATATGACAATAATTATTTTCAAAAAGAAGTTTAGTTGGACACTAAAACACACTTATTTTCACTCTCATCAATGATCAAATGATTGCGTCTTATGATTTATTTATATGTCCAATGCAAAAGTCCACTTACTTTATAATGTAGATAATATGTTGTGCGACAACACGCGGAAGATCATATTATCGATTTTTTATAAGTTATAAACAGATGCTTACAACCGAGATAGACGGGGACTCTCTGTCGGGATAGTTGTAGTGTGATTCGGTATTAGTTTGTTTTCACTATAGAATCACATTAGTGCACTTTGTGTGTATTGAGCAGGACCACTTGAGATCGTTTGATTTATACTGACTATATAGGAGAACTTGATCTCAGTTATTATGGATGTTCGTACTCTTAAACCCTATACAATAACCTCGACACGTAAGGCAGTATATATATCGTTGATTTATCAATGGGTGAGATTTATATATTTAATCAATAAACTCGGTGAGTTGGGAAATAGTGTTGTCTCTATGGTGTGCTGTTGATTGTAGAAGGAATTTGTGTCCTATTAAGTAGGCTGATGATGTCCCCTTGAGGATCTCATAAGGATTATCATGTAAACCCTGTAGATGGATTTATTCCGGCATGATAATGAGGTTGAGTGGTACTACTCTCGAATGAGATATTGATTAACGGAGTTGTCAGTAACTTAATTAATTAATGGGCATTGTATATCTTAAACATGAGGAGATTAACAAGCTCATAATAAGAAGGAGTCATAACGTAATTGTGATACCTACTATATATATATATATATAGTAATAAATAGTTGATATATTATATTATTATAATAATATATTATATTAGACATGCAAGTTGTAGATGATGTATGGCATGCAACTTGTAAATGACGTAAGCCATGCAAGTGGAGTCCAAGTTCAATTGATCTATTCAGATAAGAACAAACTATTTAATTTTACATGTATATATATACAATTTTTTTTACTTTTACTTTCACGTTTAGGTGTTAAGTGAGGAAGAAGCAGTTAAGAATTAAGGTATTTTATGTGATCTTTTCTTTATAGTATTACACACGTGTATATATATATATATTCACATAGACACACATATATATATACAACTATATAATACACTGCTTCTCATACGCCCTTTTTCTTTTGTAAATAATTTTTATCATGTTATACACGAAAATGTTCGTCTCAAAGCGTAGATTCCAAATATGTAATTCTTTTATAAAATGGATGTCATTTTGAGCTAGAAAAGCTCCGTCAAAGTTTTAACCCCTTTAATGGCAGATTTTGTTTCGGTGTGAGTTAGCTTTGATATTATAGTCCGTTTTGAAGCTCTCCTCACGAGGATCACAAAGGTATAATTAGTTTTGAGTTTTGACGTAAAATGAAGAAGTTGAGAAGAAACTCACTTCACGGTATAATTTCATATTTTCTAAATTTCAATATTTTGATACAAAATTGATACTGATGTGATCCTCCCCTCACGAGGATTCCAACGGTATTTTTGAAATTTCAAATGAAGTTGTATAACTTAAGTTGGGTCATTTTGTAATAAGAATTTAATGTAATGCAGTGACTTATTTGCAATTTATAAAAAGTATATATATTAATAATAAATAAATAAAATTTGAAAATTTTAAAACGCAACTGACTTGCAGTACACATCCAGATTATACATTTTATACATACGTGTATTAGTTTAATATTCTATTTTTTTATTTTATTCTTTTAAATATTAAATATAATTTTACCATTTTATTATTTTAGGTATAGAATCTTTATTTAATATCTGTTTTAATAAAATTAATGTTATTTCTATCCATATTTTAATATTATAATTTATTACTAAAGTTGTAAACTATGATTGGTAAATTATTTTTTTTAAAATTTTAAAGTATATATTTCTATTTATTATTTTAATTTAACTCATTGTATTTAATAATTAATTATTTATATTCTCTTAATTTTATAATTAGTATATTATTAATTATATAATAATAATTAGTTTATTTTAATTATATTAGAAATTTAGTTTAAGTCATAGGAATTATTATTAGAAGTAGAACTCAGTTTAGTATACCTTGCAGGCACACTTGAGACCGAAAGACAAGCCTAGTCACTTTACACATTTCCAATAAGTTCAAGGTGGGGTAACCTTCACTCTTTACCGGTGCTATATTTTTATGTCATGATTGCTATGTTAAGATGTGATATGTGTTACTGATATGTCATGTTATGTATCATGTGTGCTTTTAGTTCGATGACAAATATTTTCTACTAACACTTGTACGGGGTGACGACTCGGTGCACATATACCAACTAACACAAGTTACTGGCTACGTCGGTTCAGTACTAAAATGTATTTCAAGTATGCTAATATTGTACTGGGGTGACGGCTTGGTGTACATATACCAACTAACACAAATTATCGGATGACGATTCGGTCTAAAATATTTTCATTGAGTTATCAAACGATAATGGGCAAATTATTTTATTAAATGACATATGTTACATTTTATGGTATATTTGACATGCATATTTATTTTTAACTGTGCAATCATTTAAGTTAACCCACTGAGTATTTTGGATATTTCACTCTACTCGGGTGAGTAGACAATAATATGTAATAATCTCTATACAACTTTTACTTTATTATGTTATCGCTTTGGGGATTTTATATTATTTCCGCTGTGCATTCTCGACCCATTTATTACTATATTAGGAAGTGTATATCTAGTAGCGTCTCAACCCCATAGCATAACCCGGGGCGTTACAGTAATTATGGGATTAGAGTGGCAGTGCAGTAATAATATTTTAATGGAATATATTATTATTACTGGACTTAAGTATAAGTTTTGGGCTGAACTTGGATACTTAAGCCCAATGGAAGTCCGACTCTAATTTCTCATCCTGGTCCCTGTTGTAGCCCATATGTACGTCATCTCAGTTGTTCTTACTCTAGATGAGATACGTCTAACCATGAGTAGGGTAGAGAGAATAGCATATTGAGAGGATCTTGAAGATCGTCACCTATACGACGTCAAGATTGGACTTGGAAATACAGCAGAAGATCCGAAGGTTGTTTGCTACTACTGTTTGTCAACTTCCATGATTTTTTTAAAATCGTGTGGAACTCATAAGTGGATATGGGATACACCGTTGGAAAGACATGGAAGAGAGAATCATTTTGGCATATAGATAACTTAAATCAGAGATTAGATGAGGAACTTATGCCCAAAACCGTGAGGCAGCGCATGCTGCCAGCGATAATCTTTCATTTTCAACATACCCGGTGAAAGGTAATACATTTCTATCTTATTGCTTTCGCTGGATTAAAAACGCATGGAACCCTAACGGTTCACGTTAACCAAATGATCGAATGCCAATAATTTATATTAGAGCTTCGGTTCGTGGTGAAGCGTGAAATGTTAGGCTAGGGTTTATGTGCCAAACGTGATTAGGGTTTAGAATTTAGTTTCTTGTTGAACACCCTGTCCTGTACACGATTTCACACACACACGTGGTCGCATGATGGTATGGCTGATGGGCATCGTAGACTTGCGACGCGATCTGCGTTGGCGATGAAGCACGACATTTGTTTTGCGAGTGATGGCCTTGCGGAGGCGCATGGAAAGTCAGGCGTTGACCAGCACTGGATGAAGCGTGAAGGGTGCCGGAGGCGCGAGCGTGGTGGGCTGGTCACGCTGTTGGGCAGATGGCGGCAGACTAATGCCCCTGATCGTGCAGCTCCAACAACATGGACGATTAGCTCTCACATTAGGCACAGCGACAACCGTTAAAGACGATGATGGCTCGCTGGCACATGGACTGGTGCGTTCACTTTGTGGGCTGCACAGTTGGCACCCGTGGGCGAGCGAGTGCCGGGTGATTGGCGTGTGGCGTGCACGATGCCGGGTGATGTCTGGTGCGCGAAGGCAGACAACACCGGCGGCAGGCACTTTCTGTTGGCATTCGATCATTTGGTTAACGTGAACCGTTAGGGTTCCATATGTTTCTAACAAGCACCGGAAGCAAGTAATCAAGAAACGTATTATCTTTCACCAGGGTATGTTGAAGACGATGAATTCTCGCCACTAGCCTGCGCAGCCTCACCGTTTTGGGCATAACTCTCTCATCTGATGTCAGATTTAAGTGATCTATTCGCCATAACGATCCTCTCTTCCGCAGCTTTTTGTCAGTTATCACACGTCCAATTCAAAAGTCTGTACAATTTTATAAAAATCATAGAAGGTGGCGGACAGCAGCAGCAAACAACCTTCCAGTCTTCTGCTGTATTCCCAAGTCCAGTCTCGACGTCGTGTGGGCGACGATCTTCGAGATCTTCTCATTCTACTGTTCACTCACCCACCTCACAGTGTTAGGCGTGATTAATCTCATAGATTAGGGTTTTCGGACAGCTGAGATGACTTATATATGGGCTACAGCAGGGACCAGGAGGAGAAATTAGAGTTGTGCCTCCATTGGGCTTAAGTATCCAAGCTTAACCCAAAGCTCATACTTAAGTCCAATAATAATAATATATACCTCTAAAATATTATTAGTGCACTACCGTTCTAATCACATAATTATGTTATGGGCTCCTTCTTATTATGAGTCTGTTAATCTCCTCATGTTTAAGATATACAATATCCATTAATTAATTAAGTTACTGACAATTCCATTAATTAATATCTCATCCGAGAGTAGTACCACTCAACCTCATTATCATGCCAGAATAAATCCACCTGCAGGGTTTACATGATAATCCTTATGAGCTCCTCAAGGGGATATCATCAACCTATATCAGAAACGGATTCCTTCTACAATCAACAACACACCATAGAGACAGCATTATTTTCCAACTCACCGAGTTTGTTTATTTAATTACACGTAAATCTCACCCATTGATGAATCAAAGAAATACATGTTGCCTTACGTGTCGAGGTTATTGTATAGGGATTAAGAGCACGAACATCTATAACAACTGAGATCAAGTTCTTCTATATAGATAGTACAAGACGAACATCCTCAAGCAGTCCTGCTCAATACATACAATGTGCACTAATGTGATTTTATAGTCAAGACAAACTAATACCAAATCACACTACAACCATCCCGATAGAGTGTCCCCATCTATCTCGGTTGTGAGCATCTGTTTATACATTATAAGGAAACCGATAATATGATCTTCCGCATGTTGTCGCATAATATATTATCTACAGTATCAAGTAAATGTACTATTACATCATGCATATAAATAAATTATAAGACGCAATCATTTGATCATATGATTCTCATTTCAAATTAATTGTTATAACATTGTTCATACTAAAACTAGACTTTTAGTATACAATCCAACAATCTCCCACTTATACTAAAAGTCTATGTTGTCATGTCTTCTGCCATACATCTGATTCCCACTCCCACTACACGACCATCAAAAGCTCTCGCCTTAAGGTCCTTGTAAATGGATTTACATGGTTATCATCCTATGCAATCTAGGCGACAACAACCTTCCCCTCATCATACGATCTCTCGTAACAGGTGGCACTCGCGCTCCACGTGTTTAATTGTTTATGGACTCGTGATTCCTTCAAGTTTGCAACTGCACCATTATCATCAAAATAAATTGTGATAACCTTGGGCAAACTTAGAAACACTTCGAAGTCCATCATGAAGTTTCTAGAGTCATAATGATACTTTGGCTGCCTCATAGGCTCCAATTTATCATCTTTCCATGATGGAGTCCGGAGTCCGAAATATATTTATATATAACACTCCTCCACATTATGGCTCTACTTCCTAAAATTAAACACATAACCTTCGAGGTGGATTTACTGTCATCTCTATCTGATTTGAAAAATCTGAATCTATGTAAACCCCTAAGAAACAGTGAATCTGTCCGGTAAACCCACATATTGTTTCTAGTCCTTTTCAGGTACTTCACAATTATGTGTTACCACAGTACAACATTCTTATTTCGGGTTACCTTTGATACCCATTGTCTACCCCATTGGCAATACAGTGGTCCATTCTCGTGCATAGCATTCCTTAGATTAAGATTCCTTATTCGCCGAAGCATAAGGAACTACTTTCATCACTTTTATCTTCTTTTTATGTCTCAAGACATTTTCTTAGATAAAGTCACATGCTAAAACAAATAAGGATCTTATCATCTCATGAAGCTTGAGACAAGCATAACATCCTTTCTTGTGATTCATATTACCGTGATCAAAAGGATATATTTTGTTTTTCTTAAGTCCATTTCATACCGCTTTATCAAACACACCCATACGCCCGATAATACTATTTCATTGTCTCCAATGAGCAATATATCATCTGCGTACAGTATAAGAAATACCATCTCGTTTTCGTCACTCTTTTCAATACACAAGACACATCTGCACATTGAATAAAACCATGTCACTGGATTACCACATCAAAATGGATGTTTCATGACCTTGAAGTTTGCTTTAGTCTATCGATGGACACTTTTAAGCTTACTATCACAATTCTCTTAGCCCTTTGCAATGAATCACTTTGGTTGCTTCACATAGATGTTTTCCTCAAGACTTCCAATCAGGAAAGCTGTCTTGACATCTATTTGCTAATATGAGTAGCAACAGATAAAAGAGTCCAAATCAACATAGGCATAGCTATCGGCGAATATGTTTCCTCATAATCGAACCTTTTCTTTCTGATTATACCTTTTCGCAACAAGCTTTCCTTACAAGGTTTTCACCTTACCGTATGATCCTCTTTTATTTTACAGAGCCACTTCCAATGGCTTTCACACCATCTGTGGTTCTACAAGTAGCCAGATCTAATTTAGAATTCATCGATTCTATTTAAACATTCATTGCACTTTGCTAAGAATCCACATTTTTATGTTGTAGTGCTTCGTCGTATCCGTGGGTCCATTCCATGTTTACTACAGACAAAGTCTCACGACTTTCCCAAAACATATATCTTACAAGTTATCGAACGACCCTCCCACTACAACAAGGCACTACAAGCAATTGTGTATCAGACGTGACACGCGTTGCAATTTATCTTGTGGTATATCCTCTTGTACACTTGATACTAATACTTTGTGTTATTCCTCTCACTTCCTTTAGAACAATTTATACATGGGTTTATGATTTAATACATAGTCCTTTTCCAAAAAAATCTAGTTTTGTGTTAACAATCGCTCTTCGATATTTTGGACTAAAAAAATCAACACCCTCCATTTTTCTTAGAATATCCCACAAACAGACAAACATTATACGACATGTTGTTTCTAGGGCATACCCAAAAAACGAATTTAGTAATTCCAAATAATTCATCATCCATCTAATTATTTCTATAAGAGTCATTCTCTTATTAAGATTAGAAGATGCGTTATTAATTACTATTTGTTGAATCCGTGGGATAAACATGATTTAAGAGTACAAATTATCCACCAACGTACAACAACAGATTATAGCTCCATCCTTCATTACTATGACCATGTCATTTAAATGAAATGGAATATTCATCCGTAAATGCATAGAAATTGAAATGAAATTCTTTCTATGAAAACGTACGTAAAGACAATTTCTCATAATCAAACGTTCATTCCTATCATAAGATAAATAAACAACTCCCACTGCAATAGCCACTACTCTAATAGTATTACCCATGTATATTACAATCTCATCATCACTTAGTTATAGGCTTTTAGTGATTTCAGTATCTATACACAACGTGTCAGTAGATGCCATCAGTATCATGCTTGAACAACTAGTGAATGAGATACAAACTTTATTCATATCTTGATGAAATTGAATTTCCTTTGCTACATGTTTTGTCAGAAGTTCCCCACCATATACAACCTCTTGTAATTCAGGTGGAACTTGATCAAAACATCTAGGCAAACAATGAAGAATAAATTGGCCTAGGTTTCCCCTTCAATTTTAATTCCAAGCATTTCCAATTCATTCATCAAGTTAACCATGACCTCTTGCCTTTTACCTCACTCAAGTATCCGAAGAGTCGCATGAGACCATCATATTTCTATGAAACTCTCACCTCTCCACTAGAGACTTTAATAAGCATCATGGAGCATCCTTTGTGAGAACACATATTTATATTTTCTTAAGCAGTAATATTCAAAACCAAGATTATACTCTAATCATCTAATTTTGGACCAGTAAATATAATTTCTTTTAGTAAACCATAAGCGAAATAAAACCATTTGAAATTACAGAGAATCATAAATAAATACACCGATCAAATCTTTGAATTTATCCATTTATATTGATTCCCTCAAAACAATGTAAAATATAAATTCACCGACATCTCAAGCACCGTGAGTTTGCATGCCACGATAGTGTGGACGTTTACAAACCCGAATATTTACAAGAGAAGATTTTACCCTTTAAATTTCATTTTTCAACCTAACCTCATGACAAAATAATTAATAGTCGGTTCCTCTTTACCATGCAAATAAAAGCAGTGACTCCGATGGGGAGGATACTTATTATTTACATATATGTGAACACCATTATTTGACCCCAAGTCCATTGCGCAAACTTATGTGCCATACAGATAGAGAAGTGCACACGCGCTTGGATAACTTCCTACAGTCATCAATTATAAGTTTGTACTAGTGAACCGCATATAAACTCATCTGATAGGGAGGAAGGTCTATGCCAACACGCAAGTTCATGTGCATCACATAATAAACATAATTATTTAATGAAGTCTGTTCCAGCAATCCATGAATAAACTCATCCGATGGGGAGGAAGGCTCTAATGCCGACGAGCAAGTTTATTCACATCGCTAACAAACCAATAATGGAGGCCATGGGAATTCTTTACTAATCCCCTCTCCCACTTAGTTATTTAACACCGAGGAATTTTTACATGCATACAATATTCATAATAAAGTACGCAACCTAGCATGTTTATTTTACGGCACATAAAGCAGTAAATCATATAGAACACGCATACATATATAACAATAATCAATTATTAAATCAATTATAATCAGTTATATATCAGCGAATTCAATTGTTTGCCACCAAGCACGAATTCGGGCAATGCACATGGGGATTGAAACCTAAATGAAATTCTGGAAGAATCTTACGAAAAAAATTCCTTAAATTCCTTGTCCACCAACATGCTCCACCACTCCGGTACCCTGCTTGACATCCTCACACCTAGTTTCCCATTCACGGTGCATAACACCGAGCACACTGCACGACATCCTCTGAGCATATCGCCCAACGTTGTGCATTCGCACCCGGCCATCCGCACAGCAATGTGCGCCAACGGGCTTCATGCCCGGCGCTTAACACAGCCACTTGCTCAGCACTGTGCCTACCCTCCATGTGCCAAACCTTCACATGGCAGAAACTGCACAGCAAAACTCCTTGCTCGACAGTCCACTAGGTGCCTGGCACCTTCCGTGCAAGACCGCCCAACATCGTGCACAAGCCGCACGACAACAGGCTTCATCGCACGCCAAGGAATAGCCATAGCATAACATGCAGGGCAATAGGCTCGTGCCATCCAGCAACATCACACGGCAACTTGCCCAGTAGTAGCATCTATCAAGTGCCCAACGCGCAGCAAGCTCACAAATCTGCGCGTCCATCGTGTTTCAAAGCTCCCACGTGATCGTAGTCATTATCACCTAGATTTTAGTGTGTTTATTTATGTATTTTCAGATGTTTTTATTCGTATATGTGTTAATTTTGGTGGAGTTATTGTTATTTTGAGGAATGTGGTATGAATTTATATAATTGTGTAAATGGGCTTTAATATGTGCAAAACAAGTCAAGGAACGGACGAAAACAGAGTCGGGAGCGAAAAGGAAATGGGAGAACAGGGCATGTTGGTACACGGGCCGTGTGCGGAACATGGTCCTATACCCAACAGCCACGTAGTGTCATCAGAACTCGCTACTCGCCTAGGAGGATGGCCGTGCGCTGTTGCACAGGCAGTGTGTTGTTGCATGTCCCGTGTGCTGAGCACGGCCCTGTAAGAAGAAGTCGTGCATTGTCATCAAAAAATGCTACACGGCCATGACCATGGCCGTGCTGCGCAGCTCGAGCCGTGTCTGGAAGCACACATAACGCGCTGAAGTAAGTGTGCCCTACATGGACCGTGCGCTGCAGCACGGGCCGTGTAGGTGCAAAATCCTGTGTAATTTTTAGAATGTTCTGGAAGTTTCTAGAAGGTCCATAAGTTATATAGATCATGACTTGTGCAAAATTTGGAGGGGGAATTCATTGAAGCTCAGATTGGAGCAGTTACACACACTAAAACACCACATTTCCTCACAAACTATCTCCAAAATCCATCTCTACCATCTAGATCTACCAAATCACCATTGGATCTACATTTTCAATCCATAAAACCTTCATTCGATCCATCCTACCACCATTTGAGTAAATTGGCCGCACGTCCAATGCACGGCATCCAACATTTTCAATCCATAAAACCTTCATTCCATCCATCCTACCACCATTTGAGAAAATTGGCCGCACGTCCAATGCACGGCATCGTGCCCCTAGCTTGCACGGCATCATGAAGAATAAATTGGCCTAGGTTTCCCCTTCAATTTTAATTCCAAGTATTTCCAATCCATTCATCAAGTTAACTATGGCCTCTTGCCTTTTAACCTCACTCAAGTATCCGAAGAGTCGCATGAGACCATCATATTTCTATGAAACTCTCACCTCTCCACTAGAGACTTTAATAAGTATCATGGAACATCCTTTGTGAGAACACATATTTATATTTTCTTAAGCAGTAATATTCAAAACCAAGATTCTTTTCTAATCATCTAATTTTGGACCAGTAAATATAATTTCTTTTAGTAAATCATAAGCGAAATAAAACCATTTGAAATTACAGAGAATCATAAATAAATACATCGATCAAATCTTTGAATTTATCCATTTATATTGATTTCCTCAAAATAATATAAAATATAAATTCACCGACATCTCAAGCACCTTGAGTTTGCAAGCCACGATAGTGTGGACGTTTACAAACCAAAATATTTACAAGAGAAGATTTTACCCGTTAATTTCATTTGTCAACCTAACCTCATGACAAAATAATTAATAGTCGGTTCCTCTTTACCATGCAAATAAAAGCAGTGACTCCGATGGGGAGGATACTTATTATTTACATCTATGTGAACACCATTATTTGACCCCAAGTCCATTGCGCAAACTTATGAGCCTTACAGATAGAGAAGTGCACACGCGCTTTGATAACTTCCTACAGTCATCAATTATAAGTTTGTACTAGTGAACCGCATATAAACTCATCTGATAGAGAGGAAGGTCTATGCCAATACGCAAGTTCATGTGCATCACATTACAAACATTATTATTTAATGAAGTCTGTTCCAGTAATCCATGAATAAACTCATCCGATGGGGAGGAAGGCTCTAATGCCGATGCGCAAGTTTATTCACATCGCACAAACCAATAATGGAGGCCATGGGAATTATTTACTAAACCCCTCTCCCACTTAGTTATTTAACACTGAGGGATTTTTACATGCATACAATATTCATAATAAAGTACGCAACCTAGCATGTTCATTTTACGGCACATAAAGCAGTAAATCATAGAGAACACGCATACATATATAATAATATCAATTATTAAATCAATTATAATCAGTTATATATCAGTGAATTCGATTGTTCGCCACCAAGCACTAATGCGGGCAACGAACACGGGGATTGAAACCTAAATGAAATTCTGAAAGAATCTTACGATGAAAATTCCTTAAATTCGTTGTCCGCCAATCTGCTCCCCCACTCCGGTACCCTGCTTGACATCCTCACACCTAGTTGCCCATTCACGGTGCATAACACCGAGCACACCGCACGACATTCTCCGAGCATATCGCCCGACGCCGCGCATTCGCATAGCAATGTGTGCCAACGGGCTTCATGCTCGGCGCTTAACACAGCCACTTGCTCAGCACCATGCCTACCCTCCGTGTGCCAAACTTTCACACGGCAGAAACTGCGCAGCAAAACTCCTTGCTCGACAGTCCACTCGGTACCTGGAACCTTCCGTACAAGACCGCCCAACAAGGTGTATAAGCTGCACGGCAACAGGCTTCATCGCACGCTAAGGAATAGCCATAGCATAACGTGTAGGGCAATAGGCTCGTGCCATCCAGCAACATCACACGGCAACCTGCCCAGCAGTAGCAGCCATCAAGTGCCCAACGCGCAGCCAGCTCACAATCCGCGTGTCCACCGTGTTTCAAAGCTCCCACGTGATCGTAGTCATTTTCACCTAGATTTTAGTGTGTTTATTTATGTATTTTCAGATTTTTTATTCGTATATGTGGTAATTTTGGTGGAGTTATTGTTATTTTGAGGAATGTGGTATGAATTTATATAATTGTGTAAATGGGCTTTAATATGTGCAAAACAGGTCAAGGAACGGACGAAAATGGAGTCGGGAGCGAAAAGGAAACGGGAGAATAGGGCATGTTGGTACACGGGCCGTGTGTGGAACACGGTCCTAACCCAACAGCCATGTAGTGTCATCAGAACTCGCTACTCGCCTAGGAGGATGGCCGTGCGCTGGTGCACGGGCAGTGTGTTGTTCCACGTCCCGTGTGCTGAGCACGGCCCTGTAAGAAGAAGTCGTCCATTGTCATCAAAAAATGCTACACGGCCATGACCATGGCCGTGCAGCGCAGCGCAGCTCGAGCCGTGTTCGGAAGCACACATAACACGCTGAAGTAGGTGTGCCCTACACGGACCGTGCGCTGCAGCACAGGCCGTGTAGGTGCAAAATCCTGTGTAATTTTTAGAATGTTCTGAAAGCTTCTAGACGGTCCATAAGTTATATAAAACCATGACTTGTGCGAAATTTGGAGGGGGAATTCATTGAAGCTCAGATTGGAGCAGTTACACACACCAAAACACCACATTTCCTCACGAACTAGTTCCAAAATCCATCTCTACCATCTAGATCTACCAAATCACCATTGGATATACATTTTCAATTCATAAAACCTTCATTCCATCCATCCTACCACCATTTGAGAAAATTGGCTGCACGTCCAATGCACGGCATCGTGCCTCCAGCTTACAAACCATGAGCCCGCCTGTTGATTGCCGTGCGCCTCCATGCTCGACAAACACCCATGCCGAGCTCAGCAACGCACCTGTCTGCCAAGATGGCCAACGACCAACCTGCTACATGTGCCATGTTGATGAGCGTTTTCTCAACACAAAAAATTAATCCTCAAGTTTAAGGATATCAATTGTAGTTTCGAAAGGTGACCAAGTGTATATCGAATCAATGGGATGGATTAGTACCAATCTAATTATATGCTAATTAACTAAGATTATGTTTGTAAATTCGAGTTGGTTTGATTAAGAAACTAAATAACATATAATGAAAATAGCAAGGTAAGTAAACAAATAAGAGTAGAAATTCGGTTGTGATCAAGTAACTAATGGAGTAGTTCTTCAGGTAATCCAGTTTCATTCGTTAATTTTTTTTCCATGCGTTGATGTCAGACTCTGCCCTGTGGTTTATGGACGCATCACTAAACCATGCAAGCATACTCTATAGATACAAGCAAGCAAGCGTATGACACGTGTGAATATCCTTGGAGCAAGACGTATACTTTACCCCCCTTTCTAGGTACTATCATAATTAATTATTTCCCGTGCACTTAGTACTCTAACTCGATTTGATCTTTCTTTTTAGGTACTATAAAGTAATACTCTTTATCCTACTTATTAACCCGAATACGGTTCAATTAATAAGTATCTATATAAGATAGTTCTAATAAGACTTCGGAATACCTTCACTTAGAATTATAACATATGATTCTGCTCAGCGGTGAACGCACTCAATCAATAACCAAGAGATGTATTCAGACTCTACATAACAATTATTGATGCACAAAATGACCGTGAGTATTAATTGAAAAGCACAATCTTATATAAAATAAACCACAAGTAGTGTTGTATGGAGTTAACACATGGAAATTCGTTTAACTCATAAAACATTCATAAACCTAGAACTACCAAGGTGTTTCTAGCCCATGATTGATCTAGAAACAATCATGGCTAGTTGGTATGATCTTACTTGACTCACCAGACGAACCTCTCTCACGACCCCTTCGGATGATGGTAGGGCTTAGTGGATGAAGGAAGATGTGTTGTTTTGTGTTGTGTCTCTCCTCTCCTTCTCCTACGGAAGCCCTTCTTTTATACACATAGGATCTCATGGGCTTAGGATGGGCCTTTGGTTGAAGCACACGTCAAATTTGGTGAAAGCTATCCGAAATTACCATAAATAACATTTAATGACACGCCGTTCGACCTCAGCATCCAAGTCGAGCAAGAAGCCCCTGGTCGAATAAACATCTAGACAAATTCATCATTTAGCTTGACCAAACCGCTTTCGCTCGACCATGTTGATCTTGGTCGAGCAACTTATCCAAGTCAAACGATCTCACTGTAAGTTTTCTCTACTTTGCTCGACTTTCTCTCATCTACTCGACCCAGCTAGTGTTGGTCGAGCAACATCTCCAAGTTGAAATGGCTCACTAGACGGGCTCTGTCAATCCGCTCGACTTGTCACTCCCGTTCGACCACTTGTTGCTGGTCGAACAAGCCATCAAAGGTCGAACAACACCTTAATCTCGCTTCCAAAATTGTGTCTTCTAATTTTGAGCCTTTTTCACCTATTTTCCTATACAAATATGCTCAAATAGCCCTTGTACCCTCTGATTCGTGCCTTTTCCATAAACGTACTGATTCATCTTGATAAAAGACCAAATAGTACTCAATTTCCACGCAAATCAAGGCCCAAAACAAGCAAATTTACACTCACATCACACGTCTGTCAAAGCACAGCAGCTCATGCCTTGCACCCGAAGCCATGCTTCTGAGCTCGCCAGCACAATCTGCGATCTGCCCTCTAAAGATCTTGTCCAGCAGCCCGCCATCATGTGCCCTTGAATTGTAGTGCAACCGACTTCAGCCTAGAATGTGGAGGAGGCTTCCAGGCGTGCTGCAAGGTTGTTGTACTTACCGCAGGGCTAACTGGCGTGTGGAGGAGTGTGCTGCTGAACTGGTTGCCGTGTGGTCTAGCCTTGGCGGGCACATTGCCGTGTGGGTCATTCACGAAAAGTGGCAAGCATACTGGAGTCAGGAGTGCAAGCGTGCAGGTGGAAGTTGGCATGGCGGAGAGCTCGAGTCGAGCTTCGACTTGAGACTTAGCTCGAGTCGAACTGGAGTTCTGGTGCTGGATTTAGTTTTCGTTTCGGGGCGCTACCCCTCGACCTGACCAGGCAGGTCGATCTCTGTGACCTTATCGGGGAGGTCAATCACGTTCTGCGTTGCCCGCAATCGTGCTAGGAGGCGAACAATTGAATTCACCGATATATAACTATTTATAATTGATGGAATATTTGATTATTGTTATATATGTTATGCATGCTAGATTGTGTATTTTATTGTGGAATATTATATGCATGTAAAAACCCTTGGTGTTAAACAATTAAATGGGAGAGGGGATTGGTAAATAATTCCCGCGACCTCCATTATTGGTTTGTAAGTGATGTGAGTAAACTTGCGTGTTGGCAATAGGCCTTCCTCCACAGCGGATGAGTTTATTCACGGATCATTGGTACAGACTTCATTAAATAATTATTGTTTATAATGTGATGCACATGAACTTGCATGTTGGCATAGACCTTCCTCCCTAACGGATGAGTTTATATGTGATTCACTAGTACAAACTTATAATTGATGATTGTAGGAAGTTATCCGAGCGCGTGTGTACTTCTCCAACTGTAAGGCACACAAGCTTGGGCCGCAGACTTGGGATCAAATAATGGTGTACACTTAGGTGTAAATAATAAGTATCCTCTCCAGCGGAGTCACTACTATTATTTGCATGGCTAAAGAGGAACCGACTATTATTTATTTTGTCATAAAGTTAGGTTGGAGAATGAAATTAATGGGTAAAATCTTCTCTTGTAAATGTTCGAGTTTATATACGTCCACACTAACGTGGCATGCAGACTCACGGTGCTTGAGATTTCAGTGAATTTTATTTTATATTGTTTTGAGGGAATCAATATAAATGGATAAATTCGAAGATTTGATCGGTGTATTTATTTATGATTCTCTGAATTTTCAAATAGTTTTATCTCTCTTATTGTTTACTAAAAGAAACATATTTACTTGTCAAGAATTAGATGATAGAAAAGAATCTTGGTTTTAATTCTTACTGCTTAAGAAAATATAAATGTGTTCTCACTATTGATGCCCCCTAGTGCCTATTAAAGTCTCTAGTGGAGAGGTGACAGGTTCATAGAAATATGATGGTCTCTTGCAACTTTTCGGATACTTGAGTAAGTTAGAAAGGCAAGAGATCATGTATAGCTTGATGAATGAATTGGAAATGCTTGGAGTAGAAATTGAAGTGGAAACCTAGATCAATTTATTCTTCATAATTTTCCTGGATGTTTTGAGAAAGTTCTACCTGAAATACGAGAGGTTGTATATGGTGGGAAACTTCTGACAAAACAAGAGGCGAAGGAAATCAATTTTCATCAAGATAAGAACAAAGTTAATATCTCATTCACTAGCTGTTGAAGCGTGATTAGTGATGGCATCTACTGACACGTTGTATATAGATACCGGAATCACTGAATGTCTACAACTTAGTGATGATGATATTATTATGTACATGGATAATGCTATGAGAGTAGTGGCTGTTGCAGTGGGAGTTGTTTATTTATCTTTTGATAGGAATAAACGTTTGATTATGAGAAATTGTCTTTACGTACGTTTTCATAGAAAGAATTTCATTTCAGTTTCTATGCATTTACGGATGGATACTCAATTTCATTTAAATGACATGGTCATTATAATGAAGGATGGAGCTATAATTTATTGTGGTATGTTGGTGACAATTTGTACACTCTTAAATCATGTTTATCCCGTAGATGCAATAAATATTAATTAATAATGCATCTTCTAATTTTAATAAGAGAAAGAAAACTTCGGAGATGAACTATACATACTCTTGGCATCTAAGACTAAATCATATTAACTTGAGTAGGATTCAAATGTAGATAGCCGATGGACCATTGGGTTTATTGTAAGTGGAAACTATCTGACTTGCGAGTCTTACTTGAAAGTGAAAATGATTAAAGGTCTTTTAAGGCAAAGGGGTGTAGAGCCAATGATATGTTGGAAGTAGTTCATTCTGATTTAAGAGAGGTCCTAAGACTATTCCAACAAGAGGTGGTCATTACGATTTAATCGTGGTGGTCATTATTATGTACCCCAACAAGAGGTGGTCATCTCAAGTTGTCTACACCGGGCATACCCCAATTGAATGGTGTGGTAGTAGAAGAAATAAGGCTCTTATGGTAATTGTTAGATAGATGATGAGTTATTAAATTCATTTTGGGAAATCCTAGAAAAATGAAAGGCGGTTTATTTGTTAGTCCAAAAGATCGAAGGATGATTGTTAACACAAACACTAGGTTTTTTGGAAAAGGACTATGTAATAAATCACAGACCTACGTATAAGTTGTTCTAAAGGAAGTGAGAGGAAAAACACAAAGTATAGTACCAATGTACAAGAGAATATACCACAAGTAAACTGCATCACATGTCACATTTGATACACAATTGCATGTAGCGCCTTGTCATAGTGGGAGGGTTGTACCACAGCCTGATAGATTTATGTTTCGTGAGAGTCGTGAGACTTGGCCCCTAGTAAACATGGAATTAACCCACGGATACGACGAAGCACTACAAGATCGAAATGCGGAATCTTAGAAAGTTGCAATAAATTTTAAAATAAAATCTATGGATTCTAAATCAAATCTGGAAGTGTGTAGAACCATTAAATAGTGTAAAAGCTATTGGAAGTGGTCATACAAAATAAAAGAGGATCATAGGTAATGTGAAAACCTTGGAAGCAAAGCTTGTTGCGAAAAGGTATACTCAGAAAAAAGGGTTCGATTATGAGGAAACCTGTTCGCCGGTAGCTATGTTTATGTTGATCCAGATTCTTTTGATTGTTGCTACTCATATTGATTATGAGGAATAATAAATAGATGTCAAGACAACTTTCTTGAATGGAAGTCTTGAAGAAAACATCTATGTGAAGCAACCAGAGTGATTCATTGCAAAGAGCTAAGAACATTTTGATAGTAAGCTTAAAAGTGTCCATCGATGGACTAAAGCAAGCTTCAAGTTCATGGAACATTCGTTTTGATGAGGAAATCCAACCATAGGATTTAATCAATGTGCGGATGTGTCTTTTGTATTGAAAAGAGTGACGGAAACGTGGTGGTATTTCTTGTACTGTGCGTAGATGATATATTGCTCATTGGAGATAATGAAAGAGTATTGTCGGGCGTATGGGTATGGTTGATAAAGTAGTATGAAATGAAAGATTTAAGAGAAGCAAAATATATCCTTGCGATCATGGTGATCACAAGATAAGATATTGTATTTATCTCAAGCTTCATGAATTGATACAATCCTTACTCGTTTTAGTATGTGAGTTTATCTAAGAAAATTGTGTCTTAAGACACAAAAGAAGATAAAGGAGATGAAGGCAGCCCTTATGCTTCGGCGAATAAGGAAGATTGATCTAAGGAATGTTACGCACGAGAATAGATATCTGTTTTGCTCAGTGGGAATCAAGTTAACCAAAAACAAGAATGTTGAACTATGGTAGCACATAATTTTGAAGTACCTGAAAAGGATCAAAAACTGTATGTAAGCTTACCAGACAGATTCAATGCTTCTTGTGGATTACATAGATTCGAATTTTTCAAGTCAGATAGGGACAGCAGTAAATCCACCTCAAGGTTATGTGTTTATTTTGGAAGTAGAGTCATAATATGGAGGAGTGTTATATATAAATATATTTCAGACTCCACCATAGGAAGATGTTGAATTGGAGCCTCTGAGTCAGTCAAATCCATCTGCATGACTCTAGAAACTTCATAATGGACTTAGATGTGATTCTAAGTTTTCCCGATATTATCACAATTTATTGTGATAATAACAGTGCAGTTGCAAACTTAAAGGAATCATGAGTCCATAAGCAATTAAACACATGGAGCGCGAGTACCACCTGTTACGAGAAATCATATGTTGATGGGAAGGTTGTTGTCGCCTAGATTATATCGAATGATAACCTAGTAAATCCTTTTACAAGGACTTTAAGGCGAAAGCTTTTGATGGTCATGTAGTGGGAATGAGAATCAGATGTATGGCAGTGGTTTTGACAGCATAGTCTTTTAGTATGAGTGGGAGATTGTTGGATTGTATACTAAAAACCTAGCTTTTGTATGAACAATATTACAACAATTTATTTGAAATGAGAATCATATGATCAAATGATTGCGTCTTATAATTTATTTATATGTCCGATGCAAAAGTCCACTTACTTTATACTGTAGATAATATGTTGTGCGACAACACACGGAAGATCATATTATCGGTTTCCTTATAAAGTATAAACAGATGCTTACAACCGAGATAGACGGGGACTCTCTATCGGGATGGTTGTAGTGTGATTTGGTATTAGTTTGTCTTAACTATATTAGTGCACTTTGTGTGTATTGAGCAGGATCGCTTGAGATCGTTCGATTTATATGGACTATATAGGAGAATTTGATCTCAGTTATTATGGATGTTCGTACTCTTAATCCATATACAATAACCTCGACACGTAAGGCAGTATATATCTCTTTTATTCATCAATTGGTGAGTTTTATATATTAAATCAATAAGCTCGGTGAGTTGGGAAATAGTGTTGTTTCTATGGTGTGTTGTTGATTGTAGAAGGAATCTGTGTCCTATTAAATAGGTTGATGATGTCCCCTTGAGGAGCACATAAGGATTATTATGTAAACCCTGCAGGTGGATTTATTCTAGCATGATAATGAGGTTGAATGGTACTACTCTCGGATGAGATAATAATTAAAGGAGTTGTCAGAAACTTAATTAATTAATGGGCATTGTATATCTTAAACATGGGGAGATTAACGGGTTCATAATAAGAAGGAGCCCATAACGTAATTATGAGATTAGAGCGGCAGTGCAGTAATAATATTTTAGTGGAATATATTATTATTATTTGACTTAAGTATAAGTTTTGGGCTAATCTTGGATACTTAAGCCCAATGGAGACCTGACTCTAATTTCTCCTCCTAGTCCCTGTAATAGCCCATATATAAGTAATCTCAGCTGTTCTAACCCTAGATGAGACCTGCCTAACCGTGAGTTTGGTAGAGAGAACAGCAGATTGAGAGGATCTTGAAGATCGCCGCCCACACGACGTCAAGATTGGACTTGGGAATACAACAGAAGATTAGAAGGTTGTTTGCTGCTGCTGTTCGTGAACTTCCACAAATTTTCTAAAATCATGTAGAACTCAGAATTGGATGTGTGAACATCGTTGGAAAGCCACGGAAGAGAGGATCGTTTTGGCGTGTAGATCACTTAAATTGGAGATCAGATGAGGAAGTTATGTCCAAAACCATGAGGCTGCACATGCTGCCAGCGAGAATCTTTTTTTTCAACATACCCTGGTGAAAGATAATACGTTTCTATCTTATTGCTTCTACTGGATTAGAAACGCATGGAACCCTAACGATTCACGTAAACTAAATGATAGAACTCCAACAATTGTCTTGTTTGTTTCCTACAAATTAAATTAAGTAGTGAAAATTACACTTTGGAGTATACTCATTGTATTCATTCTCAAAGCTACATATACACATACAAATTAGTTTGATCAGTTAGTGGTTCTGCTTCATCATAGATTCTTTTGAGTAGGAAATGTTACACTTACATTGCATGATGCCGGTGATGTATTCCTTGAAGTTGCGTACTCCAAATCAGAGCTTGGTGCTAGTGTAGTATGTGATTTGAATTGTTTGCATTGTCATGGCTTGTTCTAAAACATTTTTAATCTTTTAGACTCTTAGTTTACTATATAGTATTAGTTTAGTCTTGTGTTAAAAATTTTGTTTTGATTCACAAGGTTACTATTTATAATGAATTGGGTTACTATGAATAAGTTTTTGGATTACTCTTTATGTTAATTTGTTTATCTATTATTCAGTTTGGTCAATATCTTCTAGGTTATTTTTTTCTATTATTTGAGTTACTCTTTATAATGAATTGAGTTATTATGAACAAGCTTTTGGATTACTCTTTATGTTGATTTGTTTATATTTCTTTTAGTTTACTCTTTTCTATTAATTGGTTTACTCTTTATAATGAATTGGATTACTCTTTATAATTGAATAACTATGAACAAGCTTTTATGTGTAGTCTTAGAGTCTATTTATGACTACACATTATATGTGTAGTCTTTATGAGTCTTTTTTTAAAAAAATATGCACAAAGATAACAGATTATATATGTTGTCTCTATGCGTTTTTTTATCAAATTCTTTTTTAAATGACAACAAATTATATGTGTAATTATATGTGTAGTCTTTGTGCATCTATATTCCTAATTAATTTTTAAATATCAATTGATTATATATGTTTTTTTATTTTGTTAAAATAGTAAATATATATATAATATTTGTTCAATAGAAGTATTAAGGACAAAAAACAAATAGTATTGGTTCTAACAAGGGAATCAATAGTTGCTAACATATTTAAATCAAAACTGCAAATTATTACAATCTTGCATTCCTTTCAACTCAAGTGAGATGTTGGAGTTGATCCGGAGAGACTCCCAATCTTGCATCCCTTTCAACTCCAAATATCCAAGTGAGTGAGATCCCATTACCAATATTGTATCAACAGTCTTGTTAAACCACTCACAATCCCATGAATCTGATCCATCGCACCCCATGTTTAATCCCCACAAGCTGCGTAGAGGACTGCCATTACAGTCCTGTTCTTGACAACCCTTAGGAAAGCATGTAATTAAGTGGCATAAAGGAAGCCTTCCATTTCTGCCACTGCACTCCTCTGCAAATTCAAAATGACGTGCCATCAATAATTAAACCTTATCTAAGAAAAACAAAATCAGCCATGGGAATTCATGCACCAACAAAAGAGATATGTTGGTCAGAATAATATTTAACATGGTATTGCCAGTACATTAACATAATTGCTAAACTAAGTGATATACAAGAGGGAAGGCACGATGAAAGGAGATAAAATTCTAACTAATTTTTTGCCACATAAAAACAAAAGAAGCAAAAATATTACATTGTAATGATTTTTCAGTAACTGAATAAATCTAGTCATATAATATAATTAATAATACCATACAATTTACTTTGATTGGAAATGAGAATGATACCCACAATATTCGTCTCAATTGTTTTATCACAAGAACAGGCGTTCTGAATGAAAGCTAAGACATCCTGGATCAAACCAATTGTGTTAGGTGCTCAAAACTATTCACTGCCAAAATATGTGTAGAAGATGACTACCTTGTTTCATTTTTTAAATATTAGAAATCAAAAGGACACTCTTTAGAAATGTCACATCTTGCATGAGAACATTCATCTAGTAAGTATTGTAGCTAGTATTGCTTCTAAAATATAGTGAGTTAAGAGCAGATTATGAAATTTTGGAAAGGATAAATAAATCAATTCACACAGAGAAATATAAACAAATAAATTAAATTTAAACTGAAGTCTCCTCTCTCCACAAATTTAAATCAAGAGTTATTTGCATGTGAAGGCAAAACTCAAACTACCCAGAAATTGAAAGAATTCGAACCTTCCCAACATAATTTGAGATCCAAGGGTTGTGGTGGTCAAACTGCTCCACACAGCATTTACATACTGCACAATGCTTGGAGCAAACGGGTCTTATTATCTAGAAGGCACATATAGTATTAGTCAAAACTAAAGTACCAAAACAATGACGCAGAAACTAAACATTACAGAAATCATCACAACAAATCTTTTATTCATTTATTGACATCTGAAAAGAAAAGTCCAACAAGGAACCTTGCAGGTAGGGCAAAGTTGAGACCAACTTCCAGTCTAAATAGAGTTGCTATTCAAATCAATATTCAATAAAGGATCCTGCATAATATATACTGTTAGATAGTTCCACAATAAATGAAGAAGCCATATGACTAAGGCAAACAACCTTAGGAATTATGCTTTACCCAACTAGTCAGAAGGAGATTGGTACCCAGCATCAGAATGGTTCTCCTTTGCAGTTTTCTCTTTGTCCAGTGATCTTGCAATCAAGAATCTCATAACGGTAATATCCCATATCCCTACAATAATTCACACTAATCAATTATACAAAATAAATTTTGGTGAGCTTCCCATTCAAATAATATTAGGAAGAGGCTCTACCGTATTCAATTCAACCAAGAATCGGCCAAACCCAACAAATCATGAGAGCCTCATTCAACAAGACGAACAAGGGAGCTAATTGATAATACCTTTTATACCAATACCCATCCAGAATTGAGATCCAAACGATCCCACAGAAAACTCATTCCAATTGAAATTAAAATGTTGAACCAAACAGGAAGACTGAGTGTAATAATTTCTCATGAAATCTCACCTACGCACACCAATCGGAAAGTCAGTGCAAGAAGCACTTTTGAAACCAAATCAGGCGGCTGTGATAAATAAATCGCCTGCTCTACCAATCGTTGATAGACAAAGGACAAGGGAAGCAGGCTCAACTGTCAGCAGACGGAGAAGTAATTGCTGGAAGAAAAATGCACGAGGCGTGTGGTCAATTCGAAGTTGGCTCAACAGTGGAGGTGGGGGAGCAGTCGCTAGAGGGAACCGTGACATCCAAACCCTGGAATGGTGCAATAGAGTCAGCTAAGTGAACAACCAGACGGAGTCGATGGTGTTAGCTTTTGGATCGTTTGGCTCAGCTTGATCCGTTAGGAAACCAAGTAAACAATAACAGCGGAAGTAATAATTAAGGTTTACATTTCTTCAGGGTTGATGTAGAGGAAGAATAGTTGCAGAGAACTACCTCTTGATCTTCTGCTGTATGGCCCAAGTCCAATACTAATGTTGTGTGGGCAACAATCTTCAGGATTTTTCAATCTGCTTCTCTCCCTTCTTTACGTCAAAAGAGGCGCAGGCTTAGGGTTCCAGGAAACTGGGATAACTTATTTATTGGGCTACAGCAGGGACCAGGAGGAGAAATTGGGTTAGGCCTCCATTGGGCTTAAGTATCCAAGCTTAGCCCAAAGCTTATACTTAAGTCCAATAATAATAATATAGTCCACTAAAATATTATTACTGCACCGCCTTTCCAATCCCACAATTACGTTATGGGCTCCTTCTTATTATGAGCCCAAAAATCTCCCCATGTTTAAGATATACAATGCCCATTAATTAATTAAGTTACTGACAATCAAATTAATTAATATCTCTTCCGAGAGTAGTACCACTCAATCTTATTATCATGCCGGAATTAATCCACTTGCAAGATTTACATGATAAATTTTATGAGCTCTTCAAGGGGACATCATCAACCTATGTCAGAGATGGATTTCTTCTACAATCAACAACACACCATAGAGACAATATTATTTTTTAACTCACCGAGTTTGTTGATTTAATACATGTAAATCTCACACATTGATGAATCAAAGAAATACTTACTGCCCTATGTGTCGAGGTTATTGTATAGGGATTAAGAGCACGAACATCCACAATAATTGAAATCAAGTTCTCCTATATAGACAGTGCAAGTCGAACGATCTCAAGTGATCCTACTCAATACACACAAAATGCACTAATGTGATTCTATAGTTAAGACAAACTAATACCAAATCACACTACAACCATCCCGATAGATAGTCCTCGACTATCTCGGTTGTGAGCATCTGTTTATAGTTTATAAGGAAATTGATAATATGATCTTCCACGTTTTGTCGCACAACATATTATCTACAATATAAAGAAAATGGACATTTGCACAAACATATAAATAAATAATTTATAATATACAAACGTTTGATCATATGATTCTCATTTCAAATAAAATTGTTAAAACATTGTTCAATACAAAAGCTAGGCTTTTAGTATACAATCTAACAATCTCCCATTTATACTAAAAGACTACGCTGCCATATCTGCTGACACGCATCTAATCCTCATTCCTTCTACATGCCCATCGAACACTTTTGCTGGAAGGCTCTTAGTAAAAGGATCAGCCTGGTTATCCTCCGATGCAATCTTAGCAACAACGACCTTTCCTCTTTTAACGATGTCTCGTATCAGGTGGTACTTGCGCTCAATGTGTTTACTCGCCTTATGGGCTCGTGGTTCCTTCGAGTTTACTACTGCACCACTGTTATCACAATAAATTGTGATCGCTTTGGGCAAACCAGAAATCACATCCAAGACCATTAAGAAGTTCCTAAGTCATACTGCTTCTTTAGTTGCCTCAGAGGCTGCTACATATTCAGCTTTCATGGTGGAGTCAGCAACGCATTTATGCTTTACACTCCCCCATATTATGGCTCCTCCTCCAAGAGTATACACATAACCCGAGGTGGATTTACTAGCATCCCTATCTGATTGGAAATCGGAATCAGTATAACCCAAAGGTAACAAAGTATCTGCCCAGTAAACCAGCACATAATCCCTAGTCCTTCGCAGGTACTTCAAAATATGCTTTACCGTAGTTCAATGCCCTTGTCCTGGATTACTTTGATACCTACTGACTATGCCCACTGCATAACAGATATCCAATCTCGTACATAGCATAGCATACATGAGGCTTCCTACTGCCGAAGCATAAGGGACCAGCTTCATTGCCTCTATTTCCTGTTGTGTCTTTGGACACATTTCCTTAGATAGAGGTATTCTATATCTTAAAGGTAGAAAACCTTTCTTAGAATCTTGCATGCTGAAACGAGTCAGGATTGTATCAATATATGAAGGTTGGGATAAGCACAACATTCTTTATTTATTATTCCTTATTAATTTGATCCCAAGAATGTGTCCGGCTTCTCCTAAATCCTTCATCTCAAACTGCTTGGACAGCCATACCCATACGCCCGACAATACATTTACATTATTTTCAATGAGTAGAATATCATCCACGTAGAGTATAAGAAATACCACTATATTTCTGTCACACTTCTTGTACACACATGATTCATACGGACATTGAATAAATCCATATGACTAGATTACTTCATCAAAATGGATGTTCCATGATCTTGAAGCTTGTTTCAATCCATAAATGGACTTTTTAAGCTTACACACAAGATGCTCTTCGCCCTTTGCAATGAATCCCTCTGGTTGCTTCATATAGATATTTTTCTCAAGACTTCCATTCAGGAAAGCTGTCTTGACATCCATTTGCCATACCTCATAATCCATATCAGCAGCAATAGACAAAAGAATCCAGATTGACTTAAGCATGGCCACAGGCGAGAAGGTTTCCTCATAAACGATTCCTTCTTTCTGAGTATATCCTTTAGCCACTAGCCTTGCTTTAAAAGTTTCCACCTGACCGTCAGATCCTCTTTTTCTTTTATAGATCCACTTGCATCGAATAGCTTTTACACCATCGGATGGTTCTACAAGCTCCCAGACTTGATAATAATACATGGATTCTATTTCAGATTTCATTGCATTTTGCCATAATTGAGCATCTTTATCTTGCAGTGCCTCGTTGTAATTCCATGGGTCAATTTCATGTTCACCAGGGACCAAGTCAGAAGACTCTCCCAATCCCATGAATCTATCCGGTTATCTCACAACCCTCCCACTACGACGAGGCTCCGCAGGCAATTGTGTATCAGGTGTGACACGCAGTGCAATGTCCTGTGGTATATCCTCTTATACTGTTGGTATTATGTTTGGTGTTTCCTCTATTACTTCTTCTAGAACAATCTTACTCATGGGTTTGTGATTCATAATATAATCTTCATCCAAAAATCTAGCGTTCGTGCTAACGATCACCTTTTGGTCCTTTGGATTATAAAACAAACCACCCTTCATTCCTTTAGGATATCCTAGAAACAGACAAACTTTCGTACGTGACTCTAACTTATCAGTATCCGTCTTCAACATATGTCCTGGAGCACCCCAAATCCGAAAGTATTTCAGACTATGCTTTCGCTTAGTCCACAATTCAATGGGTGTGGAAGCTACTGATTTAGAAGGTACTAAGTTAAGAATGTAAGTCGTTGTTTATAAGGCGTATCCCAAAAACAAATTTGGTAATTTCGAATAACTCATCATTGATCTTATCATTTTCATAAGAGTCCTATTCCTTCTTTCCGCTACACCATTCTGCTGGGGTGTGCCTGGTGCAGACAATTAGGATTCAATCCCATTCTCCGCTAAATAATTCCTAAACTCTCCCAAGAGGTATTCGCCACCACGATCAGACCGTAGAGTCTTGATATATTTTCCAAGTTGCTTTTCCACATCAGCCTTGTACTCTTGAATTTATCAAAGCACTCAAACTTGTGGTGCATCAAATAAATATAACCGTATCTAGAATAATCATCAATGAAAGTGATGAAATATTCATAACCCCCTCTTGCCTGGACAAACATAGGACCACATAAATCAGAATGAACTAATTCCAACATATCCTTGGCTCTATACCCCTTTGCCTTAAATGGCCTTTTGGTCATTTTTCCTTCCAAGCAGGATTCGCAAGTTGGATAATTTTCCACTACTAATGAACTCAGAGGTCCATCAGCTATCAACCTTTGAATCCTACTCAAGTTAATATGACCCAGTCTAAGATGCCAAAGATATGTTTGGTTCATTTTCTAAGGTTCTTTTCTCTTATTAGTAGATGTATCATTCATTTCAATTTGTTACACATGGGAGAAAATGGATTAAGAGTATACAAATTATCTATCAATGCACCATAACATATAATAATTATAACTTTCCTTATAATAACCTTGTCATTAAAAGAAATAAAATATCCATCCATAAACAATTTAGAAACCATAATTAAATTCTTTCTAAAATGAGGTACATAAAGACAATTCCTCAAAACAAGAGTTTTATTCTTATTGAAATATAAATAAACGTCTCTCACTGCGACAGCTGCTACTCTTATAGCATTCCCCATGAGTATGGTAATCTCTCCATCACTAAGCTGTCGGGTTTGGTGGAACCCCTGCAAAGAATTGCAGACATGGTCAGTGGCTCCCGTATCTACACACCAAGTGTCAGCAGATACAGCCGCTAAACACGATTCAACAACCAGTATATAAGACTTACCATTCATGTTCCCCTTCAGAAGAGGGCAGTCAGCCTTGTAGTGTCCCGGCTGCTTGCATTTGAAGTACTTGCCTTTAGGGTTCTTGACCGCACCAGCTTTTACTTTCACTTGGTTCACCGGTACTGAATTTCCTTGCTTCTTCATATTTCTATCGCCATTTGGCCTAGGATGAGCAGCATTTTCAGTAACATGAACCTGAGGAGGTCTACGAAACAGTTCTTCCGTCGCCACAAGTTCTGTCAGAAGTTCCGCCAATATGTACAAATGTTTGTTCATACCATAGTTCAGGCGAAACTGCTCAAAACTCTTAGGAAAGCTTTGGAGTATGATATCGACCTGGGTTTCCCCATCGATTTCAGCTCCAAGAACTTCATACCCATTGAGTTGGCCCATCATCCTAAGGACATGCTCCCTTACGGAAGTACCCTCAGCCATTTTGGTGTTCATTAGAACAGACATGCCCTTCGATCTAGCAGAACGACTCTGATGCCCGAAGAGTTCCCTAAGATTATGCATCATATCATAGGTGGTGGTCATAGCTTGATGCTGAGTCTGAAGTACATTTGACATAGAAGCCAAAATATAGCACTTAACCATCCTATCAGCTTTGATCCACCTATTATAAGCAACTCTTTGCTCTTCGGTAGAGTCATCATTAGGTGTCGGAGGACATTCCTCAGTGAGAACAAAGATATAATCTTCAGCAGTTAAAACAATATCCATGTTCAGTTTCCAGTCAACATAATTAGTGCCAGTAAGTTTGTGCTCTTTTAGTATGACAGAAAATGAGTTGAGTGCCATTAGAAAATCCTGAGAATCATAAATAAATAAACAGATCAAACACTTCGAATTTATAAATTTATATTGAATCCCTCAAAATAATATAAATAAAATTCACCAATATCTCAAGCACCGTAGATTTGTATGCCACATTAATGTGGACGTATACAAACCCGAACATTTACAAGAGAATGTTTTACCCATTAATTTCATTTATCAACCTAACTTTATGATAAAATAATTAATAGTCAGTTCCTTTTTAGCCATGTAAATAATAGCAGTGACTCCGTTGGGGAGGATACTGACTATTTACACCTAAGTGTGTACCATTATTTGATCCTAAGTCCATTGCGCAAGCTTATGTGCCTTACAGTTAGAGAAGTACACACGCGCTTGGATAACTTCCTACGATCATCATAAAGAAGTTTGTACCAGTGATACGTGAATAAACCCATCGGTTGTGGAGGAAGGCCTATTGCCAACACACAGGTTTACTCACATCACTTACAAACCAATAATGGAGGCCGTTGGAATTATTTACCAATCTCCTCTCCTACTTAGTTATTTAAACACCGAGGGTTTTTAACATGCATATAATATTTAATAATAAAATATACATCCTTAGCATCCTTCTATTAATAAATAATTTTAAAAAAAAAATTAACTCACATAGAACATGCTACATATATAACAATTAATTGTCAAGTAAAAATAATTAAAGCATTTATATATGTTAAATAAAAAGCATAAATGGATTGGATCGAGTAAATGGGCCCAGCTGGCCCAAAGCATCAAATAAGCACAAAATGAACAGCAGCCCATAATCCATAATCCATAATACTTATTTGCACAATAAAGCAATTGAGCCTAACAGCCCATTAGCCTGCTAAAATCGCCAATGCTTGAAGAAACTCAGCCCTGCCCTTTTTCTCACCAGCAGCAACAAACATTGTACTCCTCGTTCCCACGTTACTGTGTCCAGCATTCCCAGCGCCGAGTCAGTCCGCAGCACCAACTATTCGTCGATTCGGCTGGAGCCTACCAAGATGGAATAGCCCGCGCGTATCTGCCCAGCAAACCAAGCTCTTTCTTATTATGAGCCCGAAAATCTCTCAATGTTTAAGATATACAATGCCCATTAATTAATTAAGTTACTGACAACTCAAATTAATTAATATCTCTTCCGAAAGTAGTACCACTCAACCTTATTATCATACCGGAATTAATCCACTTGCAAGATTTACATGATAAACCTTATGAGATCCTCAAGGGGACATCATCAACCTATGTCGGACATGGATTCCTTCTACAATCAACAGCATGCCATAGAGACAATACTATTTCCCAACTCACTGAGTTTGTTGATTTAATACATGTAAATCTCACACATGGATGAATCAAAGAAATACATATTGCCCTACGTGTAGAGGTTATTGTATAGGGATTAAGAGCACGAACATCCATAATAACTGAGATCAAGTTCTCCTATATAGACAGTACAAGTCGAAGTGTCGAACGATCTCAAGCGGTCCTGCTCAATACACACAAGGTGCACTAATGTGATTCTAAAGTCAAGACAAACTAATACCAAATCACACTACAATCATCCCGATAGATAGTCCCCGTCTATCTCGGTTGTGAGCATCTGTTTATACTTTATAAGGAAACTGATAATATGATCTTCCGCGTGTTGTCGCACAACATATTATCTATAGTATAAAGAAAATGGACTTTTTCATAAATATATTAATAAATAATTTATAATATGCAAAACGTTTAATCATATGATTCTCATTACAAATAAAATTATTAAAACATTGTTCAATACAAAAGCTAGGCTTTTAGTATACAATCTAACAGATGGAACAGCGGTGAAGTGCCCAGATGTAGCGCAAGCCCTAGGGGGCTTCGATTGTGGGCCATCAGAGAGGCATGAGCGTTGAAGTCCTAAGCCAGTGGGTTGTTCAATTGGGAGGAAAACTAAACCGCGACAGCCACCGAAACGTGAGTTACAGTGATTAAGAAGCGTCGATGGCCTGAAGCGTGAGGGAATTAAGCAGGGGACCGCCGAGGAAAACCAACAATGGTGTGCTGTTGGAAAATCAGCCATAGGCGACGCCTATTAGGGCAGAATTTTGGGAAGAAGGTAGATTTTGTTGATTCAAACTTAGAGAGGATGATATGATTTCGGAAGATACAGTGTAAAAGATTTTTTAAAATTGTAAATGGAAATGTAATTGTCTATTTAAATTTTTTCATATTTAATTAAAAAATTAAATAATTTTTTTGTCTAATGCATTTAATGTTTAATTAAAGTTATAAACAATTCAATAAATTTATGAGTAACAACAAATTAAGGTAAAATATTTTCATGAGATTGTCTCACGGGTTCTCTCATGTGAACGGATTATTCATTAATTCAGCTAAATAATTTTAAAGTGTTTTATTTGATTGTTATAAAATTAAAAAATTAATTATAAAATTAAATTAGTTGGGAAAAAATAAATTTAATGGGTCATGTTTGGTTGATATGAAATTAGAAAGTTTAAAAATTAATTACGAAAGAAAAACTTATTATTATTTTTAATTTAAATAATATAATAAAATGTAATAAACAATTGATAAAAAGTGAAAACAGTGTTGTGAACTTTTATAAACAATTAATAATAGTATAAATAAAAAGATAATATTTTAAAATAAATGTGATAACATTTTTAGTAAAAAGTGATAACTAATAATAAAAGTATATTTTAAGAACAATTTATAAATTACATAAATGTGATAATATTTTTAATAAAAAATTATTTCTAATCAAAGAAAAATGATATTCATCTAATTAAATTATTTCATTAAAAATTTATTAGAATAATAAAAAATGATATACATTTAATTAAATTATTCCACGAACAATTAACTTGAATGTTAAAAAGTGACATTATTTTTATAAAAAAGTAATACTTAATAAAGAAAAAATGACAACCATTTAATTAAGTTATCTTATGAACAATTTATAAGATAAATATAAAGTGATAACTGAACAATTGATGATGATGATGATGATAATAATAATAATAATAATAATATATAATATTTTTTAAAAAAAATTCACAAATCCATGAGTAACAACATATTAAAATTATATATGTTGTATGTTGTCTTAGTGAGCAAAAAAAAATTATGACAACATATGTTGTTATATATATTGTCTTATAATAAATTACATTGAAAAATAACATATATGTCAACACATTAAGACATCACCAGTCAATATGTGCTGTCATTGTGCGTGCAAAAGAATTTAAGACAACATATATATTTAAGACTACATATATAAAGGATACGACTACATATATTTCTATATATGTAGTGTATCTACTGGTGTCTTAATGTTTTTTTGTTGTAGTGAATGAATTGTGTTGCGAACAAGCTTTTGGATTACTCTTTATGTTGATTTATTTAATCTTTTAGGTTACTCATTTCTATTAATTAAGTTATTCTTTATAATGAATTGAATTTCTTTTTATAATGAATTGAGTTGCATTGAACAAGCTTTTGGATTACTTTTTATGTTAATTTATTTATGTTTCCTTTAGGTTACTTTTTTTTATATTGGGTTACTTCTTATGTTGAATTGGATTACCCTTTATAATGAATTGGGTTACAAACAAGCTTTTGAATTATTCTTTATGTTGATTTATTTATGTTTAGATTATTATTTTCTATTAATTTGATTATTCTTTATAAGGAATTGGGTTATTATTTGATTTTAAAATCTGATTTTCTAAAAATGAAGTGAGGTATTGTAAAGAATTAAATTATATACAATTTATAAGTTAATAGATCACTCTATAAATATAATTAAGTTACTCTTTAAAATTAATTAGATCACTCTTTATTTAAGATTGTGATTTTTGAAAATAAAGTCATGTATTGTGATACAGATTACCAATTATCTAGTTGAAGGCCAATTACAATCCTTCATCGCTCAAGGTGCAAATGATTTTGTAGGGTCTCTCGCCTAAGAAAATAAGCAAAAATAAAGAAGCAGGACAAGGTTGGGCAGAACTTGATAAGAGAAGGAAAAAAAATATAATCAACTCAACTAGTATAAGAAACACATGAAACAAGTACCAAAATAACCAAATCTCAATTCGATACAATCATCAAAAATGGGTTGCCCAGGCTAGTCAAAATCTATATGTAATTGACCACCTAGTTAAAGATATACAGGCATACACCTTCAGCAACACACTACAAATAATCAAGTGAAATTTACGATCTTCGCCTCGAGGCCACTAGTCAATGGTTGCACAAATGTAGTTAGCTTCTAGTTCAGAAATAGTTTTACTTGTGTCAATTCTACGTCAATATTGCAGGGAGCAAGGCCAGAAACATCACAAATGAGGCCTGAAATCCCATCCTTTGATCAGTAGAAGAACTCTACAGCAACTCAACCAATTTAAATCAACTAAAAAAAGAGAATTAACAAACAAATAAAACGGACAAGATCATGCAATCATACCGCAGTATTACTTCAGCATTTCATATAAGCACATTCTTAGTATATAATCTAGTTTCAATTAACTCATGAGTAATGTGTTTCCATTGGTCTGATTTGAAATTTCAAACATTACTACAAAGATTCAACATTACACCATAAAGAGAAAATAGTCACCAAATAATTTGTGTTACAAGATAGATAAAATTTCTTTATATCTATGATATCAATCTAGTTTAACAAGCAAAGTCACTACCAAGACCACTATTTCCCACGTGCAAACACAAAACTACATAAAAGATCTAAACTTTACTTTGTATCAAACAACCCAGAACATACACCAGAAATCACTGAGTCCTCATTACAGCAAGAACATTGTTATAGGTTCTTGAACTTCTAGACGGATTAAGATGGAACAAGAGGCTCTCAAATTGGTCTAGTCCCATATTCCTCACCTCTTTGTAACAACTATACGAAGAAAAGTTAATTCTAAAAGATACCCCTAAAATGACTAATTCTACTGAGCAAAACAAGTTTCGACATTTAATACTAAACTTGCAAACCAAAGATTTGACATCACTCTTTATTTAATAGTCCCCAATTCGGAAATTCCACCTACACAAAATCAGGAGCATAAATATATCTCAAAAAGAAAACAAACGAACAAACATGCTGGAATGCGTCACAAAAAAAAACCTTAATTTTCCTCCCAAAATTGTATTTGACCTTCTTGACAAAGCTGGGAGGAAGCCACTCCGAGGAATTTCCAACAACCATTTCGATAAAAGTTGAAGATTAATTGCTTCTTTCCGTAATTGTAGAGTAAAATTCTAAGATTTAAGAGGATTCAGATCAATGTTTTCATGGGAGTAAAACAAACAATTTCTACCATGCAAACCAAATAAAAATCTCCTGTCTCAATCGCTAGATCAACATTCTGCAGAGAAATGAAAACTCTTAATCTTTGCAATTAGGAACTAGGAGAAGATATTCGGAAAAGAATGCGTAATTGAAAAAATATTTGGGTAAACGGAAGAGGGAGGGTGATGAGAGAAGGAGAAGGGTTCAGTAGGGATGACAATCTTACCCGTCGGGTCGGGTTCCCCGATGGGTACCCGCATAGAAAAATTGGGTAAAATCGGGTAACGGATAGGGTAGCATCCGAACCCGAAAGAAAACTGTGCGGGTAAGGGTAGGGTACGGGTTCCCTTATATTTATTTGTACCCGACCCGTACCCGACCCGAAAATTATCCGAATATATATATATATATATATATATATATATATATATATATATATATATATATATATATATATATATATATATATATATATATATTTAATAATAGTATTATATATTTAATTAAATGTCTAAATCTAATATTTCTTTTAGTATAATAATATTGTTGATGAAAAATTTATGATGTATTTAATATTTATTTATTATAATATATTTAATATTTTTAATTAAAATTTATATTCTTGTCCTGATATAAATATAAATAATTTTTAAGAATTATAATAAATCTTGTTCTATATTATAATATTATGTGTTATTTATAATTATTTTTAAGAATTATAATTATTTTTTTAATATTTTAACAAAAAAATGATATTCGAATTGAGATATATTGGTGGCGAAAAGGGGATGCAAGACTTTGAAGTTTTCATACTTAACCGAGGACTTGGAAGCAATTGTTGGAATATGATGTTTGTTTTATAATTTTATTTGATTAATTAACTATGAATTTATGATGTTTTCTTGTTAACGGATTTAGACGTTATTGTTGTTAACTTTATTTTCTAATTTGCATATTTTATTTTAGGTTATTCATTTATGTATTATAATTATTTTTTAGTGGATTATAGTTAAAAAAAATGGGTTGTGTCGGATCGGGTAGATTCGGGTATCCGCGAATTATCTGTAAAATCTACTAAGATTGCGGGTATCCATTTACCCGCGGATTACCAGTATACCCGATGGGTATACTCGTACCCTACTCGAAGCTCTATTTTAGGGTAAAAGGGTAGGGTATGGGTAGGGAGGGTAGGGTATAGGGTAGTATGTGGATTTGTCATACCCGTACCCTACCCTAACCATTGTCATCCCTAGGGTTCAGTAGTGGGTGATGAGAGAGGAAGAAGGGTGATTGAATTCGTTTTTACTATCAGGATCCGGTTCTACCAAATATTTGGTGGAACCGGTCATCCCTAATTGCTCTTAAAAGTAATAACTTATTTAATAAAAAATGTAATTTATTAAAAATTCATAAAATAATCTCAATTTTAATGGTCTTGTCTTTCAGAAAAAGGCAAAGGCTTCGTTTCCCGTAAGGGCTTATGTGAGACGGATAAAAAGTGATACTCCCTTTGTCCGGTTCTAATGTATCCATTTGCTTTTTGCACGTGGATTAAGGGGTATTATTATTATATGTAAAGTGGGTAGTTGTATTAGAGGGAAGTGATAGACCATATTGTGTACTTTTTTACTAAACAAGGGAAATGGATACCTTTGAAGCGGACGCCAAAAATAGTAAAATGGATACGTTAGAAGCGGACGGAGGGAGTAACTTTTATAATAAAAGCAAAAACTTGTGTTCCCCAAGGGGCACCGTGAGCCCAGATACCCTTTAATATTAAAAAGTATTTCCTCCGTCCCACTCAAAGGGTTACTTTTTGTCATTTTGGTCGTCCCACCCAAAGGGTCCCCTTTCCTTTTTTACACACATGGGACCCACACACCCCCTCTAAAATAATTAAAATATGGGGCCCACACTCCCACTAATATAACAACTCATTACACATTAAATAATAATACTCCTAATCCACGTGCCAAAAAGTAAAAACAACCCTTTAGGTGGGACGGAGGAAGTATACATTTAGTATGAGGACGTTTACCATTTATTTTCTGGAAAAAAAATTAATTAAAGTGTAAACCCTTTAGAACAAAATATTGTACCCTTATGAATTGTAGTGTATACTCTTTAAAACAAAATATTGTACCATTTGACACTTTGTGCACCTGGAGATACAAAAGACCAACTCTATAATAAAAAGTGATAATATTATTTCTTAAAGTATAAACAAAAAAAGATAATATTTTATAGTGAAAGTAATAAGAATTTATAGCAAAAGTGATAATTAATTTAAAAAGTACAAAGTAATTTTACAAGATGATCTATATATATATATATATAATAACACAATAGTTTTTTTCCCGCCAAAATTGTGTTTCCTTAAATAGTAGATGTAATATAAAAGTAAATGTAAAATTGAAAAGAAATAAGTCATTTATTTCTATGATGCGTGAGATTCACCTTCAATGTGAGAAAATCAATGTTTATAAGGAAAGGAGTGTGCAGATGAAATACATTAAATAACTAACCACCAATCACATCTTTTCTTCTATTTTTAATTCAAACAAATTTTAAAATCTACATAAAATTTTCATTTCAAATTTAATTTTTAATAAATAATATACCAAATTAACTAACTTTCCAAGATATTTTCTTCAATATCCATATGGTATATATTTAACTAAAATAAAAAAAATAAATCAAGCAATAAAATTTTCATTAAATTAATATTATGTTTAAATATTTATATAAAAAATTTAATATTTAATTATTAAAATTATTTAATTAATTAGATTACAGATGTCATATAAATATTATTATTCCAATTTAATAGCCCGTTGCCCTCCCAACTTTACTTCACTGAAAAATGACTAATCTTTTCCCTACCCAGCCCTATTATCTTGAAAAATCCCAGCCCTATTATCTTGAAAAATGGGCTAATCTTCTGCAGGAAGGAAGCCATGGATATTTATGTTGTTGGTTTTGTGGCAATTCTCTAAAGACATGGCAGTGTTCTTATTTATGAGAAGAGAGAGCGGGCTTCAACAGATCTGAACAGTAGCGTCGGCGAGCAACCATAGACCGGTTCTGACCGGTGATGACTTTGGCGGCTAACGGAAGTAGAGGCTTACTGAAATTGGAGGCGGCGAAGAGATGGTTTGCAGATGTGGAGCTAGCAGACCTACAACGGAACGACGGCGTTTAGGATTCCGGCAGCGTACAGTGGTTCTGACCACTGGCCGGTGACGACTTTGGCGGCTAACGGAACTGGAGGCTGACGGGAACTGGAGGCGGAGAGATGGTCTGCAATGAACAGCGGCGTTCAAGATTCGGCAGCAATATGTATTGACATTTAGATTGAACTTTACTTTGTAATTTTCGTTTGCTGAAGAAAATCTTCTTGTCAATAAAAGACAAAGAAAGAAGATAATAGATGAGCGAGAGTAATCTCGGGAACTAAAGATCAAAATTTTGCAGATGGTCAAAAAAAAGATAAACAAAGACAGTAATCTCAGAATTATTAAATTTGCAGATTTTTAAAAAGACAAACAATGAAAATAAACAAAGAGAGTAATCTTAGAATTAAAGATAAAAAATTTGCAGATTGTCAAAAAAAAAAAGATAAACAAAGATAGTAATCTCAGAATTATTAAATTTGCAGATTCTTAAAAAAGACAAACAAAGAATCCTGCGATGAATACAAAATAAATAAAATTTTTGATTTTGAAGAAAGAGAAAATAACTATTCTATATAATAAATGGTGCTTTTTTAATTTTGATTATTTTTTAAAAAATAAATTTAGTTTTCTTTCTCAAAAAATAAATCTTTTATGTTTAAAAATCTACAAAATTTAAATTAAAAGTGGACTAAAGAAGGATTAAATTTTGATAAAAAAAATGACACAAATAAAAATAAAATAAATTGGGAGTTTTAATTTAGTTGCACATGTGAGATCGATGCACCCAGATGATTCTAATAGTTAGATTAAATGATCACTACTATTAATTATATTAAATAATAAAAATAAATAAAATATAAAACCACTCACTATTCCATGATTTTATAAAACTTTGGGTGCACAGTTGCACAATAACCTTAAAATTGGACTTAAAATTAACAAAATTAAAAAATTGCAGGAAAAAAGACAAAATATTGAGTGCACCCAAAATAAATCTAAAATTAGACATAAAATTATTAAAATTAAAAATTGCAAAAGAAAAAAACTATTGTAGATAGAATCAACCATATTTATGGGAAGATTATGATATTTTTCAAGAAGAAAAGTATAATTTCAATTTTATAGAAAATTACAACCAACTTAGGAGTATTTTGGAAGGCTCGAGCTTTGAATTACGCAGCTCACTCTCTTGCAGCATATGCTAAATGTAATGATATTAACTTTATCCATTGGTCCGTTATACTGGACTTTCTTTGTCAATCAGTGCCGGCTGAATTCCGGTGATTTCAATGAAGTTTGTTTCGTTCAAAAAATATATATATATATATATCTTCCTAATAATATTATGAATTAAAAATTTGAAGGAAAAAAAAATTTATTAATAGATGTTTGATATATACTATAGTAGTAATACGAATTAAAAAGTGAAAAAAAAAGGTTACCATAAATAGTAATGTAAATTCGATATAATATTATTTTTTTTTAACACATAATGGAGAGAGTGACTTTACAAGGTGAATAGTGCTTTAGTAATTAGTAGCCAATGCAAATATTTTCCTTTTTTAAATTTACATAAAAATTTACCAAAATCTTTAAATGTTTATAATCTTATTATTTTAATTCAGTTTTACATAAAAATTATATCAAATTATTCTTCTTTTAAAACCTTCAATTTGATATCCATATTACCAATATAATATAATAAAATAATAATTTCTCAAATATAATAACAATTTCTTTATTTTAATTTTTTCAATTTTTATTATTTAATAAAATATTTAAAAAATAAAAAATTTTAAAATTATATTTTTATTTAATTTATTTTCTGTTTTCAAAAGATTCTGATTATTACTGAATTTAGTTTAATATAAATTATTAGGCGAAAATTTTTATAAATATACATACCATTCTAATGACTATAGATAATTTATTATTAAATAGTTATTATTAAAAAAAATGGAGTATATAATAATTAACTTATGAAAGCAAAAAATGGTCTCACCCAAAATTGTTGAAAAAATTATTATACACAAGTTACTTTCACATAAAATTTTTATAATATTTATACTTTAATAATTAATAGAAAAATTATTTTACTTTATATTTTAATATATTTTTATTATACACATTTTATTTAATATAAATAATAGTTATTTATATAATAAACATCAATCCCTAAAAAAAATAAACGTATTAATTTGAAGTTTAAATTATTTTTCTATCTATTAGTAGGAATCTAAATATACAAAACTGTTAATTCAATGGTTGTAAATAATAACATATTTACAAAAATATAATTAGTTAAACTTCATATATGTTTTTAAGTACTCCTATTTTTTTAATAATTTATTAGCATTGGAATAATATATAATAATATGATAAAAGTATATGATTATCATGAAATTATCAAACTTTTAAGGCTATGAACTTATTTGACTAAATTATAATAGGAGTAATAAATTTGAAATTAAAATTTATTTGAATTATAAGATTGATGTGATGTTATTTTTTTTTATAATAAAGTTTATTATAAAATGAACAGAAATAGGAAGTATGGGTATGTGATTTACTATGGAAAATGAAGGGAGTAATTATTATTTTCATTTATTATTCGTTTCACGAAAATGTAGATAGTCTTACAGAAGTTTTCACTGTAATATTCTAAAATTATATTTTAATATATCATTCATTATATTTTAATATATATATATATATATATATATATATATATATATATATATATATATATATATATATATATATATATATATATATTACTACTAATAAGCATACTTTATTCATACTTCCTTCGTCCCACATCAAGGGTCTCTTTTTTTCATTTTGGTCGTCCCACCCAAAGTGTCTTCTTTCTTTTTTTATACACATGAGTCTCATACTCAACCACTAATACAATTAAAATATGGGGTCACACTCCCACTAATACAACTACCCACTACACATTAAATAATAATACTCCTTAATCCACGTAAAAAAATAAAATGAACCCTTGGTGCGGGACGGAGAGAGTATAACAATATTACATTAACCCATCTCATATAAACATTATTTCATAAGAGACATTTTCATTTCTTTTATATACTATTATTATATAAATATAAATTTTTATATAATAACAATTTAGGAATACATAATATCTTTCCGCGTATCGCGCGGGCATTACCAGTAGGACTAAAAAAAGATCACTTTGTACAAAAGATTTCTGGGACGTGACGTATCATGCAGTCCCACATGGGTCCCAATCAGCAAATGACTACCCTTCACGACGATAATTAAGACGCACCCTTTTGGCAACTCAGAAGGATGATAACAACCATAAATTATAAAAATACATCACGAAAAGATGAGAAATTCGATAAGTGGCCCAGATTTGATTTCTTGTGAAAATTAGGTTGATTATAGCTTTGGATCATAAAGTTGATGAAGACATTTTTATTTCATTTTTGGTTATAAAGGCAGTGATCAAGAAGTAGGAACTGCTGGAAGATCGAGACTAGTGCTGGTTCTTTTGGAAAATGATGACGCCAACTGCTACTTCCTCTGATCCTCGTACTAAAAATCATGTCGGAAAATCATATGAAGAAACCTACGAATCAATCAACAAGTTTTCAGGGCACGACTGTAATAATGCCATAAAGGCACAAAAATTGCCACCTTGTCCCACGAGAAAGGTGAGGGAACCGACGTCGTTGAACTCGACGGAACCATCATCCAAGAGTACTGATTCACTTCCCCCACCGTCACTGCCACCCGGCATTAAACACGACGACGTCGAAGAAGAAGAAGAGAGAGAATTCTCCATGGGGAAACTGATCAGACAAGCTTCTCTAAACCATTCACCCAAACCTCTAAAGAAACAGGTATGCACATTTCCCACAATTAATCCTATATTTATAGGACATGCATGTAATATTATACAATTTCACCACTGATCTTCGAAAATGGAATACTAGTGTTGCGTTGTTTGTGTCGAGCTCTTCCTAACTCTTAAATTTTACTTTACTTATCACTTATCAGCCCTAAAATAATTAGTCATAAAATTTGTCTTGTGTACACTTAATTAATTATACTATATCAATCTTCTAAATTTAATTCGATTGGGTAAAACCGTCTAAAGATCAAAATATTTTATTTTATTAATTAATTAGTTATTATTTATACTACGAATCAAATTTTTCATGAAATTATTTACTGTGATGGTTTTTATTTTCTAATAAAATATTATCACCTGTTAAAATTTCTATACTATTCACACAAATGCTTTGTCACAATATATTAGTACATGTCTGTTCATATATAATGCAAATAGATAAAAATAGATGTGTTAATGGTACCTTCATATTAGTAGCTAGTCCACTTATTTGTTTGGATTCCTGTTCTATTTTAATATGGCCTTTTTTTTCACATTATTGATGACACATAAAAAATAAATAAAAATTATATTGTAAATAAGAAAATATTAATTCTAGAGATAATGATTGGATTTTATTTCCCCTAAATTATCATATATTTAATGGAAAAGAGATTTTACAAAAATGATCATTTCAATAATTAATTTTCGGATTGAATATAAATCTTACTACAATCATTTACTTATTCTTAATTATGTAAGCCTTCAAAAATATATTGTTGAATTAATATAGACAAAATATTTTTCGATATGCAAAATTTTATTATCCTTTATAACTAATTTAGTTTTAAATACAAACTAAAACATTAAATCGTTGCATATAAATAATAATAATAATAATAATAGAAAAAAAGCCACGAATTTTAAATCTACAAATTAATTCCAAACTTTGCAAAAAAAAAACCACCACATTTAAGTATTGTTGCAAAACGCACCTATTTTTTTAAAAAAAAATCCATATCTATTCCATACAAGTTTATAAGAAATTTATCTTATTTTACAAAAATATATTACAAAGGTATACTCCCTCCGTCCCACATTAACGTTGACGTTTGCTTTTTGTATGAAAATTAAAAGATACTAATATTTTAATGTGTAGTGAGATAAGATATAAGTATAGATTCCCGCGTAAATATGCGAATAAATTATTATAACCAATCAAAAAACATAATTAAATGTGGTATATAATTTATAAAAATACATGATTAATACATGAATAATAATAATAATAATAATAATAATAATAATAATAATGATAACATGATATGATGTGATATTGAGGCTACATAATTTTGTAATAAAATTAGTTGGATATATTTTTATTAATTAACTTAATTATTTATTCCTATTCAATCAAAAAAATATGATTAAATGTGATATTTAATTTGAAGATATACATGAATAATAATAATAATAATGTGGATATATTTTATTGATTATCTATTCCTATCCAATAAAAAAATATGATTAAAGGTGATATTTAATTTAATAATAATAATAAAAAGATTATATATGTGATATTAAAATAAAAAATATACGACAATTGTCGCGACATCTCATACTTTTAAAAAGTCATTTATAGCAGCGTGTATATATATATATATATATATATATATATATATATATATATAACTCGCTTGCTATGCAAGATAATTAATGTATTTTTATATAATTAAATAAATTATAATTTTTATATAATAAATTCAAATATTACAAATTATATTAATAATTATATTTTGAAGAGTAATATATTATTTTTAGAGGGTAAACTTGAGTAAAAAGTATATATTTACTTCAAATTCAAAGTTGATTTACCGTATTTGTGACAACGGCCCCTATAATATGTCCAGTTCACCAATTCGATATCGATAGCGCAGACTCAGAGGATGAGACCACAACGCGTGATGAGTCAACTCACGATGCAGAAGAGCCTAAGTACTATAGAATGTAATGAGTTGCAGAATTACAAAAATTCGGGATTTAATTTCAACAGTAGGGACTCAAATCTAGAGGGTGGACTAGTAAATGTTGCTAATGAAGAAAAGATGATGAGGGAGAGAAAGATAGAGAGAGAAAATTAACGAGGACACATAGTTGGGCTCCTCCGGTTGCAGTTAAGAGATCATTGAAGGAAGAAGACCTTAAGGCCCAGATCAAGTTTTGGGCTAGGGCTGTTGCTTCCAATGTGAACCCAAAATGTGATCCATTTATAAACTAATTACAATTTCTATGTAATTCACGACTTTACTTTAAATAAAAATAACTAAAAACTCGTTATTTTGACCTCCATATTAAGTTAGAGGCACATCTTTCGATTTATTATACTTTTTTTGCTGATTAGACAATAACTCATGGACTAGTAGAGATTTTATATTACACAAACAATGTAACATTTTTTTATTACATATCTTAGATTATTTTTAAAAAAAAAATTGGTTGCTCTTCACCTCCTTGCCTAACTTTTTGCTCACCTAGATGCAAAAAATTTCAATCATATTATTAGTTTAAAATATAATTTAAGCACCTTTAAAAAATATTGTATATTCCATCATGAGATTCCTACCGTCCTTATCCTGGGTTTAATGGATGAGATAAATCAAAGATATGCTTTTAAGTCATTTATGATAATTAATGGTTCATTGTTCCCCTACGTTTGCAAAGTGTTAATTTCCATGTTAACGGTAGAAATCAAACATCTCATACAACAATTATCAACTCAATTTTTCGACAATTTTTTACCACTGAAAAAAAAATATTTTTTAGCAACGGAATTTATCAACGGATTCAATCCGTAAGTAATTATCAATGAATTAGCAACCAAAGTGACAATTTTCTATTAGCAATGGAATATTGTCAATGAATTTATTCTCTATTTTACCAATGGATTACCAAAGGAATCTTATATAAATTACCAACGTAATTTTTAACAATAGATTACCAACAGAATTATTTACTAATGAAAGTAATTATTCGTTGCTAAAAATTTAGCAATCACCACTTTACTAATGGATTTCGTTGCTAATACATTGATAAATCAATTTTAACAATAAAATTAAGACTTTTACCAACAGAATATTCTTTCGATAAAAATCAATTTTTTTAGTTACCTACTTGAGCTATATCAGGGCACTTAACTAATAAAGATTTTTTTTTTTCAAAGGAGGATGTATGTAACGACTAGTGGAGGATTCAAGATAGGAGATGGTAAAAAAAAAAAAAAAGAAGGGTATGAAATGTTGAGTTGAGAAAAAATAAAAATGGTTAGTGATCAAAATGTACAATTTTAAATTTATTTAAACATATATATTATGGTTGAGTTTATCTACTAGTTTCTTTAACTTTGGTTGAGTTTATCTAATTGTTTCTTTAACTTTTTGTTACTTTTTTTTTCATCTTCCCCAAGGTACGTAATAAATCATTTTCAAGTGAAATGCAATATTATTGATTAAGATAGTCAATATACAATAAAATGAATACACCTTAAAATAATTTAGTCTCACTGAATTATTGTTGGTAGGAATATTACATTTTGTCTTGTTTATTTTTATTAGTATAGTAGCTAGGTGATAAATAATACTCCCGTGGTTCCATTAAAGTTTTACTTTCCATAAATGGTAATAAAGTCAATACAAATAACTCTATCTGCAAATACACACAAGATAATTCTTACAACAAAACAATTGAATGCCAGTTTGGCGCAACATAAAATTGAATTTTGTTGTAAACAGATTTTGTAAGACGAATATAAAAGAAATAGAAGAACACATAAAATAAGATAGAAATAGAGATTCTTATTAACGGTGTAAATCTGAATGTCCGTACAACCTTAATATCTCTAGTCTTTATATAGAGAAGATAAAGGTACAATAATAAATGATATCTATTCCTATTCTAATGTTATAAGGAGTAATGATCATTCTAAATATTTCACAACACTCCCCCTTGACGTGATTCGTTAAAAACCTCGTTGGAAAAACCTGTGGGAAAAATCAGTCGAGGAAAAGAGTACATATCTTATCATTTTAATACTTCATAATAGTTGCCTCATTAAAAAAACTTTCAACTAAGAAAAATCTCGTGGAAAAAACTTAGTCAAAGAAAAAGAGTACAGTCTGGTCTTCAGGACCTAACCTTCAGGATTATTAAGATGTTGTTTCTTCCCCAAGACATTTAGCTTGCCTCTCTCATTAAAAACCTTAAACTAAAAAAACCTATTAGGAAAAAACTTAGTTAAGGGAAAAAGAGTATAGGTCTTACAATTTTCATGTGTAGCTTTAGTTGTCTCATCAAAAACCTTAGACTAAGAAAACCCAGCAGGAAAAACTTAGTAAAGGAAAAAAAGTAAGTACAACTATTGGTCATCAGGACCTAATCTTCTGGATTATTTAGAAATTACCGATCCCCCTGAAAACAGCGGTATTCCGAAATATAAATGCTGATCTTCAGGATCGAAATTTCAGAATTTACTTGAAATTATTACTCCCCCTGAAGACAAAAATCTTCTGGGTATACATAATACAATACTACAAGCACATACTAAAATATAATTTGGGAGTAAACAAAACAATGATAAATAATTTAGATTTTTACATGAGCAAATGCTATCTGTAATACTCACTGCTCTTCTGGAGCATATAAAATAAAATTTTCATGTCTCGCAGAATATATTAATTTCTCATCCAAGAAACAAATAATTTATTGTCTTATAATAGACTGGGGAAATTCGTCTTTCATTATGCCCCATGGGCTATAAATTTATTATACCGACAATCTTATTACACCAGTTTGAAACTTTAATATTATGAGGATCATTTAATTAACATTTAAATTAATATGTCAATGTCACGTTGGTTTCTTATAAATAAACAAATAGTATTTTGTATCTACAAGATACTTGATGATATGTTTAATTTCATGTAACTTCTCTTTGTCTGAGAGTCATAAAATCTTGCTAGCAAGTTCATCATAAGTGCATATCAGGCCTGATACAATTATGAGAAAACATGTGCTTTAAAAGCACTGAATGGAGGGACTTCTAGCCCAAAATATTCTCATTATATACTTCAAGTATATAGACATTAGTTTTCCTCTTCAAGAGATAAAAACGACAATTGGCATACAACTTAGAAAGATTTATCGAAATTGATCTAAAACAATCATCAAATTAATTAACTGGCATTTCAAATTTAAAATATTATCGATTGCAGGTTGAGACAGCTCTTTAGTTTATCCGAGTTTTTCATTTCGAAAAAATCCGTCATCTTGACATAAGTTAACTTATATAAATTTCTTATATGTTTCAATCTTAAATCATTTATATACACACAATTTTCATTCTTCTTCAGGAAGAAATAACAACTTAAAATGTAGCATATCCATATTAACTATTTCAAGGTCTTACAATGACCAATATTGTAGCTATATGTTGTGATATTTTATTCTCATCCAAATTGAGAAAATTTAATCCTTCTTGGATTTTCATGTAAATCATATTGTAACAACAAATTTTGTATTTATAATAAAATAAATACAAAAAGAATTTACAATAATAATCCAGATGGATTGAACTTGAGAATTTAGGAAACAACTTTTATCTATCCTCTGATTCTTCTTTTGAACCAATTTGGACTTTGGCTTTGACTTGTTGTGTTGACTTGACTTTGAATTGAGTGTGTTGCACTTACTATGTTGACTGCGCTGGTTGTGTGTGTTGAGTCGAATCTTCAGTTGAAGCTTATCCGAACTCGAATTTGGGGCTTTGTAACGTTTTTCCAGAGGCGTCGAACCTTTGTTTGGATTAAACATGCTTGCTGTGAGAAACACTCGATCTGGGGGGCTTAGCACCTTGATCCCGGATCGTATGTTATCCTTAACTCGAAGAACACTGAAGAACTGAGTGTATGAAGAACGCTTAATTTAGGGCTTAAAACCTCGATCCCGGATCGTGTACCGTTCTTGCCTTGAAGATCTTGAGGAGTGTTTCAATGTGTATGTAAAATGAAGGGAGGAGACCCTTTACATAGGTGAGAGGTGAAGACTCCCTCATAAATGCCTTGCATCCTGACTAGTCCAGAGCTATTTGGGTCATATCTTGCGGGCTTGGACCTCCACTTGTTTGGGCTGTGATCAAGCCTATTTTACTTGGGCCTGATTTAATTTGTTTGACTTAAGTCATGCTTCATTTGACTTGGACTTGTTTGACTTGGGCCAGACCTTATTTAATTTAAGCTCCATTTAATTTGTTGTGCTTAAATTAATTATCAATTATTTATTAATCTATTTTTAGGAATTAATTTAATTAAATTCCAAAATAAATTAATAATTGATATTTAATCCAGAAAATCCACGTGTCGCCATTTAATTGGACCGTAAATTTTAATTGCTTACAAATGCCCCTTCCGATTTGTTCACTGACACCATGTCTTGATTAGAATAAATCGAAAAAAAAATTATTTTTCAGGTTTTATTTCAACACTTATTTTGCCAAGCAAGCTTTCTGGACAATAAATTTATTAGGCCCAAGCTATTTTGCAGTTTTCTTGGCCCAACATATATATATGTTTTCTTGTTTTCTTAATGGGCAAGACTTCTGCACATCCTTTTCAATTTGTACCGAATCAAGAAGGGAACATTGGCCTTTGCAAATCTTGAACAAAATCAATCAGATTATTTGTAGTAAAGAATCTCTGATTTTGTGGAGATTGCCAATTATTTCCATATGCATTGTATGGCACATCACTATATAATAGTGCATCCTGTGCTCTCAATTTCTTCATCGAACTAACGCATTCTTCATTCAGGTAATCACTCAATCCACATGTGGTAGCAAGACAGTGGCAAAGTATCAATTTTTATTTTTTTTACTACTTTGATGCCTGTATATTTTGATTTTCCTGACGGTTGCCCCTTTTAATAGAATTAACAAATTGCCCCTCGGTTGTCCCTGGATTGTCCCTTTTAATGGAATCAACGATTGTCCCTCGGATGTCCCTTTTAATGAAATCAACGATTGTCCCTTGGTGGCAGATCCGGCATGCCTTCGGCAATAGCTGATGAGCATCGGCGTGACTAGCGGTAGTCTGATGATGAAACTGAGGAGGAAACTTACTTGTGTGAGGCGGAGACCGGTTGCTACGACTACGAGAAGGCGTGGTTTTCAGCGGCAGCATCAGCTGCCGTGGTCACTGGTAGAGAGATAGCGGCGTGGGCTAGTTGACAACTTGTGGTTGAATGGTAGACTGGCAACCATCAATATTGGGGGTTTGCGATGGTGAACCGTCGTGTGGTGGTTTGCTGTGATTTGTTGAGGCCGAGTGACGGTGTGCTCTTTGCGGCGTGACAAGAGATTTTCCAGAGCTGAAGGGAACAGACTTGGTGGTGTAGGGCATCTGCAAGTTTGGCGACTTCACTGGAAGCGCTGAATTTGTTGCGTAGATGGGCTTCTACAGCGGCTTTCGGAGGAGAGCGCAGCGGCATCTTCCGGCGACGGGTGCTGACTCTCGTCGTTCTTCCTTTTCGAAGGAATGTCCGACGAGCCTTGTCCCTTAACATTTGTCCCTCGGTTGTCTCTCGGCAACAGTTGTGTATGACAGTTGTTGGTCAGTGGTGGTGAGTCCACGGATACTGGAGACGGTTTGGTGCTTGCGCCATTCGGCAGCGGGCTCGAGATTTCATCAGCTGATTGGTGATGAGCTAACGGGGCTCTCGATTGCAATCAGACTGGCAGATCGAGCAGTGGTCATTAGGTTGTAGCGATGGTAGCTCCGGCAACAGGCGGTGACTGTCCGTATTTTCGGCGGCGCGTTCGACTGCGCGCGATAGTGTGTGTTTCCGGCAACAGCAGCGAACGATTCTTGATCGAGAGATCGGCGGCTGTCGTGTGCGGGTGGCGTGTGATCGCTGATGGCGGCAAGCTCGGTCGGCCTTGCGTGGTGTCGCGGCGGAGTGATGGTGACAGCAGCGGTCCAGGCTTCGATGGAAAACTAACGGCGGCGGCACGATATCTGCCAAGAAAACCGGTGGCTGGCAGTATTCGTGCGGTGTGATGGTGGCACGGATCTCGCGAGCGTGACGAAATCCGGCGGCGAACAGTGGCAAGAGGGCAGCTTGATAGCTATCCTGCGGCGGCAGGCCTGGCGGCTTCCAGCGGTAACGATGACAACTGAATGACGGAACCGGCTGATGAGTGGCGAGCGACAGTTGAATAACGGCAGACCCGGTGGTTTGTTGGGCCGAGTGGTCGATGGGAATGGTGAAGTTGATGTGAGGAGGAAACTCCGGCAAGAGGAACGACTGTGGTGGTTGCCTCGCGTTTCAGCAGTGAGATGGTTGCTGCTTGTTGTCGACGATAGTGATGAGAAATTCAATTCTGGAAGAAGGAATTTTCATCAGTTTGGGGGAATTTGTCGCTTCCAATTTTGACTTTTTTTTTGCTTTTAACAACCCACGTTTTTAAGAGAGAGGATCATCAATTCCAAGATGAGATATGCCCATGTCTCTTGTTTGGAGAGAGAATTTTATTTTTGAAAAGTGGGACACCCATTCACGTGTTTTCTTTGAGGAAGGATCCAATCTTTGACTCCTCTATTTTTTTTACTTCATTAAGCCCAATTAACTTAGCCACAATGGATTTTTTTTCTTCACGTGACTTGATTGGAAAGGACAGGAAGTTTCCTTTTGTCATTGGAGAACTCACTTTACTTCCTTATCAATTTGACTTTCCAAATTTTGGAATTGAAACATTGATTCTCACCTTGGTCTAGTTTTAATTCTCACCTTTGGGCCCATTTTAACTTCATTTATACTTCAATCAACAACTTGAGCTTTATTATCATCTTGCCTTCAACTCTTCTTGGTCTTGTTGGGCTGCCAATACAATGGGTCCCATGATCACACATAAGTTTACCATCTTAAGCTAAATTAGGAGAGAATTTAAGTGAATTAGATAATAATTCAATCAACCATTCTTAATTTAACAATTTATGATCCGATTTGAATTTTTCGCTAAACCCATTTTTTTCTCCAATTTTATTTCAGCAATACTCAAGATGCACTAAAAAAATTTGGATTTCCTTCGACATAGCAAGAATTCAGATTTATTTCTCTAATCACAACAACCTTTTGGATTTCCTCACCACAACAAGAATTTTGGTATCCTCCATCCAATTTTATGTTCAACCACTGTCTTCTCTTTATCAACTTTTGCTTCTAAAACTTCTTCGTATTTCAAATTATTGCTTGCCTCACAAACTTGATGCGAATAGATCGAGACATGACTGAACTTAGCAGAGTACTAAGCTGCCTACGTAGAGGATCAAGTCATAACGTAGTTCAAAGGGAAATGATTTAGTTTGAATGGGAGGGGTGCCGTGCACAATTTATACTCATGCGGGCCATGAGTTTTTCGTGCACAGTTTATACTCATGTAGACCAGGAGTTCGTCGTACACAGTTTATATTCATGCGGACCAAGAGTAACATGCAGTTTGGGCTCGCAATAAGTCTTCTATTTGAACTTGTAGACAGTTTATACACGTGTCAGGGAGTCTTGTGTGGACATTTTTTACTCATGTAGAGGAGTATTGTGTGGACAGTTTTCTCTCGTGTCAAGAAGTATTGTGTAAAACGTTTTCTCTCATGTTGGGAAGTCTTGCATTATTTGTGTTAGATAGTTTAAACTCATATTAAGAAGTATTGTGTGGACAGTTTTAGCTCATATCAAGGAGCGTTGTATCTTATAGTTGTTTTACGCTTAATAGCGTTTCAAGAATTTCCCATTTTTGGGGCTATGTTCACACCATGTTCAAATTGTGGAGGGGCATCTTTAGCATCTACCTCTTCTATTTGAGAATCTTCAAGAGAAGTGACATGGTTGTTGGAAGCTACGCTTTCTCTATCATCATCATTATCGATCTTTAGTAAAGACAATTGTCTGCATCTTGGCTTTCAACACTCTTCCACATGACACAGTCAAAATGTTTCGTCTCTTCATGCGAGAGGAAATTCGACTCCGGAGTTTTTTGGAGTTTTTTGAAGCTAGGAGACTTGAAATTATTTTTCTTCCCACACTTGTTCCTCACAGGGTCCGAGCCTTTCGAAGACACTTCCAAGCCTTTCAAAGGCAGAGATTATCTTGATTTTCCTTCCGCCGTCATCAAATATATCTTCCGTGGATGAAGCTTCTTCCTCGGTGATATAATTTGTACTTGCTCTTCTAATTGCAATGCGGACTGGCTTTTGAGGGACATATCCCAAACATGGCTTAACATTCTTAACAGTGTGGCAACTATTTTTCAATATTTTCTGAGTAGTATTGAGCCCATGTTCTAATGGGTTGATAGTCTCTTGATGCAACTTGCTTGTCATCGGTTTTTCTTTTGGTTCGTAACCGGCCTTCTTGAGGAGTCTGAAAGCTTGTGAACCATATGACTTCGCTATTTTTGCATCAAATATTTTACCATGTTCAGTCTTTGCTCCCTTAACAGGACGTGTGAATCCTTTGAGTGGTGGAGATGAAGGTTTACTTGCATCAATTTTTGTTAAAGGCAACATCAACTCTTCCAAGGTCTTAAGCTCTTTACCTTTGTTCTTCTTGAGAGTGGCAGATGATGTGCTACCTTCCTTCTTTATTTGTTCACTGCCCCCTATCATCTTGTTATGGGATTTCTTCACGCTTCACTTCCTTTGTGATTTTGAAGAAATATTTCGCATATGCAAAGTAAGCTTCAGCTTCAGTAAATGGCTTGTCATCACCGAATACCCTTTTCACAATGTTGCCTTCACTGTACTTGAAGCACTGGTGTAATGTAAAAGGGATCACACCATTCTCATGTAGCTATGGGCGCCCCAACAGCATGTTATATGAAGTTTTTGCATCAATGACATGGAAGAGCATGGTTAATTTCATCTCATCAATCAGAAAATCAAGAACAATCGTGCCGAGAGTTCTTTGTCCTTCATGGTTGAACCCCTGAATCATCAATCGACTATGATTGAGTTCATCCATTGGTATTTCCAACTTCTTCAACATTTTTAAAGACATGATGTTCACTGCTAAGCCTCCGTCAACAAATATACGATTTACTCGCAGTCCTTGTGTATAACCGGTTATAAATAGAGGTCGGTTATAAGGTTGTGAACCCAACAGGATATCTTCATCTGTAAAGGTCACCTTCATGGAGTAAGCTTTTTCCTTAGTCTCAATTTGTTCGCCTTCGCTGCCTTCCTCACTCACCACATGACATGAGCCTTCATCACAACCTACTTTTACAGAAGTGAAGTTTGCGGCTACTTTATCTTCTAATACAATTTTTCCTTTCTTGGCCAATTGCATGATCTTTTCCTTGAAGATGAAACAATCATGGATAGGATGACCCACCAATCTATGGTACTTGCAATATTTTGGATTATTAGTTCGATTGGCTTCCTCTGGGCATTTCATCTCGGGGAGTTCGATGAGTTTGTCTTTAATCAAATCATCAAATATTCCAGAAACATCAGAGTTCAAGAATGGATACTCTTTTTCTTGCATCTCCTTCAGGGTTCTTTGTCCCCACTCTTGAGCAACTTGTTTCCCTTTATCTTTCTTATCACCTCCATTCTTTCGAACCTTGACAGTTCTTTATTGAAGTTTGTGGCATAAGGCTTGCCCCCTTTCTTGGTTTCTCGTCTATCTTTGTACTTGTAAGAATCCGACACTGGTGAGTGTTTGATTCCACTAGAAGTCATACTCAATTCCATGTCATGAGCTCTCATAGCCAACTCTTCAAAAGTCTTCGGTAAAATTCCTTGGAGTATGTAGAGTAATCTCTATTCCATCCCTTGGATGCACATTTCAATGGAGGACTCTTCAGATAGTCGGTCCTTGCAATTTTAACTCAAGTTCCTCCATCGATTGATATAATCAATCACAGGTTCTTCTTTCAATTGACGAGTGTTAGTTAGCTCAGTCATGCAGACGGTTCTCCTCGTGCTGTAGAAATAATTGAGAAATTCATGCTCCATTTGTGCCCAACTGTCAATGGATTCAGCTTGCAAGTCAATATACCAATCAAAGGCATTTCCTTGAGAGAGCGGACGAACTGCCTCACCATATGGTCTTCATGAGTACCAGCGTCATTTCACGTCTCAATGAAGTGTGTTATGTGCTGCCTCTGGTTTCCCTTGCCATCAAATTTTTAGAACTTGGGAGGCTGGTAACCAGCTGGCAACTTCAAGTTGTCCACTCTTTTGTGTAGGGCCTGACATTAGTGACGGTAGGCTTGGAAGTCTCTTCAAAGCTTTCTTTTATTGTTTCAAGTATAATATCCTTTAATTGATCAACTTGGAGCATTCCATCAGCTGAAAGTTGCAATCCTCTTTCAGTTTGCTCATTTTCCATGGTTTGGCGCCTTGTGACCTCTTCCACCTCACTATCATCCACAACTCCTTTTTCGTTTACAAGGGCTAGTCTCCGCGATGTCTCTTTTTTCCATCAGTTGGGAGATCTTTGTATCTTGAGCTTCTATATGTTTTGTGAGCCCTTCGATAGCTTTCATCATGTTTGCTAGTTGTTCCTCAATAGTTGTAGTGCCTGCCATCATTACTGGAGCTGCACTTGAGTCATATGAAGAGCTTAAAGATGAATGAAGGTGTGAGCATGCAGAATCTTCATCACTATCCTCCTTCATGGGTGGTTGTTTTCTCAAAGACACCTCGAATGAAGAGTTAGATCCAGAGGAGGCCTCTGACTGAGCTTTCATTGACATACTTCTTGTGACAACAGCAACATACTCATTCAATGAATCGGAGAGCTTGGAAGCAGCAGTCCTTCCCACTGTGAACTTGACAGGAGTCATGTTGTATTTTCAAGCTTGTAGAGAGAAGAGAAGAGAGGTAGAGATTGGTCCCACCGGGCGTGCCAAAATTTGTAACTACAAATTTTGTATTTATAATAAAATAAATACAAAAAGAATTTACAATAATAATCCAGTTGGATTGAACTTGAGAATTTAGGAAACAATCTCTATATATCCTCTGATTCTTCTCTTGAACTAATTTAGACTTTGACTTTGACTTGATGTGTTGACTTGACTTTGACTTAAGTGTGTTGCGCTGACTATGTTGACTGCGTTGACTGTGTGTGTTGAGTCGGATCTTCAGTTGAAGTTTGTCCAAACTCGAATTTGGGGCTTTGTAACATTTTTCAGAGCGCCGAGCCTTTATTTGGATTAAATGTGCTTGCTGTGAGAAACACTCGATCTGGGGGCTTAGCACCTTGATCCCAGGTCTTATGTTGTTCTTGACTCGAAGAACACCGAAGAACTGAGTGTATGAAGAACGCTTAATTTAGGGCTTAGAACCTTGATCCCGGATCGTGTACCATTCTTGCCTTGAAGATCTTGAGGAGTGTTGCTCGTGTTTCAATCTCTTCGGAGTGTTGTCGTCTTCGGGTGCTTCAATGTGTCTGTAAAATGAAGGGAGGAGACCCCTTTATATAGGTGAGAGGTGAAGACTCACTCATAAATGCCTTGCATCCTGACTAGTCCAGAGCTATTTGGGCAATATCCTGCGGGCTTGGGCGTGATCAGGCCTATTTTACTTGGGCCTGATTTAATTTGTTTGACTTAAGTCATGCTTCATTTGACTTGGACTTATTTGACTTGAGCTAGACCTTATTTAATTTAAGCTCCATTTAATTTGTTGGACTTAATTTAATTATCAATTATTTATTAATCTATTTTTAGGAATTAATTTATTTAAATTTCAAAATAAATTAATAATTGATATTTAATCCAGAAAATCCACGTGTCGCCATTTAATTGGACCATAAATTTTAATTGCTTACACATATAATGTTGTGCATTTACTGTATATCTAAATATATTGAAACTGTCATATAAAGTAAGTAGCGAAACATAATATATAATGGGAGAGTATGTATCGTTTATATACCGGGTCTCTATAAGAACCCTTTGAGCTTTAACTAATCACCACTTTATTATTCAAATGTCCTTATAGGACAAATATTTGTATCACATCAAAGAACATTCATAAATATTTAGTGAGTTAAGCTCAACCTTATTACTTTATACTATCTTACCAAATTTTTCGTGCTTCTAGCACTTTGATATCGAATATAAGTTCTGGATCCAAATTATTATTATTTAAGACAGTAAAAGCAATTAAAGAAATAATGGGTTTTCGACAACTTTTTGTTTCAATACATATTCTTCTCCCAACATTTATAATGATTCTATATTTTTATATTTATATAACTAGATCCTCGTCATTTCCCAATATGTTTGGATCTAGCCGTTTCGCATACCCAGTATTTTAGTTATTTTGATGTACGTGCGAATTTACTGGGTATTTGTCTTCTGGACAAATCTATTGAAGATAGTTTTCGTTATCAAAACAAACTCTTCATATAATTGTCGAAGTGACTATTTATTCTTAAAATTAATTTTTGCGGATATTTAATTTTCAAATCATAAATCCTTTCATGCTTCTAGCGTTGATAAATAATTATTTAAAGTATGTTGTCCCAGGGGAACTCCACTTCTAGTGGTGCTTTTATTATTATAAATATAAGGGACTTTGTCACTTCTTCATGATAGTTTGACAGTTTAGTTGCTATGCAAATTAATAATCTTTTGAACTTCTGGTTCAGTAAATCTAGTGCAAAATAATAGAATTTCTCGGCATTCGCATAAATATTGGGCTTAAATCTCCCCCTAATGCCGCGAAATGATCATCATTAAATGTGCAGTTAGCGCACTAAAATATATATTGATCCCCTATTTTGGGCTTTATAAAAATTGACGGATAATTATCATTAGAATGCCCATTGAAGTACACTATAGTGGTGATATATAAAATATTAATTGCACAGTTCAAAATTTGCAGATGGGAAATGTTTAAGGCTTCTGGCCATAATTGAGAGCACTAGTTATAAAATGGTTATAATTATGATATGCATGAGCCAGATTTGTGTTTAGTTATTCTAAGTTTCCCAAATATTAATTATTGAAATAAAATATTCACTGCGTGTGAACATAAGACATTGGATGTTCCACTTTTTTATATATATATCCATTCCAATTAACTAACTCAAATATTCAATATTTGAGCTCTTCATGTAATTTTATTTATATTAGTGCACTATGAATAGATTTGTATTTATTCATTGGATACATCAATAAAATATTTTGGTTATCATTCTAATTTGACCAAATTTTTCCTTGAATCTCTTGAACATATTAGGAGAAATAATTCCAACTTTAGTATGTAAATATCATACCATAAAATTTCCACACAAACTTAATAAGTTTCATTTCATATTTCATGATGATTAAAAGAATTTAAATTATCTGGCTCATCCATTTGCCCAAAATAACTCAATTACTCATGTTATATTTTTAAAATGTTGGGTTTCAAATATCAATATCACAACAATGTACATATCAATTCTAGATATCAACTTACAAAACATGTAAAATTTAAACAAAATCATTTATAAATATAATCTAACAACATATATATTAACAAAATAAGCACAACAACAATAATATAATGTATTAGAAAAGAAATAATGTTAAACAAATATTTTTAAGCAAAGAAATATAGCTAAATTATATAGCATACTTGGTCACAATAATTTTCTATCAGTTTCAAATTGTCTTCATTGACTCTATCAGTTTCAAATTGTCTTCATGGACTATGTCAATATTGTTATTTGCTTCAGGCAAATAAATATTTTTATTTACTCTATTTTTATTCCACAAATATTTTTCGCATATTTTGATATTCCACAATCAAGTTATTTGTTGTGCATTATTTACAAGACCACACATTGATATGTGTAACAAATTTGTTTCTGCTGGAGTGTGGTTAAATCTTTGATTTCCTCCTCGACATACGAGAAGGTCAATGTGAATTCATTCTTCAACTATAATTATTTCTTACTAAGGTCAATGTGAATTCATTCTTCAACTATAATTATTTCTTACTCTTCTTTGCCCTTCCATGCCATATATAATTAATATAATACTTTGGGAATATATCATGTACTTCAGACATAAGTTTTGAATCTATTTGTTTTGCATTGTGGTTTTTTTTATCAATAATTGGTTATGTTTTTCTGCTACCAATAATGCAGGGATAAGCTTTGAATACTTAATATAATTTTTATCTCTGTACTGCTACTGGAGTACGAGGTTGCTAGCATGGAAGGTGGAAAGTATTTTTCTAATTAATTCAGATTATGTAATAATCTGCTTACATATCAGTTGTGAGACAATATAGTGTAAAGTGGAATAGTATTATGTTACAGATTTAAAATCTCGAAATCTTAGATTCAGCCAGTCATATTGAGCTTGAAAGAGGATTATAGTAGTATGCATATCGAAACGATTCTTCAGGGATTGCCGATCATTTTTGGTTAAATTCTCATTCATAAATCATATTTAATATAAATTCAAATTTAAATTATTTTAAAGAAGTTTTATCCAAGTCTATGAATAGTGAGGTATTGAAGATAATAGTAATAAAATCAATGTATTATGCAGTGATAGTTTTTTTCTTATTTTTTTAAATAATACTTCAATATATAAAAAAATCAATATATTAATGTGTATGTATGTACATCATATCTAGTCATAATAATGAAAAAAAAATTGGATTTCAATTTTGGATGCAAATTTAGCTTTCATAATTAATTACAACCATAATTAGTTCAATAAATATGGTATTATAATATTTTATTATGGATTTCAAATTTAAATAAGCAATGCATGATCACATTCATAATTATCAAAGTTTCATCCAATTAACGCATAGATGTCACACAAACTGAAAAGAAGTGAAATATTATATTCTCATATATTTCGTATTCTCAAAATTGAGATAAGCAAAATGATAAAAAAAATATAACTATCATCACAATTTGCTGATCAAAGCAATTCTTCAGGGATTGACATAAAATAAGAGAATATTTTTTGTTAGATACTCATTTTTAATATCTTTGTTCAGATGATGACGAAGAAATATTAGTGCTTTAGCCTTCTGGGCAGGAGTATATTCATCTCTTGAAATATTTACATTTAAATCGCAAGATATGAGGTGAATTTCAATATCTAGTGACAATGTTAAAATAGTTGTTACCATCAAGGTCTTGCTCGACAAATTCCTTTTATTGTTGTCGGATTTTTTCAATAAACTACATTTAATAATTGCATGTTATATGTCAAATTTTATATGTATATAAGGAGACAAATAAATATTTTATGTTGGTTGGGGAATATTTCTTACCATCTGTGTTAAAATCAAATAAAATCAAGAAGTGAATCTTGTATTAAAATAAATAATTTTATGGCAAAAAAAAATAATTCTTAATTATTATCAATTAAAGCTGCCATATGTGTTGAAAAATGCTTCTGCCCAAGCAAACAAATTAATTAAGTAATATAGTCAATCAAATTCCCAAATTGATTATATTGTCAAATATCAATTTTAATACATAATAATTAATCAATTTAATATGTAATCAAATCATTTAATAAACTTCTAAAATTGTTGTAATCAAATGTCATTAATCAAATTATAACAATCATGAAGCTTTAAGAAGAATAAAAGAATCAATTAATAATTCACGCGAAATCATTAATTAATAACGTGTTTATGCGGTCAATCACAATTAAATTCAAAAAAAAGTTTTCTCTAATAATGCTGATAAATAGTATATAAGAACCGTAATGAATAATTATGTACATTTTTGCACAAAAATTAGCTTCTTAATTATCAAAAAAAAAAAATTTCAAATATATATTACAAATATCATCACTGTAAATAATATCCAATATTAATATATCGGTTACGATTTTTATTTTTTATTTTTAATGCAATCAATACATTTATCATGTAAAACGAAAATAAAATATTACATCGATGGAATCATATATTTACAACCCAAATCCCCTATGCTATTCAATTCCCTATTCCATAACTTATTTCCTATTAAAAAACTATACCCTAGTTAATGACTAGTAAACCCTTGGGGCATGTGGCGAAAATTTGGGCATTGATTACGACACGTGACGAAATTATAATAGGTGGAATAGGAGATGAAACATCGAATGAAATAGGTGATCCATTTGATATATTTACATTCATGCCATGCCTTCTAATTATAATAATTAAGATTAACATAAAAAATATATATATTCGAAAAGTCTGACATTAATTTGCCAGTTGGATATATGCATAAGCAAAAAAAAAAAAAAATTGCCCATAAAACATGGTTTCAATTAATCAAATTAGTGTAATTAAAATTTAAACATGTCCGTGCATTTCTTAATTAAATTTTAATGCTTGAAAATAAATCATAATATAATTTTAATGAGATTTAAAATCACGGAGATATTGAAAATTAAAAAGTTCATATATTCGAAGACGCCACACGATATCAATACAAATATTAATTTCAATGGTCCATATAAATCATATTAAGTTCATCATGATTAAACAAATTATTATAAAATTTTAAGAGAATCTCCTACCAATTTTTGATTAAATTCATGGATCCTCAACCTTCTTTATCGGATGCAATAGAAGAAGTACCCTCCTCCATAAAATACCCTCCAACAATTCATCGAAATGTCTAGCGCCACCGGTGTTCCCTTTAGATGGCCACCTCGTCTTCGAGATCTGTTGTACCCAAGCTTCTCCATCACTTCAGCGCGGCGTCGATTTGGGCGGGAAAATATTGCCTTAATGAAGTCCCAACTCGAATCCATAATACCCGAGCCCTCGAAAAATACGAAGTCCAGCGGTATTGTTTAGGATTTTTCTTGGAGACGAAGTAGGGATACACATTAATGAGGAAGGGGGAACCCATTTTGGAGTGGAAATCGAGAATAAAGGTGAGCTTCTAGGTGAGATCCCAGCGGAATACGGTGGCCGAGGGTGGGGACGGGAAAGAGGTATCGAGAATCTCAAATTATGAGCAGTAGTGAAGGTTGAAGGAGAGGAGGGTGGCGTGGATGTTCTCCATGGATGGGAGGAGGTGGGAGGAGAGGGCTGTCGTTGAAGGTGAGGACCTCGTTTGCGAAGAGTGGGGATGTTTCAGAGTGGTGAATTTCGATGGACTTTTGATGTCGGAGATGAAGTGGTGACACAACTGTTGGCACTTCCAATGGAAATCAAGATGGAACAAGAGGGTGATCGGAGGAAGTGGGTACATGCGAAATTCACTACTTGATGACTGGATTGTTGAATCCTTTGTAGTTTGGTGGGAAATTGGAAGCAATTTCCTTGTATGTAAGGCCTCCTTATCATCCAAGCTCAATATAGTCAACTGTCCAAAGCTACAACACTCTTCTGCCACTGCTTCAACTTCAGGGTAACTCTTAATCCATCATTATTTAAATCTTTCTGCAACACAATTACTACTCTTTATTTCAATTTCCAACCTATGTAAATGTATGTAACTCTTGTCCATGTTGCAGCAGTGTCCACCAAATTTATTGAGACTATGACAAATGAAGGATGAAGGATGACATCCTGAATTATGCAGTCTATCATTTTGTCATTCTGTAGACATTTGCACTTCCCCTTCTGAGTTTCACCCATCTCTATTTCTTGGAATCAATACTCACCCAAAGAATGCCTGCACCATATCATATGGGCTGCCTGCGTTTGGACTTTGGAAGCAGCATCTTGTTCGTCGCTCTTACGGGGGCTTCTGCCTGTTTCAACTCTTCCAAACTGTATTTGGTCTTCATGTTGAACTACTAATCTTCATATGCAACTGTTTTTCATTTCCCATTAAATGTAACCAATTTCATGTGTGTATTGTTTTTCCCTTTTTCTTTGGCTTGTCAACTTATGACTACATATGTATTGTGTAGTTGGTGTGGTTTAACATATTGTTAAGCTTGTATAGTTAGTAACCCAATTATTATTTATAAAGAGAAATCAATTTATTGTAAAGAGTAACATACTTTATTATAAATAGTAATTCAATTAATTACAAAGAGTGACATATGTATATTATTAAGAGTTGAGTGGTCCAAAAAAATTTAAGAGTAACCTAATTAATTTCAAAAAGTAACCTTCAGAGAGTAACATATGTATATTAAGATTCTCAAATCAAAGAGTGATCCAATAAATTATGTAAGTAATTAATATTGTATTTAAAATTTATCATACACTTTCTTGTAAGCATTTACAATTTCTCTTAGGTTTATTTTAAAAAGTAATTGATTTGTGAATGCTAATTAATTATTTTTAAAGAGTGATCTAATTAATTTCAAAGAGTAACTCAATTAATTTCAAAGAGTAATTTAATTATTGTATAGATTATATACATTTAATTCTTCACAGTATATTATTTTATTTTTAGAAAAGTAATCCAATTAATTAAAAGATATTGTTAGAAAATCGGAGTATCAAATTATAGAGTAATCTAATTATTTATAAAGAGTAACCTAATTATTTATAAAGAGTAATTCAATTAATAATTAAAAAAAAACTTGTTAATTAAATAGAAGAGACCATAAACAAATCAATATAAAAAATAATTCAAAAGCTTGTTCATAGTAACCAATTTATTATAAAGAGTAACTATAATAATTCAGAAGCTTGTTCATAGTAACCCATTTTATTATAGAGTAGCCCAATTTATTAAAAAGAGTAACCTAAAAGACATTGAAAAAAAACTTTTCAAACTACAATAAGTAACCCAATTTATTAAAAAGAGTAATTTAAAAGATATTGATAAAAAAATAATTAACTTTTCAAAACTTCAATGAGTAATCCATTTTATTATATAGAGTAACCCAATTTATTAAAAAAAGTATCCTAAAAGATGTTGAATTTTTTTTTTCAAAAACTTCAATTAGTAACCCATTTTATTATAAAGAGTAACTCATTTTATTACAAAGAGTAGCCCAATTTATTAAGAAGAGTAACTTAAAAAGACGTTAAAAAAAACTTTTCAAATCATCTGAGTGTGCAAGTTAAGACTAGTGAGGTGTGAAGGTGGAACGAAACGATGTCGTTTGGGAAGCATGATTGGATATAAGGTTAATGGGTGAACTTTTTTCACTCGTTGGACAATTTGTCTGCATGTTACTCGAATGAATAATGAAACAGTCTCGAATCATTAATTAGGCTCCACAATTATTAACCATGGTTCTAACTTATATCGCATTCCAATTCAGAAAATTTTGTTCTTAGTATCCTAAGTTGTCCTCTACAGTAAAAAAATAGTCTGATGGTAACAAAACTGGGACTGTAGAAAATGACCTCAGCATGCAAAATAATCTACTTTTACACACACAGCTGGAGGCTTGATCACCATAAATTCATAGAGATCACCTCTTGAAATCCACTTGGCGTGTGTGTAGGCCTCATAGACCTTCCCTTGGAGTTACTGCACACACACACTAATTTGATTTCATAGTAACAACCGGTGATTTTCAAAGACTTGTTGGTGGGCAATGAAATATTTCTCATCATTTCTGGAGAGGGTAACGATTTCCTCTGTTCAGTTGGCGACGCCACCATCTCATCCCCCATTACTCCGCTCTCCTCACCGCAGGTTGAATCTCCTTTGCTGCCGGACTCCGACGTCTTTCTCACGCTCACATCCCCCCTCTCCCTCTCCATCACTCTGTAAGCAAACATCTGAAATGAAATCTGCCATACCATCTGTCACGACCCATTTTTTTATCAAGGAAAATTCGAATTAGCATTTGAAATAAAATATTAAATAGGGCATGATTAAAATTTTTAAGTTATCAAGTAGGAAATAATTTGCAAACAAGAAAGAAATGGAAATGGAAATGGAAATGGTCCTATAAATTTCAGCAAACAACAAAAAAAGTTATCTAGCAAAATGAAAGAGTTAGCAAATGAGTTGTTTGTCCCACAAGTATTCTACAAGCTTTAGCAAAATAATTTATAAGCAAAGGGTCTAGATGTGGGATTAATCCTTTAAGTTCTGCAAATTTCTACTTTAGAATATCAATTAAAGTATTTTGCAAAAGTTTTAAAAGTAAAGGGCTGAAAGTTCCAAAAAAAGAATCCATGTCCTGCAAACATACAGGACTTATTAAATAGACCAAGGTTTGTGCAGAATCATTTGCAACATTCTGCAGAAACTTTGCAAGAAGGCCTGTAAGTTTCATTCCTATTTTCTGCAAAATCTAAGGGTAGGACAATAAGTATTAATTCAATTCTGCAAAATTTCAATGAGGACAATAAGTATAGGTTCTTTTCTGCAAATTCCAAAGAGGACAGTAAGTATAGGATCTTCTGCAAACTTTTTAAAACAGGACAGTAAGTATAAAGTCTTCTGCAAAATTTCAAATAATCCCACTTAACCCATAACTTTAGTATGTATGACCAGTGGTAATTTAAGGCAAAGTAATCAAATGAAATACTCACTAGCAGGACACGTGTTCATCAATTCCTCTCCACTGTATCACCCCAATTGTTATCTACTACTAATCTTGATATTAAAATTTAATTTGTCATGTGTGCTTGTACTTCCAAGTACAAGTCGGTCCACCTGTACAAAAAGAAACACTACCTACAGCATGTATGCAACCAATTTTTGAGGGAAAATATAGCAGCAAATACACATTTCAAATGCTCCCATGAACGACAGCAAAGAGATCATGCATTGATTTTCCTAATTTCCACCAAGCTACCCTGACGACTCACGGAAGTATGTGACAGTGACCACGAACACGACTACACTCCTTCCGAACACAACCCCAAAATTTCAGGAACTACTCCACTGTACCACTTATCACAAGATAAAAGCTTAACAGGTTTCAAAACTTATAACTCCAAATCTACTCATTGCAAAACAATATCCATCAAACTCTCGTTTTAATTCAAATCAGTCACAACTACTCATGCTGCGAACCAATACCATGAATTTTAGACATCAATATTCAATAAGGAAAGAACTTGATTCCATGCATTATATAAACTGAAGTCCATTAAAATGTTTATTCAGTCTTTTCGCCTACGCGCCCCCGTTCGTACGCTTTCGCCTTGCTTAACCTGAGATAAAATTAATTATCGGGGTGAGCAACCACACGCTCAGTGAAAATCTAAACATGCTTACATACATCAAACAATCCATATACGAGAATTGAATTCACTTACAATACAATCTTATCATGTCAAAATAAGGCACCTTTCGGCCCTTATCCGTGTAACTTTACGATATCGCGATTCGTTAGTAAGGCACTCCTTCACAGCCCTTACCCATGCTATAGTATGGCACCATTACAGCCCATATCCGTGCTATAGTATGGCACTTATGCAGCCCATACCCATGCCATATAATATTTCATAACATTCAAGTATGATCATCAACTCATAAGTGACAACAAATACAAGTTTAATTCAATTGACACACACGTAATCATCTAACACATATAAGTATGAAAGAATCCCCACCTTTTTACCGTGTGAGTCTAAGTCTCAATTATCAAACGTCTCGATCAGTGCTTCCTTCCAAACCTATAATTAAAGGACCGATCATTACCCCCCTCATAACCGTACAACTATACGTTACTACACAAGGTATAATACGATATTGAAATCCAACTAGAATGAGAGGTGGAAAAAAATTTACGATGGCAGAGGAGAAGAGAAGAGAAAGGGAGAAAGAAAAAGGAAAAAAAAAGGAAGAAGAAGAAAAGAGAAGAACGAGTGAGAACTTCACCTTTCTCTCTTCGTTTGCAGCTGTGAAGTGGCGTCAATGTGTGTAGAGAATAAAGAAAGAATGGAATTATATTACGGCTGATAAAAAAAAAATACGCATCTCTTCATAGGATTTAACCAACTTTCCTAAGATATAGGTTGATAAGGGAAAAGATATTATCTTCCTTAATGGATAAGGAGATCACATATATTTGTTTCTTGGGGAGTAAGAAACTTATCTATTTTAAATTTTGAGCTCACGGTTGATCAATGAATGGGCTGAGCTTGGATGTGGGCTTCAAAGATTTGGGCCATGGCAGAAAAATCGCAGGTGAAACTTACGGGGTATTACATCCTACCCTCATAATAAGAATTTCGTCCTCGAAATTCCATAATTATATAAAAATCTTACCCGTAATGAAACAGGGGTATCTTGTTTGAATTTCGTCTTTCTTCTCCCATGTAGCCTCATCTTTCGTATGCCGACTCCATTGAACTTTGACGAGTGGCACGTCATGATTTCGAATCCTTTGGACCTTTTGATCCAGAATGGACACAGGTTCTTCTTCATATGTCAGGTCCTTTCCAATCCCCAATGTCGAGAAATCCACAACATGATTAGGATCATGAACGTATTTTCTCAACATCGAAATGTGAAAAACATTGTGCACGAAGGATAATTCGGGTGGCAACGCCAAACGATAGGCTAGATCTCCAACTCTATCAAGAATTTGAAATGGACCAACGAAACGAGGTCTAAGCTTTTCTCTCCTTCCAAATCGTATGACACCCTTCGTGGGAGCCACCTTCAGAAAGACATGATCTCCGACTTCGAAATGTAAATCCTTTCTTCGTTGATCAGCATAGGACTTTTGTCTATCTTGAGCAGTCTTGCTTCTTTCTCGAATTATTCTGACCTTGTCCACTACTTCTTCTATTAGTTTGGGGCCTAGAATAACTTTCTCACCAACATCATCCCAATATAATGGTGACCTACACTTCCTTCCATAGAGCGCCTCGTAAGGAGCCATCTTGATAGTTGCTTGATAGCTGTTATTGTAGGCAAATTCTACAAGAGGTAGGAACTTCTCCCATGCTTCTCCCATGTTAACAGTGCAGGCTCTTAACATGTCTTCCAAAATCTGGATTGTTCTTTCAGATTGCCCATCCGTTTGTGGGTGATAAGCTGTGCTGAAATTTAGTTTAGTTCCCATCGCCTTGTGCAGACTTACCGAAAACCTGGAAGTGAAACGCGTATCTCTGTCAGACACTATTGACATTGGTACGCCGTGCAGCCTCACTATCTCTTGAATATACAACTGTGCATACTGCTACATCTTGAATGTCATCTTTATGGGCAAGAAATGAGCTGACTTGGTCAATCGATCGACGATGACCCATATGGCATGATTTCCCTTCGAAGATCTTGGTAAACCTACGACAAAATCCATGGCAATTTGCTCCCATTTCCACTCGGGGATCTCAAGTGGTTTAAGCTTTCCGGCTGGTCGCTGGTGTTCAATTTTAACTTGTTGGCAAGTTAAACATCTTTGAACAAAGTATCCAATATCTCGTTTCATACTTCGCCACCAAAATCTTTCCTTCAAGTCATGGTACATCTTCGTTCCTCCAGGATGAGAGGTGTATGGCGCTCCATGCGCTTCACTTAAAATCTTTTCTCTCAACTTCTCAACCATTGGAACACACAATCTTCCATTTAAAGTCAAAACTCCCTCTTCGTCCACTTTGAAGCCATTGTATTCGCCTCCAGCTAGTGCCTTCTTCATCATTCCTTGCAAGAAATGATCTTGTTCTTGAGCTTCCTTTATCTCCATTTTCAAACTCGACTGAATTTCTAATGCCGCAATGATCGCCTTCGTGCCGGAGGGTGATGCCACCAATTTAATTTGCATCTTGGCGAACTCTTCGACCAGCTCTTCTTGCTTAGTATACAGACTATTCAGCACCACTTTGGTTTTTCGACTCAAAGCGTCGGCCACTACGTTAGCCTTGCCTGGATGGTACTCAATGGTGCAGTCATAATCATTCACCAACTCTAACCATCTCCGTTGTCTCATGTTGAGCTCCTTCTGCGTGAACAGATACTTCAAACTCTTGTGGTCGTGAAGATCGTACATCTCCCACCATAAAGGTAGTGTCGCCAAATCTTCAAAGCATGAACTACAGCCGCTAACTCCAAGTCATGAGTAGGGTAGTTCATTTTGTGCGGTCTCAACTGTCTAGAAGCATATGCAATAACCTTTCCATGTTGCATCAATACACATCCAAGTCCTTGCTTTGATGAATCACTGTAGATCGTGAACTCTTCATTCGGATTTGGGATTGTCAACACGGGTGCTGAAGTCAAATCGTGCTTTAACCTTTGAAAGCTCTCTTCACACTTGTCAGACCAAATAAACTTCTCTCCTTTACGAATTAATCGTGTCATTGGGCCGGCTATCTTGGAGAATCCTTCTATGAACCTTCGATAATAGCCAGCTAATCCCAAGAAACTACGAACTTCTTGAACATTTGTAGGTGCCCTCCACTGATTTACTGCTTCTATTTTAGATGGATCTACTTCAATCCCTTGTGATGTTACCACATGTCCAAGGAATGTGACTTGCTTCAACCAAAACTCACACTTCTTGAACTTCGCGTATAACCTCTCCTTGCGAAGTGTCTCGAATACCAATCTCAAGTGCTCCTCATGTTGTGCTTTATCCTTGGAGTATACCAAAATGTCGTCGATGAAGACTATAACGAACTGATCGAGATACGAGTGAAAAACTCGATTCATCAGATCCATGAACACTGCAGGCGCATTACTCAACCCAAATGGCATGACGACGAATTCATAGTGCCCATAACGCGTTCTAAAAGCAGTCTTAGAAATGTCTGACTCCTTCACTCTCAATTGATGGTACCCGGATCTTAAATCAATTTTGGAAAATACACTTGCTCCTTCTAATTGGTCAAACAAGTCTTCAATTCGAGGTAAGGGATACTTGTTCTTTATCGTCAACTTGTTAAGCTCTCGGTAGTCAATACACATCCTCATGGATCCATCTTTCTTCTTAACAAACAAGATTGGCGCTCCCCATGGAGATACGCTTGGGCGGATGAACCCCAAGTGCAAGAGCTCTTGTAGCTGAACTTTCAACTCTTGTAGTTCCACGGGCGCCATTCGATACAGAGCTTTGGATATTGGTGCTGACCCTGGTATCAAGTCTAATGAAAATTCTACTTGACGATGTGGAGGCACGCCTGTAAATCTTCCGGAAAGACATCAAATACTCTCGGACAATAGGTATGTCACTAGGTGGTACTTCTGTGGTCCTGGTGTCTACAACGTTGACTAGGAATCCCTGGCAGGACTTCTTTCTAAGCATCTTGGCAGCTTTTGCAGCAGATAATATTCTCGGTACTACACCACTCTTGAGCTTGTGTACCACTTCTTTCTCAAATTTTGGTTCCCTTAAGATCATTACTCGTTCCTTGCACTTTATATTGGCTTGATGATAGGTAAGCCAATCCATTCCTAGAATCAAATCAAATCCATGCATATCCATAACATACGGCTTGACGCTAAAGTCTACTCCTTCAATGTGTACGCTCACACTTTTTACTAAGGTATTCACAACAACTCTCTCTCCCGAAGGTAGACTAATCTCAAGAGGTTCATCACTCTTGACTCGATTATAGTTAATCTTATTACAATACTTTGCGGAAATAAATGAATCTGATGCACCAGTGTCAAACAAAGTGAAAGCTCGGGATTTACCCACTGCTAACGTACCTGTCATAACATTAGGTTCATTGTCCCCTTCAGCTTGGTTCATAGCGAAAACTCTCCCTCTTCCTCCAGTGCCTTGCCTTGTGTTTCCCCCCGGAGGTGGTCCCTTACGATCAGGTTTAACGTTGGACGACTTTGGGCAGTTCTGTGCTTGATGGCCAACTTCATAGCACCTAAAGCATTTGTTTTGTCCCATGAGGCACTCTCCATAATGATTCTTCCCGCACTGTGTGCAAAGAGGCTTTGGTCTTTGTGCGTTGGCTGGCGGGTTGTTGTTCGTTCTGGCTTGCCTTTGATTGTTGTTCCTGCCTTGGTTAGAATTTTCCCATTTCCGTTTGTTTGGGTTCTCCATCAGCTTTCTGTTCGCTCGCCCCTTCAGTAAGCAAGCTTCAACTTTCTGGGCCCTCATAAACGTGTCGGCGTAGCTCATATCGGGCAGGGAAGACATTATCTCTTGTATATCCTGGTGCAATCCATCCAAGAACTTCTTGGCTCCTTTCTCTTCGGTATTGACCAGCTGTGGAGCTGATCGACGCAGCTTATTGAACCGCCGTTCATACTCAATTACGGTCATGTTCCCTTGTTGGAGGTTGTAAAATTCATGCTCCATATTATTGCGGTAAACTTGAGGATAGTAATTGACCATTACTATATCCTTGAACTCTGCCCAGGTAATAGCTTCCCGGTTCTCATTAGGTCTCATCTCCCAGTATCCGTCCCACCAATGATCGGCATCTTCAGTAAATTGGTAGGATGCGCAGATCACACACTGCTCATCATTGCACCTTAAGAGACGAAAAATTCTCTCAAGTGCTCGTAGCCACTCTTCCACGTACTCGGGCCCTTCACTCCCCTTGAAGAAGGGTGGATGGTTTTGGCGAAACTCATGTACTGTTCTTGTATGAGCGTCCGCATCAGCGTTTGGAGCATTTGGTGCGTTTGGAGGGTTTTGAACATCCCTTCTTGGAGGCATCCTTCAATTCCACCACGAAAAATAATTTTAGTATTTATTCAATTTAATGAATGAAATCCTAATGCAAATCATATTATTGTACAAGGTAGCCAATGTACGATATAAGCATCATAATAATAAAATTTTTGATCATTGATGAAAAATTGTCTTAAACTTGCAATTTAAATTTGAATCAAATGCTAAATAATGAAATAATAAAATAACGAATACTAAATAATGAAATAAATTCAAGTCCCCAACATAAGGGATATTGTTTTTAGTTTTTAAAAAAATGGAATTTAAAACTTAAGTAATTTAGTCTCCATATACTCCCGAGTCCTCAGACGGGTCTGATTCGGAATTTTCATCCATTTCTCCTTCATTCATGGCTCCATTTGGCTCGTTATTGGGTTCCGGTGCCAGTGCCGGTGCCCGTGCCGGCTCTGCAAGGTAACCTATCATTGCTCTTCTTGCTCATTATGAATATCCCAGATATGATGTCCAGGAGGGGTGTTTGGCGGATACCATCTTGCGACTCTCATGAACAAAACGGCTGTGAACTGCACGTGGTCCACTTGCGGAACTTGGTGTTGAACCGAGTGATGCATAAGGTCAGCATGTATGGAATAGGCCATGTCTTTCCAAGCCCACGGTAAGGTACTGATGAGCTTTAATCCAACCCAATAGTCAGTGATACCTTCACCTACATCCTTAACTTGTCTCCATAATTGTAGCATGTGAGCAATGTGAGTGGGCAAGTCATGTCGGACGTCCCGGTGATAATTCATGTAGGCTTGTTGTCTCGCCAAGTCACCCATCTAGTGCGGTAATATTTTTACTAATCATATAGGTTCGCAATAAAATTCTAAATATTCATCATTTATCATAAAGAAAATCCCACATTATTCATATAAAATAAACTTTCATTTTAGGTCTAGCATGTCATCAATTTATGCAATTTATACTTTCATACCTTGGTTGAAGCGGGCGTCGTACTAGGTGGATGCGTAGCAAGAGACTTTATTTAAACTTTTACACATATGCAAAATCATATCATTCAAGCCACGAAATTCACTTATGTGCGGAAATAAAAATTTAAAAATTTTTAAGCAAGTATACAGAATCGCATACCTGCTCTGATACCAATCTGTCACGTCCCATTTTTTTATCAAGGAAAATTCGAATTAGCATTTGAAATAAAATATTAAATAGGGCATGATAAAAAATTTTAAGTTATCAAGTAGGAAATAATTTGCAAACAAGAAAGAAATGGAAATGGAAATGGAAATGGTCCTATAAATTTCAGCAAACAACAAAAAAAGTTATCTAGCAAAATGAAAGAGTTAGCAAATGAGTTGTTTGTCCCACAAGTATTCTACAAGCTTTAGCAAAATAATTTATAAGCAAAGGGTCTAGATGTGGGATTAATCATTTAAGTTCTGCAAATTTCTACTTTAGAATATCAATTAAAGTATTTTGCAAAAGTTTTAAAAGTAAAGGGCTGAAAGTTCCAAAAAAAGAATCCATGTCCTGCAAACATACAGGACTTATTAAATAGACCAAGGTTTGTGCAAAATCATTTGCAACATTCTGCAGAAACTTTGCAAGAAGGCCTGTAAGTTTCATTCCTATTTTCTGCAAAATCTAAGGGTAGGACAATAAGTATTAATTCAATTCTGCAAAATTTCAATGAGGACAATAAGTATAGGTTCTTTTCTGCAAATTCCAAAGAGGACAGTAAGTATAGGATCTTCTGCAAACTTTTTAAAACAGGACAGTAAGTATAAAGTCTTCTGCAAAATTTCAAATAATCCCACTTATCCCATAACTTTAGTTTGTATGACCAGTGGTAATTTAAGGCAAAGTAATCAAATGAAATACTCACTAGCAGGACACGTGTTCATCAATTCCTTTCCACTGTATCACCCCAATTGTTATCTACTACTAATCTTGATATTAAAATTTAATTTGCCATGTGTGCTTGTACTTCCAAGTACAAGTCGGTCCACCTGTACAAAAAGAAACACTACCTACAGCATGTATGCAACCAATTTTTGAGGGAAAATATAGCAGCAAAGACATATTTCAAATGCTCCCATGAACGACAGCAAAGAGATCATGCATTGATTTTCCTAATTTCCACCAAGCTACCCTGACGACTCACGGAAGTATGTGACAGTGACCACGAACACGACTACACTCCTTCCAAACACAACCCCAAAATTTCAGGAACTACTCCACTGTACCACTTATCACAAGATAAAAGCTTAACAGGTTTCAAAACGTATAACTCCAAATCTACTCATTGCAAAACAATATCCATCAAACTCTCGTTTTAATTCAAATCAGTCACAACTACTCATGCTGCTAACCAATACCATGAATTTTAGACATCAATATTCAATAAGGAAAGAACTTGATTCCATGCATTATATAAACTGAAGTACATTAAAATGTTTATTCAGTCTCTTCGCCTACGCGCCCCCGTTCGTACGCTTTCGCCTCGCTTAACCTGAGATAAAATTAATTATCGGGGTGAGCAACACACGCTCAGTGAAAATCTAAACATGCTTACATACATCAAACAATCCATATACGAGAATTGAATTCACTTACAATACAATCTTATCATGTCAAAATAAGGCACCTTTCGGCCCTTATCCGTGTAACTTTACGATATCGCGATTCGTTAGTAAGGCACTCCTTCACAGCCCTTACCCATGCTATAGTATGGCACCATTACAGCCCATACCCGTGCTATAGTATGGCACTTATGCAGCCCATACCCATGCCATATAATATTTCATAACATTCAAGTATGATCATCAACTCATAAGTGACAACAAATACAAGTTTAATTCAATTGACACACACGTAATCATCTAACACATATAAGTATGAAATAATCCCCACCTTTTTACCGTGTGAGTCTAAGTCTCAATTATCAAACGTCTCGATCGGTGCTTCCTTCCAAACCTATAATTAAAGGACCGATCATTACCCCCTCATAACCATACAACTATACGTTACTACACAAGGTATAATACGATATTGAGATCCAACTAGAATGAGAGGTGGAAAAAAATTTACGATGGCAGAGGAGAAGAGAAGAGAAAGGGAGAAAGAAAAAAGAAAAAAAGGAAGAAGAAGAAAAGAGAAGAACGAGTGAGAACTTCACCTTTCTCTCTTCGTTTGCAGCTGTGAAGTGGCGTCAATGTGTGTAGAGAATAAAGAAAGAATGGAATTATATTACGGCTGATAAAAAAAAATACGCATCTCTTCATAGGATTTAACCAACTTTCCTAAGATATAGGTTGATAAGGGAAAATATATTATCTTCCTTAATGGATAAGGAGATCACATATATTTGTTTCTTGGGGAGTAAGAAACTTATCTATTTTAAATTTTGAGCTCACGGTTGATCAATGAATGGGCTGAGCTTGGATGTGGGCTTCAAAAATTTGGGCCATGACAGAAAAATCGCAGGTGAAACCTACGGGGTATTACACCATCCCACCTCCATTCCCACTGCTTATACGACCTATCCCCACCTCCAGTTCACTGAAATCCATGGGCGGCATCGCCGCATCCTATTGACTCTGCTCCGGGTTCATCACCAAGAGGTTGGTAATTTTAGGGGAGAAATTAATTACTTTCAAGAGTCTTTGACATCTGTGATCGATTAATTCCGCTCGCTTGTTCCCTTCTTGATAGAAGATTAGATCTCGATACATAGTAATTTCTTGATAATTCCGCTCGCTTGTCCTCATCGTATCCTGTTGTAAATGGTGTCACCGGAGTTGAAGCTCAGTTGCCCGGCGGGTTACCCGGCGGCGAGAGGAGGGTAGCGTTGGACTGCTTCTTAGACGGCGATAATAAGCCGCTATCTAATTTGAGAAGAGAGAAAGCAAAGAAGACGGCGCAGAGCTCCAAAAGTGATAGCTGTACATGGAAAGATAAAGAAGAGAGATAAGATTAAATGGGGATCCGCGTATATAAAAAATCTGACCCATTTTAACTAAAAGGTCCGATTTTACCATTTTTAAAGAAAAAGACAGGCCTAGGGAAGTCTTTGCCAAATTTTAATGATACCTTGTAGAAAAGACACGATTCTTTTCTGAGATCTCCTTCTCATTCAATTATAGTTCGGTTGGTTAGAGTGTGCAGATAAAGTGTTATAAACAGATTTTGTAAGACGAATATAAAAGAAATAGAAGAACACATAAAATAAGAGAGAAATAGAAATTCTTATTAACGACATAAATCTGAATGTCCGTACAACCCTAATATCTCTATTCTTTATATAGAGAAGATAAAGGGTACAATAATAAATGATCTCTATTCCTATTCTAATGTTATAAAGAGTAATGTTCATTCTAAATATTTCACAACAAATTTATATCGAATCCATTTATGTGAATTATATCTTTGAAATGCATCTATGGGAAACTATTGAACTCTATGTGAGGAAGTATATGCAGGTTTATTTTTAAGAATATAAAGTTGTATGATTTTAAGTATAATTAGAGGTATGTGAATTATATCTTTGAAATATTTTTAAGAAATATTTCACAACAAATTTATATCGAATCCATTTATGTGGATTATATCTTTGAAATGTATCTATGGGAAACTATTGAACTCTATGTGAGGAAGTATATGCAGGTTTATTTTTAAGAATATAAAGTTGTATGATTTTAAGTATAATTAGAGGTATGTGTTTTAAGCATCCCAGAAGTGTGAAGCACCTACTTGAGATCATGATATGAGAATTAGTTTGTGTTTTTCTCTCTTTTTGTATTAAATAAACACAAAGTAATCAAAAAAAAAAATATATATATATATATTAAAAGGAAATGATATCATAGATAAGTAATCCTAATTAGTAATTTCTCAGTTAAATAATCTTTAATTCAGTTTTGTCTCATTTATTTAATATTGCTTGAGTTTGAATTAGGAATTTTTCTGGGCTTTGGTTAATTTATTTATTAGTATGAAACCGTGGTATTATGCGAGATTATTAATTTTTTTTTGTTTTATAATAAAATGATTTATTTTATTATAAATAAACTAAATATGGTTAATTTTATTGTAGAAAGCGTATATTTGATACTTTTATCTTGCCACTAAGAATTTTAGAAAAGTCCTAAAATTTTGAGTGAATCTATATTTAGTTATTTAATTATCATATTTATTAGTTTTTTTTGTTATAATTGGTTTCGTATTTGAATTTAAAAGTCATCTAACTTTCAATATGCGCGTTTTAAATCGAAAAGCTCAGTTTTAATCTTTTATCTACCTATAAGGTCAAATTTTTTTTATTTTTTTTTACGTTAAAGAATATATTTAAATATTAGAGATATTATTTAAGTTTTTAACTTTGATTGATTCCTCTTTTAACTTTCATTTTTTTTTTAAATTTAGCCCTTTAGGTCAATTATAGTCCCATAAAATTTTCATTCTATAAGTTTTATTTATAAAGTACTAAATAAGTAATTTTTTAATATTTAGAATATTTAAATAATATTTTAGAAATTTTGAATAATTTATTTAAATTTCATAATAACTTTTTGTATTTTCTGAACAATATAAAAAAATAGAGACTATACCTAAAGTAATAAAAGTATATGGTTTTAACTTTAAATTTCTAACCATCATGGAAAAACATACCATTCCAATAGTAGAGAAAGAAATTGATAATTTGTTTTAGTACATCAATTTTCTAATTTACTTAGTAAAACAATAAACAAAATTGTCGACAACCAATAAATATTAATGAGTTGATATTCGGTGCACCCATATGTGTATAACTTTTTATTCTATATTGTATATATGTTTCTTAATAATTGTTATTTTTATCACATTTAATTTTTCATTAAAAACTAAAATCCATATGTGTATAACTTTTTATTCAATAGTGTATACATGTTTTTTAATAATTGTATACTATTATTTTACACTCAATTTTCATTAAAAAAAACTAACAAAAAATTCACTAACAAAGTGTATACATTTTTGTTCATAATTGTATATATTTTTCTTATAATTATATACTTTTCTAAAAGTGGGTGCACCATCCCAGGTGCACAGTAGTATTAGCTAATATTAATTAAGGGGAAAAACTAAACAAAATCTCAATGTTTCATATCTGTTTTTCATTTTGAAATCAAAGCGTAAAGAATTAAAACATATCCAGTACAGTCACTATACGACAAAAAATACATTTAAGGGTCCTATAACACGAAAACAACAAACGTATTCTTATCTACAATATCTATGATAACAGTTATAACTGGATGTAAAATCTAGAGTAACCAATAAACCAACAAACATCACCCAAGCATATGTTTAAAGGTTTCCAAGGCTAAGAACAATCCCACCAACCATTGCATATAACATACTTGGCAATTATCCTGAGATAATAATATTAACAATCAAATGGCTTATAATGTTTCACTTGCTTTAAACAGACAATGATCAAATGGTTAACTTGTGACAGTGGGTTTATGAAAGTATGCATTCTAATTGTGTTGCTTCCAATTTGGCTAAATATGACTGCAATGATAAGAACTGCTAATAGATTAGTGATAGTGTAATCAAGATGAGTGTGTCTAGGGAGGCGTCCAATGGTGGACGCAAGATTTTTGTCGGGGGGCCCAAATTATAATACGAAGTATAATATATGAGTTGATATTTTGTGTATCCAAATACACGGAGTTAATTTCTATGCATTCAAAGTTTTATTCAATAACGTATATGCACTTTTTAGTGGATGTATTATTTTATTATATATATCACTTGTTCATTAAAAAATTAATAGAAAATTTACAAGTTTTTATTCATTGATGTATATAGTTTTATTAATAAATATATGTATTTTGAATGTATATATTATGTAATTAAAATATAAATAGAAGAAAAATAAAAATAAAAATAAAGGATAAAAGTAGAGAAAATAACAACATAAAATCCAATAAAAATAGTAAAAAGAAATAAAAGAAGCAGAAAGAATAATGAAATGCGTTGGATTAGGTTCGAACCAAAAAATTTTAATTCTCTTCAAAGTAATATAGTTCCACTAGGCCATATCTTTTTGGTTCAAACTTCTATATATACAGTAATATTATGGAAAGTTTAGGGGGCCCAGTGCCCCCTGCACCCAACGTGTGTCCGCACTGGAGGCTTCCACGCCTTTCAAGAGGGGTCCTCAATGCAAGCCATGTCCCAAAGAATGAGAGAGATGACAGCATAAATCCTATTGCACCTCCTTTGCACTCCTACGTATAAATTTTTAACTGAGCCTTGATTGCCTTATATCTAGTGGAGAATTAATGTATTTTCAAAGTGTGTTGAGGAAGTTTTATAACAGTTTGGGAAGGAATTAAATTAGTGTTGAAACAGTGATTGTGTTTGAAAATGTGTCTAAGGAAAATCATGGAGTAGTGCGTAATCTAGTACTCCATTGAACCAAATACCCTAGGGTAGTGCTTAAATCTAGCACCCTATGGAGGATGCGAGAAGTAGTGCTTAAAACTGGTATCTCAAGAAAAAAAAGAAAAAAGAAAGAGAGAGAAGGAAAAAAAAGTTGTGCTTGAAAAAAAAAGTGAAAGAGTTGAGGAAGATGTTGTGTTTTAATTGAAGAGAGAAAGAAGAATGAATGATCATGATAGGCGCGCTTGATTAATCCGGGGTTTTGAGTCACTTATCCATATATTTCCTACCTTAACTAGAGAGCTCAACATTACATTCACATGAAAAGTCCTTTTTGATCCAATTGTAAATTAATACTTTTAGTGGTGGAGAGTTTGAGATATTTGACAAGCTTATGGTTACCCATGTACTTGAATTGAATTTGAGCGTAAACACCTTAACCCATAAGTGTACTATTGGCAATTGGATCGTTTTGGTTAACGTGATTTGATAAAAAAAAGGTAAACAATCAGCGGAAGCAAAAAATAATTTACCTGACTTCTGGGTTGGAGTAGAGGATGAAGATCTGTGAAGAACACCTCTGATCTTCTACAGTATGACCCAAAGTCAACTCTCTGGTGTTATGTGGTCAACAATCCCCAGAGAGTTCTCAATCTGTTCTCTACGTAAGTGGTGCAGACTTAGGTTATTAGGAACTGAGATAACTTATATAGTTGGGCTACTGCAGGGACCAGGAGGAGAAATTGGGCTGGGCCTCAATTAGATTTAATTAACCAAGCTTAGCCCAAAGCTTTTAATTAAATCCAATAATAATAGTATAGTCCACTAAAATATTATTACTGCACTACCTATCCAATCCCAAAATTATGTTCTGGTCTCCTTCTTATTATGAGCCCGATAGTCTCCCCATGTTTAAGATATACAATGCCCATTAATTAATTAAGTTACTGACAACTCAAATTAATTAATATCTCTTCCGAGAGTAGTACCACTCAACCTCATTATCATGTCGGAAATTAATCCACTTGCAAGATTTACATGATAAACTTTATGAGCTCCTCAAGGGGACATCATCAACCTATGACGGACATGGATTCCTTCTACAATCAACAGCACACCATAGAGACAGCATTATTTCCCAACTCATCGAGTTTGTTGATTTAATTCATTTAAATCTCACCCATTGATGAATCAAAGAAATATATACTGCCTTATGTGTCGAGGTTATTATGTAGGGATTAAGAACAAGAATATCCATAATAACAGAGATCAAGTTCTTTTATATAGACAGTACAAGTCGAACGATCTCAGGCTGTCCTACTCAATACACAAAGCAGTGTACTAATGTGGTTCTATGGTCAAGACAAACTAACACCAAACCACACTACAACCATACCGATAGATAGTCTCTGTCTATCTCGGTTATGAGCATCTGTTTATACTTTATAAGGAAACAGATAATATGATCTTCTGCGTATTGTCGCACAACATATTATCTAGGCTGCTTGCATTTGAAGAACTTGCCTTTCAGGCTTCTTGACCGCACCAGACTTTGCTTTCACTTGGTTCACCGGTGCTGAATTTTCTTGCTTCTTTTTCTTCCTACCGCCCTTCGACCTAGGATGAGCAGCATTTTCACCAACATGAACCTGAGAAAGTCTAAGAAACAGTTCTTCCGCCGCCACAAGTTCTGTCAGAAGTTCCACCAACGTGTACATATGTTTGTTCATACCATTGTTCACGCGGAACTGCTCAAAACTCCTACGCAATCTTTGGAGTATGATATTGACCTGGGTTTCCCCATCGATTTCAGCTCCAAGAATTTCCAACTCATTGAGTTGGCCCATCATCCTAAGGACATGTTCCCTTACGGGAGTGCCTTCGGCCATTTTGGTGTTCATCAAGACCGACATGCCCTTCGACCTAACAGGACGACTCTGATGTCCGAAGAGTTCCCTAAGATTATGCATCATATCATAGGCGGTCTCCATGGCTTGATGCTGAGTCTGAAGCACATTTGACATAGACGCCAAAATGTAGTATTTAGCCATCCTATCAGCTTGACCCACCTATTATAAGCATTTCTTTGCTCTTCGGTAGAGGCATCAGTAGTGCCGGAGGACATTCCTCAGAAAGTACAAAGATATAATCTTCAACAGTTAATACAATGTCCATGTTTCGCTTCCAGTCAACATAGTTAGTGCCAGTAAGTTTATGCTCTTTAAGTATAACAGAAAGTGAGTTGAGTGCCATATTAAAATCTTGATAATCATAAATAATTAAACAGATTAAACACTTCGAATTTATCAATTTATATTGAATCCCTCAAAACAATATAAAATAAAATTCACCAACATCTCAAGCACCGTGAATTTGAATACCACGATAGTATGGACGTATGCAAACCCGAACATTTACAAGAGAAGGTTTTACCCAATAATCTCATTTGTCAACCTATCTTTATGACAAAATAATTAATAGTCGGTTTTCTTTAGCCATGCAAATAACAGCAGTGACTCCGATGTGGAGGATACTAATTATTTGAATCTAAGTGTACACCATTATTTGACCCCAAGTCCATTGCGCAAGCTTATGTGCCTTACAGATAGAGAAGTACACACACGCTTGGATAATTTCCTACAGTTATCTTAAAGAAGTTTGTACCAGTGATCCGTGAATAAACTCATCCGATGGGGAGGAAGGCTCTAATGCCAACGCGCAAGCTTACTCATATCACTTACAAACCAATAATGAAGGCCATGAGAATTTATTCCCTCTCCCACTTAGTTATTTAAACACCGAGGGTTTTTATTTAACATGCATATAATATTTCATAATAAAATATACATGCTAGCATGCTTCTATTATAAGTAATTTAAAATTAAATGAATCACATAGAACATGCCTCATATATAACAATTAATTGTCAAGTTAAACAATTAAATCAATTATATATCAAAAGGATTAAGCCACTAAACAAATCAAGTAAGTGGGCCTATTAATCTAGCCAATAAATAAAACTAGAGCCAAAAGAGCCCAACAAGCCCATTATATTAGTCAATTAATCCTGCCAGCCCAAAACAAATACAAGAATTACAGCCTTGTTCCAATCCCTTATATCACGACCCATTAGACAAAGAATTAAAGTGACCCCAACAACCCAACAGCCCAAAAAAGGACATAAGCCCATTAGCAATACAAAAACACCATCTGTGCTGCCCTAGAATAACACCCAGCCGCAACAACCAGACGGACACCTCACACCAACAGTCGCAAGGCGCCGCCGCACGTGGCAGTCGTGCCGTCAGCTCGCTGGCAATGCCCCGCCGACCATCCGGTAACGAGCCGCCACTCCACCAGAGTCTCCCCATCCGCTCCCATTGTCGGAACCAATCCGTCAGATCGCCGCCGCGCTAGGATCGTAGTCGCGCCTGCCTTTCACGCTGCCTCCGACCGTCAGCGCAACATGCAGGCAGTCCAGCACCGCCGCCCGCTACTCCAGACCATCCAGCTGCACCATCGCCTGCAACCGCGCTGGTATCAGGCAGCCACCAGCCACCGGTTGTACAGAATCAACGCCGATGTTTCGCCTGAAGACATCCACACCGGCGCAACCAGATGCCGCTGTCGCTAGCGGCCGCTCCAGCAGCCACCATTAGTAAAGAGCTACAGCCCACTCTCCAGCGATCTACAGTCAGTGCCAGTCAGCCGCGCGACCGCTCTAGCACCGCCGGATGTGCAACGATCTGCCTTGACCTGACCTGAGACAGGTTGGACTCGCCTGGATCCTGGTCGGAACACCCCCAATCGTAGTCACAATCAACACACGCCGACGGATGCACACTCATCAAGCAGGGTGTGCGTGTGTGATAAAAATATTATAGTGACTTTTGACTGTCTTCTTGGTGTATGTAATAAGTGTGTACCGTGTATACAATCAAAGAAAAATACACTGACAGCATATCACAACAGTAGATCACAAAGTAATATGCGATTACAAAGATAATACTTCAATCACATAATCACATACTGACTGACTAATAAACATGCGATTAATTCAGATTAGATCAATTAATCAAATAATCACAAACCCATCCATACAAATCACGTTTCACCAAGAAACCAGGCTCTGATACCAATTATTGGCAATTGGATCGTTTTGGTAAACGTGATTCGATAAAAAAATAGGTAAACAATCAGCGGAAGCAAAAAATAATTTACCTGACTTCTGGGTTGGAGTAGAGGATGAAGATCTGTGAAGAACACCTCTAATCTTCTACAGTATGACCCAAAGTCAACTCTCTGGTGTTATGTGGTCAACAATCCCCAGAGAGTTCTCAATCTGTTCTCTACGTAAGTGGTGAAGACTTAGGTTATTAGGAACTGAGATAACTTATATAGTTGGGCTACTGCAGGGACCAGGAGGAGAAATTGGGCTGGGTCTCAATTAGATTTAATTAACCAAGCTTAGCCCAAAGCTTTTAATTAAATCCAATAATAATCATATAGTCCACTAAAATATAATTACTACACTACCCATCCAATCCCAAAATTACGTTCTGGACTCCTTCTTATTATGAGCCCGATAATCTCCTCATGTTTAAGATATACAATGCCCATTAATTAATTAAGTTACTGACAACTCAAATTAATTAATATCTCTTCCGAGAGTAGTACCACTCAACCTCATTATCATGTCGGAAATTAATCCACTTGCAAGATTTACATGATAAACTTTATGAGCTCCTCAAGGGGACATCATCAACCTATGACGGATATGGATTTCTTCTACAATCAACAGCACACCATAGAGACAGCATTATTTCCCAACTCACCGAGTTTGTTGATTTAATTCATTTAAATCTCACCCATTGATGAATAAAAAAAAAATATACTACCTTACATGTCGAGGTAATTGTGTAGGGATTAAGAGCACGAACATCCATAATAACAGAGATCAAGTTCTTCTATATAGACAGTACAAGCCGAACGATCTCAGGCGGTCATACTCAATACACAAAGCAGTGTACTAATGTTGTTCTATGGTCAAGACAATCTAATACCAAACCACACTACAATCATACCTATAGATAGTCCCCGTCTATCTCGGTTGTGAGCATCTGTTTATACTTTATAAGGAAACCGATAATATGATCTTCTGCGTGTTGTCGCACAACATATTATCTACAATATAAAGTAAATGTACTTTTGCACAAACATATAAATAAACAATTTATAATATGCAAAAATGTTTGATCATATGATTCTCATTTCAAATATAATCGTTAAAAACATTGTTCAATACAAAAGCAAAGCTTTTAGTATACAAATCTAACATGTACATCTTTTACACTTGAGTGCAAGTGATATATACTTCCTGTGAGAACATGTTTATGGAGCATTTGAAATGGTGGTGATTGTCTTATCTTAAATGCTATGAATTGATCATTACATGTAATGAGAGTTGCATGACCTAGGTTGAGGACGATTGCATTTTGAATGGAGTATTTGTCGTAGTCTTGTTTCCATGCTAATTTTCTTACTCTCCATCTCTCTCTCTTTATTTTTATTTTGTTGCCTCGGGACTAGCAATAGGTAAGTTTGGAGTTTAATTGAGAGTGAAAATTAGTGTGTTTTAGTATCCAATTTAACGCCTTTTTTTACGAGAATTATTATCGTATATTAGCACAGGTGTCTTATATTCAATATATATTAGAAAAAAGGTGCATTTGATGTGTTTTATTGTGTTTTAGATGGAAAAATGATCAAAAGTGCAAAGTTAATGGAATGCTAAAACGCATGCTTACATTGTCTAATTTTTCTATGTTCCTTTGGAACTCAAAACTGGTTGTGTGATATATGATTGGAAAGCCACAAAAGAGAGGTCCATTTTTGTGCAAGAATTACTCAAATCGGAGCTTGGACGAGAAAGTTATGCTTAAAATTGTGAGGTCGCGAAGCTGCCGACGGGAATTTCCAAAATTTTTCGAAACTAGCCCATCTTTCCTATTTCCTTGGATCAAAATTAATTTCATTATCACATAATCCTCTATGATTCCTCCATATATTTTTGAATATTTTTTTTCTTTATATCATTCCTTTCTCACACCTATATATATTTCAAGTTATCATTCACATAAGACATCATCCTACACCACTTCCACAAGGGGGATCACCCCCCACACCTCCATCATCTACCATCATTCGCATACTTTCCTCCATCCATCCATCACTGTGAAGATTCTTCACTGGAATCAAGGAGAAGAACCAAGAGAATTTGAAGAGACGGAAGAAAGAACGAAGTAGATCGCTACACCAAGGGTTTTCCTAATTTTTTTCATCTTATTTCTGATTTTTCGAACTATGAGTAAGAACTATCCCACCCCCATGAGTGTTGCTTCTAACACCATGAGCTAGAGTCTTTTTGGTAGTGGTAGGATTATAAAAATTTTATGAATTAATTGAAATCTCTTGTGTACTCATCCGACAATAATACTTGTGAATTATTTTGTATTTGATTGTGCTTTTTAAACCTATATTCACGATCGTTTTGTACATCTTCAACTGTTATATAGAGTCCTAATATATATTTGGTTGTAGATCGAGTGCGTTTATCACTGAACATGGTTGCATATAATGATTCTAAGGGAGGGGACTCTCAAAGCTTCATTAGAACTATTAAATATGAATGATTGTTAATTGCATAATTTTCGGGTTAATAAGCAAGACTAAGAGGGTGGTTTTTATAGTACCTAAAAAGGGAGATCATACGGTTGGGGAAAGAATTGATATTGATAGTACCTAAAAAGGGAGAGAAATTATATCTTTTGCTCCGAGGTGATTCACAGGTTTTGCACGCTTACTTGTTTGTGTCTATAGAGTAAGTTTGCATGGTTTAGTGAAGCGTTCATAATTCACAAGGTAGAGTTGACTGACACACTTGAGAGGAAAATTAAGGAGTAAAATTGAATTACCCTAGGGTTATCTATTCTCCATTCTTGAGTCCCTTTCGTATTCTTTTTGGTGATATTTTTATTTTAATTGTTATTTAATTAATTTGGGTAGTAGTTTAATAATTGGATACTTCAATCTTATTGTCAACACTCATCTTATTTAATTTAGATATTAATTAAATTGATAATACACCGTCCTTTGGGTTCGATATTTAACTTGGTTACCTGCTAAGCTACAACTGATATCCTTAATATTTGGGAATTATTTTTTGTGTAAAGAAAATGTGTAACAGGGTGCTCGACATGCAAATCGTGCATGACCAGCTTGTTGTACACATCTTCAGCCCTAGCCTTCCGTTCTATTGGGACAGTGTGAATGACCTTCATTGTAGCCGAATAACCTTTTATACTTTCTTTTAAGGTCTTTCCACATCTCTAGAACGATCAAGAGATGTTGTCCCAAGTTATATTCGGGAAACGTTCGTAGTCATAGAAAATTAAAATTCGATGTTGGTTGTTTGGGTAAGCACGAACTGATTTTCTTGCAGTGAACCGGTGTGGGGCCATTTATTGTATTTATAAGAAGGTTAAATCTATACTATAAACAATATAACATATACCTCTTCGAGTTGGCGTAGAATCGGAGGGTGAAAAACACTATACACTTTAATGTATATATGCAATTCAAGAAGTCATGATTCCGAGCTTTTTTATGCGGAACCGTATGGCTCTGATACCAAACTGTAACGCCCTGATAAAATGATACCCTAATATTTTAGGAGTTTCTTGACACCTTACTTTGAAATAGCGGAAGAATAAAACTTAATTAATAATTCAACAGTTATCCCAAAACATATCATCATATAAGACATGGTTGATTTATTTTAATTGCATGTAACTAAAATGTATTTTATTGAAAACTTGAACTAATTTCCACCGCCCTCCAAATATACGCCACCTCTTCAATCTGAAATCAAACAAATATTTAGGATGAGTATGTAACTCAGCGAAGAAAATTTAAACATCACTAATTACATATCAAGCACAATTTACACATACAAAGAATACTTTATATCTCATTCAATATCATAAGTACTTTATAAGTCTCTTTTATATGATCAATCAATATAAATAATTTGGGGTACTGCGGATACTCCCAAGGATTTCTCTCAATCCCGGCACCTCTAGGGCCCTGGCATGTCTCAAGTATCTTTATAGAGAACACTTGTAAAATTTTCATGTCTCACATAAATTTAAGGAACTTGCATAGTTTTGACTTTCATGCCTCTAATACTATGAAAAATTACATAAACATTACTTATAATATTCGATATACCACATCAAGTAACTTTTCCATTTATGTACGAAGTATGCAAAATTTTCTCACCTTAGTAGCTTAGCGTATGAATAGGGAGGAGAAAGCGGTAGGCCTTCGCGTGTACAAATCACCTAAAATTGTTAGGGCAAAAATTAGTGAAAGACTTTATCAATAGGAATTTAAAGTTAAAAATAAAATAGGTTTTATTAGAAAATGGAAAAAAGACAGATTTTAATAAAATTGAATTTTTGTGGCTTGAATGAAGAGTAGGCTGAGATAAAGTTTGATTTTTAATTAAAATTAATAATAGAGTATAAGGGACTCGTAATCGTCATTCCTCTCTTATCATCGTCTTCCCCAATGGGTCCTTAGACATTTCTCTTTGATCGTGAGAAGAGATAATGTTATATCAATACATGATTATCGTTGCACACCACCACCACCTTACACATTAATTATGGACAAGGCGGTAGTGGCGACGAAAGCTGTCCAAGCTCCAAGGGGATTAGGGGAGATGACTAGCTTCTTACTCAAGTAGTTGCTAGTGTGAGAACCAAGGTCGGCCCTGACATTTCAGGGGTCGTAGGTGAATCAGAAAAGTGAGGCTGTATTTATCTTTTTAGGTGCATGCTCTTTCCATCCCATGCAACTGATATTCCCTTACTTTTTCGTCCATTTCATATTTATGTTCATACTTAAAAAATAAATATCACTAATACCATAACCTCAAAATTACATTTTTAATATAATAATTGACATTCATCTTTAAAATACATTGTATTATTCATTTTATCTAAAAATATATTTAACTATTTTAGAAAGTTTTTTTTTCTTAAAAAAAAGCAAGCACTAAAATAAATTTTTATCCATGAAAAAAATAAGTATGTACACTTGTACATGACATGAGAACTATTAATATATAAAACCTTTAAATTATATTTCATACTATTATAAAATTATGAGTTCAACTATGGTGCACCTTTGACACTGGTGTACTTGAACAATCTCAACCGTTATATCAAACTTTAATGTAATCTTCATCATTAGTTAAATCAAATAATTAAAAAATAAATATAGAAAACTACCCCCACTACCCCCAACTTTAAACCTATAAATCATAGGGTGCACCCCAAAATCAACCTAAAATTATCACTTTTATTTTATCTTAAATAACTTTACATATTTTTCTTATTAAATTACTTAAATACCCATCATTTACCTTTTAGAAACACTTAAAAATAATAAAAATCTACACACAAAAACACTTGCACTAATTATTGCGATGTAGGGAGTATTATATTAGAAAGGGAAATTTCTAACAATGCCACTTTCAATACATCTTTTTAAAAATTCCACCCACAATAATATTTTTTTCAAAATGCCATTATTTAATTTTTTGGACCCAATACCCTTTTACTCACATAAAGTCCATTCTCTCTTCTCTCACTATTGTTCATTTTGCCTCATTCTCTCTTTTCACTCTATCATTCTTCTTCAAAAATTTTAAAGATTTAGAAGGCAACCATACAAGAAAAACGACAACGGCATAACGCAACCCGATATGAATCTAGATTAGTAAATCTTACAATTAAACTAAATTTAGGGTTTTGTGAAAATAAACATGTGAGTTACGTTGGGATGATGTTATTTTGATATTTGATTAGATTAATAAGAATTTTTACATCACCTGACGTGTTTAGAATATTGATTAACACACATATTGTGAATACTTTGGTAAAAATCTAAACTTTGAGGTAAAAAAATCACAATTTGCAAAGAGTTACGTGACAGGTTGCGTAACAGGTTACGCGTAAGGTCGCACACACTTTCAGTAAGTAGTCACTTGTAAGTCGCACGAATAGTTGCGTGAACAGTCGCTAGTAGGTCGCGTAGTTAGTTGCGTGGTTAGTCGCGTGAATGATCGCATGAATGATCGTGTGCATAGTTGCTTTATTAGTCGCATGAGTAGTCGCACGAGTGCATGGTTGCTTAGTTAGTCGCGTGATTGGTCGCGTGCGTGGTCGCTTAATTAGTCGCGTGAATAGTTGCACGCGTGCATGGTCGCTTGGTAGTCGCGTTTATGCTCACATATGTAGTAGCATGCATAGTTGCTTGAGTAGTCGTGCATGGTAACGTGAGTAGTCGCGTGCATGGTCGCTTGGTTAGTCACATGTTTAATCGTGTTCATGGTCGCATATGTAGTCGCATGTGAAGTCGCATGAATGGTTGCGTGAGTAGCTAGTCATGTGCACATGATTTGTCAAGCATATAAACAAATGAGGCTGCACGTAAATAAAGTATATACAATTTTTAATATTTTTAATATTAAATATATATTTCTAATTTCAAAAAAGATTCATATTCTATGCCTTTGGATGGAAAATGGCTACGTGATTCCGTACAATGGAAATATGATGGAGAGAAAACCAAGTCAAAAATTGTGTGGGCAAGTATAGACACAAGTTATGAACAATTATTAGACAAAATGTTTAATGTGACCAAAGTTCACAAAGAATATCATGACATTAAGATGTCATATTGGTTTGGCTATAAATCAAATGGTATCGTGTCTCCTTGTTTGGTAAATGAATTATATGACGTGCAACTGTTGTTGATGATGAATGATATGAGAGTGGAAATTCATGAAATTTCGGGTTCGATTTGATACCTCTTTGAGTGTTTTAAATGCTATTATTTACACATATCTTAGTACTTTAATTTATTATTGACTAAAAGTTACTTGAGAGATATTTTGTTGTATTTTGATAGGAAAAATGGTCAAAAGTGTAAAGTAGGAAGGAAGCGTGAACTTGTGCAATATGCAAGAAAACAGACCCCTAAATTCCATTATTTTTCTGTGTTAGTGTGGGAGTTCAAATGGGACGTGCTACAAATGGTTGGAAAGCCATGGAAGAGAGGGTCACGTGGGCATAAGAATCACTTAAATTGGAGTTTGGATGAAGAAGTTATACTCAAAACGGTGAGGATGCGCAGCCGCAGTCGAGATTTTGGAAACTTTGCCCATGACAATACTTTCATGCCATGTATACTAAGCAAGTGACAAGTGTTAGATTTATACTAAAAGTCTGGCTTTTATATGAAACGATGTTTTAATAATTTATTTGAAATGAGAATCATATGATCAAACGTTATGTAAATTATAATTTATTTATATGTTTGTGCAAAAGTCCATTTACTTTATACTGTAGATAATATTTTGTGGACAACACGCGGAAGATCATATTATCGATTCCTTATAAAGTATAAACAGATGCTCACAACCGAAATAGACGGGGACTATCTATCGGGATGGTTGTAGTGTGATTTTGTATTAGTTTGTCTTGACTATAGAATCACATTGGTGCACTTTGTGTGTGTTGAGCAGGATCGCTTGAGATCGTTCGACTTGTACTGTCTATATAGGAGAACTTGATCTCAGTTATAATAGATGTTCGTGCTCTTAATACCTATACAATAACCTCGACACGTAAGGCAGTATGTATTTCTTTAATTCAACAATGGGTGAGATTTACATGTAATTAAATCAACAAACTCGGTGAGTTGGGAAATAGCATTGTCTCTTTGGTGTGTTGTTGATTGTAGAAGGAATCCGTGCCCTATTTAGGTTGATGATGTCCCCTTGAGAGCTCATAAAGATTATCATGTAAATCTTGCAAGTGGATTAATTTCGGCATGATAATGAGGTTGAGTGGTACTACTTTCGGATGAGATATTAATTAATTTGAGTTGTCAGTAACTTAATTAATTAATGAGCATTGTATATCTTAATCATGGGTGACTGTCGGCTTATAATAAGAAGGAGCCCATAACGTAATTATGGGATTAGAACGGTAGTACAGCAATAATATTTTAGTGGACTATATTATTATTGGACTTAAGTATAAGTTTTGGGCTAAACTTGGATACTTAAGCCCAATGGATGCCCAAATCTAATTTTTCCTCCTGGTCCCTGCTGTGGCCCATATATAGGTCATCTCAGCTTCCTGGAACCCTAATTCTGTCGCCTATTTTGACGTGAAGAAGAGGGAAGGAGCAGATTGTGAAGATCCTGAAGATCGTCACCCACACGACGTCAAGATTGGACTTGGAAATACAACAAAAGATCTAGAGGTTGTTCTCTGCAGCTGTTCTTCAACAACATACTCTGGTGAAAGGTAATGCGAATTTTGAAAATAATTGCTTCAACTATTTACGTTTGCATGGAACCCTAATGGTTCACGCTAACCAAACGATCGAACGCCAACAATTGGTATCAGAGCTTTGGTTTCGTGGTGAAGCATGACACGTTAGGCTAGGGTTTATGTGCTATACGTTATTTAATTATCATGTGGAATAACATGAGTATCACGGCTAGATTGGTATGACTGAATGGAATTCGGATGGAATGGAATAGAGTTGGGAAAGGAAAGATTGAAAAGAATAATTATCATGATTGGTATGCTTTAGATTTAACTCAAGTAATAGAATACACATTTAACTAATTTCAATCTCATTAATATATTTCTATAATGTTAAATATAAGTTATAAATTATATAAATAATTTTGAATTAATTAAAATCTATTGAAAATCATATTTCTATATTAAAATTAAAATTAAAATTTATATTATTTATAATTAAAAAAACATTAAATTATATATAAATATAAAAATAAAAATAAAAATAATATTTTATATTTAATATATTTATATTCAATTTAACAAATATATATATATATATATAATTTATTAATTTTTAATTATTGAATTTTTTATTAAAATTTTAAAGAATTAAAATATAAATAAAAATGTTATTTAATTAATTTTTTACGGAAATGAATAACAAAATATACGATTTTTTATTGAAATTTTTCGTGAGTTAATAAATTTTTTTCTGATAATTTGTAATTGAAAATTTTAAAATTACATGTTAAAGCAGAAAAAATAATTAATTATAATTCTTTTTATAATCATATAAATAAAGATGTGGAATATATATATATATATATATATATATATATATATATATATATATATATATATATATATTCCACATAGATAAAAATAAATAAAATAAAAATAAAAATTTGATTTCTAAGCACTTGGGAATACCCAATATCATGGGGGTGGGGAAAATCACTATTCCTTATTTTAAGGAATGGTGATTCCAAATGAAATTGAGTTTCCATTCCCATTATCCATACCAATCATAAGATTAAGAATTAAATAAGGAATGGTAATTTCATTCCTACTTCATTCCATCCTACCAATCACCTCCTTAGGGTTTGGTTTATTTTGAATTACTTGTGAAACCCTATATGCATCTTTCGTTGGATACTGCTATGATATCGTGCCTCTACATCACACACACACGACTATATTGTGGGTGAAAGTGATCAAATCGGTGGGCCTTGACGAGGCTGGGCTGGACGAATGAAGTTACTGAAACTCCTTGTCGTGCGATCGATGGTTGCACGTGCATGTGTGTGCACGGCAACACACGTGCTAGGCGATGAAGCGACTTGATGTTTTCAGCGACGTAGAGTGCCGGCAGTGACAAGCTGATGACAGTCTGCATTATTTGTCGAGGCGATCTGATGGTGGCTGACAGGAGGCATCACGACAACCACTGGCATGAGAGCCATCATTGCTATGCGCGCTGATGGGCTGTCGTCGCTCGAATTCTTGACGATAAGGTTGGCGTGAACTGCTGAGAGCAGTCATTAACTGTGACGGCATGAGGATGCATCCCTGGCGAGTCGCAACGATGGCCAAAAACATGACTATCGACGATCGACAGCAAATTAGTGGGACAGTACGGCGATGACTGGAAGCAACCTGCAACGAAGGATGGCGCTGGAGCCGGCGACGTCAGACTTGCAGTGCATGGTTCAGGGGTAGTCAACTCGACGTTCCGAGCGCGTCTGCTGCAAGTTCTGGACGCATCTTCCTTTTCTTTCGGTTGGGTCTCAACCACTTCCGGTCGAGTCTGAGATAGCTTTCGAGCGGGTCTAAATGGTGGCTGCTCGGGTCTACAGCTTCTGCCGATTTATTCTGGGAAGGAGACGCGACAAGACTCTTAGAGTCTTCTAGCACGACGTCTCGTGGGAGTGGCAGGATGGAATCATGCCAAGCAGAAGACAGATTCGGCGCAATGAAGGAGCTGGGCATACGGCGTGCGGCAGCCTGCACCAATGATGTTCTACGCATGAGGCGCACGACTCTGCTGTTGCTATGCATGAGTCGTGCGGACAAGTTTTGAGGTTTAGGTGCGCGTGGATCTTCTTCCCAACACGGCAGGTGCGCGCGGATCATCCTTCAAGCACGGCGAAAAGCAACATGGGAGGCACGACTCGTGCTGTCACCTTGCACGAGCCGTGCATGTGTCATCCATCGGGCCCCGGTCTTGTTTTTATGTGATTCATCATTTTGCGTGTTTATTTCGTGATATATAACTGCATTAATTGATTTATTTGACAATTATTGTTATATATGTAAGCATGTTCTACGTGATTTATTTTTTTAAATTACTTAAAATAGAAGCATGCTAGGATGTGTATTTCATTATTGGAATATTATATGCATGTTAAAAACCCTCGGTGTGAAATAACTAAGTAGGAGTGGGGATTGGTAATTAATTTCCATGGCCTCCATTATTGGTTCATAAGTAATGTGAATAAACTTACGTGTTGGCATAGACCTTCCTCCACATCGGATGAGTTTATTCATAGATCACTGGTAAGAACTTCTTTATGATGATCGTAGGAAGTTACTCGAGCGCGTGTGTACTTCTCCATCTGTAAGGCCCACAAGCTTGGGCCGTGGACTTGGGATCAAATAATGATATACACTTAGGTGTAAATAATAAGTATCCTCCCCATTGGAGTCACTGCTGTTATTTGCATGGCTAAAGAGAAACCGACTATTAATTATTTTGTCACAAAGTTAGGTTGACAAATGAAATTAATGAGCAAAACCTTCACTTGTAAATATTCAGGTTTGTATACGTCCAGACTATAGTGGCATGCAGACTCACGGTGCTTGAGATGTTAGTGAATTTTATTTTATGTTATTTTTGAGGGAATCAATATAAATTGATAAATTCGAAGTGTTTGATCTGTTTATTTATTTATGATTCTCAGGATTTTCAAATGGCACTCAACTTACTTTCTGTTATACTTAAAGAACACAAACTTACTGACACTAATTATGTTGACAGGAAATGAAATATGGACATTGTTTTAACTGCTGAAGATTATATCTTTGTACTCACTGAGGAATGTCCTCAGGAACCTACTGGTGACTCTACTGAAGAGCATAGAGTTGCTTATAATAGGTGGCTCAAAGCTGATAGGATGGCTAAGTGCTATATTTTGGCTTCTATATCAAATGTTCTTCAGACTCAGCATCAAGCTATGAACATCGCCTATGATATGATGCATAATCTTAGGGAACTCTTCGGGCACCAGAGTCGTCCTGCTAGGTCGAACGGCATGTCTGTACTGATGAATACCAAAATGGCTGAGGGCACATCCGTAAGGGAACATGTCCTTAGAATGATGGGCCAACTCAATGAGTTGGAGGTTCTTGGAGCTGAAATCGATGGGGAAACCCAAGTCGATATCATAATCTAAAGCTTGCCTAGGTGTTTTAATAAGTTTTGCCTGAACTACGGTATGAACAAACATTTGTACACGTTGGCGGAACTTCTGACAGAACTTGTGGCAGCGAAAGAACTGTTTCGTCGTGCTCCTCAAGTTCATGTTGCTGAAAATGCTGCTTATCCTAGGCCGGAAGGCTGTAGGAATTAGAAGAAGCAAGGAAATTCAGCACCGGTGAACCAAGTGAACGCAAAGAGTGGTGCGGTCAAGAAGCCTAAAGGCAAGTGCTTCAAATGCAAGCAATCAGAACACTACAAGGCTAACTGCCCTCTTTTAAAGGGGAAAATGACTGGTAAGTCTTTTATACTAGTTGTTGAATTGTGTTTAACGGCTGTATCTACTGACACTTGATGTGTAGATACAGGAGCTACTGACCATGTCTACAATTCTTTGCAGGGGTTCCTTCAAACCCGACAGCTAAGTGATGGGGAGATTACCATACTCATGGGAAAAGCTACAAGAGTAGCGGCTATTGCTGTGGGAGACGTCTATTTATTTTTCAATAAGAATAAAACTCTTATTTTGAGGAATTGTCTTTATGTACCTCATTTAAGAAAGAATTTAATTTCGGTTTCAAAATTATTTATCGATGGTTATTCTGTTTCTTTTAATGACAATGTTTTTTTAAGGAAAAATGGAATTTTTATCTGTGATGGTGCATTGATAGATAATTTTTATACTCTTAATCTAATTTCTCCCACAGTGCAATAAATTGAATTGAATGATAGTGTACTAATAAGAGAAAAGAACCTTCGAAAATGAACCAAACATATCTTTGGCATCTAAGACTGGGTCATATTAACTTAAGTAGGATTCAAAGGTTGATAGCTGATGGACCTCTGAGTTCATTAGTAGTGGAAAATTACCCAACTTGCGAATCCTGCTTGGAAGGAAAAATGAACAAAAGGCCTTTTAAGGCAAAGGGGTATAGAGTCAAGGATCTGTTGGAATTGGTTCATTCTGATTTATGTGGTCCTATATCTGTCCAGGAAAGAGGGGGTTATGAATATTTTGTCACTTTCATTGATGATTATTCTAGATACGGTTATATTTATTTGATGCGCCGCAAGTCTGAGTGCTTTGATAAATTCAAAGAGTACAAGGCTGATGTGGAAAAGCAACTTGGAAAATATATCAAGACACTACGATCTGATCGTGGTGGCGAATACCTCTTGAGAGAGTTTAGAAATTATTTTTCGGAGAATGTGATTGAATCCCAGTTATCTGCACCGGGCACACCCTAGCAGAATGGTGTAGCAGAAATAAGGAATAGGACTCTTTTGGAAATGGTAAGATCAATGATGAGTTATTCGAAATTACCAAATTCGTTCTGGGGACATGCCTTAGAAACAGCGACTTACATTTTAAACTTAGTACCTTCTAAATCGGTAGCCTCCACACCCACAGAACTGTGGACATGGCGTAAGACTAGTCTCAAACATGTTCGAATTTGGGGTGTCCCGGCACATGTGTTAAAGGCGGATGCTGATAAGTTAGAATCATGTACTGAAGTTTATCTGTTTATAGGATATCCTAGAGGAACGAAAGGTGGTTTGTTTTAAAATCCAAAAGACAAAAATGTGATCGTTAGCACGAACGCTAGATTTTTTGAAAGAGGATTATATTATGAATCACAAACCAATGAGTAAAATTGTTCTAGATGAAGTAAGAGAGGAAACACCAAACATAATACCAACTGTACAAGAGGATATACCACATGACACTGCACCGCATGTCACATCTGATATACAATTGTCTGTGAAGCCTCGTTGTAGTTGGAGGGTTGTGAGACAACCGGATAGATTCATGGGATTGGGAGAGTCTTCTGACTTAGTCCATGGTGAAATAAAATCCATGTAAAAGCTATTGGATACAAATGGAATCCATGTATTCTAATTAAGTCTGGGAGCTTGTAGAACCACCCGATGATGTAAAAGTTATTGGATGCAAGTGGGTCTATAAAAGAAAAAGAGGATCTGACGGTAAGGTAGAAACCTTTAAAGCAAGGCTTGTTGCTAAAGGATATACTCATAAAGAAGGAATCGATTATGAGGAAACATTCTCGCCTGTGGCCATGCTTAAGTTAATTCAGATTCTTTTGTCTATTGCCGCTCATATAGATTATGAGGTATGACAAATGGATGTCAAGACAGCTTTCCTGAATGGAATCCTTGAGGAAAACATCTATATGAAGCAACCAGAGGGATTCATTGCAAAGGCGAAGAGCATCTTGTGTGTAAGCTTAATAGGTCTATTTATGGATTGAAACAAGCTTCAAGATCATGGAACATCCGTTTTGATTAAGTAATCCAGTCATATGGATTTATTCAATGCCTGGATGAATCATTTGTGTACAAGAAGTGTGATGGAAATGTAGTGGTATCTCTTGTACTCTACGTGGATGATATTCTTCTCATTGGAAACAATGTAAAGGTATTGTCGGGCATAAGGGTATGGTTATCCAAGCAGTTTGAGACACATTCTTGGGATCAAATTAATAAGGGATCGTAAGAAAAGAAGGTTGTGCTTATCCCAAGCTTCATACATTGATACAATCATGGCTCGTTTTAGCATGCAAGATTCCAAGAAATTTTTTCTACCTTTAAGACATGGAATACCTCTATATAAGAAAATATGTCCAAAAACACAACAGGAAATAGAGGAGATGAAGTTGGTTCCTTACGCTTCGGCAATAGGAAGCCTCATGTATGCTATGCTATGTACGAGGCCAGATATCTGTTATGCCGTGGGCATGGTCAGAAGGTATCAAAGTAATCCATGACAAGGGCATTGGACTGCGGTAAAGTATATTTTGAAGTACCTGCGAAGGACTAGGGATTATGTGCTGGTTTACTGGGCAGATACTTTGTTACCTTTGGGTATACTGATTCGGATTTCTAGTCAGATATGGATGCTAGTAAATCCACCTCGGGTTATGTGTTTATTCTTGGAGGAGGAGCCATAATATGGAGGAGCATAAAGTATAAATACGTTGTGGACTCCACCATGAAAGCTGAATATGTAGCAGCCTCTGAGGCAGCTAAAAAAGCAGTATGGCTTAGGAACTTCTTAATGGACTTGGATGTGATTCCTGGTTTACCAAAAGCGATCACAATTTATTGTGATAACAGTGGTGCAGTAGTAAACTCGAAGGAACCACAAGCCCATAAGGCAAGTAAACACATTGAGCGCAAGTACCACCTGATATGAGACATCGTTAAAAGAGGAAAGATCGTTGTCGCTAAGATTGCATCGGAGGATAACCTAGCTGATCCTTTTACTAAGAGCCTTCTAGCGAAAGCTTTCCATGGGCACGTAGAAGGAATGGGGATTAGATGCGTGTCAGCAGATATGGCAGTGTAGTCTTTTAGTATAAGTAGGAGATTATTAGATTGTATACTAAAAGTTTAGCTTTTGTATGAAATAATGTTTTAACAATTTATTTGAAATAAGAATCATATGATCAAACATTTTGCATATTGTAATTTATTTATATGTTTGTGCCAACGTCCATTTACTTTATACTGTAGATAATATGTTGTGCGATGACACACGAAAGATCATATTAACGGTTACATTATAAAGTATAAACAGATGCTCACAACCGAGATTGACGGGGACTAGCTATCGGATTGTTGTAGTGTGATTTGATATTAGTTTGTCTTGACTATAAAATCACATTAGTCCACTTTGTGTGTATTGAGCAGAACCGTTTGAGATCGTTGGACTTGTACTGTCTATATAGGAGAATTTAATCTCAGTTATTATGGATGTTCGTGCTCTTAATCCCTATAAAATAATCTCGACACGTAAGGCTGTATGTATTTCTTTGATTCATCAATGTGCTGTATTTCACAGATTCATCAATAATTAAATCAACAAACTCGTTGAGTTGGAAAATAGTGCTGTCTTTGTGATGTGCTATTGATTGTTGAAGGAATCTGTGTTCTATTTAGGTTGATGATGTCCCCTTGAGGAGCTCATAAGCATTATCATGTAAATCTTGCAAGTGAATTAATTCCGGCATGATAATGAAGTTGAGTGGTACTGCTCTAGGATGAGATATTAATTAATTTGAGTTGTCAGTAACTAAATTAATTAATGGGCATTGTATATCTTAATCATGGGGAGACTGTCGGGCTCATAATAAGAAGGTGTCCATAACGTAATTATGGGATTAGAACGGTAGTGCAGTAATAATATTTTAGTTGACTATATTATTATTATTGGATTTAAGTATAAGTTTTGAGCTAAACTTGGATACTTAAGCTCAATGGAGGCCCAACTCTAATTTGTCCTCCTGGTCCCTGCTGTATCCCATATATAGGTTATCTCAGCTTCCTGGAGCCCTAATATTGTCGCTTATTTTGATGTGAAGAAGAGAGAAATAGCAGATTGAGAAAATCCTGAAGATCGTCGCCCACACGACGTCAGGATTGGACTTGGGAATACAACAGAAGATCAAGAGGTTGTTCTCTGTAGTTGTTCTTCAACAACATACCCTGGTGAAAGGTAATGCAAACTTTGAAAATAATTGCTTCCGCTATTTAAGTACATAATGGAACCCTAACGATTCACGCTAAACACACGATCGAACAACAACAATGAGTGGGTCCCATGTTACACCTATATCATCTGCTAGTCAACATAAATGGGTGAGAATCTCATTTGAAGTGGGTGGGCCCACGCATGTAGTCCAAAACATTGTAATGGAGAAAGAATTGCTTAGCACATCACACGTGCCCTCAGCCCACAATCACATCGTGGCAATTTGTTCATTTGGGCAATGTATGCATATTTTAATTAAGAGAAAAGAGCCTTGATTACTCATTCTTCCATAAGCCCAATATTGCCGCCCATCATACCTGATGCGTTAACAACACTCCGTCCTGTACATACACTTCATTATTCATAAATTATAACCATGAGAATTCCAGGAGTTTTCGAACACAACACTACCCTTCATTAATCACCGATCTTCTATTCATCCATCGGTGAGACGATCAGAGTTGCTACTTGGATCGGAGATGGAGATCCCGACGGAGATAGTAATTGAAGAGACGGAGTCCTCCAAAAGGGTTCTTTAGTTTTAGTTATTTATCTTTGTTATTTTAACGCAACGATTAGGATTAATTACATCTTTGTAATTTGCTCTCATAAATTCATGGGTTAAGTTATTTGTTGGTAACGTTAGGGCTTTAAGACATTTTTGACTATATGATTTGATTGCCCTAGACTTGGATTTATTATACTGTAGAATGTTTATTTCCTTATTGGAGAGGGTATTTTGAGACTTAATATTATTGTGTTTTTAAGTTTTGATTTCTTTAATTATTCTTGACGGTATCACTGATTGATAGTTGATATGATTCTTTATTTCTGCATGATAGTTAATGTCTCCTATGTCAGTTTTAGGGGATTGACCTGTAATTCCTAAGAGTGTTAGACAATCAATTTGAAATATTAATTACTTGGTAAAACATCATTATTAGGTAATTGGTAAGGAGACAAAAGAGGTTAATTAGTACCTAGAAAGGGAAGTCTAGTGCTCTAGCATTTAATGGAATTTAGCATGAAGTACCTATAGAGAGAGTAAGAGTTAATTCCTTATCGATCCTAGGATTTGCAGCTCATAATAAGTGTTAGATTCTACCTGATCAAGAAGGTTTAACTAGGCTTAGTGATCCTCTTATAAACGTCTGCAAATAATTAATTTGTGTCTAGAAAAATCAGTCATATAGTTAAGTTGTTTGCCCGAGCATTACCAATTCTCCATCTTTGAATTCTTAAATTATTTTTCTTGTGTGATTTATTTTCTTTGCTTAGTTTAATTATTTAATTTTACTATTTATTAATTTAATTAATTATATTTTCAAAAACATTCAGATTTGTCTTGCAATTGAATTATCATTGATATAATTATTTATTAAATTTATAACTATCTCGTGGGAATGATATTCATTTGGTCACACGCACTAAAATCGATCCCTTATACTTGAGGGTGAAATAAAATAACAATCAATGAATAAGAAAGATCCATTGTCATTGCCCTTGTATTTGGAACTTATTATGGCAAGTAGAACTTCAGTGGTTTCTCCTAATCAGATTTTGACTAATTCATCAAGGAACACAATTTTACATGAGAATAGTGATGATATTGGTGGTGGCATTCAGTTTGAATGTGATGCACCCAACAGTTCTTTTGTGAGCGAGCACGATTTCTTTGAATCCGAAGAAGAAGATCTTGACCAAAATGATTTCTTAGCATTTTGGTTGAGTTGTGTACTCAAATCATTGAAAATTTAGGTATTTTTGTTTGGACCATTGACTTTTATGTATTCGAAGTTGATTTAATCATTTTTTTTCGATCTTTCAAATTAAGGAATGTAATATTTGTTCTTATACTATATTTCAACTATGCGATTATGGGCTTCTATTATTAATAATTTAGTCACATTTTTTGTTACAAATGTAGTTACATGAAAAATCACACAAATACTTACGAGACCACACGCAAACCTGCATGCAACCACATAAGTGACCCTACCTGTGACTATTGGGCGACCTATTGTGTGACTATACGCTTCAAGTATGAGCAACTTTTTGTGAAACCAATTATGCAACTGCTTACGAGACAACACACGCGACCATCAATGCAACCTTATGTACGACCCTGCATACGACCTCTTGTGCAATCCTGCATGCGATACTTATGTGACTATAGACAGCAACATATAGTCACATGATTGGTCACACAAACAGTCGCAAGACAGGTCGCACATATCGTGCAGCCAACTGTGCGACCCTGTACACAACCAACTGTGTGGTCTTGTACGCGACTTTTGTGCGATCCTGTATGCGATCTTTTGTGTGACCTAGATTCATATTGTGTTGGGTTGTGCTGCCGTCGCTTCCCTCGTGTGATTGTCTTCTCAAATCTTTAAAATCTTTGAAAAATAATGATGGAGTAAGAAGAGAGAATGAGGCAAAATGAAGAATAAAAAGAGAAGAGAGAATGATGTTTAATGAGAGAAAGGGTATTTGGGTCAAAAAAATTAAAAAGTCGCATATTTAAAAAAGTTTATTGTGGGTGGCATTTTTAAAAAAAATATATTGAAAGTGGCAATCTTGTAAATTTCCCTATCAGAAATCTATACATATATAAAAGTAAATCTAAACTTCTACTTTTGTTTTTAATTTTTTTTTCAATTTCTCTATTTGAAAATAATTCAATTTTAATCTTGACCGTCCAATTAATGCTTTTGATATCAATCATAAAATTAAATTATACTAATAAAGGATTTTATTCTTTAAAAATTTTACTTTTTTATTATACAATATAAATTTGATAAATATGAAAGATATTTTTGACATATTTGACTAATTTTTAATCAATATATGCTTAATTTATATACATATATAAATTAATTTTTATATTTATACTTCAATTTTTCTCCATCTTTTCCATTTCAATAAATTTAGTTTTCATTCAATTTTAATTCTGACCATAAATTTCATACTTTTCTTCTTTATTTCACTTTCGTACTATTTCTAATATACTTTAATTTATTTTATCTTTTATACTTTAATTTTATTTAATTTGATCTAATGTGCAGGTTCAATCATTCTCTGAGGTATCATTCTTCTTTTTTATTTTTTGTTATCTTTTTTTCTCTTCGATTTTTTTGTTTTATTTATAATTATATAAACCCTATTTATATGCTTTAATTTATTTTATCTTTTATACTTTTATTTGATCTTATTTTTATGTTCAATCATTCTGATATTTGATCTTGTGTGTAGATTCAATCATTCTCATTTGAAGTATCATTCTTCTTTTTTAGTTTTTGTTATCTTATTTTCGTTTCTCTATGATTTTTGTATTTACTTTATAATTCTATAAACCTTATTTATATACTTTAATTTATTTTATCTTTTATACTTTTATTTGATCTTATTTTTTGATTTAATCATTCCATTTGAGGTATCATTCTTCTTTTTTATTTTTCGTTTATCTTATGATTTATGTTTTTTTCTACGTTTTTTTGTGTATTCTTTGTATCCTATAAACCCTGTTTTATATATATACTTCTTCCGTCCCGCGTTAAGGATTACATTTTCCATTTTTGTCTGTCCCAAGTTAAAGTTTACATTTTCCTTTCTATTAAGTGTGATCCACACAAAACAATTAATTATTTTATATAGGGCCCACATACAACCCTAATACAACTACCCACTTTTCATTAAATATTATTTCTCTCACTACACTACAATTAAAATATTATACTTCTTCAAAAAGCAAACGTAAACTTAAGGCGGGACGGAGGAGGGTGTTATTTTATTTGAGAACCAATGATTAGAAAATCGGACCGTTGAACTAGGAACCAGTTCGGAAATCGGTCCGAATGCACCCTAAAAACTGCTTTATATGTTGAACCGGAAAAAACCGATTTGAATCGATTCAAACCGAAATAACTGGCTGAACCGATCAAATCGAAAACTGCCAGTTCTAATTTTTTTTATAAATTTATATATATATATATATATATATATATATATATATATATATATATATATAAATTTTTCGTACTGAAATCTGAGCTGTTGACTAATTTGCGAGTCAACATCCTAAGATAGGATGAATGCAAAGGGAGGGGAGTAGTGATCATTATATATAGAAATACAATCCCATTCTCTTCAATAAGTTTTCAATGTGAGATATTGAAGTTGTGAAAAAGAAGGGAGAAAGGGTGGTCTTTATATATACATGTCCAATACCTCTTTCTCTCTTATAATTAATCAATGTGGGATATCCCTTTATATAAGCATATACATTTAACTACATGTAATTTATCACTCATTATTTGTTTAATTTTAAAATAAATAAATTTATTTTCTTAATAGTATCCAAATCCAAATAATTGAAAAATATATTTTAAATGAATATTGATTAAAATTGAGTCAGCAAATAAAAATAGTTAACAATTTTCTTTTTATTTTTATTTCAATTCTCATATTCTTAATTAATTTTCTTTCAATTTCAAAGTAAATTTAAATTAAATTAACTATTAATATAAATTAAAATTCAAAATTCATTTTATTTTTATTTAACTTTACTCTTTCACTCAATTATTTTTCATGTATGTTAATATAAAATAATAAAATATTATTAAAATTTAAAAAGATGTAATTTATGTTTGAATCGCCCGGTTCGACCGGTCCGACCTTGAACCGTTAGGATCACTGGTTCGGCCACCGGTCCGATTTTCTAATCACTTTTGAGAACAAGTGTTGGTGCTCCTAGAGTGTTGGAGAGGAGTGTGTGGAGTTGGAAGGTGGAGCACAATCCTCCCATTAATCCCTAAAATTAAAGATTTTTGAATTTGAATTGAGAGTACAGCCTCAAAAGATAGGCTTAAGTTGGCCAGATTCATGATTGGATTGAAATAGTTTAACATGAAAATTTGACTCAATTCTATGATCAATCAGATTAGTTTTTCTTGGAGTGCTATAACACTTATTTTCCCTAATTTCTAGAGCGAAATAAAGGCTGGCTATTATATAGTGGGACATAGGGATTATACCCCATTTATATAAGTATTTGCCTAGTGGAAGACTATGAATTTGATGATCTTCATCCATTACTAGTTTTTCTTCTATGGAAGAATTGAAGTAACCAAAAGAACCGAGCATAATCTTCCCAAATCTTCATTATGTTCAATTCTCATTTAATTAATGTATGTCCCTTTTTAGTATTTTCTTAATGTTTGGCAATTTCTCTTTCCGGAATCACATGCCAAGTAAATTATTCCTATTGAATATTCATTTTCACTGATTTAGTTGATTTTCATATTGAATTTAAAACCAACACAATCTTCATAGCTTAATTGTTAAACATATAAAAATTTTTACTTTGATGAGCTATGCACGACTTCTAATTGCAACTATTTGTATCTAATTGACATTATCTCTAGGAAAGAATCCCTTCGCCATTAATTTGTAGCACAATGTCGGCCATGGACGGAGACGTCAGAGGCCAAAACGCTGCTGTTGGAGGACACCGTGATTGGCTCCGTGGACTTCAAGGGTATTCCAGCGAGCTGATCAAAATTCGATTGCTGGAAATCCGTTGCTTTCATCGTCGGTATAACCTTTGAATCAGAATTTGGTAGCTAATTAAGTTCAAGTATGCTGGATTTTGATCATACTTTTCTAAAATTAGGTATTGAGGTGGCGGAGAGATTTGGGTATTACGGAATAAATTTAAATTTGATAACCTATTCGACGGGCCCTTTGGGACATTCCACGGCGGCAGCTATTGCTGACGTCAATGCCTGGACTGGAATAACATTGCTGATGTCACTCATCAGGGCTTTTATTGCCGACTGCTTGTTGGGCAGATATCACACCATGCTTCTTGCTTCTCTGCTATTCATATTGGTTAGTATCCACAAAGCCCTAAATTTACATTTGATGCAGTTTTTAACTTTGATTGTTCAACATTAGTTTGATAAATTTACATTTTACACAGTTTTTAGCTTTGATTGTTCTACATTAGTTTGATAAATTGACTTGGTACTGTGATTCAATATATATGAGATACCAATTTCTTAATAGACCTCTTTTAAATATAGAGAGTTCTATACATTATTCAAATTTTGGAGTGGAATGATAATAGGGAATATTGTTAATGAAGTCAATCAAAGTATGGGCTAAATTGATTGAGTCATGGTTCTCAATTCTCATATCCCTCAGCATCGGATCACCTATTCCAACACAGTGTTTCATCTCGTATTGCACTCGTTTATTGACACGTGTCATGATCATTTATCAAATGAAGGCCTCATGCACCAAGGGTTTAATAGTCATATTATAATTTTTTTATGTTATGAAACACCAAATGTGAAATAGGAAAATCAATCCCCCTCGGCCTATACCAAGCATGAGAACCCCTAACAACCCAAGCTGGATCTTGGGAAGCTGATCGTGATCACTTTCGGGTTCGTGATGTAACAGGGTCTTGGATCCATGTCTGTGTCATCTGCAATACACTTAAACTGCATAATTGATGAGGACAATTCAGCTTGCTCCCCTCCAATGCTTAAAGTTTTTGTCTTTTTCTTCTCTCTGTATTTAGTAGTGTTTGCTGAAGTAGGACTTAGGCCTACCATTGAAGCCTTTGGAGCTGACCAGATTGACGAGGAAGACAATCATGAGTCCAAAGCCAAAAGTTTATTCTTCAATTGGTGGTATTTTTTAATGCATGCGACCTGCTTCGTAGCTCTTCTTGTTATGACCTACATTCAAGAAAACCTTAGTTGGGAACTGGGATTTGGAATACTTTGCATCATGATGTTTTTCTCATTAATTGTATTCTTGTTTGGCTCAATGACATACATATTTCGTGTATCTAATGATGCAAGGAACCTATTCGTTAGAATTGGTCGAGTTTTTGTGAAAGCTGCTAGGAATTGGCAGGTGGGATCTCATTAAATTCTGCATCACCAAGGTACCAGATTCAAGTAAGTCATCAGCCCCTTCTTTTTGTTCATCTAAGATATCGTTCACCTTTAGATGTTTTAGTACTATATTCTGCTTGATAACAGATTTTCTGACTAGACAATTCTTGCACACGAACTTTCAAAGCAACATGAACATGTGCAACACGCAAGACATAGATGACGCCAAGACAATTATTTGACTCATTCCAATATGATGTACGTGTTGGGGATACGCCGTTCTGTTCTCATAGCTCTCAACCCTGTTTACCAAGTAAGGATCCACTATGAACCGTTACATTATTTCTAGCTTCCAAATACCAGCAGCTTTACTGCAGTCTCTTATGAGCCAATCCATCGTCATCTTCATTCCCATTTATGACCGTATCTTCGTTCCAATAGCCAGAACAATAACAAAGAAACCTGCAGGCATATCAATGCTTCAAAGGATAGGTACAGGCTTGTTTCTATCCCTTTTAACTATGGTGATTGCAGCCTTGGTTGAGAGGCAGTGCCTTGCGACTGCTGTCATGTATGGATTGGTGGATGAGATGTCTTCAAGTCTGTCGATGAGCATGTGGTGGCTCGCGCCTCAGTACCTGCTGTTTGGTGTGGCAGATGTGTTCGTGATGGTTGGTCTTCAAGTTCTTCTACGATCAAGTTTCTACAGAATTGAAAATTATAGAGCTCTCCCTCTGCATTAGTATATTCGGGATAGGTAATTTCTTGAGTAGTTTATTGATATCTATCGTCGAGAAGGTGACGAGAAGCGACGGTGGTGATAGTTGGTTTTCGAACAACTTGAATCATGCTCATCTCGATTACTTCTATTGGCTTCTTGCAGCTCTTAGTTTTGTTACTTTCACTCTTTTTGCTTACTTCGCAAACACCTGTGTCTATAAGAGAAAATCCATTACTTCTTAACTTTATCATAGCAAATGGTTTGAATCTTCTGTCACGTTTTGGTATTAATTTTTTTAACCATTTTTTAATAGATCAAAACCTGAATCTCATTTTAAGTTGGCAATTACTCTATAGCCAAATACTTTTTCAGCAAAAATACTTTAATGTTATTTAAGTTTCATTACATTGTGTGATGTAGTATGATTATAACTATTAATATTTAATTATTTTTCTGCTAATTATTTGTGATTAACTTGACAAGGAAACACTATCATTCAACTATATTTAACATACTTGTCATTTGAAGAACTCAAGCGTGCTTCGTCGTTTTAGTACTTAATTAATCGAAATTCCTTGTTAACCCATCTATATATATATATATATATATATATATATATATATATATATATATATATATATATATATATATATATATATATATATATATATATATATATATATATATATATATATAAATATATATATATATATTTTAATTGCGCGTGCAACGGTTAATTAATTGAAGATAACTGCCGTATCCACTAAACTCATTTCAAAACCATTCAACTAATTTAAAAAGTAGCCGCTTGATGACTTGAAGTTATAAAAATACTACTCCCTTCGTCCCATAATACTTTTCACGTTTACTGGTCCATATTTTTTTCAGAAAAGTTGTACTTTTTGACCAACTTTATTGACTTTGGAGGGTATTGTGGTATTTTTAAGTAATAAAAAAGTATAAAGTAATGAGATGTGTGTGAAAAGGAGTGGCAAATTTGAAATTTAAGTAACTTTTGAGGTTGTTAGATAATGTAATGTTTCATTTTTTAGGGTGTGAAAGATTTTGTGGGACAAACAAATGAGGAAAGTATGAAAGGTTTTATGGAACAGAGGGAGTATGTGTTTGCAAAAAACAATAAGAATATTATATTGATAAAATTTCAAGTACATGACTCACGCTAATATATGTTATTTCTAAAGAGACTCCACTATATTTGAACAGAAAATGTTGGATTTCTATTCAAAATATGAATGCTCTAATTCACTGCTTCAGGCCAAAAATATTTTGGCATGCTACTACTTGACAGAAAGCTTCTGACCATGTTCAATATGGTGTGATTTTTCAGCTTTTGAACTCCATTTTGCTGTGAAGAATATTCTGCTGTAAGTTGCCTCTTGATTCCATTAGCTTCACAAAATATTGCAAATTCATGTGAAGTGTATTCTCCGCCACGATCAGTCTGCAAGATTTTAATGATTTGCCAACTTCGTTTTCAATAAACACTTTATAGCTTTTGAAGGTTACAAGCGCTTCCGACTTCTCTTGAAAAAAAATAAACCCACGTTTTTCAACTAAAATCATCAATGAAACTTATGAAATATATTTTACCTCCACTTGAAGTTGGATTTATTGGCCCACAAATATCCGAATGAACAAGCTCCAATTCTGTAGTTTCTTTCCATAATTACCTTGTGGAAATTAATTTCGATGTTGTTTGCTAATAGCACATTCTTCACAAATTTCTGTTGGAGAGGTAAATTGAGGAAGACCATGTTGAATTGTATATTAAAAGCCTAGCTTTAGTATGAACAATGTTTTAACAATATTTGAAATGAGAATCATTGATCAAATGATTGCGTCTTATAATTTATTTATATGTCGATGCAATAGTCCACTTACTTTATATTATAGATAATATGTTGTGCGACAACACGCGAAAGATCATATTATAAGTTTCCTTATAAGTATAAACAGATGCTCACAGCCGAGATAGACGGGGACAATCTATCAGGATGGTTGTAGTGTGATTTGGTATTAGTTAGTCTTGACTATAAAATCACATTAGTATACTTTGTGTGTATTGAGCAGGACCGCTTGAGATCGTTCGACTTATATTGACTATATATGAGAACTTAATCTCTTATGGATGTTCATGCTCTTAATCCCTATACAATAACCTTAACACGTAAGACAATATGTATTTCTTTGATTCATCAATGGCTGGGATTTACATATATTAAATCAACAAACTCGGTGAGTTGGAAAATAGTATTGTCTCTAAGGTGTGCTGTTGATTATAGAAGGAAACTATGTCCAATAAAATATGTTGATGATGTCCCCTTGAGGAGCTCATAAGGATTATCATATAAACCCTGCAGGTGGATTTATTCCGGCATGATAATGAGGTTGAATGGTACTACTCTCGGATGAGATATTAATTAATGAAGTTGTCAGTAAATTAATTAATTAATGGGCATTGTATATCTTAAACATGGGGAGACTAACGGGCTCATAATAAGAAGGAGCCAATAACGTAATTTGGGATTAGAGTGTCAGTTCAGTAATAATATTTTAGTGGAATGTAATATTATTATTGTACTTAAGTATAAGTTTTGGGCTAAACTTGGATACTTAAGCCCAATGGAGGCCGGACTCTAATTTCTCCTCCTGGTAATTGTTGTTGCCCATATATGTCATCTTAGTGATCTGAAAACCCTAATGAATGGACCTAACACACATGAGTTTGAGGGAGAATTACAGATTGAGAGGATCGTCGCCCACACGACGTCAAAATTGGACTTTGGAATATAACAGAAGATCAAGAGGTTGTTTTCAACTAGCTGATTGTCAAATTTCATGATTTTTCTCTAATTGTGTGAAACCCAAAACTGGTGGTGTGATACATGGTTGAAAAGCCACGGAAGAGAGGATCATTTTGGCATAAAAATCACTCAAATCGGAGATTGGATGTGGAAGTTATGCAAGAAGTTGTGAGGTCGCGCAAGCTGCTTGAGAGAATTCCTCTTCTTCAATATACCCTGGTGAAAAGTAATATGATTTTATGTTCTTGCTTCCGCTTATATAGAATTGTATGGAACCCTAATGGTTCACGTTAACCAAATAATTGAACACCAACAATTGGTATCAAAGCTTCGGTTTCGTGATAAAGCGTAAAATGTTAGGCTAGGGTTTATATGCCAAATGTGGACTAGGGTTTAGAATATTATTATTTCTTGGTGAATACTCTATCTGGATATGATGGTACATTTATTGTTGATGAACGTCGGTGTGTGGCAGGACGGAGGTGTTGGTGCTGGCAGACGGTGCGACAGTGCAACCAACAGCAAGGGAACTGTTAGGCATAAATTGAGCACCTAATGACAAGTTCCCCAGTTAAAATTAATATCGTTCCCACTGAGACAATTGATTATTTATTTAATTTCTATTACTCTTTAATCAGAATTGTGGTAACCAATTTTTCTAGTTTTGATTGTAAATTAATTAATATCTAAAGTGCTGAAATAATAAATAACAAATTAAGTAAAAGCAAGGAATGTTTGAGATTTAATCAAGAGAGAAGTAACAGCTCTAAGGTTTCAGGTGTAGTGCAATTAATTTGGTTTCCTAGACGTCCTATTATTCATTCATGCTATTTTAATGAAAATACATCATAAGATGATGCGCGAACAGTTTTGAACCTCCTTCCTAGATACTAATAAGGCGAATTTCATAAACCTCCGGATGACCAATTCGACTAACATATATTTTCTGAAAATATTACTCAAACTTATTCACTTCCTACTTGATTTCCTAATAGCATTGTTCCACTAAGAATATCAAGTATCTTATTTACCAGCCCTTAAGATTATCGTGTTCACGGGAAAACTAATATAATCCCTAGCAAACAGACAATATCAAGTACGTATGCACACAAGCTAACACAACATACCAAGCATCACGGGAAACATCGATAGCATGTTTTGAAGACGTTACAAACATATAATATAGTCTGGATAAATCGAATAAACAAGAATCAATAATAGGATAAATTCACAATACTGGTCTAGGTTTCCAAATCAATTACATCTATCCTTCAATCCTTAGAATTGTAAAGGGTTTTTAGCCCATGAGGTTACAGACAACCCTCATGGCTGACATATTCATAATAAAATCACAAAAGAAGAAAAGAAAACGAAACCCTAGTATCATGTGGTTCGCGTCTTTCCTCCGTCTCTCCGATTGGATTACTCTCTCAACCACACTTGATTGTTCCTTCGGACGATGGAATGGATGGATAGATGAATCCTGATGTGAGTGGAGGTGGGTGGATGGTGTGTGAATTGAATTCACGTTATGTTTCTGTGGTGAATAATCGGACTCCTTTCTCTAAGTGATCTGATCCCTTTTATATCTTGGGCCATGAAAAATGACTTTGCTGGGCTATCTTTCATGTTTGTCACGCACAGGGGATTAAAAATCCTGATTTTCTCCCAAACTAACGTAACACGAGTTGGAGTGTCCAACTCGAGTTGCCAACATGACTCGAGTTGCCTTGTGTTGCAACTCGAGTAATTCAACTCGAGTCGTGTTGCTAAGTCGTGCATCTGTCTGTCAAGTCGAGCTGCCATGCTCTGAAACTGGATTAGCCATGAACCCCAGCTCTAGTCTAGCTGCCAACTCGAGCAGCCGCCTGTCAACTCGTGCTACGTCCTTATCCGAAAGCCGCCGATGCTCTCCCTCACACGATATGTAACTCGACTCGCCCAGACCCAGCTTGAGTCGAGCTGCTAGTCGAGCTGCGATAAACAAGTCATGTTGGCTCACTGACCAATTCTGACCCTCTATGGCACCTTACTCGACTCGAGTTGATAGGTCGAGCTGACCCTTGCAACTCGAGTAAGGCCTTTTTGAGCTCGTTTCTTGCCCTTCTTCGGTTCTGCTTAATATTAGATCATTTTATCCTTCAAAACTCTACAAAATACGTTAGTAGCACCATAATCATGCAAAATACATAAACAACACAATCCAACACGAATATATGGCATTATTTTAACAGAAACAAGGCAATAAGAGACCAAAAAGATGTAAATTTTCACTCTCATCAACCCCCCAAACTACCATGTTGTTCGTCCCCGAACAACGATTTCAAAACACGAGAGAGATGAGAGTTGAAATTCTAATGCAAACAAGCGATCACTCACAAATCCAAACCAAGATAATATACTCAAATGTCAAAATCCTATCAATTGAAATCACGTACGTCAAATCAGTCACTCCCCATTTCAGAATGCTCATCTTCCACTCTCACGGATAATAATACACTCATCGCTCAAGTGTGAGCTATAAACTCTCATGGCCGAAATATAAGCAATCAAATCAATTCACATGCATGCGTAACCATAAGCTTGACAATTATCTAGACTCTCCACTAACTTGAAAGACTTAACGATGAGATCACAAAGGACTTGCTAAAGGTTATAACGTTGGCTCTTTGGACAAGGGTAGGTAAATATATGATAAGTGACTCAATCACTAGTAGAGAATCAACAGTGGAGATACATCTTCAACACATATACTTGATAAATCAATCTCCCCTTTTTCTGTTTTAACTTCTTTTCATCATTTCAATCCTCCCTTTATTTTCCAGCTCCACGACTTCTTTTCATTTCTTCCTTTCCTTTTAACTAGGGTACCAGTTTCAGGCACTACCCTATAACTGGGGTACTAGTTTCAGGCACTACTCCCCTTTTGCAGGTTTTAACCATCCTTCATTTTCAATCACTATCAGCCAACATTTATCTTCCCAACCTTCTTTATACACTACACCAATCTGCCTTCTTTATTTCTCTACTAGTATAGGTATTTAAAAGGCCTTCAAAGGATTAAATTGGCTATCTTCATAGGCTTCCAACGAATAAGGCTTACAAGCTCAAAAGATTGACTATGGATTATATTTCAAGGTAGGATAAATATTTGGCTCGTGACTCAATATAGAACAAAATGGCCAAAGATCATTTCCCATCATCTAATCAATCATCTAGTCTTAAGCAGATTAAGAGTCAAGTTCTAGAATACATGCATGTGAACGATGCTTTCAAGAATAAAAACAATCATGTGAAATTTCATGATCTATTAAAGTTCAAATCTCACATGGGTATAATAGAATAATGAGCACTCCTTCATAAGTTAGTGAACCAATTTTTAATACATACAACAATTTAAAGTATTTCAACATCTAAGCTCATATCTAGCTTGATTATCCATTTCATTACATCACCATATTTTTCATTAATTCATTCACTACCCCACTAGTACAAATTCATCACAAAAGTACACATCTAATTCATTAGTACAGGCCAATCAACTAGAACAAGAGAACCTAACAGATAATCAGCTACCAATTTTCACAGCATCACAGAGATCATGAAATGAAAAGAAAAATAAAACCTCTCAATAATGCTGCTAATCCTCCTCACCATCTCCGGGACCATCATCATCAGCACCATCTCTATCTCCTGGGCCCATCCGCCACTTATCGAAATCCCTCCTCAGATCCTTAAAGTCGGCCAATCTAGTGGCGATATCATTCGTCGTGGTTGCCAATGCCCCAAGATGCCTATCCGAAAATGCCTGATTCCTCAGCACTGTGGCCATCTGTCTGTTCAGCTTTCGATTCTCTGCAACTCTCTGCCTATTCTCCTCTCTCCTGCGCCTGTTCTCTTCCATCAGATATTCATTATGCATCTGTGCTCCCTGCGCCCCACCAATCGAACATAGGGTCCCATGTCTCAAATTCAGGTGGGGGAACATGTGGTGCCATCCCATACAAAGGCATTCCACCAAAATTAGGCTGCTCGTAGAACTATTGTTCCCTTGCGTACTCTTGCTGTGGAGCGTCATCAAACTCTCCAATCTCTGGACCGACTCCATCAATCTCTTCATCCATCGGCTGTGGCTGCTGCTCTGGGACCTCTGGCCCTCCCAAGTCCATTGAGAACATCCTGCCCAATGTATTCCTCGCGATATTCTGCCAAGTATGGTTCGTTACCCCATCACGAATGTCCATCAACAGATTCTCCTCTCTTCTCGCAGTGGTGAACTGATGTAGTACCATAGGAAAGAAGAATGACAACCCGTCCTCCTTAAACACGTACAAGATACCCTGGGGATCCCTTTTCATGATTTCTCCTAACCATCGCTGTCATGTCAAGGTCTGGAGGATCTCTGATATTCTCCATTCCTGAGGTATCAATGTTATAATGATGGGCGATGGGAGTAACAAGTCCTCCTATGTTTACCTTCTGAGTCGAACACAATTTGAACTGGTGAAACTGGTACAGGAGGTAAGTAGCCAAATTAAACTGAATTGAATTCTTCAAGCACCACAGGACGTACAACTCACCTTGGGTAATGCTACCCCCTTCAGCTCTGCAGAAAATCGTACTAGCCAAAATCTGATCCACATATCTCATAACGGGATTTCTGATGAAGGTGACCTTTGCTACACTTGACCTGAAACTTCTCTTTCCCGTGATGGCCTCCAGAACTCATCTGCCTTAAATCGGCTGTCCTCAGCAAACAGAATCCCAACTGGAGCCCTCAATGCTATATTCATACCATCCAGATCGATCTCTCTGAATACTCCTCCCAGATAAAACTCCGCAGCATAAGGAAGCTTGTCCATCGGATCAGAGAAAACTTTAATGTGGACAAAAACTCCGCTATTAATTGAAAATATGTCCTCCCTTTATACTCCATAAAATGACGAATCCCAGCCTGATCAAACATCCCTAAGATCTCCTCAGAAATTTTCAGAGTGGTCATGGTTCCATCATCTTGATAGCGGGTACGGGTGATGATCTTATCTAAAACCTTCTCCCATACCGGAGCCATTTCTATCCAGTTATTCGTGCTCAGCTTAAAGTCCGACGGTAGCCCTTTTAAACTTCTCAACTTATTCGTCCTTTGGTTGGGTGTATCGTCTTGTGGCTGACCCGAAGATCTGGAAACACCTTTCCTCTTTTTACTCAGCCCATCTCCTTTGGCCGGTTTCTTCCCTTTTCCTTTTCCTCCGTCATTGTCATCCCCCTTCTTTCCTCTACCTAATATGATAACAAAATTTATCTACATTGTTCATATCATGAACACACAATACTCACTTCCCATGGACTTTGTATTGGATATCAAGAATCAATAACATTATTCAATCGGATTCAATTTCTCAACATACACAAGTACCCATCAAGCGAATCTAACAACATATAACATGAATCAACTTCACTCAACAACCCTCACGCATATTCTTTTCAATACTCAACAAGAATCCAATAACAACTTAACATATATCCTACACAATCCTTCACTCAATTGCAGTCAAAATCAAGAACTTCAAGTTTTAGTTAGGCAAATTTCAACACATATCCATAAGTATCAATTTCCCTTAATTCAAACTGTTCTTAGCATTAATCCACCTCACACAAACACCCACATTCCAAATTGATCAAGCCCTAGTCAACAATTCATCCCACAACGTCCATCATAATCAATTTGTAAATAAATCAACATGTATACAAAGTGTTTGACAAAATTCCTCAACCAAAAGCTCTTTCGAACATGCCAATTTCATCACACTTTACTTACCCACTACAAATTCGCAACAAAATTGACAACGTACTCATATAATGAGTAAGAATCACATACCTCTAAGATTATACATGGCGAAATTAAACTTCAATTAATCTTCACATAAAATTCCGAAAAACCCTAATTTTTGCCCCCAATTTGCTTCGAAATCAAGAAGGTATGAGTTTGTGATAGTGGGTGAATTGTTTAAGTAGTATGAAGTGGAGGATTTTTGTCAAAAAATTGATGGAAATCCGATGGGAAAGAAAAGGGGTGTAACACGGGTTGAAAACGAGAAAGAAAGAATGAGAGGAGATGAAGAAACCCCCAATTTTAACTTAGAAATTTTGAACCTGGGGCCCAACATGAGTCGAGCTGCAACTCGTGTTGGCCTTTCGGGGTCGTGCTGGCTGCCTGGAAGATTCTGGATAATTTCTTCCTCAGAACACGACTCGAGCTGCAAGTCGAGCTGATCTTGACAAGTCGTGTTGGGCTACTGGACAGCTTTCGACAGTCCGCTCGACTCGTGTGATTAACTCGATTCACAGCTTGTCAAGTTATGTGACCTTACTCGACTCGAGCTAGCCAAGTCAAGTTGTTGCCTGTTAACTCGTGTTGACTCCATCTGAAACCTATTCACCATGGCCTCCCAACACGAGTCAAGTAACAAGTCGAGTAAGGACTTGTCAACTCGTGTTAGCCCATAAAGTACCAAAAATTATCCTTTGCTCTGTTTTTCCCCTGAACTCACTTAGAAATCATATATCAATCATCAAAACATCCATATTAGTCAAGAACAAGGGGAGAAAACTCAACCGTATGCATCTAACGACTCAAACTTTCAATCTCAAACTCAACATATCCACAATAATACTTAAAACATCACTAGCTTAACTCAATCAAGTGCTAAGACAAGCCAAAAAATCATCCTTGAGAACTAAAAACTACCACACTTAAATTAAGATTAACGCGCAACACAAACAAAAACGACACACACCTGGACAGTCACAAAAAAATTGACCTCTCAATATAATCAAATGAATCAAAAATACTGAAAAATCGCAAAAAAATTAACCATCCAAGCACACCACACAATGAAGCAACTTTACTTTGGTGCCATAAGACGCAAATATACACGTTTCCCCCTACCCCCCAAACTTAGATCAAACAAAGTGAGAGCATAAGTTTGAAAAGAAGTGCATACCTTAGTTGAGCAACACCTAATAAAATTCCTACATTGACACAAACTCAATAAAGCAAATAAAACACGAGGGTCAGCCCCCAACAGTACGCAAAAACATGCTCTTGGGGTGATCTACTTCTCCTTTTGTACTTGTAAGCTCTCCTTATGGACCTAGGATGAGCTTTTTCTTGGAAAATACGCAAAAACATGCTCTTGGGGTGTAAAAATACGGATCCGGCGCTTTTCAGGCTTGTGGTTCGACCTAGGGTTCGACCTAGGGCTTGGTCGAACCATAGTCGAATAGAAATCGGCGATTTTCACACTTCAGGCTTCTGGTTCGACCAAAATGGCTGTGGTTCGACCAAAATGTCTGGTCGCACCAAACTGTCGTGGTCGAATCAAACCTGCGGCATCTCACTATTTCATGTATAACTTCCACATCCGAGCTCCTATTTGAGTGATTCTTGCACTCACGCGATTCTCTCTTCTTTGGCTTTCTATCCATATGAAGAACTTAAGAAAAATATAAGATTTGAATCTGTAAAAAGCCATGGAAAATAGAACATCCGTTCTGTTGGCACAGCTAGCGCGACGTCACCATTTTGCTCATAACTTCCTCGTTTGGAATCCGATTGAGGTGTTCTTTACGCCAAAGTGATCCTCTCTTCTGTAACTTTCCAACCACGTATCACAATTCAAATTAAGAGCTCCAAACGAAAACAGAAAAATTACACAATTTGGACGTGTGTTTTTCAGCATCATTGCACAAACTGAACATTTTCTCCAACTTTGCACTTTTGATCCTTTTTCCACCTAAAACACAATAAAACATCTCAAGTGAACTTTTTTCTCACATATATTGAATATAAGACACTTGTGCTAATATATGATATCAATTCCCATCAACAAGGTGTTAAATTAGAACACGCTTGTTTTCACTCTCATCAATCCCCCAAACTTACCCGTTGCTCGTTTCGAGGTAAAAAATAAAAATAAAGAGAAAGAGAGTAAGAAAATTAGTACGGAAACAAGAACATACCCCATTCAAAATATAATTGTCCTCAACATAGGTCATACAACTCTCATTATACGTAATAATCAATTTATAGCATACAAGTCAAGACAATCACCACCAATTCAAATGCTTCATTAACATGTTCTCATAGGAAGTATATATCACTCACACTCTAGTATAAAAGATGTATACTTATGGGTTATGGAGTTTACGCTCAGATTCAATTCAAGTGCATGCGTAACCATAAGCTTGCCAAAAGTCTCAACTCTCCACCAATAAAAGTATGATTCGATAATGGAATAAAAAAGGACTTTTAATAGGATGTAATGTATGCTCTTTGGTAAGGGTAGAAAACATATGGATAAAGTAACTCAATTAGTAGAGAATTAAAACTGGAGATCTTTTGTACTCTAGATTTTTATACTTCAAGACTATCCAGCTTCATGTTCTTCTAATTTTCTTTACTTTCCTTTCCTTCAAGCTCAACATATTTTTTCTTTCCTTTCTTTTTTCTCCAGGTACCAATTTTGGGCACTACCTCTAACATCTCGGGATACCATTTTCGGGCATTACCCCTAAGCAACTTATTTTTCAACTCATAACCACTTGTGCAACTCCAAATATTTTATTCCTTCCAAATTCCATGAAAATCAATTCATACACTTTGACGGCATTTAATTCTCCACTAAATATAGGAATTTCAGGCTCAAATAGGATATTAAAGATGCTATCTTCGTAGGTTGCCAAAGAAATAAGGCTTTTAGGCTCAATGGGGCTAACTACGTATAAACATCATTCGGTAGGGAATTATTTGTCTAAGTGACTCATATATTCAAGGATCACTTTTCATGTTAAGCAATATCCCACAAGTACACATAGAACTTCATATCACAATATAACTCAAGTACACTTCCTTCATCAATTTCAAGAGCATATGAATTTCAGGCACAATTTAAAAATATACGCTCATGTGGATCAAAAAACCAAAAATACAATCCTTTCACTCCTATGAATTAAAAGCACACATAAAAATTAGAATAAGGAAACGAGGGCACCTGTTTTTTTCTTCAAAATGCATGCACGAGCTCCTCGAGTTGTTCAACTCGGTCATGTCAAAGCCTCAGTTTACATGCTTCTATCATCAAAACTCACCATACCTCATCATCACAGATTCATCAATAATAAAATAAGAGAACTATAAGAAAGACTCAATTGACTATCTAATTGACACCACACACTAGACACACCAACACAACACACTAAACATTAGTTAAGTTGCAAAAAATTGACATATCAACACCGTTTAAAGTATTAATACGCCGTAAAAAATTAACCTCCTAACAAACAAACAACAAACGAAAGAAAAAATTATATCCTCGGTGCTCATAAGGCAAGGTAAGCACATCACACCCACCAAACTTAGTAAAAATATAAGTTGAAACTAAGTTTTAAAAGAGATGTAATTGCCGAAATGTGAGCACTTCAAATATAATAACTCCTCACTCACATAAAAGAAATAAAAAAATAATAAAATGAAAGGGAAAAGCCCCCAACAGGTGCTCATGTTTAACGTCGGAGAGTCACGATGGAATATCGCTTTTTGAACTACTGGATCAGATGGCGGTCTTCTCGCATCCTCACCTTCAAGTACTTTCTTTCCCTCTTCTTGTCTACACTCAACACCTCACCTTTCTTGGTAACAAGAATATGATCTCAGGATTTCCTTCATCCCATTGCTGTTTAGATACCTCCTTGTCAATCTTCCACAAAAATTCAGAATCATCTGTCTTAGTAAAATCAAGATTAAACAAGTTAGAAACCATATTTATGCTGTCGTATGATTGAGTCTCCATGGTCATCTTCATTGCATGATCAAGAGAGAAAACCACATCTTCATTATCCATCTGCAGTCTAAGCTTCTCGGCTCTCAACCTCTTTGCTCTTTCCCAGTTCTTCTCAACTATAAGCTTAGTATTCTGCACTTGGGATGACACTGGAGTACTCTGAATATTAGGTATAGCATTCTGCGCGAAAAATGATACCGAACAAGGCAGTTCGACCTCGGTTCGACCTCTGGTGCTGGTCGAACCAGGTGTGTAATGGCCGAACCCCGCTTCCGAAAGTGCATTCTTCACCTTACAGGATGGTTCGACCACTGTTCAACCAACAGGGCTGGTCGAACCATGGTGATCGTGTTCAAATCATCTTTTTGGAAAAATAAGGTGCTCGGGACAGGGTAGTTCGATCGGTGTTCGACCAGCCGATTTGGTTGAACCATCTTGATCCTGGTCGAATCGCTCAGCTGGGACCTCTGGATGTCGCCCAGGTGTCTGGTTCGACCTCCTCTATTTGGTTCGACCTGATGTGTTGGTCGAATCGAGGTCGAATTTGTTGGTGTTCGATCATTTGGTTAACATGAATCGTTAGGGTTCCATACGTTTCCAACAGTCAGCGGTAGCATGAAAATAAGAAACGTATTACCTTTCACCAGGGTATGTTGAAGAAGATGGATTCTCGCCACAGTCTGCGCAGCCTCACCGTTTTGGGCATAACTCTCTCATCTGATCTCCGAATCGAGTGATTTAAGTGCCAAAACGATCCTCTCTTCCATGGATTTCTGTCAGTATATAAGATTTTGAATTCTGAGGTCTATAAGTTTTTATAAAAATTGTGCAAGTTGACAGACAGCAGCAACAAACAACCTACCAGTCTTCTGCTGTATTCCCAAGTCCAATCTCGACGTTGTGTGAGCGAAGATCCTCGAGATCTTCTCAGTCTGCTGTTCTGTCTAACCTCTTTAGGTGTTAAGCATGTCTCTCTAGGGTTATAACAGCTAAGATGACTTATATATTAGCTACAACAGGGACCAGGAGGAGAAATTAGAGTTGAGCCTCCATTGGGCTTAAGTATCCATGCTTAGCCAAAAGCTTATACTTAAGTCCAATAATAATAATATATACCACTAAAATATTATTCCTGCACTACCATTCTAATCCCATAATTACGTTATGGGCTCCTTCTTATTATGAGCCCGTTAGTCTCCCCATGTTTAAGATATACAATGCCCATTAATTAATTAAGTTACTGACAACTCCATTAATTAATATCTCATCCGAGAGTAGTACTACTCAACCTCATTATCATGCCAGAATAAATCCACCTATAGGGTTTACATGATAATCCTTATGAGCTCCTCAAGAGGACATCATCAACCTATATCGGACACGGATTCCTTCTACAATTAACAGCACACCATAGAGACATCACTATTTCCCAACTCACCGAGTTTGTTGATTTAATTACACGTAAATCCTACCCATTGATGAATAAAAAAAATACATACTGCCTTACGTGTCGAGGTTATTGTATAGGGATTAAGAGTATGAACATCCATAATAATTGAGATCAAGTTCTCTATATAGACAGTACAAGACGAACAGTCTCAAGTGGTCCTGCTCAATACACACAAAGTGCACTAATTTGATTCTATAGTCAAAACAAACTAATACCAAATCACACTACAACCAACCCGATAGAGCATCCCCGTCTATCTCGGTTGTGAGCATCTATTTATACTTTATAAGAAAACCGATAATATGATCTTCAACATGTTGTCGCACAATATATTATCTACAGTATAAAGTAAATAGACTATTGCATTGAATATATAAATAAATTATAAGACGCAATCATTTGATCATATGATTCTCATTTCAAATAAATTCTTATAACATTGTTCATACAAAAAGCTAGACTTTTTATATACAATCCAACAGAATCGGGCTCCTAACATTTCTAAATTCAATTCCGACATCATCGGTCTCCTATACTGTGTTCTAGGCCTTAACGTGATAGCATGGCACTGCTTCGGATTCATCAAAGTAAGCTCCTTCACCTTCTTAGACAAATCTGCATGATTAGAGTTTATAGTAGCTTCAAGATGATCAATCCTTGCATCATTCCTAGCCATGTATCGATTGAAGGTATCTTCAACACTCTTCACTTCGTGCTGCTTCATACTAGGCCCCCTTAGTGACAACTCTGTAATCTGCTTCTGCTGGGACTCTAGTAGCTTGTTGATGCTAGCTAAACTAGAGACGATGAGTAAACTAGAGACGATCTCATCATCCCTATTCGACTTCACCACTTGATGCTCAACCTGTACTACCTTGCCAAGTACATATGATCCTCTTACTCTCTCCATTGGCCAGTCATGGGAATTCATAGAGATGTCCTCGAACAACTCCTCTGCTTCAAGTGTTGTCTTTGATAATAGCATTCCTCCTGATGATGCATCAATAAAAACACGCGACTCACAATCCATTCCATAGTAGAAGATGCTTATGTAATGAGCCCTAGACATTCCATGCTGTGGACACTTCCTGAGTATATCTTTAAACCTATCCCACGCCTAATGAAATTTCTCACCCTGATTCACAACAAATTGGGTTATCTTTTGCCTCATCCTTAAGATCCTTGAGGGTGACATGTATCTCTCTAAGAACTTCTGCTGCAGTTGGTCTCATGTAGTGCAATCCGTGGCATCAAGAGTCTCATACCAAGCTTCTGCCTTATCAATCAAAGAAAACTTGAATAAGGCAATTCGTCTAGCATTATCATGAGCTCCAGCGCCCTTTTGAGTGTTTGCATAACCAAGAAATCTTCAGAGATTCTGATATGGATCTTCAAAGCAATCTCTAGAAAATGGATTCTTCTCTACCATGTTAATAAGAGCGGCATGTATCTCAAAATTATCATCTTCCCCCCTTGCTCCTATCAACCCCATGTTAACATTCTCAAAGTTCGTGAAAATTTCACGCATGACAATATTATCCGGATTCTGCCTTACTCCGATCATGTTTAGCTTACTGTGTTACTTCTTCCTTTCATTCCTTTCCTTTTCCTAGTGCACAAGTACCTCAGAAAAATTCAAGGTTAGATATAAATAAATAAAAACAAATAAAAGTCTTAATCAAACTAGAAATAATAAACTAATAATAACAACCGTCCCCGGCAATGGCGCAAAGAACTTGATGCACATTTTCTTTGCACGTAAAATTAATTCCCAAGTATTAAGGATATCAAATTGCAGTTTAAGCAAGCGACCAAGTGAATATCGAACCCAAAGGACGGCGTATTATCAATTTAATTATTTACTAAATTAATTAAGACAAGATGTCAATTAAGTTTGTGAAATTTAATTATAATCTACGAAATAATTAATTAAAATAATAATTAAAATAAAAGTCACTTAGAAGAATACGAAAGTGGATCAAGTAGGAGAATAGGTAGCTCTAGGGTAATCCAGTTTCACTTATTAATTTTCCTTCCGTGTGTTGATGTCCGGCTCTGCCTTGTGGAATATGGACGCATCACTAAACCATGCATATCTACTCTATAGACACAAATAAACATGCGTGTAACACACGTGAATAACCTCGGAGCAAGAGATATAATTCTACCTTCCTTTCTAGGTACTATCAGTATCAATTATTTCCCTAGCCAATTAGTACTCTAACCCGATATGATCTCCCTTTATAGATACTATAAAATTATCCTCTTTACCCTACTTAATAACCCTAATTCAATTCAATTAATAAGTATTCACATATGATAGTTCTAATGAAGCTTCGGAGTCCCCTCACTTAGAATCATAACATGGAATCCTGTTTAGCGGTGAACGCACTCAATACACAACCAAGATATATATTCAGACTCTATATACCAATTGAAGATGCACAAAACGACTGTGAATATGGATTAAAAAACACAATCATATATAAAATAAATCCACAAGTAGTGCTGTAAGGAGTTTACACACGAAAGTTTAATTAATTCGTTAAAACCTTCACAACCCTAATTCTACCAAAAAGGCTCTAGCTCATGATGTTACGAAGAACAATCATGGGTGTTGGATAGATCTTACCCGGATGTTTGGAAAATTACAAGATAAATTAGGAAACAAATAAAACCCTAGATGTGGGAGTCGTCGAGTCCTTCTTCGTCTTGAATCCTCCTCTTGGTTCTCCTCTTGATTCCACGGACGAATCTTCAAAGTGATGGATGGATGGAGGAAAGGATGTAGATGATGGTTGGGGGGGTGATCATTCCTTTTGGGGTGTAGGATGATTGTATTGTGTTGTCTATCTCTTGGTGTGATCTACATCCCCCTTTATACTTGTAAGCTCTCCTTATGGACCTAGGATGGGCTTTTTCTTGGAAAATATGCAAAAACACAAACTTGGGGTGTAATAATACGGATCCGGCGTTGTTCAGGCTTGTGGTTCGACCTAGGTTTCGACCTAGGACCTAGTCAAACCATGGTCGAATCAAAATTGGTGATTTTTCACACTTCAGGCTTCTTGTTCGACTGAAATGGTTGTGGTTCGACCAAAATGTCTGGTCGAACCAAACTGTCGTGGTCGAATCACACTTGCGCCGTCTCACTATTTCGCTATAACTTCCACATCCGAGCTCTGATTTGAATGATTCTTGTACTCACACGATCCTCTCTTCCTTGGTTTTCTATCCATATAAAGAACTCAAGAAAAATATAAGATTTGAGTCTATAAAAAGCCACTGAGAATAGAATATATGTTCTGTTCGGTACAGCTCACGCGACGTCACCATTTTGCTTATAACTTCCACATTTGGAATTCGATTGTGGTATTCTTTATGTCAAAATGATCCTCTCTTCTGTGGCTTTACAACAATGTATCACACTTCTAATTTAGAGGTCAAAACGAACGCAGAAAAATTACACAAGTTAGACGTGTGTTTTTCAGCATCGTTGCACAAATTGCACATTTTCTCCAACTTTGCACTTTTGATCCTTTTTCCACCTAAAATACAATAAAACACCTCAAATGCACCTTTGTATCACATATATTGAATATAAGACACTTGTACTAATATATGACATCAATTCCCATCAACAAGGTGTTAAATTGGACACTAAAACACGCTTATTTTCACTCTCATCAATTATAAAAGAATCTTGGTTTCGAATTTTACTTCTTATGAAAACTTATGTGTTCTCACTAAAAATATCATCTTGCGTCTATTTAAGACTCCAGTGAAGATATGAGAGTTTCATAGAAATATAATGTTCATTCTCATGCGACTCTTTGGATACTTGAGTAAGTTAGAAAGACAAGAGGTCATGGTTCACTTGATGAATGAATTGGAAAAACATGGATACAAATTAAAATGGAAACCTAAGAAAATTTTATTCTACATAATTTTCCTAGATGTTTTGAGCAAGTTCCACTTGAGATACGAGAGATCGTATTAGGTGGAAACTTCTGCAAAACATGTGGTGAAGGAAAGCCATTTTCATCAAGGTGTGAACAAGGTTAGTATCTCATTCACTAAGTTGTTGAAGCATGCTTAGTGATGACATCTACTCACACATTCTGTGTAGATACATGAATTACTAAAAGCGTGTAATTAAGTGATGATAAGATAATTGAGTACATGGGTAAGATACGAAAGTAGTGGCTATTGCAGTGGGAGTTGTTTATTTATCTTCTGATAGGAATAAACATTTGATTATGAGAAATTGTCTTTACATACATAGAAAGAATTTCATTTCAGTTTCTATGCATTTACGGATGGATACTCCATTTCATTTAAATGACATGGTCATAGTGATGAGGGATGGAGCTATAATCCGTTATGGTACGTTGGTAACAATTTGTACACTCTTAAATCATGTTTCTTTCACAATGCAACATATAGTAATGATAAAGCGTCTTCTAATCCTAATAAGAGAAATGAACATTCGGATATGAATCAAACATACCTTTGGCATCTGAGACTAGGTCATGATTGCCTTTTAAGGCAAAGGAGTGTAGAGCCAAAGATATGTTGGAATTGGTTCATTCTGATTTATGCAGTCCTAAGACTATCCAGGCGAGAGGTGGTTAGATATATTTTGATGCACCACAAGTCTTAGTACTATGATTAATTTAAAAGTGCATGGGTCATGTGGTGAAGGGTCATAAAAAATATATCAAGTTATTACTTTTTAATTGTGGTAGCGAGTGCCTCTTAGGATAGTTTAGGAACTATTTATCAGAGGTTGGGATTGAATCCCAAGCTGTCAACACCGGGCAAGCCCCAGCCGACTGGTGTGGCGAAGAGAAGGTATAGGACTCGTATGTAAATGGTTAGATAAATGATGAGTTATTCGGAATTACTAAATTCATTTTATGGGTATTCTTAAAAACAACTTGTTGAAAGGATGTTTGTCTATTTGTGGGAAATCCTAGAAAAATAAAGGGTGATTTATTTGATAGTCCAAAAGATCAAAGGGTGATTATTAATACAAACACTAGATTTTTGGAAAACGACTATGTAATAAATCACAAAACCATGTATAAATTATTCTAAATGATGTGAGAGGGAAAACATAAAGTACAGTACCAGTTGTATAAGAGTATATACAACAAGTAAACTGCATCGCATGACACGTCTGATACATAATTGCATGTAGTGCTTTGTCGTAGTGGGAAAGTTGTTTTACAACCTCAAAGATTTATGTTTTGGGAGAGTCGTGAGACTTGGTCCCTAGTAAACATGAAATCATCCCATAGGTATGACGAAGCACTACAAGATAGAAATGTGGAATCTTAGCAAAGTGCAATAATTTTTGAAATAAATCTATGGATTCTAAATAAGATTTGGGTGCTTATAGAACTGCGAAATGGTGTGAAAGCCATTAAAAGTGGTTCTACAAAATAAAAGAGGATCAGACGGTAAGGTGATACTTTGAAATAAGGATTGTTGCATAAAGGTACACTCAGAAAGAAGGGTGAGTTCGAGTATGAGGAAACTTTTTCGCCGGTATCTAAGTATAAGTCAATCCAGATTCTTTATTTTATTGCTGCTCATATTGAATTATGAGGTATAGCAAATAGATGTTAAGACAGCTTTCGTGATTTGAAGTCTTGAGAAAAACATTTATGTGTAGTAACCAAAATGATTCATTGCAAAGTGCGAAGAGCATTTTGAGTGTAAGCTTAAAAGTGTCCATTGATGGACCAAAGCAAGCTTTAAACTCAAAGTATGTTTTGATGAGGAAAACCAGCCATATGGATTGAATCAATGTTTGGATTGGCCTTATTTATTGAAAAAAGTGACGGAAATGTGGTGGCATTTCTTGTACTATATGTAGATAGTATCTTGCTCACTGGAGATAATGAAAGAGTATTGTCGGACGTATGAGTATGGTTCATAAAACAATATGAAATGAAGGACTTAAGAGAAGCAAAATATATTCATGTGATCATGGTGAAATGGATCACAAGATAGAATGTTGTGCTAATCTCAAGCTTCATGAAATGATACAATCCTTACTCGTTTTAGCATGTTACTTTATCTAAGAAAATGTGTCTTAAGACACAAAAGAAGATATCGGTGTAGAAAGTGGTTCCTTATGCTTTGGTGTATAAGAAAGCTTAGTCTAAGGAATACTATGCACGAGAATGGATATATATTTTGCTGAATGCATGCACAGTCGGTATCAATGTAACCTGGAACAAGAATGATGAACTGTAGTAAGACGTATTTGAAGTGCCTGAGAAGGACTAGAATTATACGTAGGCTTACCAGACAGATTCACTGCTTCTTGTGGATTATGTAAATTGGGATTTTTCAAGTCATATAGGACGGTAGTAAATCCACCTTAAGGTTATGTGTTTATTTGGGAAGTTAGCCATAATATGGAGGAGTGTTATATAGAAATATATATCGGACTCCACAATAGAAAGATGATAAATTGGAGCCTCTGAGGCAGCCAAAGTATCTGTATGACTCTAGAGACTTCATGATTGACTTGGATGTGTTTTCTGAGTTTGCCCAAGGCTATCACAATTTATTGTGATAATATTGGTGCAGTTGCAAACTTGAAGGAATCACGAGCCCATAAGACAATTAAACACATTATGCGCAAGTTTCACCTATTATGAGAAATCGTATGATGAGAGGAAGGCTGTTGTCGCCAAGATTGCATAGGATGATAACCTAGTAAGTCCTATTACAAGGACCTTAAGGCGAGAGCTTTTGATGGTCATGTAGTGGGAGTGGGAATCAGATGTATGGCAGAAGACATGGCAGCATAGTCTTTTAGTATAAGTAGGAGATTGTTGGATTATATACTAAAAACTTTGATTTAGTATGAACAATGTTTTAACAATATTTAAAATGAGAATCACTGATCAAATGATTGCGTCTTATAATTTATTTATATGACGATGCAATAGTCCACTTACTTTGTAATGTAGATAATATGTTGTGCAACAATACGCGGAAGATCATATTATCAGTTTCCTTATAAGGTATAAACAGATGCTCACAACCGAGATAGACGGGGACATTCCATAGGGATCGTTGTAGTGTGATTTGGTATTAGTTTATCTTGACTATAAAATCACATTAGTATGCTTTGTGTGTATTAAGGAAGACCGCTTGAGATCGTTCTACATATACTGACTATATAAGAGAACTTGATATATTTATTGTGGATGTTCGTGCTCTAAATCCCTATACAATAACCTCGACACATAAGGCAATATGTATTTCTTTGATTCATCAATGGGTGAGATTTACATATATTAAATCAACAAACTCGATGAGTTGGGAAATAGTGTTGTCTCTATGGTGCGCTGTTGATTATAGAAGGAAACCGTGTACGATAAAATAGGTTGATGATGTCCCCTTGAGGAGCTCATAAGGATTATAATGTAAAACTTGTGCGTGAATTTATTCCGACATGATAATGAGGTTGAGTGGTATTACTCTCGGATGAGATATTAATTAATGGAGTTGTAAGTAACTTAATTAATTAATGGGCATTGTATTGTTGGACAGGTCGCGGGGTTTAGGGCAGCATCCCGAAACCAAAATAAAATTCAAGAAGAATTTTATGTCAAATATTCCTCCAATTCCTTGTCCACCAACCTGCCTTGTAGTTGATTCGAACGCCCAGCACTTTTGCGCTCGCTAGCACTCCACCGTGCGTTCTCCTGCTCAGCTTTCATCCTGCCCGTCGACACCGTCGGCACGACCCATGCGCCCTTGGGACATTACCATGCACATCCCCGCGCGTGCCTCAGTGCACTAAAGCTCACCCTCGTGCACAACACCATGCGCCCAGCCTGTAGAAACGCTCGCCAATGTGTGATGCCTATCTGCCAATGTGTGTTACGCCCACCTGCACACACGACATCATGCACAATCTGGGTGCCCCTCACACGCTAACGGGATGCTATGCATGCCAGCACGTACTGCATGCCGGTACGACTCGTTCCAGGCAACAACACGAGTCGTGCCTTTTCCGATCATGCCACAACCATCTGTGCAGCCATGCGCATCCTTTCATCAGAATCGATCGGCCATCATGAATACCCGACCGACACGCCACACAGACTCAATCAAAACTTCGAAGGACTTGGCCGGAATCACTACTGACTAGCTCGGAAGGCTGGTCGACTCGGTCGAAACTCCTGTTGCTCACTCGACTGATCTCACTATTTCGTGCACGCTTTCTGGTCTTCGAACGTCCCACTATACGGCCAATACGCCAGCCTGATCATCAATGGGCTGCTCCACACGTCGACACACTTGTACACCTTACTTATTGTCCATCAGCATGCGCGACAAGAGTGCCTTCGCCTAGTTGCAAGCACCCATTCGTGCGCGCCAAACATCCCGCCAGGATCACCCACATGTTCCCATACTCATCACCGAGTGCTATCTCTTGGTCACATCCAAAATTACATAGGGATATTCATGGATTACGCAATAAAACCAAAACCCTAATTCTCATGCGATTCTAATTCAAGATTAATCACATAATCACATAAACCCTAGCCTAACGTGTCACGCTTAGCCACAAAACTAAAGCTCTGATACAAATTGTTGGAGTTAGATCATTTGGTTAACGTGAACCGTTAGGGTTCCATGCAATTCTATATTAGCGGAAGCAAGAGTATAGAATCATATTATCTTTCACCAGTGTATGTTGAAGAAGAACTGCTGCAGAAAATAACCTCTTGATCTTCTGTTGTATTCCCAAGTACAATATTGACGTCGTGTGGGCGACGATCTTCAAGATTCTCTCAATCGATTTCCTCCCTAGTTTCTCACGTGTTTAGGCATTAGATTAGGATTTCAGAAAGTTGAGATGACTTATTTTTGGGCTACAGTAAAGGGACCAGGAGGAGAAATTAGAGTCGGGGCTCCATTGGGCTTAAGTATCTAAGTTTAGCCCAAAACTTATACTTAAGTCCAATAATAATAATATAGTCCACTAAAATATTATTACTGCACTGCCGCTCTAATCCCATAATTATGTTATGGGCTCCTTCTTATTATGAGCCCGACAGTCTCACCATATTTAAGATATTCAATGCCCATTAATTAATTAAGCTACTGACAACTACATTAATTAATATCTCATCTAAGAGTAGTACCACTTAACCTCGTTATTATGCCGGAATAAATTTACCTGCAGGGTTTACATTATAATCCTTATGAGCTCCTCAAGGGGACATCATCAACCTATTCAACTGCACACTATAGAGACAGCACTATTTCTCAACTCACCTATTTTGTTGATTTAATATATCTAAATCTCACCCATTGATGAATCAAAGAGATACATACTGGCTTACGTGTCGAGATTATTGTATAGGGATTAAGATAACAAACAACCATAATAACTGATATCATGTTCTCCGATATAGTTAGTATAAATCGAATAATCTCAAGCGGCCCTACTCAATACACACAGTGCAGCAATGTAATTTTATAGTCAAGACAAACTAATACTAAATCACACTACAGCCATCCCGATAGAGAGTCCCCTTTTATCTCGATTGTGAGCATCTGTTTATACTTTATAAGGAAACCGATAATATGATCTTCCGCGTACTATCGCACAACATATTATTTACAGTATAAAATAAGTGGACTATTGCATCGGATATATACATAAATTATAAGATGCAATCATTTGATCAATGATTCTCATTTCAAATATTGTTAAAACACTGTTCATACTAAAGTTATACTTTTAGTATTCAATCCAACATGTATATCTTAAACATGGGGAGTCTAATGAGCTCATAATAAGAAGGAGCCCATAACGTAATATGAGATTAGAGCGGCAGTGCAGTAATAATATTTTAGTGGAATATATTATTATTATTAGACTTAAGTATAAGTTTTTGGCTAAACTTGGATATTTAAGCACAATGGAGGCCCGACTCTAATTTCTCCTCCTGGTCCCTATTGTAAGTCATCTTAGTAATCCGAAAACCCTAATAATTGCGCCTAACACATGTGAGTTTGAGAGAGGATTACAGATTGAGAGGATATATAGGATCATTGCCCACACGACGTCAAGATTGGACTTGGGAATACAACAAAAGATCAAGAGGTTATTTTAAGCAACCTGATCGTCAACTTTAACAATGTTTCTGTAATTGTGTGGAATCCAAAAATGATTGTGTGATACATGGTTGGAAAGCCACAGAAGAGAGAATTATTTTGGCGCAAAAATCACTCAAATCGAAGATTGAATGAGGAAGTTATTCCCAAAGTCGTGAGGTGGCGCAAGTTGCCTGCGAGAATTCCTCTTCTTCAACATACCCTGGTGAAAGGTAATATGATTTTATGTTCTTGCTTCCGCTGATATAGAATCGTATGGAACCCTAACGGTTCACGTTAATCAAATGATCGAACGCCAACAGACCATCCACCATACTCTTCTGCTGTAGAGTTTTCAATCCACCAAAAATTAGATGATCATAGCAAAAATACCATAACCATGAAGGATAATTGATTCTTGCTGAGAAACATGAGTGAGTGCCATTTTTAAGATATAGAGGGAACATTCGATTTTCCGCCATCTAGACTTGAGCAATTAGGCCCAATTTTGCATCTTGAATTTGACACACTCTAACCTTTATAGAAATGGTGTATCCTTTTTCTTGCAATTGAACCACATTGAGGAGGTTGGTCTTTAAGTTCAAGACAAAAATAACATTCGAGATGGTGTGGGTAAAGTTATCCTTAATGTGAATAACAACTTTTTTTTTACCCATAACAGTTATAACAGAGTTATCACCAAACGTGACAGTGTTGCGGAATGAGTCATCCAACTCTGGAAATACTTCTTTATCGCCACACATGTGGTTACTGCAACCCGTGTCTAAGTACCACATATTTTTTTGCATTTCTTCTTTCTCGTGACATACCATCAAGACAGACACCTCTTCTTCATTTTCTACAAAATCGCTTTACTCTATTTTGTTTGTCTGAATTGGTTGGACACTCACATTGGTAATGACAATACCTATGACATTTGTAGCACTCCACACACTTAGATTGTTAATGGCAATACCTATGACATTTGTAGCACTCCACATCAAAATTTTCAACTGACTTTGACGTGCGATGGCCTCTTTGACCTCGACCCAACCTCGTCCATTTCCTCTTTCATGAAATTGATGCTCATGGTGTTGTGTGTGGCCACGATCATTATTTCCTCTTCCTCTCCCTCTCCCTCTTTCTCGATTTCGACCGCTGCCTCGTCCTCTATCACCTCTTGTTGTGTAGTAATTTGGTGTTGAAGGCTTGCTCCTTATTATCTTGCTATTTGATTTTCTGTTCGTGAATCAGTAGAGAACTTTGTAGTTCATTTATTAAGAGTTTCTCAACATCATTGACTTCTTCTATAGCACAGACAATGAAATTAAATTTTACAGTCATTAAATGTAGTATCTTCTCAACTATCATGATGTCTTCCTTCTTTTCACTATGAATACGCATCTTGTTGACGATTGACATCGTTCGAGAGAAATAATCTATGACAGATTCTCCCAATTTTATCCGAAGCATTTCAAACTTTAAAAGAAGTACTTGAAGCTGCTGCCGCTTTGCCCTTGTGGAGTCTTGATATTTTTTCTTCATAAAATCCCAACTATCCTTAGATGTTTCCTTGAAAAGAATGGTTTCCAATATTGAACAATGAATAGCTTGGAAGAGGCATTCTTTGCTTTTAGATCCTTCAATCGTAGTCCTTCTAATAACTCCTTTTTTTGCATCTATCAATGTCGTGCATGTGGCTGGTTCTTTTACTCCATATGAAATGACTTGCCAATATTCTTTCGATCTCACAAAATTCTCCATTAACATGCTCTAATGATCATAATGACCATCGAAACGAGGAATCGGAGGTTGTACCAAATTTTCCGCGGGGCCATCCTTCACTATTCCTAATGCAAAAAAAAAAATGAACTCGTGAAACTCTCAACCTCACTTCCCAATGTTTCCCCTCACAAAAATTCACTCTCACACAACCCTTTGTACCCCCAAAAACTAGTCTAGCTGGCTCTAATTCCACTGATGACTTGAAGATATAAAAATGCTATGTGTTTGCCAACAACACTAATTAAGACTCTTGTATTGATAAAATCTCAAGTACATGATTCACGCTATCTATAGAGAGACTCCACTATCCACTAACTCAACTAACAACTATAGAAGGAACACTAATAGAAAAATATTTAGAGCACTAACCAACTAAATTGACTCCATAAGAATAGGTAAAAGCTAACAAATTATCTAACTGAAATGTAACCCAACACCGCTTGCCTTAATGTTTTTGCTTCTTCTTTTTTTCCCTATCTTTAGATAGTTTTTATTTATTTTTTAGTAGGGGATGACTATTTGTACACCGATATTACTATACAAACCTCATTTACTAAATACTCACTCCTTCCCACCTAAAGAGTCATTTCTTTTCCATTTTGGGTACCTCACCCAAAGAGTCTCCTTCTTTTCACACACACACCTACTAATGCAATTAAAATATGGGGCCCACACTCCCACTAATACAACTACCCACTACACATTAAATAATATTACTCATTAATCCACGTGTAAAAAGTAAATGGTACCATATGGGTGGGATAGAGGTAGGGATGTCAAAAGTGGCCCACCCTGGCCCGTGACACTTGGGGTGGACTCGACCTGGCCCGTACTGAGAATGAGGTGGGTCCGAGTAACAGTGATGCCCCGGTTTGGCCCGTTCAGACCTGTGTGGACCCATTTGCTCCATTTAATATACATTATATAATATATTATGTGTATAATATGTATATTTTATTTATATTTTTGTACTATATACATTATTATAAGTTGTATTTGATTAATTAATTAACTAAAATAATAAATACATGATATTATTATTTATATAATTACTATTTAAATGAAATAATAAAAATTACAAATTATTTATAACAATTATAAATACTTAAAATAAAATAAATAAATAAAATGGGCAAAACACGGTGCTGCCCGAACCCGCAACAAAAGAATGTGTCTAGGTCTGGGTACTCAACTACTCGGCCCGCCCCGACCCATTGACATCCCTAGATATTACTATACATACCCCTTTAATGATTATTATACCCCTCTAATTATCAAATCTACATTTTCATCCCATGAATTATTTCTGCATTCTGGAGTTGGAGATATGAGCAAATTATATAAGATCAGACAACGATTCATCAGATTAGTATTAACTCATACCAGGCCTCCAGCTTCTTAATGTATGATGCCATGATAAATGAGTGACGATGATTAAAAAATAAAAGAATAAACGATTTAAGTTTAAGGAACAAATTTCATAATGAAATCAAGTAAATACATTTAGAAAAACAAATCGAGAGAAAATCATCAAAGAAATGAGAAGAGAAATCCAATGAAGGGGATAAGAAAAAATAATTTCGAAATATAGCAATGGATACTTTAAATTTAGTTTTTGATCAGCTTTGAAATTTTTTCAAGTATAGTGTTCATCTTGTCAAGCAGCATTGCCACAAGTTTGATCCCAAATAATTCACTAATTAAGGTCGTGACTCGTACTGCAATCCAATTTTTTGTGTTGGATTCTGTCGCATTTTTCATTCCCATTCATAGACATTGCTTAATTCTTAATATCTAGCTTGTTCCAAGAAGCAGGAAATAGTAAAACGCGGTAGAAAGGGTATCTTGGCCCTAATTTCTCTCTCTCTATATAAATTTAATGTGTTATGTTTAAATACTTTTGGGTATGATAGTTAGCTACTAATTAATATTAAAGATATTTATGTATTAACATATAAGGATAATTTAGTTTTACTGATTTAAGGGGTACATTTAGCAAATTTGGGAGTGTGATTGTTTGAATAGCCACACCCTTTTTAGTTGCATAAATTATTCTTTTATTTCAAAATTTTAATAAAAATATAAGATAAAATTTTAATAAAATTTAAAATTATTCAAATTTAATATATAATTCTAATAAATTAATATATTTAATTGGTTTTTTTAAAAAAATATATATCATTTTTATTCTTCATAAAAATTATTTTTGCACAAAATAATTTAATTGATGATATAACTTTTCTATAATAATATATCATTTTTTATTAAAATTGTTATCACTTTATATTTGCCCTATTATAAATTTTTCATTTATGAAATAGTTCAATCAATAATTATCACTTTTTTTATATGTATAACTTTTTATTAAAAATATTATCACTTCTTATTCTTTATGCAATTTATAAACAGTTTAATAGAATTGAATATAACATTTTGTTCTTTAGGTATCGCTTTTTCGTAAAAATATTATCACTTTTTATTAATTCAGATTATAAAATATTTATGAAATAGTTTAATTGGATAGTTATCACTTTCCATTTTCATGTATCATTTTTGATTAAAAATGTTATCACTTTATATTTGTCCTATTATAAATTCTTCATTTATAAAATAGTTCAACTAATGATTATCATTTTTTCTTGATATGTATTACTCCCTTTATCCCGAAACTACGTACATGTTTTGCCAATTTCGTCCGTCCCAACGAAAAGCATTTTTTATTTAAGTGAATGGACCCCACACCAAACAACTTATACCCTTAAATGATAATAAAATTACCAATCCTACTATCAACTAATTACGTTAATTAATCTGTAAATATACATCAATCAAATAAGTTTGACTCCACACACCACCAGAACGTTAAATACTCCTGTAAACATTCAATCAATTAATTATGTTAACACTGGAATTAACAAAATCGAACTCATTTCTTATGAACATTGGGGTATCTGGATCTTTCTCATCTTCATCTCTCTCATGAACCCTAGATTCTCTCTCATGAACCTAGGGTTTTCGCAAGAATTATAATGAACAGATCTATCAAATAGGACTGAAATCGATGAAAAGATTAAATTTGGATAAAAATGATCAAAGTCGAACACTAAAAAATAAAAATTACAAATTTAACAAACTTAAGAACTGAATTTGTATTACACCATACATACATAAAAGATCAATTTTGATATTTTCTCCTTCATAAATAAGTTAATAGAATGAAACAAACTTCAAATTCTAATTAGATAAAAAAAATAGAGCAGAAAACAATGACAAAGAATATTTAACATGATCATGTTCGGCCTTTTTAATGAAGAGAAATCCTTTATTAATTTATTATTTAAAATCGTATTTGTATGCTACATAGAAAGTTGATGTGGCAATTATATCATACATATTCTTCTCTTATAAGAATATTGGTAAACAGTATCAGTGTCTTGGGCTTTTTGAGTAATAGTTTTACATAAACCAAACCCCTATCGATAAAAAATAATTTCAAGCATTGATTTGATAGTTGACATGTATTTCAGATCTTGAATTAAAAATATTCCATAAATATAGAAGTGTTTAAAATTAAGGAATATAGATATAGCTGATACATAGAAAGAGAGATGAAGTGATTAATAACAAGATTCATACATTAATTGAGTGGAAATGGTTTACGATATCGGAGGGCAAACAAAGGAGGGACTAAACATGAGAAGACGGGTGTCCAGAATAGGTGAGTAGGTAGGTAATTGGGCTAATAACATAGAAGCATGCATTGTAACTAATTCAGAGGGCAAACAATTGGGTAAATCGGATTCATGGTGTAAATGTCACACCCCAAATTTTCTAAATAAGAAAAATTTCCACAATTATATATATTTTATTTTTCTTAAAATAACTTACAGGACTTTACAAAACCACCCTTTTGAAATAAATAATTAGAATAAAGAATATGATCAAATTTATCCACCATCAAGTTATACGAAAACATGCAGACATGTGACTAAATCAAACCCATTATTCTGTCAAAGAATTAATAATAAAGTCAAACTTGGTAATCTCCAAACATTATTATGTTTATAGTAAATTAAACACCTAACCCAAATTCAGAGATTATTATATATTAACATGCATGCTATCAAAACCAAATGAGCCGCAAACTTAAATCCCACTTAAGTCCAACAACTACTGACCTACTTTTTCTTTACTTTATCTCCTAAATGTCTAACAATATTTCATTTCCACATAAGACACTGCACTACAGAATTTATTTCAACCCCAAGTACAGCATATAAGTAGGTTAGAGAACAGACTGTAATTAGGAGTGGTAATCTCGACTACCCTTTATTTATTTATGCAAACGACACCCAACACATAAGGACTACCCCGTAAACACCAAGTACGCCAACTGAACAATTAATTCAAACTGATCTTTCGACTTTCAAAAACAGTTTGGCAGCCTACACATAAGTAAAACCGTAAATTGCAATTTATTGAAATTTTTATTTAGTCTCCCTTGCCAACGCACCACCACTCGTACGCTACCGCCACGCTAACCTGAAAGGGGGAGAATAATTGGGAGTAAGCAAACCACCGCTCAGTGAAATAAATTACGCACTATTTATTATTCAAACACTACTACAAGTGAAATTGAAATTCTTACACTTGTAACTTGAAATTTAAAATTATGTTGGTAAGCACCTTTCGGTTCAATACCCATGTTGGCAAGCACCTTTCGGTTCAATACCACCCATGTTGGCAAGCATCGCGATTCAATACCCTTGACTTGTACTTAATAATTCATGGATAACATAGCATGTTCATGTATAATTACACCATGTAGGGTTTTAAATACATAAACAACACATAATAAATCCCACCTATCGATCATGTAAAAACCTTGGATTCGTGTGTTGAACGTCGTAATCAGCCCCCTCGAAAACCTTCCTCTCTTCGAAGAAAAACAGCCATGAAAGAAAAATTAAAAAAATATAAAAGTTGTATGTGAAGGAACGAAGGAATGATCAACCTCTTATGCTTGAATGGCTGGGCCAAATCTCAAAATATAATTTAACGCGTAAGGGCGTCAAACTTTCCTTAGCAAGAGAAATAAATTTGGAAGTGATAGCAGGGGAATATCTCTTTAAAAAATTAAAAGATATGATGATATTTTCTTGGACAGGAAGAAATTTGTTAAATAAGGGAAGTGTATAAAATTCTGATTTCTCTTCCATTCACACGGTTTGGAAAGCAAACATGCGGGTTGGACTACATTTTGTTTGTATTGGGCCTCTATGAGTTGGGCCACAAGGAAAACTCACGTATAGAATTTTTTGTGGTGTTACATCCCTCCCTACTAATAATAATTTCGTCCTCAAAATTCTAATCGCAAAGACATAAATCTTACCCGTGAAGAAAGAGGGGTATCTTGCTTGTATTTCATCCTCTCGTTCCAACGTAGCCTCATCTTGAGTGTGCCGGCTCCATTGCACTTTAATGAATGGCACGTCATGATTTCGGGCTCTTACGATCTTCCTTTCTAAGACTGCCTCAGGTTCTTCTTCGTATGTTAGGTCCTTACTAATCTTGAGTGTTGAGAAGTTCACCACATGACTTGGATCATGAATATACTTCCTTAACATTGACACATGAAAGACATTATGAACCGTAGAAATTCAGGCGGCAAAGCCAAGCGATAAGCTAGTACTCCTATTCTTTCAAGAATTTCAAATGGCTCGACAAAACGAGGCTTAAGCTTTCCCTTTCTTCCGAATCGTATAACACCCTTCGTGGGTGCAACCTTTAAGAAGACATGTTCTCCGATTTCAAATTGTAGATCTCTCCTTCTTTGATCATCATAAGACTTTTGTCTATCTTGAGCAGACCTAATTCTTTCTCGAATGACTCTAATCTTGTCCACTGCTTCTTCTATCATTTTGGGGCCTAGGACAGCCTTCTCACCAACATCGTCCCAATATAATGGTGATCTACACTTGATAGTCGCTTGATAACTATTGTTGTAGGCAAACTCGACTAGAGGTAGGAACTTTTCCCATGCATCGTCAAAGTCAAGTGTGCATGCTCTTAACATATCCTCCAAAATTTGGATTGTTCTTTCGGATTGCCCATTGGTTTGCTGATGATAGGCGGTGCTGAAGTTTAATCTTATTCCCATGGCCTTATGCAAACTTTCCCAAAATCTTGAAGTAAAGCGCGCATCCCTATCGGACACTATTGAAATTGGGATACCATGAAGTTTTACTATTTCTTGAACATATAACTGAGTGAACTGCTCCATCTTGAATGTCATCTTCACTGGTAAGAAGTGCGCCGATTTAGTCAATCGATCAACAATGACCCAAATGGCGTGGTTTCCCTTTGATGATCTTGGTAGTCCCACTACGAAATCCATGGCAATTTGTTCCCATTTCCACTCGGGAATCTCGAGTGATTTAAGCTTTCCGGCTGGTCGCTGATGTTCAATCTTAACTTGTTGGCAAGTTAAACATCTTTCAACGAAATATCCAATATCTCTCTTCATACTTCTCCACCAAAACCTTTCTTTCAAATCTTGATACATCTTTGTTCCTCCTGGATGAGCGGTGTATGGAGCTCCATGTGCCTCTCCTAAAATCTTCTCTCTTAATTCTTCAAGCATTGGAACGCATATTCTTCCGTTTAGAGTCAACACTCCCTCGTCATCCACTTTGAAGCCATTGTATTCGCTTCCTTGTGCCTTCTTCCTCATTCCTTGCAAAAAGTGATCTTGCTCTTGAGCTCCCCTTATTTCTATTTTCAAACTCGGCAGTATCTCCAATGATGCAAAGGTCGCTCTTGTGCCGGGGGGTGATGTCACCAACTCGATTTGCATCTTGGCGAATTCCTTGATCAACTCCTCACGCTCGGTGTGTAGACTACTAAGCTCCATTTTTGTTTTCCGGCTCAATGCATCAGCTACCACGTTAGCCTTGCCTGGATGGTATTCAATTGAGCAATCATAGTCCTTCACCAACTCTAACCATCTTCGCTGTCTCATGTTGAGCTCCTTTTGAGTGAAAAGATATTTCAGACTCTTATGGTCCGTGAAGATCACACATCTTCCTCCATATAGGTAGTGTCGCCAAATCTTCAAGGCATGCACAACTGCTGCCAACTCCAAATCGTGTGTAGGGTAGTTTACCTCGTGCGGCCTCAACTGTCTAGAAGCGTATGCAATAACCTTCCCATGTTGCATCAAAACACATCCAAGTCCTTGTTTTGATGCATCACTATAGACAGTGAATTCTTCGTTTGGGTTAGGTATCATCAATACTGGCGCTGTGGTCAAATCATGTTTCAATTTTTGGAAACTCTCTTCACACTTCTTTGACCAAACAAACTTTTTGCCTTTTCGAGTCAAGCGCGTCAAAGGACCGGCTATCTTTGAAAATCCTTCAATAAATCTCCGATAATAGCCCGCTAGTCCTAAGAAACTCCGAATTTCTAGTACATTTGACGGCGTCCTCCATTGATTCACAGCTTCTATCTTCGATGGATCCACCTCGATTCCTTGCGATGTCACCACGTGTCCAAGAAAGGCGACTTGGTTCAACCAAAATTCACATTTCTTAAACTTCGCATACAGCTTCTCCTTGCGAAGTGTTTCGAATATTAATCTTAAGTGTTCCTCATGTTGTGCTTCATCCTTCGAGTAGACAAGAATGTCATCGATGAAGACTATGACAAACTGATCGAGATATTGGTGGAAAACTTGATTCATCAGGTCCATAAACACAGCAGGTGCATTACTTAAGCCAAATGGCATTACAACTAACTCGTAATGTCCATACCGAGTCCTAAAAGCCGTCTTAGAAATATCTATCTCCTTCACCCTCAATTGGCGGTATCCAGATCTCAAGTCAATCTTGGAAAAGGTACTAGCTCCTTCAAGTTGATCAAATAGGTCTTCGATTCTCGGTAAGGGATATTTGTTCTTCACTGTCAGTCTATTGAGCTCATGGTAATCAATACACATTCTCATCGAACAGTCCTTCTTCTTGACGAATAGAACTGGTGCTCCCGATGGTGATACGCTTGGGCGAATAAATCCAAAGTTCAGAAGCTCTTGCAGTTGAATCTTCAGCTCTTGTAGCTCCATGGGTGCCATTCTGTAAGGGGCCTTGGAAACTGGTGTTGATCCAGGAAGTAGGTCTATCGAAAATTCTACTTGGCGGTTCGGTGGTATCCCTGGCAATTCTTCCGGAAAGACATCTAGAAAGTTTTGCACTACAGGTATGTTGCTGGGTGACACTTCCGAGATCTTAGAGTCCATAATGTTCACTAAATATCCTTGACACGACTTCTTCTTAAGCATATTTGATGCTTTCGCAGCAGACAAAACTCGGGGTATCACACCACTTTTAATCTTGTGGACGATTTCTTCCTTGGATTCTGGCACCGTTAAGATCACTTCTCGCTCCTTGCACCTGAATATGGCTCGATGGTGTGTAAGCCAATCCATTCCTAGTATCAAATCGAACCCATGCATGTCTGTAACGTAGGGTTTGGCTCTAAAGTTGATTCCTTCTATGTATACGTAGAGGCTATCCACTAATAAATACGTGAGAATCTTCTCTCCCGAAGGCAGACTAATCTCAAGAGGCTCGTCACTCTTGATTAGTTCGCAATGAATCTTACGACAATACTTAGCAGATATGAAAGAATGTGATGCACCAGTATCAAACAATGTGAAAGCTCGAGAGTTACCCACTGATAAAGTACCTGTAGTAACTACTGGTTCCTTATCCTCTTCATTCTGGTTCATGGCGAAGACTCTTCCTTGACCTCCTATAGCTTGTCTTTGATTTCCTCTTGCAGGCAGTCCCCTTCGATCCGGCACATAGTTACGTGGTTTGGTGTAATCTTGGATTCTATGCCCGACCTCGTGGCATCTGATGCATCTTCCCTGACCTCTAAGGCATTCACCTTCGTGTCATTTCTCACATTTCGGGCAAAGCGGTTTTGTGCTCTGGGTATTTGGGGGCGGATTAGTGTTGGCCCTTGACTGTTTGTTGTTGTTGTTCCTTCCAGAGTTGGAGTCCTCCCACTTTCTTTTGCCCGAGTTCTCCATCGACCTACGATTAGTACGTCCCCTCTCAAAACAAGCTTCTATCTTTTGAGCCCTCTGAAACGTATCAGCATATCCCGTCTCAGGCAGAGAAGCCATAGCATCCTGAATGTCTTGGCGTAGGCCGTCTACCAACTTCTGAGCTCGTTTCTCTTCAGTATCGACTAGTTGCGGTGCTGCCCAGCTCATTTGATTGAATCGGTGATCGTATTCAACCACTGTCTGATTTTCTTGCATGAAATCGTAGAACTCGCGCTCTACTTTAGCTCGGTGGATCCGCGGATAGTAGTTCTCTAGCACTATTCTCTTAAATGCCTCCCATGTGATAGCTTCAGGGTCCTCATCAGGTCTCATTCTCCAGTATGAATCCCACCAATGATCTGCATCTTCTGCGAATTGGTATTGCGCACAGTAGACGCGGAAACATTCGTTGCACCTCATGGCTCGGAAAGTCTTTTTGAGTGATCTCAACCACTCTTCCACATACTCGGGTCCCTCACGTCCCTTGAAGATAGACGGCGTGTAGGACCGGAACTGCTGCATCACCCTGGCATAAGCTTCTTCATCCACTGCGGGTTGCGGATTGTTATTATCTTGGTTCTCGTTCGCTTGGTTCTCATTCGCTTGGTTGTTGTTAACCTGAACGTTGTTAAACTGAGGCGCTCTTCTCGGAGGCATCCTTAAATCATCAATGAACCAATAATTAATACTAGCTTAGGATGATGGTCAATAGTAAACATTGTCTAAAAAATATATTTTAAATGATAGAGGCACGTAATTTAGAAGGACAACTAAATAAATTCATAATAAAAATTCCATTCGTGTCGTAAATAATGAATTGTCTCAAAATGAATATCATAGATGTCAAATACTGAAAGCAAAAGTCAAATTTCCCATCATAAGGTTTATAATAAATAATACTAGAAGTTAGAATAATTGCTGGTATTAATTTATTCAACGTCCTCCTCAGGATCCTCTTCAGGGTTTTCTTCGGGTTCTTCTGCATTGGGAATTCCATACAATCCCTAGGTAAGAGCATTCTCCTGAGCATCTACGATGTGTCCAGGAGGTGGTGGTTGGAAGCGAACCACTCTCTCGAACAACTGGGCAGTGAACACATGATAGCTTGTTCGTGGAACCTCTTGAGTCATATTGTGTCGCAGCCCAGCCGTGAAAATAGGATACGCGACCACCCTCCATGCCAGGGGTAGCGTGTTAATCAGCTTCATACAAGCCCAATAGTTGGTAATTCCATCTCCATAACCTCGAACTTTTCTCCATTCTTGCAGCATTATAGCGATGTGTGTTGCCAAATCATGGCGCGGATCGCGCTGATAATTTCTGTAAGCTTGTTGTCTAGCTATATTTTCCATCTACCATAACACGGTTCCCCTTATCACGTAAGAACAAACTATCTTGCATAGAAATTTATAAATTTATCCACATGGAATAATAAAACCTAACTTGCACATAATTTCACATGTAAACATAGTTGAAATTTTTAAATCTTTCAAACCTTGTTTGGCGTGGGCGTCGTACTCGGTGGATGCGTAGCAAGAGACATAATTATTATTAAATTATTCATGTATATTTTCATAGCAAATAAATCATTTACATATGCATGTGCGGAAAAATAAAAATAAAATAATTTTTGAACAAGTATGCAGAATCGCATACCTGCTCTGATACCAATCTATCACACCCCAAATTTTCTAAATAAGAAAATTTTTCACAATTATATATATTTTATTTTTCTTAAAAAAACTTACAGGACTTTACAAAACCACCCTTTTGAAATAAATAATTAGAATAAAGGAAATGATCCAATTTATCCACCATCAAGTTATACGAAAACATGCAGACATGTGACTAAATCAAACCCATTACTCTATCAAAGAATTAATAACAAAGTCAAACTTGGTAATCTCCAAACATTATTATGTTTATAGTAAATTAAACACCTAACCCAAATTCAGAGATTATTATATATTAACATGCATTCTATCAAAACCAAATGAGCAGCAAACTTAAATCTCACTTAAGTCCAACAACTACTGACCTACTTTTCCTTTACTTTATCTCCTAAATGTCTAACAATATTTCATTTCCACATAAGACACTGCACTACAGAATTTATTTCAATCCCAAGTACAACATATAAGCAGGTTAGAGAACAGACTGTAATTAGGAGTGGTAATCTCGACTACTCTTTATTTATTTAAGCAAACGACACCCAACACATAAGGACTACCCTGTAAACACCAAGTACGCCAACTGAACAATTAATTCAAACCGATCTTTCGACTTTCAAAAATAGTTTGGCAGCCTGCACATAAGTAAAACCGTAAATTGTAATTTATTGAAATTTTTATTTAGTCTCCCTTGCCAACGCACCACCACTCGTACGCTACCGCCACGCTAACCTGAAAGGGGGAGAATGATTGGGAGTGAGCAAACCACCGTTCAGTGAAATAAATTACGCACTATTTATCATTTAAACGCTACTACGAGTGAAATTAAAATTCTTACACTTGTAACTTGAAATTTAAAATCATGTTGGTAAGCACCTTTCGGTTCAATACCCATGTTGACAAGCACCTTTCGGTTCAATACTCATGTTGGCAAGCATCGCGATTCAATACTCTTGACTTGTACTTAATAATTCATGGATAACATAGCATGTTCATGTATAATCACACCATGTAGGGTTTTAAATACATAAACAACACATAATAAATCCCACCTATCGATCACGTAAAAACCTCGGATTCGTGTGTTGAACGTCGTAATCAGCCCCGTCGAAAACCCTCCTCTCTTCGAAGAAAAATAGCCGTGAAAGAAAAATTAAAAAAAATATAAAAGTTGTATGTGAAGGAACGAAGAAATGATCAACCTCTTATGTTTGAATGGCTGGGCCAAATCTCAAAATATAATTTAACGCGTAAGGGAGTCAAACTTTCCTTAGCAAGAGAAATAAATTTGGAAGTGATAGCAGGGGAATATCTCTTTAAAAAATTAAAAGATATGATGATATTTTCTTGGACAGGAAAAAATTTGTTAAATAAGGAAAGTGTATAAAATTCTGATTTTTCTTCCATTTACGCGGTTTGGAAAGCAAACATGCGGGTTGGACTACGTTTTGTTTGTATTGGGCCTCTATGAGTTGGGCCAAAAGGAAAACTCACGTATAGAATTTTTTGAGGTGTTACAGTAAACCCTATGGTCCCCCTTCCAGTTAATGTATTGCTAGGGTTTAAATTAAATTAAAGGGAATCACAAGGTTTACATCGTAAACCCGATTCACAGGAGACTCAATTCGGAAATGGGGACGTGTGAGGATCATAGCGAGTGGGCACAAGAAGAAGTGGATTTTTCTTATGTGTGGTGAGTCCTGGGATTGATTCAATGTCGATGTGGTGATTTCCCTGAGGCACAGCCCAATCGAAGGAGTACAAAAGATTTGCCAAGGTTAGGTGCACCGATACCAGCCCCAGATCCCTTCCAGGGCACCCTCTCCTCCCTCCTCCAAAAGGGAGGATCATCTCAAATGCATCCTTCATTTCATCATCATCGCTGCTACTACTCCTCATGAATCTTTCAGGTCGAAACTCCTCCGCGTCTTCCCACCTCTTCGGGTCTCTACCGATGGCCCACCCGTTGATGATGACATCGGTTCCCGGCTCGATGTCGTATCCATCCACCCGCACGCATTTGTCTTGGCTCAGTATTTGGGTTCGATATAAGAGTGGAGCTGGTGGGTTCAGCCTCAGAGATTCCAGCACCACTGCCTTGAGGTACGGCAGTTTCTTGATATCATCTTCGTCAACAAATGCTGATAATGGTCTGGCTTTCTTTAAGCTTCTGATTTCCTTCTGTGCCTTGTTCATGATGCTAGGGTTTAGCATTAGTGCTGTCATTGTCCACACTATTGCGGCTGCCACTGTATCAGTTCCAGCGACAAATAGATCCTGCATCAATTAATTGTATAAGCAATCGACCCAGCTATACATATATCCCTCCCCATTCCTAAGATTTTCTTCCCACTCTATTTTGGTCGGTGGTTCAGCATAAAATAAAATATTAATTACTCCCTCCGTCTCGAAAAAGTTGGTATAATTATTTTTGGCACGGAGATTAAGGAGTATAATAATTTAATGTAAAGTGAAGTAAAGTAAAGTGAGAGAAATAATATTTAATATGTAGTGGGTAGTTGTATTAGAAGTGATATGTGGGGCCATGAGAATAGATTAATTGTTTTTGTGTGGGTCCCATGTATTAAAAAAGAAATGCGTCAATTTTAGTGGAATAAATTAAAAAAAAAAGTGTGTCAACTTCTATGGGATGGAGGGAATAATATTTATATTTAGAAACATGGTATCAATCCTATAATCTTAAAATGCAATTAATTAAATATCATAAATTCACTAACTCATATATCATACTATGTGCTATCCTAAAAAATCAAGGTAAATTATTTCATGGAACGTCCATTTCATCCTATGATACAGTTTTTGGCTTTTACTGTTTGTTTGTTTGTTTTTATTTTTACATTAATTTTTTTAATTTATTATTATTAATGACAACATTAATAATACTCCCTTTATCTCAAAATAGAAGTAAGTACACATTTTACCATGGTAATGCATAGCCTATTTAACCCTCGATTTAAAGAATGTTAATTTTATAAAGGTTCAGTGTTAATTTCAAGGGGTTAAGTGTTAATTTTAAGATTATATTTTGTAAATTCACCCTTGGTTAAAAAAGAAAAAAAGAAAAAAAAAAGAAGAAGAATAAAAAAATCAGAATTAAGAATTACAAATAAAAAAGAGTAAAATTAAAATAAACTATACTTAAAGTTACGAATTTTGATATTTTCTCTAAATTTTAATAGTATAATTATAATTAATATTATTAATTAATCATAATTTGCAATTTTATTGACTTTTGAGGTAAATTTAATATTTTTAGGTATTAAATAAATGTAAAATAATTTTATTTATATTAGGTTAGAATAACAATTTTAAATCAAAATAACTTTTTTAATCAAACAAGTGATAAAGATGTGAAAGACGGGTAGGTCTTGCCTGAGACCGTCTCGCATGAGACTATTTTACACTTTTTTAAATAGTTATCACTTTTGCTATAAAATGTTATCACTTTCGCTATAAAATGTTATCACTTTTCATTTATACATAAATTGTTCATGAAATAACATTATCACTTTTTATTAATTTAGTATCACTTTTCAGTATAAAAGTTATCACTTTCTGATCGTCTTACGTAAACCATTACGTGAGACAGTCTCACACAAGTCTCTATCGCTAAGGAATTACTATATGAAAGGAACCAATATAAAATGTGTCCATTATTCCTCTTTAATTAATGAATTAATCATGCATACTCCAATTATATAAAAAAAAACTAAATTAAATTAAACTGTCAATAAATAATTACCATGAGCAACGCTTTGATTTGATCATCCCAAGTACTAACGGTGGACGAAGAATTCTTGAGTCGGATCATGATATCAATAATGTCGTCGACATGGCCTTCTTTGTGTTCGCCCTGTTGGGCAAGGAGGTGCTCGTCAATAAGTTGCTGATTAAACATGTCCATCTCTCGACAATTCTCATTCAACCTGTCCAACAATCCAGTCACCTTATCCACCCACCTCAAGGCAGGAAAATGGTCGGAGAAATAGAAGCTGACCATCAACGTCTGGGCTTCCATCACAAGCCTATCCAACCTCCTCTTGTCGTACTCATCGTCATCGTATCTCCTCCCGAAAGCCATTCTGCAGATGAGGTTGGTGGCGAGGGACATGGCGACGATGCTCATGTTAACGACGACCGGATGATCATGAGCAGACGAAGTAGTGCTCATGATCCCGGCTATCATTCGATAGACCTCGTCCTCACGGACAGAGCGGAAGGCGAGGACTTGCTTGGGTGACAGCAAATGGAGAGCACAGATTTTCCTCGTCTGTTTCCAGTGTTGATTGTAAGGCGAAAAGGCGACGTCCAAGCCTCCATAGGAAAGCTTCTGCTGGCCCAGAACAGGTGGTCTGCTGCAGAACCAGGAGTCGTGGGTTTTCAGTATCTGATTGGCTAACTCCATGGAGGAAACCACCAGCATCGGGGTGGAGCCGTGCTTTAGAGAGACGAGGGGGCCGTAGTTTCGAGAGAGCTGCCATAGGTAAATATGAGGGTTCGATTTATCGAATTGGAGCAAGTTTCCGATAAACGGCAACCAGCTACCCGCTGGCCCGGGTGGCCTACCTGCACCTTCATTCTTCTTCATGCTCGCCGGCCTACCTGGAGTTTAAAATCAAAATCGTCTCATACAAATTTACTTTTTCAAAGAGTTAGTCTCATGTAAATCGAGTTTACATCATAAACTCTTGTAAATCTTGTGGTCGCTTAATTTAAACAACATAGCAATACATAAGGTATATAAGATTGGAAGGGGACCATTAGGTTTATATCATGAACCCGGTTTACACAAATGTTTATGTTCTTCAAAAATAGTGCTAAGAAACTTAATTTCTTCAAAATTAGTAAGATAATTTTTAAATTCTCACTAAAATGATTTTTTTTACTTAAAAAAAATCATTTTTTGTCTTAATTCCATTAGATGTGACTATATTATTACTTTTACAAAGTTATAAGACAAAATTATTAAAATAATATAGTTTTGGGATGGTATTGTAGAAAATGGAAAATATCAAAATTGATCATTTTTGTTTGGTGTAATTCAAATTGAGTCTCCAAGTTTGCTAAATTGGTAATTTTTTATACTCTATTGCCCGATTTTGGTCATTTATGTCCAAATTTAGTCCTTTAATTTATCAAATTCAATCCTTTAATTTTGGACTAAATCTGAACAAATTTCTAACAAGAAGGATTAAATCTGGGCAAATTCCGACATAAATGACTAAATTTGGACAGAAATGATTAAAATTGAATACTAGAGGATTAAAATTGCAAATTTAGAAAACTTAAAGAACTGAATTTGGATTACACAAAACATAAATGACCAAATTTAATATTTTACTCTTAGAAAATTGAATTGTTTAGGACAAAAATAAATGTTCTAACTATTTTGGAACAAAGTAAAAAAATATAATACTGTTTATGTTTTAATCTCCGCTTACCTGCACCTCCATTCTTCTTCATTAGCATCCTCACTAGCATCACCATTGTCATCAGCGCTGCAGCTACATGAATAAACGTCATTGTCACAAATTCTATTGGTATTCCAATTCTACTCCTCAAATTAACTACCGACTTATTTAGTTATTTATAGAGAGCATGAACGTCTTTTTCTTTCTGGACGGAGCATGCAAGTACAAACGTGAAAAATACTAATTTTATTTTCAATACCACATGAATTAGGGCAATTAGTTCACATCCAAATACTACACTATTTTCTCCACAATTGCGTGATCCGCGTGCTTGCCTAACCTTTAGATCTTCCGACATTAAATTGCAATTGGCTTCATCAACGAACACATGGGCTTATGTTCTTATGTTGTCCCCACATGATGTTGTGGTTAAGGATTCTTTCAAGTATTTTGTGATTTCTTGTGCAAATTAATTTAATTAATTAAATATTTAGACAAAATTTTAATTTTTTAAAATTATTAATTAATTATTGTTTATATAACTAACATCATGAATTCATACTACAGTGTTAAATTCAATTTGTCAACTTATTTTATTATTATTTTTATTTAATTATAGTTGCCTTACAAAATTAATTAATACTTCATTCTGCAAAAAAAATTGTCAAAATCTTGCGTTTTCAATTTTCAATTATTGTATAATTTTTCAATTATCATTTTCTTTGAATATATAAAACTTTTCATTAGAAATTATTTTCTTAATAATTTTCTTATAAGAATATATACGAGTATTTTGTGACATGTAGTTTAAGAAAATTAACTTTTTGTTGTAATGATGTAAGAATGAGAAGGGGTATTTTTGGTAACTTTTTTTATTTTTTAACATTGTGTGTTAAAAAAGTGGCATTTTTGTAATTTGTAGTATTGTAAGGTTATTCATATTGTATATTGTTTTAATTTTTAGGGTGTGCAAGTATTCATGAGACGGATGGAGTATTATTTTTTATCCTCCCTAGGAATTGTTTATATAATTTTGTTGAACAATTATAATTTTTATTGAAAATGATTCACTTATTATCCGCCTTACGAATTATTTATGAGATTGTTCAACCGAATGATTATCATTTTTCCATGATTAGTATCACTTTTTTTTTCATGCTAATTGTTTATGAAACTTTAATTGGATATACTTTCACAGGGAAAATTTCAATAATTATGAGACAATAACTTAGGCCTTTCACAATGATAGAAATGAAAAGTCAATTTTTTTGTCACATCAGCGCTGCTTTAAAAGCGAAAATATTTATACCTACAAAAGAAAACTTTCACTTTTGGAAGATGATGAGTGAGAAGAAGAAGGCGTGTTTGAAAGACGGAAGGATAAAGAGTTTTCAGGAGTGTAATGTTCTCAAGAGTTACAACAATCTGATTACATCCTTTAAATGGAGAGTAGATATAGTTTCACAATGTCTTGTTTTACAACTGTTAATTTTCAAAACGAAATGAAATGCATCGACAAGTTTTCATATGAAACGAAATACAACAACTAATATTACAATTGCAAAAAAATACAATGAACTAATTCTTCAAACTTATGTCCCCATTTTCATATTTTGATTTCACCCACAACGTGGAGATGAATACATGGTTGATCTTTTATCATCTTCATGGTACCTTTCATTAGTATTTTATAATTTTTAGCTCAGGCGAGGCTGGAAAATCATTCGATATTTTTTCTTGTTCAGTTCTGCCACGTACTAAGGCCTTTTCTGAATAGTATTGTGATCGGAGCTATTTTCACCTAAATTTTAATGTATTTTTATGTGTATTTTTTTATGATTTTATCCGGTTTGGATAGCATTTGGTGGTGTTTTACGTTTATATTGTGATTTGTGCTTGGAAATATTGAATGTGTGAAAATGAGCTTAAATATGTTGAAAACTTGTTAAAAAGGAGTAAAACGGAGTCGGGTGCCGAAACGAGAGAAAACGAGCAGAAGGCGACCGGCACGACTCGAGTTAAGAACTCGAGTCGAGTTCCTGATCCTAGCCCTAGTCGAGTTGTGCAGACTCATCCATGGACGTCAACTATACACATCAAAAATTGGTGCTCGGCCTCCAATGTGCCCGAGCTCCGCACATGTTGCAAATCTATCGAGGAACTCGCACCAACTTGAGTTGAGCAGCAGAGCTCTAGTCAAGTTTAGGAATTTTGTGAAATTAAATAAGTGAGATTTTAGAAGATTCCTAGGCTATAAATACATGATTAATACTGATTTTACGGGAGAATTCATTTGGAACAACAGTTACACGCTTTTCACCTCCATTTTAACATATTTCCTCCTCCATTCCATTCCTCCATCCATTCCATCAGTTCCTACCATCAACCTCCATCAAATCACTAAATTCTTCCATATATCTTTCATACTTCACCAATCTAAGGAGGAGCAATCAAATTGAAGAGGATTTGGGCATGAGAGAGGGAGGTTCTTCTCAAGTGACAAGGGAAAGCATTCATAATACTCTTGATTTGTTCATTTTCTAATTTTGTAGCAACAATATTTCATTACCAAATTTGTAATGATCTTATGATGATGTTGCAAGGCTAGTCTCATTTGTGAGGCTAGCAATATGATTGTTTTAGGACTATGTAGATATTGCACACCACATGATTGATGGATTGATTGTAATGAATATTTTCGATCATGAATGCTTATTCTCATCTTATGTTATTACTTGTGTGGTTATTTGATCATTGCATGTGAAATAAAGATAAGACCTTGGTTGTATGTTATGGTTGAATAATTGAATCATTGATGGCATGAGATGGCTCCATTAGTATGACTTGAGAATGAAATACATTTAATACATGCTTAGAATCTCATGATAGGACATTGGTAAGAATTACTTGCATAAGTGTTTGAACTAATGAGGGGAACCAAACCAAGACTCACTTGACCTTAGAAAGGTGTTATGCATTTTCTTTAGCACTTAATAATCCCCAAGTATATATTAAGGATATTAGTTGTAGCACCATAGGTAAACAAGTTAAATATCGAACGCTAAAGAAGGTGTATTATCAATCTAATTATAAACTAAATTAATTAAGAGAAGCGTTGGCAATAAAAGCAAGGTATTGATTTATTATTCTACTAAAAAAATTAATTAAATAACATAAACACTGGAAGTATTCGAAGTTTAACCAAGAATAGAGAATAGGTAGCTCTAGGGTAATCTAATTGTACTACTTAATTTCTCTCTCAAGAGTATTGGCCGACTATGCCTTGTGGAATATGAACACATCACTAAACCATGCAAACTTACTATATAGTTACAAGCAATAAAGTGTGTAACACATTTGAATCACCTTTGAGCGGGATATATAATTTCACCACCTTTTTAGATACTATCAGTATCAATTCTTTCCTCCAAGATGGTACTCAAACCCGATATTATTTCCCTTTTAAGGTACAATAAAATTACCCTCTTAATCCTGCTTATTAACTCGCAAATTATGCAATTAACAAATATTCATATTTGACAGTTCTAATTAAGCTTCAGAGTCTCATATCTTAGAATCATAACATGCAACTCTGTTCAGCGATGAACGCACTCAATCTACAAGTAGATATATATTCAAATTCTATATATATAACAGTTGAAAATGCACAAACTGATCGTGAATATGAGTTTAAAAGGTACAATCAAATATTAAATAATCCACAAGTAGTGTTGTCAGAGAATACACAAGAGAGTTCAATTAATTAATAAAACCTTCAAAACTTTATCTACCAAAAAGGCTCTAACCCATGGTATTACAAGCAACATACATGGGGTTGATAGATCTCACTCATAGTTTGGAAAATCAGAAAATAGAAGAAAAGATTGAAGAAAACCCTTGGTGTAGCAATCTCCTTCTTTCTCTCTTCCGTTTCTTTAAATCCTCTTGGTTCTCCTTCTTGATTCCACAGACGAATCTTCACAGTGATTGATGGATATATAGAGGAAGAATGAATGTGGATGATGATTTGGGGGTAATCCCCTTTGTGGAGGTGGTGTAGGATGATGTCTCACATGAATGTTGATGTAAAATATATATAGATATGAGAAGGGCATCAAATAAGAAAATAAAATATTCAAAAGGATATGGTGTAATCATGGAGGATTATGTGATAAGAAAATTAATTATGCTCCAAGAAATAGGAAAGATAGGCTAATTTTTGGAAATTTTCAAAAATTCTCGTTGGCAGCTGTGCGACCTCACGACTTTGAGCATCTTTCTCGTATGAACTATGATTAAAGCGATTCTTACGCCAAAACAATCCTCTCTTTCGTGACTTTCCAAACATGTATCACATTATCAATTTTTATTTACACACAACCTTAAAAAATTATGTAATTTGAGCGTACGTTTTTCAGCATTCCTCTAATTTTGCACTTTTGATCATTTTTCCACCTAAAATACAATAAAACACCTCAAATGCAATTCTTTCTCAAATATATGGATTATAAGACACTTGTGCTAACATATGACAATAATTCCTATAAAAAGGTGTTAAATTGGACACTAAAGCACGCTGATTTTCACTCTCAACAAACTCCATACTTACATGTTGCTCGTCCCGAGGCAACAAAATAAAAATAAAGAGAGAGAGAGATAGAGTAAGAAAATTAGAGGGGAAATAAAAACTATGACAACTATCTTATTCACAATGCAATTGTCTTCAACTTAGATCATGCAACTCTCATTACATATAATAATCAATTCATAGCATATAAGATAAGACAATCACCACCAATTCAAATGCTCCATTAACATTTACTCACAGGAAGTTTATATCACTCGCACTCAAGTGTAAAATATGTACAATGGGTTAAGGTGTTTACGCTCATATTCAATTCAAGTGCATGCGTAACCATACGCTTGCCCAAATCTCTCAACTCTCCACTACTAAAAATATGATTTGACAATGAGATCAAAAAAGACTTTTCTTTTAGATGTAATGTTGGCTCTTTGGTTAAAGTAGGAAATATATGAATAATGTAACACAATACTTTGGATCAATCAAGTGTCCGTCTATCATGATCTTTCACTATTCTTACTCACTTCAACTAAGCACACATCCTCCTCAACCTTTTCACTTTTTTTTTTCAAGCACAACATTTTTTTTCTTTCTTTCTTGAGATACGAATTTTGGACACTACCTCTCGCATCATCCATAGGGTACTAAATTTAAGTACTATCCTAGGGCATTTGATTCAATGGAGTACTAAATTTAAGCACTACTCCATGATTTTCCTTATAAGATGCATTTTCCAGCTCAGTCATTGTTTCAACACCAATTTCATTCCTACCCAAGCTATTATCAAACTCCATCACTAACACTTTGAAAAGTTATTAATTCTCTTATTGACGGACAGTTAAGGCTAAAAAAATTCGGATGCTCAAAGTGGTCATTTCTTGTAGGCTGCGAAAGAATGAGGTTTTTAGGCCCAACGAGACTAATTATAGATAAACATCATTCGGTAAGGAATTATTTGGTGACTCATAATAATCATTGATAGCCTAAAATCATCTCCCATTATCTACCACACATGTAATTTTAAGTAAGACAAAAGATAAGTTCTAGAATACACACACAAGAACGATACTCATAAAAAAAGATATATTATGTGATTATATACACGATCATAAGGTTCAAAATCTCACATGAGTTTTTAACAAGTAATATGGAACTTTTCATGGTAAGCAATATCCCACAAGTACACATAGAACTTCATACCACAATATAACTCAAGTAGACTTCATCAATTCCAAGAACATACGAATTTTAGGCACAATTTAAAACACTACAAGCTCAAATTGATCACAAAACCAAGATCTCAATTCTTTAACTTCCATGAATTAAAAGCACATAAATTAGAATAAGGAAATGAGGGCACCTGATTTTTATCCTTCAAAACGTTCACGAGCTCCTCGAGTTGTTCAACTCGGTCAGGTCAAAGCCTTATTGTAGACCTCGTCTTGTCACTCTAGTACCTTTTTCCATCATCAAAACTCAAACACACCTCATCATCACAGAATTTATCAGTAATAAAATAGGAGATACTAGAAAAATAAAAAAATTAAAATTATCAAAAAGATAAAAAAAATTGAAAAAAATCAACCATAGACACTATGAAACACAGGACCTTGGTTGAATCATAAGCCTTGGTTGAACGGGATCTGTTCTGGTCAAACGGGACATCGACGATCACAACGTCATTGTACAGACCCGTAGTAGTCCGTTCGACCTAGACCCTTTGTCTAACAGGACCTATATTGGTCGAATGGGACATATCACTAATCTCCTGGAAGTCCCCAGGTACTTTGTTCAAGAAAAAATAGGATGTTCGACCATGCTTCTTTGACTAATGGGACTATAACTGGTCGAACGAGGCTTTTGCTTCTCCTGAATCTGATTCTGGCATCTTCAGATCATCATACTGATGGTGATCGGATCTTATGGTCTATGTAATTCGTTCGGGTTCCATGAACATATAACGCAGTGGAATTATAAAAAGTATTACCTTTCACCGAAGACTTGTGGAGAAGTATAAATCAGCCGCAGAAACGACCTCTCAATCTTCTGCTGTATTCCTATACCACGTAAAGACGTCGTGTGGCTGGTAGGGGTGTAAACGAGTAGGTATGGTACGAGTACGCCAAATCCTTATACTACCCTCAATCCTATTTTAGGACCCTTACCCTACCCTATTACCCTTAAATATATCATCGGGTAGGGTACGGATATTGTCCATCGGGTACATGGATAATCTGCAGCTAAACGGTTACCCGCAATTTTAAAAAATAATGCGAATAATAATGTCCAGCCTATCCTATCTGTAAAATCCCAACCTATCATATTCTACATACATGACCAATTTATTTAAAAGAAATCATTATTAATGCAATATATTATGAAATTCATAAATTTATAAAATAATTTAAAAATATAATCATATAGCTTTCATATATTATGTAATAGTATGACACCATTAAAATTTAAATTATATAAAATTACAAAGTAATGCATAGTTAAACAAACTAATTCAATAATGCTAACAAATTAACTACAAATATATGGAATTATGTTTATGTATATATTATGTTATTATATAAATATATAATATATATTATGTAAAATATATAATGCGTAATAAAATAAACGGGTAATCGGGTAGGTTAATCGAATATTTTACAAAATTCATACGCTACCTTTACCCTCAATATTTCAATACGGGTATGGGTACTACCCTACTCGAAATCCGAAAAACCCTACTCTATCCGTACCCAATAGGGTATTATCCGGTGGATACCCTCATCCACGGATAAAATTGACACCCCTACATGTGGGCGATGATCCTCTAGGAGATCCCAATCCGCAATCTCCCTCATATTTCGCACGTTTTCTCTTATCCGATGAGAAATCTGATTTCTCATGTAAAGAATAAAACTGACGTGAATAATTATTATTTTTCCAGACTGTTGGGATGAATTATTTATATGCTACAATAGGGACCAGGTGGAGAAATTAAGGTTGGGCCTCCATTGGGCGTAGGCATCCAAGTTTAGCCCAAAACTTATACTTGAACTCAATAATAATAATTCAATCCACTATAGAATTATTATTGCACTGCCACCCTAATCTCAAATTTTGTTATGGGCTCCTTCTTATTATGAGCTTGTTTAACTCCCCATGTTTAAGATATACAATGCCCATTAATTAAATGAGTTACTGACAACTCAATTAATTAATCTCTTATCCAAGAGTAGTATCACTCAACCTTATTATCATGCCGGATGAAATCCACCTGTAGGGTTTACATGATAATCATTATGAGCTCCTCAATGGGACATTATCAGCCTAATTTATTAGGACACGGACTCCTTCTACAATCAACAGCACACGATACAAACAATACTATCTCATAACTCACAGAGCATATTAATTTAATAATTAAATCTCACCCATTGATGAATCAAATAAATTAATATTGAATTACATGTCGAGGTTATTGTATAGAGATTAAGAGTACGAACATCCATAATTACTTAGGTCTAATTATTTTGTATAGTTAGTATAAATTGTATAACGTCATGCGGTCCTACTCAATACACACAAAGTGTACTAGTGTAATTTTATAGTCAAGACAAACTAATACCAAATCACTCTACAATCAACCCGATAGATTGTTCTCATCTATCACGGTTGTGAGCATCTATTTATACTTTATAAGGAGCTGATAATATGATCTTCCGTGTGATGCCACACACCATATTATCTACAATATAAGTACATAGACCATTTCATCAACATGCAATCATTTGATCAAAGATTCTCATTTAAAATATTATTATAACATTATTCATACTAAAGATAAGCTTTTAGTATACAATCCAAGACATATTGCATTCCAGACCTCAATGTGATGGCTTTGCATGATTTTTTTGGGTTCATAATGCCTTTAGGCGGGAATTTTTCCATCTCCATGTACTGATTTAGCTTAGTCATATTTCCTGCCATCTGCCCCATCAACAAAGTAAGGTCATTCAACTACTTAGACAAATCTGCATGGTTAGCATTCATAGTTGCCTCAAGTCTATCCACTCTCGCATCATTCCTAGCCATGTATCTGGTCAAAGTATCCTCAACACTAGTCTTTCCTTCTTGCTGTTACATACTAGGCCTCCTTTGTGTCAACTTGCTGATCTACTTCTGTTGGGCTGCTAGTATCTTACTTATGTCCGCGAGACTTATTGTTGTTTCTTCCATCTTGTCCGGCTTAGCAACATAATGCTCCACTTGCGCTATCTTCCCCAACACATAAGATCCTCTAATCCTCTCTGAAGGCCAGTCACGTGAATTCATAGAAATGTCTTCAAACAACTTTTCCGCTTCTATTGATGTTTTAGATAACAGCGCTCCACCTGATGATGCATCAATAAGAACACGCGACACACAATCCAATCTATTATAGAAGATACTTATGTACTGAGCTTTAGACATCCCATGCTATTGGCACTGCCTGAGCATATCTTTGAATCTATCCCATGCCTCATAGAATTTCTCACCCTGAGTCTGAGCAAACTGAGTGATGTCTTGCTTCATTTTGAAAACTTTTGAGGGTGGCATGTATCTTTCTAAGAACTTCATCTGCAGTTGGTCCCATGTAGTGCAGTTTGTGGCCTCAAGAGTCTCATACCATTCTTCTGCCTTATCAATTAATGAAAACTTGAATAGGGCGATCCACCTAGCATCATCATTAGCTCCAACACCCTTCTAAGTGTTAGCATATCCCAAAAATCTCCTAAGATGCTGGTGCGGATCTTCAAAGGAACCCCCAGAAAAGGGATTCTTCTCCACCATGTGATAAGAGCGGGATATATCTAAAAATCATCATCTGTCCCCTTGCTCCTGTCAAACCCATGTTGCTAATCCTATTATTCTTGAAAACTTCCCATATGGCAATATTTTCTGGATTCTGCCCTGCTCCGGCCATGTTTAGCTTAGTGTGTTATTTCTTTCTTTCCTTTCTCTCATTTTCCTAGTGCACAAGTACCTCAAAAAAATTCAAGGTTATATAGAAACAAATATTCACAAATAAAAGTTTTAATCAAACTAGAAATAATTAAATCAATAATAACAATCGTCCCAGGCAACGGCGCCAAAAACTTGTTATGCATTTTCTTGATAAACACATTTAATAATCCCCAAGTATATATTAAGGATACCAGTTGTAGCACCAAAAGTAGCCAAGTTAAATATCGAACCCTAAAGAAGGTGTATTATCAATTTAATTATAAACTAAAGTAATTAAGACAAGGGTTGCTGATAAAAGTAAGGTATTGATTTATTATTCTACTAAACAAATTAATTAAATAACAATTTAAATAAAATAAACACCAGAAGTATTCAAAGTTTAACCAAGAATGGAGAATAGGTAGCTCTACGGTAATCCAGTTGTACTACTTAATTTCCCTCTTATGTGTATTGGCCGACTCTACCTTGTGAAATATGGATGCATCACTAAACCATGCAAACTTACTCTATAGACACAAGCAAGTAAGCATGTAACACGCGTGAATCACCTTGGAGTAAGATATATAATATCACCACCTATCTAGGTACTGTCAGTATCAATTCTTTACCCCATGACAGTACCCTTTTTAAGTACTATAAAATTACCCTCTTAAACCTGCTTATTAACCAGCAAATCATGCAATTAACAAACATTCATATTTGACAGTTTTAATGAAGTTTCGGAGTCCACTCTCTTAGAATCATAACATGCAACCCTGTTCAGCGATGAATGCATTCAATCTAAAACCGGATATATATTTAGACTCTATATAACAATTGAAGATGCACAAAATGATCGTGAATATGAGTTTAAAAGACACAATCAAATATGAAATAATCCACAAGTAGTGTTGTCAGAGGATACACAAGAGAGTTTAATTAATTAATAAAACCTTCAAAATCCTAAACCTACCAAAAATGACCTATCTATCCCTTGGTGTTATAAGCAACACATATGGGTTGGATAGATCTTACCCATAGTCTGAAAAATTCGAAAATAGAAGAAAAGAATGAAGAAAACTTGGTGTAGCAATCTCTTTCCTTCTCTATTCCGTCTCTTCAAATCTTCTTTGTTCTCCTTCTTGATTACAAAGATGAGTATTCACAATGATGGATGGATGGAGGAAGGGATGGATGTGAATGATGGTGTTGGGGTAATCCTCCTTATGGAGGTGGTGTAGGATGATGTCTCACATGAATGATAATGTAAAATATATATAGGTTTGAGAAAGCACCAAATAAGGAAATAAAATATTCATAAAGATATGTTGGAATCACGGAGGATTATGTAATAAGGAAATTAATTATACTCCAAGAAATATGAAAGATAGGCTAATTTTCAAAAAAAATTCGGAAATATCCATCGGTAGATGCGCGACCTCACGATTTTGAGCATAACTTTTTTGTCCAAACTTTGATTTTAGTGATTCTTGCGCCAAAACGATCCTATCTTCTGTGGCTTTCCAATCCTATATCATACTACCAGTTTTGAGCTACACATATATACAGAAAAATTATGGAAGTTGAGCATGCGTTTTTTAGCATTCCTCTAACTTTACATTTTTTATCCTTTTTCTACCTAAAACATAATAAAATACCTCAAATACACCTCTTTCTATAATATATGGAATATAAGACACTTGTGCTAATATATGACAATAATTCCTATAAAAAAAGATGTTAAATTTGACACTAAAGCACACTGATTTTCACTCTCAACAAATAAGAAGTTTGGCAAGCGCCCCTGCCTAATAGAGAAAATTGTTAGTGATAATATCTCTACACCAGTATATTATTATCCACAAGTACCTATAGAAATGGTGAGAATTGGAGACATTCTTAAAAGCTATTTAGGGACTTGGTTAGATGTGAATGACCCCCTAGGTGGTCTACATCCTAAGTATCTTATGTGGAATTAGTAAGTGCCCTTAATATCATAACATGATGTTCATCAATGCATGTGTGTGTAAGTGAGTCTATATATGCCTTTTCCATGATTTTGCTAGTCTTGCATACTTCTTAGATTATTCTACCTTCATCCATCTTCCATCTCATTGTATCTTGTTCATTAATGCTTTCTTAGTTGTTAATTGTAGCATAATTCCAAACCTTATCTTCGATTCGTCCTTCTAGAGTGAGCATTTCTCGAATACAGATACACGTACTTTCTTTCTTAGATTCGATATATTTTATTACTTACTCTCCTCGATCTACACAACGATATCTCTTTCTACTGCAGAAGTGGTAGCTCAACCTCTATCTTTCCACTTCGCCTTGTTGCGTTCCTCCCCATTGGGGGAGGGGGTTCTGCGCACCTGATGAGAGTGAAAACAAGCGTATTTTAGTGTCTAATTTAACACCTTTTTAATGGGAATTGTTGTCATATATTAGCACAAGTGTCTTATATTTGATATATGTGAGAAAAATCTGCATTTGAGGTGTTTTATTGTGTTTTAGGTGGAAAAATGATCAAAAGTGCAAAGTTGGGGAAAAGGTGCAACTTGTGTAGGAATGCTGAAAAACGTATATCCAACTTGAATAATTTTTCTGTCTTTGTGTGGAGTTCTGAACTGCAAGTGTGATACATAGATGAAAAGCCACAGAAGAGAGGATCGTTTTGGCATATGGAACACTTCAATTGGAGTCCAAACGAAAAAGTTATGATCGAAATGGTGATGTCGCGCAAGCTGTTCCTACTCAGCACGACTGTTCCACTTTGCATGACTTGTTACATATGCAAATGTTAGAGTTTCTGAGAGTTTTTTATATTTATAGAAAGCCAAGGAAGATAGGATCTTGTGAGCGTAAGAATCACTTAACTCGGAATTTGGACAAGGAAGTTATGCTCAAACTCGTGAAGTCGCGCAGCTGCCACCGAGAGTTTACGAGAATTTCCAAAAATTTTTGAAAATTACCGATTTCTTGGAGTACAATTAATCTCCTTATCACATAATCCTCCATGATTCACCCATATCTTTTATTTTCTTATTTAATTCTCTCTCACACCTATATATATTTTACATCATTATTTATGTGAGAGAAGGCCACACCATAATACTACACCCCCACAAGGGGGAATCACCCCCAGCCATCATCCACATCCTTTCCTCCATCCATCCATCACATTGAAGATTCGTTCGTGGAATCAAGAAGAGAACCAAGAGGAGGATTCAAGATGGAGAAGGACGCGACGACGACCACATATAGGGTTTCCTTCGTTTCTTAATTTATCTTATATTTTCCAGACATATGGATAAGATCTATCCAACCCCCAGGATTGTTCTTCGCAACATCATGGGCTAGAACCGTTTTGATAGATCTAGGGTTTTGAAAGTTTTATGAATTAATTAAACTATCTTGTGTGTCCTCAGTACAACACTACTTGTGGATTGATTTTATATATGATTGTGCTTTCTTAATCCATATTCATGGTCCTTTTGTGCATCTTCAACTGTTATATAGAGTCTGAATATATATCTTGATTGTAGATTGAGTGCGTTCACCGCTGAACAGGATTCCATGTTATGATTCTGAGTGAGGGGACTCCGAAGCTTCATTAGAACTATCATATATGAATGTTTATTAATTGAATTGAATTCGGGTTAGTAAGCAGGATAAAGAGGGGAATTTTATAGTACCTATAAAGGGAGATCATATCGGGTTAGAGTACCAATCCTAGAGGGAAATAATTGATACTTATAGTACCTAGAAAGGGGACTGAAATTACGTCTCTTGCTCTGAGGTTATTCACACGTGTTACATGCATATTTACTTGTGTCTATAGAGTAGATTTGCATGGTTTAGTGATGCGTCCATAGTCCATAAGGCAGAGTCGGCCTGCAGTTGAGAGGGAAGTTAAGTAGTAAAATTGGATTACCCTAGAGCTACATATTCTCCTACTTGATCCACTTTCGTATTCTTCTAGTGTTTATTTTATTTTAATTTATTTAATTTCTAGTATTTTAGTTAATTATATAATAATCCTCAATCTTATTGTCACTTGTCTTAATTAATTTAGTTAATTATATATTAATCCTCAATCCTTAATACTGAATTACTTATCATATGTAAACCATGATACATGTGCCAGAAATTGGTTCCAAGTAACAAAATGGCTCAACATCATCAAAGTTAAGAAACAACATTTTATCATGGCCAAAAACATCTGGATTCAACTTAATTTGTATGATGCGTGATGTAGGTTTACTGGCATAATAATGCAATGCATACAGAGTGGGTGGTACTTTTTCTAAATCAAGGATACACGTCTCTTTCTTCTGCTTTTTTTCATGCTTCTAACTTAAATAAGAATAAATGTACAATGAAATATTATTCAAATGTGTTTTATATACTTTTAATATTGTTAGATATAAGAGAATACCTGAACTTGTAAATTCATCAAGTGAATTGGCCATGAGACATCATATCCAACTGCATCACCAATACTATGATGTTAACTTATTGGTAATGATAAAATTGCATTTGAATCAACGGCTTTGTCAATTACAACTTGCATACAATTAGCCCTTGCTCCATCTACTTTTACAATTGTTCCGTAAGCAGCAATATCTGTGCATGACTTCAAGCTCAATGCCACAATTTTTCCTCCCTATAATAAGATCTCATGTTAATTTAGATAACCTATTAAAAATCAAATATGTTAAAATTAATGACAGCACCTATTAGATTGAATTATACCTTTAATTCATTCTCATCATGAACAGCAACCACTCATTATCCGCAATCTCTTGTATGTCATCAACAACGTCAATGGTCCTCTTCGCATGATGGGCGGGATTTACCTTCTTAACTTCTTTTTCAAATTCATCATTCTTTATATTCTTAACAGTATCCGTGGATGTAGGTCTCTTGACTGAGCAACTACCTTTATCATCAATGTCACTCCGTTCATGAGTTTTGTAAATAGTAGCTTTTAGTCTCTCTATGCGTGCCATGATATGACTATTTGTTACATTGTCACCATTTTTGCCTTTAGGGAGATTAAACCATGTTGTTGGGGTAATGTCACCCCCAACACCCCTCACTCGACTGCCATGTTCGCTTTTTTCAAAAGCTTTAGCAAGAATACCATCCTTTATTCCATGAAATTGTTGGATTCCACTCTTCATCACTTCTATGCACTCATTCTATAATACAAAAGATCAGAACAATATATCAACACACATTTGATATATGTTCAGTCTTTCCATCTATTTTTCTTGGACTAGTAATCTCATTTACAATATTAAATGGCATAATAATGTCATACACGAGTTTTAGAAGGTTTACTATTTTATCCACTTTTTCATTGAGGTCTTCTCCTTCAACTTCTCCTTTTTTATTTTTCAGACTCTCAATCCAGATGGTAGCTCTATCTATCTCCATATTCCCACTCAACTTTGAGGGCTACATGGAATAAATCAATTACACTTACTTGAAAATAATTCATCATAATTAAATATTAACATTACGAAGACATTGGTAGAGTGGCTAGAGATTGGCACTATACATTTTCTTGTGCATAATTTGCATAACTTTTGCGTGCCAATCTATGGGGATATTTGTTTTGTTTCTGAATTGTTTTATGGTCGTTGCTCACACTCTGAAGAATCAACCAAATACTAAAGATTAGCTAACTTAAGCAATGAATAATGAAAAATATATAAACATTGTTATATTGAGTGTACGTACCTTAAAATTCTCAAATAAGCGAGTAATCACAAACTCGCTCCAATCAGATAGGGTAATATGAGGATAATCATCTGGTGGTTTTATCCTCTCACTTGCACTAGCTCCATAAATATGTCGTGTAGTCAGCATTGTTTTGAAATGTTTCTACTTGGTACCAGCAGATTTCAAACACCCCATTTTCCAGCAAGGGTCAACATTGAAATTCAACTACAAGATGACAATTAAAACATCATGAGATATATAGTAGATACAAGTAACTATAACATAACCATTAACGTACATTGATCGAAACCCATATTTTTTCTTTCAAATCCAGTGGTACTTTCTTCCAATTATCATATGTAATCTTGACCTTCTCTCTCGCTAGAATTCCAATATAACTTTGCATTGCTTTCACATTATTTCCAACTGGTAATCCATTACGATGGAATTCAACATTTTTATTTATGCCACTAGTTCTCTCCACAGCTAAGATGTGCATGTGTGTTAGACCTCTTTTGTTTCCTTTCGTTGTTTGTCTGCTTATTCAGCTTGATGGTAGGGTGTCCTCTCCAATTATCTCTTCTTGCTCATCAATGTTTTTTGCTTCTTCATTAACAGAGTCTAGCCGTGGTATTTTACTCTTACGACCAGGCATACCTAAAGTTAGAAAGTGAAACACCAAATATTAAAAAAAACATAATCGTAAAGACAAACATCAATGAAAAATAAAAATTAATGATTAAAATAAAATAAACATAATTAACACACTGAAAAAAATAGTCAATGTAAACGTTATAACATACATTGCATATGTGTACAAGTCTAAACATTTAAGCTTTTGGATTATCAATCCAAATTGTATTACAATCTTCACGCATGCAAGATGGTTCATCTTCATCTGCAATTATGGGATTTGTTGGCGGCATTCCATTGGAAAAACTTGGACTGTGTATTTGTCCTTCATATAAATCATCACCTTCTTTGAATTCAACATACTCCCTTGATGGAGGCACAAGCATAACACACCATTTTGGATCCTTAGGATCTTTCACATAGAACACTTGTTTAGCAAGACTACCCATGATAAACGAATCATATTTGTAGCCAATATTGTCCAGATTTACCAATGTAAAACCAAGCTCATCAACCTTGATACCAATATTATAGTCTACCCAAGTACATTTGAACATTGGTATTTGAAAGGTTTGATAGTCAACCACCCATATTTCTTCAATAATCCCATAAAAGATCATATCGCAGACAATGGTGTTTTTATCTTTTGCACTAGACACTTGCATGTTTGTGCAACTAAGCCTACGCTTCAAATTTTTGTGGCTATCGAATTGTCACTGAGGTGAGTGAAAATAAGTGTGTTATAGTATCGAATTTAACACCTTCTTGATTGGAATTGATGTCATATATTAGCACAAGTGTTTTATATTCAATATATGTGAGAAAAAGGTGCACTTGAGGTGTTTTACTGTGTTTTAGGTGGAAAAAGGATCAAAAGTGCAAAGTTGGAGAAAACGCACGTCCAAATTGTGCAATTTTTATGTGTTTTTGTGGAGATCAAAACTTATAGTGTGATACTTGGTTGGAAAGCCACTGAAGAGAGGGTCATTTTGGCGTAAAGAACACCTCAATCGAAATCGAAACGAGAAAGTTATGATCAAGATGGTGACGTTGCACGAGATGTGCTGAATAGAACGGCTGTGTCACTTTCCGTGGCTTGTTACACCTTCAATTCTTGGAGTTTCTATGAGATCTTTATTTGGATAGAAAGACAAGGAAGAAAGGATCATGTGAGCTCAAGAATCACTCAAATCGGAGCTTGTATGTGGAAGTTATATGTGAAACGGTGAGACAGCGCACTGCAGTTCGACCAGAGTTCGACCACGACACGAGCGGTTCGACCACGTGTCGTGGTCGAACCAGAAGCCTAAACAAGTGCGAAATTGGGATTTTTACCCCCTGTTCATGAATTTTCGAGCTTTCCAACAAAAAGCTCATCTTAGGTCCATAAGGAGAGCTTACGAGTATAAAAGGGGATGTAGATCACACCAAGAAGACACAACACAATAGAATATGGTTTGGGATACAACACAAAACAACCATCCTACACCCCACAAGGGGGGTACACCCCCAACAATCATCCACATCCTATCCTCCATCCATCCACCACTTTGAAGATTCGTCTGTGGAATCAAGAGGAGAACCAATAGGAGGATTCAAGGCAGAGAAGGACATGACGACTCCTATATCTAGGGTTATATCCATTTATCTTATATTTTCCAGACATCCGGATAAGATCTATTCAACACCCATGATTATTCTTCGTAACATCATGGGCTAGAGTCTTTTTGGTATAACTAGGGTTGTGAAGGTTTTACGAATTAATTTAACTTTCGTGTGTAAACTCCGTACAAATCTACTTGTGGATTTATTTTATATATGACTATGCATTTTTAATCCTTATTCACGGTCGTTTTGTGCATCTTTAAGTGGTATATAGTGTCTGAATATATATCTTGGTTGTAGATTGAGTGCGTCCACCACTGAACAGAATTCTATGTTATGATTCTAAGTGAGGGGACTTTGAAACTTCATTAGAACTATCATATATGAATACTTATTAATTGAATTGAATTCGGGTTACTAAGTAGGATAAAGTAAATAATTTTATAGTACCTATAAAGAGAGATCATATCGGGTTAGAGTACCAATTGGCCAGGAAATAATTGATAATGATAGTACCTATAAAGGGGTGGAATTATATCTCTTGTTCCGAGGTTATTCACACATGTTACATGCATGTTTACTTGTGTCTATAGAGTAGATATGCATGGTTTAGTGATGTGTCCATATTCCATAAGGTAGAGTCGGACATCAACAAACGAAAGGGAGATTAATGAATGAAGCTGGATTATCTTAGAGCTACCTATCTCCTACTTGATCCACTTTTGTATTCTTCTAGTGTTATTTATTTTACTGGTTATTTTAATTAGTTGATTAGTAGTTGATATTCAAACCTCAAACTTTTATTGTCATTTGTCTTAATTAATTTAGTAAATAATTAAATTGATAATAAGCCGTCCTTTGGGTTCGATATTCACTCGGTCGCTTGCTTAAGCTGCAATTGATATCCTTAATACTTGGGGATTAATTTTGCGAGCAAAGAAAATACGCATCAAATTCTTGGTACCGTTGTCGGGGAGGTGGTTATTATTAGTTTATTATTTCAAGTTGATTAAGACTTTAATTTGTGATTATTTATTTCTATCTAACCTGAAATTTTTTTGAGGTACTTGTGCACTATGAAAAAGAAAGGAAGAAATAACACACAGAGTTAAACATGACCGGAGCAAGGCAGAATCTGGATAATGTTGTCATACGTGAAATTTTCATGAACTATGATATTGGTAACATGGGTTTGATAGTAGTAATGAGTAAGGGGGGAAGATGATGATTTTGAGATACATCCTACTCTTATCAACATGGTGCAAAATAATCCTTTTTCTGGAGATTATTTTGAAGATTCATATCAATATCTCAAAAGATTTCTTGGTTATGCAAACACTCAAAAGGGCGCTGGAGCTAATGATAATGCTAGGCGGATTGTCTTATTCAAGTTTTCATTAATTGATGAGGCGGAAGCTTGGTATGAGACTCTTGATGCCACAAATTGCACTACATGGGACCAACTGCAGCAAAAGTTCTTGGAGAGAGACATGCCACCCTCAAGGATCTTAAGAATGAGACAAGAGATCACCCAATTTGTTATGAATCAGGATGAGGAATTTCATGAGGAGCGGGACAGGTTCAAAGACATGCTCAGGAGGTGCCCACAGCATGGGATGTCTAAGGCTGAATACATAAGCATCTTCTACTATGGATTGGATTGTGAGTCGCGTGTTTTTATTGATGCATCATCAGGAGGAGCGTTGTTATCTAAGACAACACTTGAAGCAGAAAAGTTGTTTGAAGACATCTCAATGAATTCACGTGGCTGGCCTATGGAAAGGGTAACAGGATATTATGTACTTAGCAAGGTGGCGCAGGTTGAACATCAAGTGGTGAAGCCGAATAGGGATGATGAGATCATCTCTAGTCCAGCTAACATCAACAAGCTACTAGAATCCCAGCATAGGCAGATTGCAGAGTTGGTACAAAGGGAGCCTAGTATGCAGCAGCAAGAAGTGAAGAGTTTTGAAGATACCTTCAATCGATACATGGCAAGGAATGATGCAAGGGTTGATCGTCTTGAGGCTACTATGAATGCTAATCATGCAGATTTATCTAAGCAGTTGAAGGACCTTACTTTAATTATGGGGCAGATGGCCGGGAATGTAAATCAATTGACACAAACGTTGGAGAAAGAAAAGTTCCAGTCTCAAGAAGAGTGCCATGCCATCACGTTAAGGTCTTGAACACAATATGACGGACGTATGAAGCCGAAAATGAATTCTAAAGCTCCCGGAGCTCGATTTGACCTCGGTTCGACCAAGAAAGCAGGTCGAACCATATCCTGGAGGTCGAACCAAGCACCTGGGCAACCACTGGAGCATCCAGACGTCCGGCTCAATCACGACTATCATGGTTCAACCAACCTAGTTGGTCGAACTAGCATGTTCATGACTCCCTATTTTATCTGAAGTGCGATTCGACCACGTCAAGCATGGTTCAACCATCCCTGTTGGTCGAACCGTGATCGAACAATCCTGTGAGGAGCGTTCTATTTTATTTGAAGCAAGGTTCGACCACGATCACCATGGTTCGACTAAGCCTGTTGGTTGAACCATGGTCGAACCTAACTATCTGGCGGAGAACGCAATTTCTGAAGCCCGGTTCGACCAACACTCTTGGTCGAACTGTGGTCGAACCATCTCTAGTCCAGAACCATTTTTCGCGTAGAATGCTATACCTGATGTACAGAGTACTCCAGTGTCATCCCAAGGGCAGAATACTGAGCTTATAGTTGAAAAGAAGTGGGAAAGAGCAAAGAGGTTGAGAGCAGAGAAGCTGAGACTGCAGATGGATAATGAAGATGTGGTTTTCTCTTTTGATCAAGCAATGAAGATGCCCATGGAGATTCAATCATGCAAGAGTATAGATGTGGTTTCTAACTTGTTTAATCTTAATTTTTCTAAGATAGATGATTTTGAATGTAAGTGGAAGATTGACAAGGAGGTGTCTAGACAGCCATGAGAGGAAGAAAATTCTAAGGATCATATTTTTGTGACCAAGAAAGGTGAGGTGTTGAGTGTAGACAAGAAGAGAGAAAGAAAGTATTTTAAGGTGAGGATGCGAGAAGACTATCCTCTGATCCTGTAGCCTACAAATGTAACATCCGTCGTGACTCTCAGACGTTAAGCATATGCGCTTGTTGGAGGTTTGCCCTTCCGTTTTATTGCTTTATTTATTTTGTGTGAGTAAGAAATTTTTATATTTAAGGTGCTTACTAATCGGCAATTATATCTCTTTTCAAACTTAGTTTCGACTTATGTTTTTACTAAGTTTGGAGGTGGGGTGTGATGTTATTACCTCATTGAAGCACCAAGAGTATAATCTTTTCTTTATAATGTTTGCTAGGGGAGTTTATTTTTTGTCGTATGTTAAAACTTTAATCAGCTTTGATGTGTCGATTTTTTATAATTTGACTAGTGTTCAGTGGTGTTTCTAGTGTGTGGAGTCGATTAGATAGTCAATTGAGTCGTTCTTAGAGTTCTCCTATTTTATTATTGATGAATCTTGTGATGATGAGTGTGTTTGAGCTTTGATGATAGAAAAATGTAACTAGGTGGCAAGACGAGTTCTACATCGAGGCTTTGACTCGCGGAGCTCATGCGTACGATGAAGAGAAATCAAGTTCCCTCGTTTTCTTTTTCTAATTTTTATGTGTGCTTTTAATTCATAGGAGTGGAAGGATTAAGTTTAAGGTGGTGATCCATGTGAGCTTATATTTTTAAATTGTGCCTAAAATTCATATGCTCTTGAAATTGATGCAGGAAGTGTAATTAAGTTATATTGTGGTATGAAGTTCTATGTGTACTTGTGGAATATTGCTTAGCATGAAGACTGTTTTGTTACTTGTTAGAAACCCATGTGAGATTTTAAGCCTTATTGATCATGTTACATAATCACATGGTATATCTTTTCTGGTGAGTATCGTTCTTGTGTGTGTATTCTAGAACTTGTCACTTGTCTTACTTGAACTACATGCGTGTTAGATGATGGGAGATGATTATAGGCCATCCTTGAATTTATGAGTCACTTCGCCAAATAATTTCCTACCAAATAATTTTATATCTGTAGTTAGCCATTTGAGCCTAAAAGCCTTATTTCTTTGGCAACTTACGAAGATAGCCACTTTGATATCCTATTTGAGCCTTAAATTCCTATATTTAGAGGAGAAATAAATGTTATCAAAGTGTGTAAATTGATTTTCATGGAGTTTGAAAGGAATAAAATATTTGGAGTTGTACAAATGATTATGAGCTGAAAAATAAGTTGCTTAGGTTTAGTGCCCGAAATTGGTACTCCGAGATGTTAGAGGTAGTGCCCAAAACTGGTACCTCGAGAAAAAAAAAAGAAAGGAAAGAAAAAGTATGTTAAGCTTGAAGGAAAGGAGAGAAAAGAAAATTAGAAGAGCATGAAGTTGTATAGCCTTGAAGTGTAAAAATCTGCAGTACAAAAGATCTCCAGTTTTAATTCGCTACTAATTGAGTCACTTTAACCATATGTTTCCTACCCTTACCAAAAAGCAAACATTACATCCTAATGAAAGTCCTTTTTTATCCCATTGTTGAATCATAAGTGGTGGAGAGTTTGAGACGTTTGGCAAGCTTATGGTTACGCATGCACTTGAATTGAATCTGAGCGTAAACACCATAACCCATAAGTGTACATCTTTTATACTTGAGTGCGAGTGATATATACATCCCGAGATAATTTGTCAATGGAGCATTTGAATTGGTGGTGATTGTCTTATCTTATATGCTATGAATTGATTATTACATGTAATGAGAGTTGCATGACCTAAGTTGAGGACAATTGTATTTTGAATGGGTCATAGTCCTTGTTTCCCTGCTAATTTTCTTACTCTCTCTCTCTCTTTATTTTATTTTGTTGCCTCGGGATGAGCAACGGGTAAGTTTGGGGGATTGATGAGAGTGAAAATAAGCATGTTATAGTGTCCAATTTAACACATTCTTGATTGGAATTGATGTCATATATTAGCACAAGTGTCTTATATTCAATAGTGCAAAGTGCAAAGTTGAAGAAAAGGTGCAACTTGTGTATGAATGCTGAAAAACGCACGTCCAACTTATGAAATTTTTCTGTGTTTGTATGGAGATCAAAACTGGTGGTGTGATATTTGGTTGGAAATTCACTGAAGAGAGGGTCGTTTTGGCATAAAGAACACCACAATCGGAATTCAAACGAGAAATTTATGATTAAGATGGTGACGTCGAGCGAGATGTGCCGAATAGAACGACTGTGTCACTTTCAATGGCTTATTACACCTTCAATTCTTTTAGTTTCTGTGAGTTCTTTATATAGATAAAAAGACAAGGAAGAGAGGATCGTGTGAGCTCAATAATCACTCAAATTCGAGCTTGTATGTGGAAGTTATATGCGAAACGGTGAGACTGAGCACTACAGTTCGACCACGTGTCATGGTCGAACCAAAAGCCTGAACAAGGGCAAAATTGGGATTTTTACCCCCTGTTCATGAATTTTCGTGCTTTCCAAGAAAAAGCTCATCCTAGGTCCATAAGGAGTGCTTACAAGTATAAAAAGGATGTAGATCACACCAAGAAAACACAACACAATAGAATATGGATTGGGATATAACACAACACAACCATCCTACACCCCACAAGGGGGATTCACCCCCCAACCATCATCCACATCCTTTCCCCCATCCATCCATCACTTTGAAGATTCGTCTGTGGAATCAAGAGGAGAACCAAAGGAGGATTCAAGACGGAGAAGGACGCAACGACTCCCACATCTAGAGTTTTATTCGTTTTCTAATTTATCTTGTATTTTCCAGACATCCGGGTAAGATCTATCCAACACCCATGATTGTTCTTCGTAACATCATGGGACAAAGCCTTTTTGGTCGAACTACGGTTGTGAAGGTTTTACGAATTAATTTGATTTTCGTGTGTGAACTCCGTACAACACTACTTGTGGATTTATTTATATATGACTATGCATTTTTAATCCTTATTCACAGTCGTTTTGTGCATCTTCAATTGGTATATAGAGTCTGAATATATATCTTGGTTGTAGATTGAGTGTGTTCACGGCTGAACAGGATTCCATGTTATGATTCTAAGTGAGGGGACTCCAAAGCTTCATTAGAACTATCATATATGAATACTTATTAATTGAATTGAATTCGGGTTATTAAGTAGGACAAAGAGGATAATTTTATAGTACATATAAAGGGAGATCATGTCGGGTTAGAGTATCAATTGGCCAGGAAAATAATTGATATTGATATAACCTAGAAAGGGGGTGGATTTATATCTCTTGCTCTGAGGTTATTCACACATGTTACACGCATGTTTACTTGTGTCTATAGAGTAGATATGCATGGTTTAGTGATGCGTTCATATTCCACAAGGCAGAGTCGGACATCAACAAATGAAAGGGAGATTAATGAATGAAGTTGGATTATCCTAGAGCTACCTATCTCCTACTTGATCCACTTTCATATTCTTCTAGTGTTATTTATTTTACTTGTTATTTTAATTAGTTGATTAGTAGTTGATAATCAAACCTCAAACTTTTATTTCCATTCGTCTTAATTAATTTAGTAAATAATTAAATTGATAATACGTCATTCTTTGGGTTCGATATTCACTTGGTCGCTTGCTTAAGCTGCAATTGATATCCTTAATACTTGGAGATTAATTTTGCGTTCAAAGAAAACGCACATCAGTCACGCTCTTTTGTAGAAAAAGTCACCCCATTAATGCGATAAGTATGATACTTTAACACGTATGGGCTTGGTCCTTGAGCAAGCATTTTCACCCTTGTTGAATGATGATGACTAGACTGTGAATATTCATCACTTTCAACCTATATAACAAAATTTATATTACATAGTCTTTTAATTGAAGCTTAAGCCACTTAGGATCTAGATTAATACAATATAGGTGGTTCTTACACGATCTCGCAACTAGCTTATGAATGATTTATTGTGTTGATCTTGTAACCATTTCTTGGTCCTTGATCTAGAGTAGGATGTAGATTTCAAGTGCGACATATGTTCACCGATAATAAGCCCTTCATATTAGAGTCTTAAAATAAAATGGAAGTAGCACATATAAAGTTTATTATAAGATTAAATACCAAGTGTAAAGGTCTGCCTCTGCATCATTTGTTAATACATGGAGATGTGTTTGCTCCAAATCCTCCTTGCTCACACGGACAACTTCACCGGTTGATAATGCCTTGGTGGGCTCTATCTTTTGAGGCTTAATTAGAATTCCGACTATACTCACATTTGATAAATAGTCTGAGCAAAATTCAACTGCCACTTCTGCAATATAACACTCAGCTATGCACCCTTCTGGGCGATTGTGGTTTCTCACATAGCCCTTCAAGACTTTCATGTATCTCTCAAATGGATACATCCATCTATACCATACGGGTCCACAATACCTGACCTCGCGCACAAGGTGAACACATAGATGTATCATGATCTCGAAGAATGATGGGAAAAAATACTTCTCAAGTAAACACAAAGTAATCGCAATCTCTTCTTCCATAGCATCCAACTTCATCTATCACTTTACTGCAAAGCTCATTGAAAAAAAGCACAATCGAATGATGACATGTCTAACGTTATCAGGCAACACGCCAGGAATATTGAGTAATGTACCTATCAAACTATCACACACATTCTTCTCAATGTGCATAACATCAAGGACATGTCTTACATGTAGATGTTCCCAATACTCAAGTTGAAAGAAAATTGATGGCTTCTTCCAATATGATTAGCATACATCTTCTTTCTTTTTAACACCGCCACTTTTCTTCTTAACACCACCACCTTTCTTCTTATCACCAAGTTTCTTTTTTCCCCATCTACAATTGATTTTGGAAATTATTTTCAAAACCTCTTTACCAATCAATGGTTTTGGGGCTAGGTTATACTAATTTTTACCATTAAATGCTTTCTTTTCTTCTAAGAGGATGTTTTGCTTTTCCAAAAATCCTATAATCCATATATACAATTTTTTTACTATGCTCCAGCCTAATGCTATATGTAGACTCACCGCAGACCGGACATGCTTGATACCCCTTTGTGTAGCTACCTGACAAGTTCCCATATGCTGAAAAGTCGTTGATTGTCCATAATAGGACAGCTCTAAGAAGAAATGATTCATCTCGATTTGCATCATATACATTAAGGCATACCCATAAGCATTGCAGATCCTCGATCAAAGGGGCTAAATAAATATCAATGTCATTACCAGGTTGCATAGGGGCAGAAATCAAAAGAGTTAGCATCAAAAATTTTCTCTTTATAAACAACTCTGAATGCAAATTGTATTTGATTAGTATAACTGGCCAACAACTATATTTTGATGACATGTTCCCATGAGGATTGATCCCATCTGCTGACAGAGACAATCTAAGATTTCTTTTTCCTTTACCAAATTCTGGCCATTTACAATCAATGACTTTCCAATTTGGCGAGTCTGCAGGATGATGAAGGGAACCATCGCTAACTCTCTCTTCAGCATGCCATATAAGTTGTCTTGACACATTCTTGTTGCGGAACATTCTTTGAAATCTTGGAATAGGTGGGAAGTACCACAACACTTTCTCCGACACTTTTTTTACCCTCTCCATTCTTAGCCATCTTCCACCTTGAAACCCCACATGTAGGACAGCTAGAATGATCTGCATACTCTTTCCGATATAGGATGCAATCGTTGGGGCACGCATGAATTTTCTCGTAATTCATCCCCAATGCTGCCAAGCTCTTCTTTGCCTCATACAAATTTAGAGGCAATTCATTACTAACAGGGAGCATCTCTCCAAACAATTTAAGCAATTCGTTCATACTACTATCACTCCAACTATATCTTGCCTTATATAGTTTCACAATTATCGACAGGTTGGTGAACTTTGTGCATCCAGGGTATAAAGGTTTTTTTGTATACTCAAGTAGTTCCTTGAGTTTATCTGGATTCATATTTTCATCATAGGCATCATGCACCATGCCATCTAGGGGTTCATCAGGATAGTACACATGTTTAACCTGATCAACGTGTTCACTATCATTCCTTGGAAACACATTAGAAGTTCGTTCACCATGCCATATCCATGTTTTGTATGTCATATCCATACCATTAGTTATCAAATGTGACCTTACGTGCTCTATCTCACCTCTCCTAAGATTTTCACTATGAACAAGGGCATGATATGACATTAGAATCGACATTATCATTTGCAAACTGCAAGAAAAATTCTACCCCTTTACTGTATTCAACATATAATCGATATATATGCATCCATGTTTTGTCCATTTTGTTTATATATATTAACCCTACTTAACCAAGCATATAAGAAGTATCAACATTACCAAAAAATATCTCATATCACATGTAGTTAGCAATGTCTAAGTTCACTCCATAAGCCTTACTATAAAAGAAATATAAAAAAGCGTTATGTAAGAAAACGATACCATATAAAAAAATACTATAAAAGATGATACAAAAAATCTCACATCCTACACATATAATAGTTACAAAAGTGACGTCATTACTACTAAAAACACAACTAGGTAATAAAAAATATCACTGTTGCATTCTAATCATGATATTTTAAATTATCTATAACTTATAATAATCATACTTATATGTGACGCATCTAGCTTATTGCATGGTTTCTATATAGAGTCTTTAATACTTCTACTTTTTTAATATCAATACATTTAATAATAATAAATATTACGTACTATAAATAGTAAGTTACTATAAATAAAAACTTAGTGTTAAATAGATAGAATTTGGGGCGTGGGTTTATCACCCCCCAATTTCTATTATAAATAGGGGATACTAATTTGGGATGAGGAACAGTGACCAGTTCGCATTGAAAAAAATAAAAAATGGGGTCGTGACACCAACTCCCAACTCTTGTTATAGATAGACACACTCACCTCTATCTCAACTTCTAATTTTGAGTCCAAGCTTTGATACCTCTTGCAAACGAGATCGCTCAATGATTCATCCCGTTCGACACAAGTTATGTCATTGATATAGTCTGCATTTCAATGAAAATAATTCAATCTCACACAACACATACGATATGTAAAGAAAGAAAACATAGACTGATACTAAAAAGGAGTGAAATGGGATGCGTAGAGCACAACTACTCATTGAAATTTTACGCACTACTCATTGAAATTTTTACGCACAACTAACTTAAGTTAAGAGTACCAAATGGCTTATGCCACATTTTAAAATAAGGACTAAGGTTTCAAAATGACGTACGATTCTAATAATCAGTATAGTACAATCACTTGAAGTGATAAAGTCAACAATTCCATGATAAGTTGATTGGAGAAATATAAATAAATAAATAAATAAGGATTTATGTATAATAATAATAAAAAGAAAAAGAAAATATTTTCCACAGGGAGGGAATTAAAAAGGGGTCAAAGTGTCAAAGTTGAAAGCCCTCACACTCGGTTAACAAATATAATATTTTTATAATAATTAGAACCCCTTCCCTTCCCTTCCCTTCCCTAAAAAAGCAAAGCATGCAAGCATTTTTTATTAGTGTGTGCAAAAATGAATAAATAAATAAATAAAAGAAAAAATAGCGGCTTTCAAATACTTTCTTTCTTCCCACTGAGTTTGAGCATGTGATTTTCAAAGATTTCACCCTCAACTATATAATGATCCAAATATTTTGTAATTATGGAGATTTCATATCATATTACATGGCATGTCAACTATACTTTCCTAATTCAAAAACCATTTCATATATGATTGGAGAATTGATATCAAATCTTACACGTAATTTAAGAAAGAAAGTTTATATATTGATTTCAATTCAATTTGGAAAATTCCTAAATTGAAAAATTATACAAAATAATTAAAATATATTAATATATCTATACCATTTCTTAAATAGATACAATTGATTATCCCTCAGCAACATTAAATAGCTAAAATGTAATTAATCAATTAAAAAAGAAAAGAATAACTAGTAAAATAAAAGGCAAAAAGTATAACCTTTGCAGGAGTGGTGGCAAAAACTTCTTGACAGTGAGGAAGAGCAGAACCTTTGCTGGAGCGGCAACGTCGGTAAGGACAGCGACGAAGACAATAAGAATGATGAGAAGAATGAATATCAGCGGTAAGGGCAGTGTCGATAAGAGCAGTTTCGAAGAGAAATGAGAATTCTAGGGCTTCTATACATCAGCGGCGAAAAATGAGAAGAATGAATATCAGCGAAAAAATGAGAAGTGTGTTTCAAGCGCGTTAGGGTTAAATGGGTTGGAGGGAAAAGAAGAATTCTAAAGTTTAAATTTATTTAGATATGTATTTCTTTTTTCAAAATTTTAGTAAGATATGATTTGGTAAAAATGACTTGAAAACTTAAATGGTGAAGCATATGGCCAGGATCGAACCTCTATCTCGAAAAAAAATTAAAATTAAAATTTTGAATTACATCACATAATAGACATCGGTTAGTGAAACAGATGTCTATCAAAGAATATACATCATATAAAAGACATCAGTTTTCCACCGATATCTATCAGCGCATTTTTTTAGGTTGAGAATAGGCATCACTTGATAGACATCGGTTAGTTAAAACCGATGTCTATCAGCGCATTTTGAATTAAAATCGATGTCTATCAGCGTATTTTTTTGCCGATAGACATCGATTATTGAAAAGACATCGGTTCTTCACAAAAAGACATCATATTTTACTCAAAATCGATGTCTATTCAGTGATGTCTTTTCACAGATTTGTAGTAGTGGTTGCTCGTCTCGAGGCAACAATATAAAAATAAAAAGAGAGAGAGTATGAAAATTAGCGGAAAATAAGGATCATGACAAATACCCCATTCAACATACAATTGTCCTCAACTTAGATAATGCAACTTTCATTACATGTAATAACCAATTCATAGCATACAAGATAAGGCAATCACTACCAATTCAAATACTCCATTGACATGTTCTCATGGGAAGTATATATCACTCGCACTCAAATGTAAAATATGTACACTTGTGGATTAAGGTGTTTACGCTCAGATTCAATTCAAGTGGATGCGTAACCATAAGCTTGCCTATTATCTCAACTCTCCTTTTACTTTTAGCAATCAAATCATGGATCAAAAAGGTCTTTTATTAGGGTGTAATCTAGGCTCTTTGAAAAAGGTAGGGAATATATGGATAAGTGACTTAAAACTCGGATCAATCAAGCTGCAGTCTCTCTCGATCTTTCATTCTTCCTCATCACTTCAATCAAGCACAACATCGTCTTCAAACTCTCTCATCTTTCTCCTTCAAGCACATCATATTTTTCTTTTTCAACTTCTCTAACTTTTCAACTCCATCATTCTCCCTTTCTTCACCCTTTTTTCTTTCTTTTTATTTTTCGAGGTACCAATTTCGGATACTACCTCTCACATCCTCCATAGGGTACTAGATTTAAGCACTACCCTAGGGTGTTTGCTTCCATGGAGTACTAGATTTAAGCACTACTCCAAGAATTTTCCTTGTGATCCTTAAGATTCTTCCTTCATCATCCTCAAATCACCACTCTCTTCAGGTAAAGTATATGGGAAAAGATAGGCTATATAGCAAAGATGGCCTAATGTCATTTCTATAATCTGCTAGACTAATCTTAAATATTCAAGGAGACTCAAGACAAGTTCTAGAATACATGCACAAGAACGATACTCACCAAAAAAGAAAATATCATGTGATTATGTACATGATCAACAAGGCTCAAGTTCTCACATAGGTTTTAATAAGTAATAGAGCACTTTTCATGGTAAGCAATATCCCACATGTACACATAGAACTTCATATCACAATATAACTCAAGCAAACTTCCTTCATCAATTTCAAGAGAATATGAATTCAAAGCATAATTCAAAATATAAGCTCACATGGATCACCAAATCATAACTCAATCCTTCCACTCCATGAATTAAAAGCACATAAAAATTAGAATAAGGAAACAGGGGCACCTGGTTTCTCCTTCAAAGTATGTACAAACTCCTCGAGTTGTTCAACTCGAACATCTTGCCACTTCGTTACCTTTTTCTATCATCAAAGCTCAAATAAACTCATTATCACAGGTTTCATCAATAATAAAAAAGGAGAACTTGAAGAAAGAATCAATTGACTATCTACTTGACTCCACACACTAGACACATCAACACCACTACACATTAGGTAAGTTGCAAAAAATCGACATATCAACACCGGTTAAAGTATTAATATGCCGCAAAAAATTAATCTCCTAACAAATAAACAACCAACAAAAGGAAAAATTATACCCCTTGGTGCTCATAAGACGAGGTACGTACATCACACCCCCCAAACTTAGTAAAAACGTAAGTCGAAACTAAGTTTGCAAGAGATGTAATTATAGAAACGTGAGCACCTTAAATATAATAACTCCTTACTCACACGAAAAAAATAATAAAGTAATAAAATAGAAGTCCCCCCAACAGGTGCTCATGTTTAATGTCGGAGAGTCACGACGGATGTAACCTTTATAGACAACTGGATCAGAGGACAGTCTTCTCGCATCCTCACCTTCAAATACTTTCTTTCCCTCTTCTTGTCTACACTCAGCACCTCACCTTTCTTAGTCACAAGTATATGATCCTTAGAATTTCCTCCCTCCCATGGCTGTCTAGACACCTCCTTGTCAATCTTCCACTTAAATTCAGAATCAACTGTCTTAGAAAAATCAAGATTAAACAAGTTAGAAATCACATCTATGCTCTTGCATGATTGAGTCTACATGGGAATCTTCATTGCTTGATCAAGAGAGAAAACCACATCTTTATTATCCATCTGCAGTCTAAGCTTCTCGGCTCTCTTTGCTCTTTCCCATTTCTTTTCCACTATATGCTCAGTATCCTGCCATTGGGATGGCACTGGAGTGTTATAAAAAATAGGTATAGTGTTCTGCACGAAAAATAGTGCGGGACGAGATGGTTCGACCATGGTTCGACCATGAGTGCTAGTCAAACCAGGTGTGTAGTGGTCGAACCGAGCTTCAAAAAATGCGTTCTCCATTGGACATGTCATTTTGACCATGGTTCGACCAACAGGGTTAGTCGAACCATGGTGATCATGGTCGAACCATGCTTTAGACAAAACAGAGCGCTACTCACAGGGTGGTTCGACCACGGTTCGACCAACTGGGTTGGTCGAACCATACTCGATGTGGTCAAATCACACTTCAGATAAAATAGGAGGTCGTGAATAGGCTTGTTTGACCACAGTTCGACCAACTGGGTTGGTCAAACCATGATGGTAGTGGTCGAACCTGACGTCTGGATGCTCCAAAATTTGCCCAGGTGCTTAGTTCGACCTCCATGGTATAATTCGACCTATTAGCTTGGTCGAGTTGAGGTTAAATCGTGCTCCTGGAGCTTCCAAAATCATTTTCGGCATCATCAGTCCCCCATACTATATTTTAGACCTTAACGTGATGGCTTCGCACTCTTTCGGGTTCATTATGCCTTGAAAAGGGAACATTCCTTTCTCCAAAGTTTGTGTCAATTGATTCACGTTCCCGACCATCTGCCCCATAATCAAAGTAAGGTCCTTCAACTGCTTAGATAAATCTGCATGATTAGCATTCATAGTAGCCTCAAGACGATCAACCCTTGCATCATTCTTAGCCATGTATCAATTGAAGGTATCTTCAACACTCTTCACTTCTTGCTGCTGGATACTAGGCCCTCTTTGTGTCAACTCTGCAATCTGCTTTTGTTGGGACTCTAGTAGCTTGTTGATATTAGCTAGTCTAGAGACGATCTCATCATCCCTATTCGGTTTCACCACTTGACGTTTAACCTGAGCTACCTTACCCAATAAATTAGATCCCCTTACTCTTTCCGTATGCCAGTCACGTGAATTCATAGAGATGTCTTCAAATAACTTTTCTACTTCAAGTGATGTCTTAGATAACATCGCTCCTCCTAATGATGTTTAATAAAAACACGCGACTCACAATCCATTCCATGGTAGAAGATGCTTATGTAATGAGCCTTACACATTCCATGCTATGGACACTTCCTGAGCATATCTTTAAACCTATCCCATGCCTCATGAAATTTCTCACCCTGATTCATAATAAATTGAGTGATCTCTTGCCTCATCCTTAAGATCCTTGAGGGTGGCATGTATCTCTCTAAGAACTTCTGCTGCAGATGGTCCCATGTAGTGTAATCTGTGGCATCAAGAGTCTCATACCATGCTTCTGCCCTATCAATCAAAGAGAACTTGAATAGGGCGATCTGTCTATTATTATCATTAGCTCCAGCACCCTTTGGAGTGTTTGCATAACCAAAGAATCTTTTGAGATACTGATATGGATCTTCAAAACAATCTCCAGAAAATGAATTCTTCTCTACCATGTTAATAAGTGCGGGATATATCTCAAAATCCTCATCTTCCCCCTTGCTCCTATCAACCCCATGTTACCAATTTCATAGTTCGTGAAAATTTCACATATGGTAACATTATCCGAATTCTGCCTTGCTCCGGCTATGTTTAGCTCAGTGTGTTATTCCTTCCTTTCCTTACTCTCCTTTTTCTAGTGCACAAGTACCTCAGAAAAATTCAAGGTTAGATAGAAAATAAATAATCATAAATAAAAGTCTTAGTCAACTAGAAATAATAAACTAGTAATAACAGCCGTCCCCGGCAATGGCGCCAAGAACTTGATGCACATTTTCTTTGCATACAAAATTAATCCCCAAGTATTAAGGATATAAGTTGCAGCTTAAGCAAGCGATCAAGTGAATATCGAACCCAAAGGATGACGTATTATCAATTTGATTATTTACTAAATTAATTAAGACAAAAGGTAATAAAGTTGATGGATATATTTATTAAACTACTAAGCAAAATTATTAAATAAAAAATAAAATAAAATATCACTAGAAGAATATGAAAGTGGATCAAGTAGGAGAATAGATAGCTCTAGGGTAATCCAGTTTTACTACTTATCTTCCCTCTCAAGTGCAGGCCGGCTCTGCCTTGTGGACTATGGACGCATCGCTAAACCATGCAAATCTACTCTATAGACACAAGTAAATATGCGTGTAACACGTGTGAATAACCTCGGAGCAAGAGACGTAATTTTACCCCCCATTTCTAGGTCTATCAGTATCAATTATTTCCCCCTAGGATTGGTACTCTAACCCGATATGATCTCCCTTTATATGTACTATAAAATTACCCTCTTTATCTTGCTTACTAACAAAAATTCAATTCAATTAATAAACATTCATATATGATAGTTCTAATGAAGCTTTGGAGTCCCCTCACTTAGAATCATAACATGGAAACCTGTTCAGCGGTGAACGCACTCAATCTACAACCAAGATATATATTCAGACTCTATGTAACAGTTGAAGATGCACAAAATGACCGTGAATATGGATTGAGAAAGCACAATCATATATAAAATTAATCCACAAATACTGTTGTACGGAGGACACACAAGAGAGTTTAATTAATTCATAAAACTTTTAAAACCCTAGATCTACCAAAACGGTTCTAGACCATGATGTTGCAAAGAACAATCATGGGGGTTGGATAGATCTTACCCATATGTTCGAAAAATTCAAGATAAATTAAGAAACGAAGGAAACCCTAGATGTGGGCATCGTCGCGTCCTTCTCCGTCTTGAATCCTCCTCTTGGTTCTCTTTTTGATTCCAAAAACGAATCTTCAAAGTGATGGATGGATGGAGGAAAGGATGTGGGTGATGGTTGGTGGGTGATCCCCCCTTGTGGGGTGTAGTATTGTGTTGTGGCCTCTTCTCAAATGAATAATGATATAAAATATATATAGGTGTAAGCAGGAAATTAAATAAGGAAATAAAATATATGGGTGAATCATGGAGGATTATGTGATAAGGAGATTAATTGTGCTCCAAGAAATTGGTAATTTTTGGAAATTTTTGGAAATTCTCAAAAATTCTCGCTGGCAGCTGCGCGACTTTACGAGTTTTAGCATAACTTCCTCGTCCAAATTTTGATTTAAGTTATTCTTACGTTCCCCCGATTTTCTCTTTCTTGGCTTTCTATCCATATTAAGAACTCTCAGAAACTCTAACATTTGAATATGTAACAAGTCATGCAAAGTGGAACAATCGTGCTGAGTAGGAACAGCTTGCGCGACGTCACCATTTTGATCATAACTTTCTCGTTTGGACTCCGATTGAGGTGTTCCTTATGCCAAAACGATCCTCTCTTCTGTTGCTTTCCAACCATGTATCACCCTTCCAGTTCAAAACTCCACACAAACACAGAAAATTTATACAAGTTGGATATACGTTTTTCAGCATTCCTACACAAATTGCACATTTTCCTAACTTTGAACTTTTAATCCTTTTTCCACCTAAAACACAATAAAACTCCTCAAACGCACCTTTTTCTCACATATATCAAATATAAGACATTTGTGCTAATATATGACAATAATTCCAATTAAAAAGGTGTTAAATTGGACACTAAAATACGCTTATTTTCAGCACCCTGGCTTCATCTTCAGCTTTAGATTTAGTGTTTGAAGATACCACACAGTCTCCAGTCACCGAGACTCTTGACCTTTTTTATTCTCCAACATCACAATCGGGATCAGCGAACTTCAAACTATCTTTCAATACTTTGCAAGTTTTTTATATAAAAAGAATTGAAACCGTGGTTTTCTTTAAATTGAACCTTTGCTTTATCTTCAATAATAGCATCACTGCAACCACTTTAACAAGGCCTTCTTCTACTGATTATAATAGCAATTGAACTATTTCACATGTTTCTGTAGTACGCAATAATGTCACTTCAATTTAGCGATAGACCTAAATAACATATCATTTAAAGGTTATTATTGTATGCCTCGGCAATCCAATCCACATTTTCTACGACTTTTGATCATTTTCGACAACAGATTCCTTGCTTATATCGGGCCAAAAACATGCGAGAAAAATATTTTTATCTAAGAGTATGGATTCTCGTTAGCAATAGGATCTGTTAGTGGAACTTCAGTGGCCTCAAAGTTGACAATGAGATTTACCCGATTAAGTCCTCTTTGAGAGAATAGAGATGAGAATGCTGAGCGCTATGAGAAAAAAGATTAAGAGTTCTTTTTAGCAACAGGAGTTGTTGGTAGAACTTCACAGCCTCAAAGTTGACAGCGAGATTTACCCGATCAAGTCCTCTTTGAGATAATTGATTGGAGCTATTTTCACCTAGATTTTAGTGTCATTTTATATGTATTTTCGTATATTTTATACAGTTTATATAGAATTTGGTGGTGTTTTATGTTCACATTGAGATGTATGCTTGGAAATGTTGAATGTGTGAAAATGACTTAAATATGCTAGAAACAGGGAAAAAATAGAGAAAAATGGAGTTGGGAGCCGAAATGGAAGAAATATGAAGTAGGGGTACAAACTCGTGTCAAGCTCAAGACTCGTGTTGAGTCCTGCTGCACAGCTCGATGTCGTGTTGGTGCAAAAGGCTGATTGTACATATCTACAACTTGGACACGGCCTCTCCTGTTACTGAAGCTTAGAGCTCGAGTGGAATCCCATCTTGCGCCCTGAACTGCTGAGAAATTAGCCGCTACTCGCGTCGAGTGCATCACTCAAGTTAAGTGCGGCCAATTTTGAGAAATTAAAACAACGGGATTTTTAGAAGATTCCAGGCCTATAAATACATGTTTAGTGATAGTTTTAAGGAAGGAATTCTTTTTTGGAGCAGTTACACCTAGTTTACAACTTAGAACACACACATATCTATCCATCTCATTCTTTGATCCATTCCTTATTTCAAGTACATTCATCGTAATGGTGATCGGATCTTATGGTCTACGTAATCTGTTAGAGTTCCATGCACATATAATGCATCGGAATTATTAGAAGGCTTTACCTTTCACCAAGATCGGCGGAGAAGTCTGAATCAACTGCAGAAGAGTGGCGAAGAAGTCTGAATCAGCTGCTGAAACAACCTCTTAATCTTCTTTTGTATTCATATGCCTCGTCTTGACGTCTTGTGAGCGACGATACTCGAAGCGATCTCAATCCGCAGTCTCTCCCGAATTTCTCACGTTTCCTTTTATCTGATGAGAAATCTTATTTCTCATGTAAAGAATTGATTAGGCATGTAACTCAGATGACAGGGACTGCTAAGATGGCTTATTTAGAGGCTAAAATAAGGGCTAAGAGGAGAAATTAGAGTTGGGCCTCCCATTGGACTTAAACATCCAAGTTTAGCCCAAAACTTATACTTAAGCCCAATAATAATAATTCAGTCCACTAAAGAATTATTATTGCATTGCCACCATAATCCCAAATTATATTACGAACTCCTTATTATTATGAACCCATTTAACTTCCCATGTTAAAGATATACAATGTCCATTAATTAAATGAGTTACTGATAACTCAATTAATTAATCTCTTATCCAAGAGTAGTACCACCCAACCTTATTATCATGCCGGAATAAATCCACCTTCAAGTTTTACATGATAATCCTTATGAGCTCCTCAAGGGGACTTCATCAACCTAATTTATTAGGACACAGATTCCTTCTACAATCAACAGCACACCATACAAACAGTACCATCTCCCAACTAACCGAGCATACTGATTTAATAATTAAATATCACCCATTGATGAATCAAATAAATAAATACTGAATTATGTGTCGAGGTTATTAAATAGGTATTAAGAGTACTAACACCCATAATAACTTAGGTCTAGTTCTCTTATATAATCAGTATAAATCAAACAATCTCACGCGGTCATACTCAATAAACACAAAGTGCACTAGTGTAATTTTATAGTCAAGACAAACTAATACCAAATCACACTATAACCATCCCGATAGATTGTCCCCATCTATCTCGATTGTGAGCATTTGTTTATACTTTATAAGGGACTGATAATATGATCTTACGTGTGACACCACACAATATATTATCTGCAATATAAAGTAAGTGGATTATTGTATCGACATATAAACATATTATAAGATTCAATCATTTGATCAATGATTCTCATTTCAAATATTGTTATAACATTGTTCATACTAAAGCTAGGATTTTAGTATACAATCCAACAATCTCCCACTTATACCAAAAGACTATGCTGTCTTTTTAACTGCCATACATCTGATTCTCATTCCTTCTACTTCACCATAAAAAGCTTTCTCCTTAAGGTCCCTGTAAAAGGATCTACTAGGTTATCATCCGATGCAATCTTGGCAACAAAAATCTCCCCTCTTCATACGATTTCTCGTATCAGGTAGTACTCGCGCTCAATTTCTTTTACTGCCTTATGGGCTCATGATACCTTCAAGTTTGCAACTTTACCATTGTTATCACAAATAATTGTAATAACCTAGGGAAACTTAGGAGTCACATCCAAGTCCATTATGAAGTTTCTGAGCCATACATATACTTTGGCTACCACAAACGCTCCTATTTATCATTTTTTTATGGTTGAGTCTGAAAAATATTTTTGTATAACACTCTTCCATATTATGGCTCTACTTCCCAAAATAAAAATATAACCTTGAGGTGGATTTACTACCGTCTATTTCCAATTTGAAAATCTGAATCTGTATAACCCACAAGAAGTGAGGAATTTATTTGGTAAGCCCACATATAATTTCCAGTCATTTTCAGGTACTTTAAAATATGTCTTATCATACTACAGCTTACTTGTTCTGGGTTACCTTGATACCCACTGACCATGTCATCGGCAAAACAGATATCCATTCTCGTGCATAGCATTCCATATATTAGGCTTCCTTATTGCCGAAGCATAAGGAACCGCCTTCATCTCCTTTATCTCCTTTTGTGACTTAAGATACATTTTCTTAGATAAAGTTACTTTATTTCCGAAAGGTACAAAACCTTTCTAGGAGTTACATGCTAAAATAAGTAAGGATTGTATCAATATACGAAGCTTGAGATAAGCGCAACATTCCTTTTCTAGATCATTATCACTATGATCGCAAGAATATGTTTTGTTTCTCTTAAGTCCTTCATTTCAAACTGCTTTGACAACCATATTCATACGCCCGAAAATACTGTTTCATTGTTTTCAATGAGCAAGATAATATCTACGTACAGTACAAGAAATACCACCACGTTTCTGTTATTTTCTTACATACACAAGACATATCCGCGCATTAAATAAATCCATATGGCTGGATTTCCTCATCAAATGGATGTTCCTTGATCTTGAATCTTGCTTTAGTCCAAAGATGGACGACTTTAAGCTTTCAAATAAAACGCTCTTTGCACTTTGCAATGAATCACTCTGGTTGCTTCACATAGATTTTTTCCTCAAGACTTCCATTCAGGAAAGTTGTCTTGACAACTATTTTTGCCATACCTCATAATCCATATGAGCAGCAATAGACAAAAAATCCGGATCGACTTTAACATAGCTACCGGCAAAAATATTTCCTCATAGTCGAAACTTTCATTCTGAGTGTGCCTTTCACAAAAATCCTTGTTTCAAAAGTTTTCACCTTACCGTTTGATCCTCTTTTATTTTGTATGGCCACTTCCAATGTCTTTTACACCATTTGGCGGTTCTACAAGATCATAGATCTGATTTAGAATACATATATTCTATTTCAGAAATTATTGCGCTTTGCTAAGATTCTACATTTCTATCTTGTATTGCTTTGTCATGCTCATGGGTGGATTTCATATTCACCGGGGGCCAAGTCGTCCGACGACTCTCCCAAAAATATGAATCTTTTCAGTTGTCGAATAACACTTCCACTACGACGAGGTGCTACATGAAATTATGTATTAGATGTGACACGCAGTGTAGCTACTTGTGGTATATCCTCTTTTACAATTGGTACTATACTTTGTGTATCCCCTCTCACACCTCCAGAAGAATTTATTCATGGGTTTGTGGTTCATAACATAGTCCTTTTTTCAAAATCTGGTGTTCATGTTAACAATCACCCTCTGATTTTTTTTACTATTAAATGAACCACCTTTCATTCCAGTAGGATATCCCACAAACAGATAAACATCCATAAGACAATCTAACTTATCAGTATCTACATCTAACACGTGCCGAAGCACCCTAAATCTGAATGTATCTGAGATTAGGCTTGCACCTTGTCCACAATTCTTTAGGCGTAGAGGGTATTGATTTAGAAAGTACTAAGTTTGTTAGTCGCTGTTTCTAGGGCATACCCATAAAATGAATTTAGTAATTCCAAATAACTCGTCACTTATCTAACCATTTCCATAAGAGTCATATTTCTTCTTTCCACCACACCATTCTATTGGGGTTTACCCGGTGTAGACAATTGAGATTCAATCTCATCCTCTGATAAAAAACTCCTAAACTATCCTAAGAGGTACTCGCCATTACGATCAGATCGCAGAGTCTTGATATATTTTCCATGACGCTTCACCACATCCACCTTGCACTTCTTGAATTAATCAAAGTACTCAGACTTGTGGTGTATCAAATACATATATATATTTGTATCTAGAATAATCGACAATTAAGGTAACGAATATTCATAACCACTTCGCACCTAGATAGTCTTAGTACCGCTTAAATCAGAATGAACCATTTCCAACATATCTTCGGCTCTATACACCTTTGACTTAAAAGGCCTTTAATCGTTTTCACTTCCAAGAAATACTTGCAAGTCAGATAGTTTCCACTTCCAATAAATCCAATGGTCCATCGGCTATCAATCTTTAAATCCTACTCATGTAAAATGACCTATTCTTAGATGTCAAAGGTATGTTTGGTTCATTTCCGAAGGTTCCTTTCTTTAATTAAGATTAGAAGATGCGTTAATAATTTAATTTTTTGCACCGAGAGAGAAACATGATTTATTAGTATACAAATTGTCTACCAAAGTACCATAACAGATTATAGCTTCATCCATCATCACAATGACCATGTCATTTAAATGAAATAGAATATTCATTCGTAATAATATAGAAACTGAAATCAAATTATTTCTAAAGGAGGGTACGTAAAGAAAATTTCTCAAAATCAAACGTTTATTCTAATTATAAGATAAATAAACAAGTCCCAATACAACAGCCACCAATTTCGTAGCATTACCCATGTACACAGTAATTTCATCATCAATTAGTTACAGACATGATTTGTGATTCTGGTATCTACACGTGTCAGTAGACGCCACCACTAATCATGTTTCAACAACTAATGAATAAGATACCAACCTTGTTCACACCTTGATGAAAATGGCTTCCCTTCGCCACATGTTTTTTCAGAAGTTCCCCACTATATACAACCTTTTGTATTTCAGGTGGAACTTGCTCAAAACATCTAGGCAAAAGATTGCTATTTTATTTCTCCCTCAAGTGTAAGGGATTGATTGTAGCACATGTGACCAAGTTAAATTATCGAACCCAATGGATAGTTATAAATTTAATAAATAATTCTATGTATGATAATTTAATTGCAAGATAAATCTGGGGATTTTTTAGAAATAATTAATTATCTAATAAAAAGTAAAATTAAATAATTAAACTAATGCGAAGTATATAAATCACAGAAGAGAAACGATTTAAGAATTCAAGGATGGCAAATTGGTAATGCTAAGGCAAACAACTTAACTATGTTACTGGTTAATCTAAACCCAAATTAATTACCTTCAGACATTTATAAGAGGATCATTAAGCCTAGTTAAGTCACCTTGATCGGATAGGATCTAACACTTATAATGAGCTGCAAATCCTAGGATCGATAATGAATTAACTCTCACTCCCTCTATAGGTATTTCATATTAAATTCCATTAAAGGTTACAGCACTAAACTTCCCTTTCTAGGCACTAAATTATTAACTCCTTTTGTCTCCTTACCAATTACCTAATAATGATGTTTTACCAAGTAATTAGTATTCCAAATTGATTGTCCAACAATCTTAGGAATTATAGGCCAATTCCCTAAGAATGCCACAGGAAACAACAATTATAATGTAGAAACAAATAATCCTATCAACTATCAATCAGTAATACTGTCATGAATAATTAAAGGAATCAAAACTCAAAACACAATGATATGAGGAAGTCTCAAAATATCATCATCAATAAGGAAATAAACATTGTGCAGTGTAATAAATTCAAGTCAGGGCAATCAAATCACATAGTTAAAACTGTTTTAACGCCCTAACATTATTAACAAAGAAACTTAGTCCATGGATTTACGAGGGCAAATCACAAAGATGTAATAAGCCTCAACCATTGTTATAAAATAACAAAGATAAATAATTGAAAAATAAAGAACCCTTGTGAAGGACTCCAATTCTTCAATCACGATCTCCGTCTGGATCTTCGTCTTCGATGGATGGATGTGGTGATGAGTGATGTGGTGGTTAATGTCGTAAATGAGGATAAAGTGGGCATGTATGATGATCAGGGTTTAGGCATCTCTGTTTCCTTTCTTCTTCATAAGGGCGTGAGATATTTATGTAGGCATGTGATGGGCCCACGCCCATAAGCAAGCACGTGAGGCTTGAAATTGAATCGGCTCGGACTTTTAAATAAAAATGGATTGCTCACAAGTCACATATAATAAGTTGTATGGTAATGTGGTGGGCCCCCTTCTAATTACCCCAAATGGATTCAAGAATACATGGCAACTTTCATACTTACTCAATAGTGACTGGTGACGTGGCAAAGTGGTACATCCCCAACTCAACTTGCATGCATGGCCCCACTTGGCAACACGACTCTTTTGCATGTTGACGTGCCTTTGCATGACTCAAGCCTCTCAACACCCACTTGACAATCTTTGCATGGCCCCGCCACTTAACTATTTAATTTCTCATGCATCATGTCCAAAAATTTGGGAATTTCGAAAATTCCTTTTTAGCTGCGTGATTTCACTGTTTTGATCATAATTCCTTCGTCTGAACTCCGATTGAGGTGATTATTGCGCCCACGCGACCCTCTCTTCCATTGATTTCCAACCATATATCACACAACCAATTTGAACTCCCACAAAACAAAAAAAAATTATGGAAAGTAGGTGTATGTTTGCTTGCATGCTTCCACAAGTTCACCCTTCATTCCAACTTTACATTTTTATCCAACCTATCAAAAGGCAATAAAATACCTCTGAAGCACCTTTTAGTTAATAATAATTCAAAGTATTAATATTTATGCAAATAATAGCAATTAACACTCTCAAAAATGTATCAAATTGGACCCAAAAATACATGAATTTCCACTCTTATCAGCAAATTATGGAGAATAAAATTGACCTAGGTTTCCCCTTCAATTTCAACTCTAAGTATTTTCAATTCATTCATCAAGTCAACTATGACCTCCCGTCTTTCAACCTTACTCAAGTATTCAAAGAGTTGCATGAGATTGATAATCATATTTCTATAACCTCTCACATCTCCACTAGATACTTAAATAGGCACCAGAGGACATCCTTAGTGAACACACATATGTTTTTTTAAGTGGTAAGAATTAAAACTAAGATTCTTTTTTAATCATCTAAATTTGGACCAGTAAGTATGTCTTCTTTTATTTAACAATAAGTGAAATAAAATTATTTGAATATACAGAGAATAACGTAAATAAATACACCGATCAAATACTTTGAATTTAAAATTTATATTGATTCCTTCAAAACAATATATAAAAAAATTTACCGACATCTCAAGCACCGTGAATTTGCATGCTACGATCGTGTGGACGTATACAAATCCTAACATTCACAAAAGAAGATTTTACCCATTAATTTCATTTGTCAATTTAACTTTATGAGAAACAATTAATAGTCAGTTCCTCTTTGGCCATGTAAATAATAGCAGTGACTCCGATGGGGAGGACACATATTTTAAATTCAGTTAATAATGAATTAAGTAAAAACAAAGACACTATTTGGTTATATTAATTAACTTAATTTTTATACCCATGAGTTGTATGGGAGTAGGTATAACAAATATTTGTAATATTAAATTTGATAACAGTTTAATACAAATCACAACTTTTTTTATTGTTTCAGTGAAATTATTTTTATTTCAAGGTTAAAAGGACCAATATTTCTAAGTGATATATTGTTGAATTTCTAATGAATAAATTGATTGCAAGTTTTTATATTATGTTTGAGTGAATTTATTTATTTCAAAGTTAAGGGATGAATATTGCAAAGTGATATATTGTTGAATTTCTCATGAATAAATTGATTCCAAGTTTTTATATTATATATTACTCTCATTTTATTGAATTATATATTATATTTTATGTATAGGATCCTTAGAATTATTATATGCTAAAGATTAAAAAATTCAAATTATAAGTGAAGTCGTTACTTAAATAAAATTATATTAATAAAAAGAGTAAAGAATATTAAGAATCCGACTATTACAAAATTATTGCGAGCATGATTATAATTTATTATGTTACGTATTTTTATCTATGCAAGCTTGTTCTAGATCGGGACATGTGTGTAATAATCTTGTTAAAATTGACTCAATATGCTTATTTCTATAATTAAACCAATTTTGCGCAAATAAATAATGTCCTTATATTTTTTTCAATCATGCCTATTGAGGCAAATAGAGATATAAATTTCATTGCAGAATACCTATTTTTTCATTAGTGATATTTGAATCCATTAGAACAAAAATACACAAAGACGAACTATAACAATTCAACCAGTAAAGGTTAATTATAAATTAATCAGTGCACACATAAAAGGAGAATTGTACCTCTAATTATAAATAGAATGCCATTTAGAAGTAAAATGTATGATGACATACCTGATTGATTCATGTTCATGAACTAACGATGTTTTGATGCCTCTTTTAGTCCAACAATGAATTTATATATACTAATCTAATGAGTAGTATATGTAAGTTATTCTCCAAGACTGCCTTATTAGAAGAAGCTCCACATGGAACATTATTTATATTTTAACAAGAACAACAAATGGAAATGAATAAAAAAAATATAACTGTTTGCATAAGGATTGTTGTTTACATTGGCGGACTGACACTAGGCCCAAGGGGGGCACTGGGCCCCCCTGAGAAATTACAACTTATTAGTATATATGTAGTAATTTATTTTTAATATATTGCTTTGTCCTACCATAGTACCATGAGATATGGGGTTCAAATCCCATTGCCCAAACCTTTTTTTTGTTTTTCCTTTAATAATTCATTCTTTTTTCTTTGTTTCGTTTTCATGCACTTCTTTTTTTCCTCTCTTTTTCCTGTTTTTTTCCCTCTTTTTTACTTAATTCCAATAATATTTATAGTGTTATATTTTAAATTTAAAATTTTCTCATTTCTATATATTCTTTTGTTAAATTGTTAATTTTATTTTTAATAATGATTTTTTAAATACTTATTCAATTTATGTATATATTAAAAATATTTCTTCCTTCATATAACTAATTACATGCCCTTAAATTGTTTATATCTTGTTATTTTTTAGATTTAATTTTTAGTTTTAGGGTTTATAATATTTAAGTGTATAATTATTATTAAAATTAATAAGTAAATATGGTTTATGTATACCGTGATTTTTTTAGGAGACGAACTTTATGACATTCCTAAAAAATCGAGCCCCCTGTTCAAAATTCCTGCGTCCGCCACTAGTTGTTTACACCTTAAATTAAAAAACACGACCTCTACATCAACATATATTCGTTGGACAAATTCCATAAATGAAATAATTATTAAATCCATTATTTATTCCAAAACAGTGGGGTGATGTAGAATATTTACATATACAAATATAAAACTAAACATGGAAATATATTGAAAAAAAAAAGAATAAGAAGCATAAATTTCAGAAATGTAGTTAGGAAAATGTTAGTTTGTAAACTAAATTTAATAGAGTTAAATATTAAACATTTCTAAACACTTCCCTAAAATGTAGTTCTAGCAAATGGACTTATCGTGGTTTTCCTTATTCTGCAGTAATATCTTCAAACCTTTCTTGATGGTGCATCTCGACACCGCGACGTATAGTTAACCATGACTAAAAATTGGTCTTTCCAAGAATAAACCAACGATGTTCATAGATTGTCCCTAACTCTCGTTGATAGTCATTGAATATAAAACTATTAATGAGAATTATCTTCTTTGCAAGTTAAACGGCAACCTAATATATATTGGCGTCAATGTCAGTAGTGGTATAAGAACTATATCACCTGCAGTATTTCCCGATAATACCCTTGCTTGAAGAACGCGATCAACTACTACTGCAAATCAACAGTCTTGTTCCATTACATAAACCCCTAAAGTATTCAATATTACATAGAAGCATGATAGACGTTCTAACCTTAATTTTAAGTTTGTGATTTGGTACCCCAGAGCACTACAATGTGTTAAAGAATTCTGGGTGTGGACATCAACAAGGATATCAACATTTGCATCGGATTTACATGCAAAATTTGAGCTAAAGTACGTCCATAGTTTGTTCTTATTTTACCCTATGATGTAGTCATTAATGCTGTCTATTAGTGTTGGTGCTAGGACTGCTCTATCTTGTAGGTACTTTGAATCTTCCATTATATTCAAAAAATAGGATAAGTGCTTCTCATAATTGATCTAATAGGATCATCTTCTGAATCAAGTAGAATATCATTGGGTATTCTGAGATCAGTACCGTAATTTGTGACGTTTTCAATTTTTCAATCTCCAATGTTTGCAACCCATTCTGCATACTGTTTAATGTCTTCAGATTCACTATTCAAAGTCATGCTCATTAAACGCATGTTCTTAGTCAGCTTCAAAATCTTAATGTTTTTCCACATATAAGATGAATTTATCGTAGACCTACTATGTTTGTCTCGAGCCCCACAAATAAGATGAATTTATTATAGACCTACTATGTTTTTCTCGAGCCCTTTGGGATGACTGGAAAAATTTGTCTAAAGTCATCACCAAATATAATAGTTTTTTTGCCAAACGGTCTTGAAGATGAAAGCTAATCCTTCAATTGCATTATGTCTCTCATTGTTCTATCAAGAGTTTCAATAAAATATCTGTTAACCATAGGTGCTTCATCCCAAATTATGAGTTTACACATTGATATCAGTTGTGCCAGGTTACTGCCCTGCCTAATATTACATTTGGAGTTCTTGTGAATGTTTATCGGTATTGCGAATCTGGAATGTGCAGTCCTACCACCTGGAAGTGTTGAGAGTGAAAATAAGCATATTTTAGTGTCCAATCTAACACCTTTTTGATTAATATTGTTGTTATATATAGTACAAGTGTCTTATATTCAATATATTAGAGAAAAATGTGCACTTTAGGTGTTTTATTATGTTTTAGGTGGAAAAAGGGATCAAAAGTGCCAAGTTGGAGAAAAGGTTTAATTTGTGCAATGATGCTGAAAAACGCACGTTCAACTTGTGTAATTTTTTTATTTTCATGTGGAACTCTTAAAGGGAAGTGTGATACATAGTTGGAAATTCACAGAAGAGAAGGTCATTTTGGCATAAAGAACACCTCAATAGGAATCCAAACGAGAAAGTTATGATCAAAGTGGTGACGTCGCGCAAGTTGTGCCGAACAGAATGGCTGTTCCAATTTGTATGACTTGTTATACATTCAAATGTTGAATTTTTTTAGAGTTCTGTATATTGATAGAAAGTCGCGTGAGCGCAAGAATTACTCAAATTAGAGGTTAGATGTGAAAGTTATGCGTGAAACGGTGAGACTGCGCAAGCTTTCTCGACTAGAGGAGATCCATTCGACCTCCGTTCGACCAGAATCACTTTGGTCAAACGGAAACATACAGATCTGATTTTTATGGGATTTTCCCCCCTTATTCGTGAATTTTCGTGTTTTTCAAGAAAAAGCTTATCCTAAGTCCATAAGGAGAGCTTACAAGTATAAAAGGGGATGTAGATCACACCAAGAAGACACATTAGAATAGAATCATATTGGATTGGAGAAGCGCCACAACAATACTACACCCCACAATGGAGGATCACCCCCAACCATCATCCACATCCTTTCCTCCATCCATCCATCACTTTGAAGATTCATCTGTGGAATCAAGAGGAGAACCAAGAGGAGAATTCATGACGGAGAAGGACGCGACGACGCCCACATCTAGGATTTTATTCGTTTCCTAATTTATCTTGTATTTTTGGACATCCGAGTAAGATCTATCCAACACCCATGATTGTTCTTTGTAACATCATGGGTTAGAGCCTTTTATGTAGCACTAGGGTTGTGAAGGTTTTTACGAATTAATTGAACTTTCGTGTGTAAACTCCGTACAACACTACTTGTGGATTTATTTTATATATGATTGTCCTTTCTTAATCCATATTCACGATTGTTTTGTGCATTTTCAATTGGTATATAGAGTTTGAATATATATTTTGGTTGTAGATTGAGTGTGTTCACCGCTGAACAGGATTCCATGTTATGATTCTAAGTGAGAAGACTCCGAAGCTTCATTAGAACTATCATATATGAATACTTATTAATTGAATTGAATTTGGGTTATTAAGTAGGATAAAGAGGATAATTTTATAGTACCTATAAAGGGAGATCATATCGAGTTAGAGTACCAATTGGCTAGGAAAATAATTGATACTGATAGTACCTAGAAATGGGGTGGAATTATATCTCTTGCTCTGAGGTTATTCACACGTGTTAAACGCATGTTTACTTGTGTCTATAGAGTAGATATCCATGGTTTAGTGATGCGTCCATATTTCACAAGACAGAGTCGAATATCAACACACAAAAGGGAGATTAATGAGTGAAACTAGATTATCCTAGAGCTGCCTATTCTTCTACTTGATCCACTTTCATATTCTTCTGGAGTTATTTATTTTATTTGTAATTTTAATTAATTATTTAGTAGTTGATAATTCAAACCTCAAATCTTATTGACTTTCATCTTTATTAATTTAGTAAATAATTAAATTGATAATACGACATCCTTTGGGTTCGATAATCACTTGGTCGCTTGCTTAAGCTGCAACTAATATCCTTTATACTTGGGGATTAATTTTACGTGCAAAGAAAATGACCATCAGGAAGCAACAGTGATGCAATACAACTAGATGCAACATTAAGTACAATATTCCATTTTGATCTAACAGCTATCAAGAGAGTTCTTTAGGTGATGTTTGGTTTGGGGTTATATGGGTTTTGAAAACCATGAATAGTGTGTTCTATGTTTGTTTTGGGTTTTGAGTAGGGTAGGTTTTAAATTTATGTCGAATCAATGTATTAATTTATTTAAAAAGTTAAATGAGAGAGGAGAGATAAAGAGAGAAAGTGTATTAATTGAGGAGAGAGAATGTAGTAGGTACATATAGGGGAGGTTTTTAAAATCTGGATGTGGGTTTTGAAAACCAAAACTTGAGTTTGAAAACTGTAAACGAACATTGCCTTAGAGAATGGTTTTTCCTTTTTCAACATATCCATATACAAATAAAACTAACCAGAAGCATCAATAAGGGAATTCATGATTGTATTTTTGCTCACCCCTACTAGTGGCCAAGGGGGCACTAGATCCCCTGAAATATTTATAACAAGTAATATATAGTAGTTATTACAAATTTATTTGGTAGCCTAACTGCAGTGAAGTGTGCAAGTTAACCATTTCAGAGGTCTAATGTTTGAATCTTTGCCAATACAACACTTTTAAAAATATCTTAGAACAATAAACGCGAACCGCGAATAGAGTATTATTATTTGGGGCCTCCTCAATAGAATTCATGCATCTGCCACTGATTATACACTTGACATTGTTCGTCGTTTAGCTTTTGTAGCATCGACTCATACTCCCTTCTCATCTTATGTTTGTGGTAACACAATTCAGTCATTATCATTCTATTCTCAAAGTGTGCTTCATGATCAAAATATGGGATAAGCATTCCATCATAGTCACTCAAATTTTTCCCCATTCCTCTCAATAAATAATTGATCTTTAAAAGTGTGGTATTATCGTAATTTCATCCTCAGCCATCACCAACTCTATTATTTTTATAAAAAAATACTAAATAGGAAAACAAAGTTGAATCAATTGAATGAATGTTTATGCTTGAGAAAATCTAAGAATGCTGAATTCAAGTAGAATTTACTTTAAATTAAAGTTGAGAAATGGAACAGTTTGAAAATATTTATTATATCTATTCTCATCTACACATTAAATATTATTATCTATTGTGTTTTTTTTCAGAGGAAGAGAGAAAGTTCTTTCTAAAAGGAAAAAATAATACTTTTATATATTAGTGACTATAATTTATTGGTGAAAATTGACGGTTAACATTTTGAAGAGTAACGGTTAATACAATTTGAAAAGTAATATTTTCTTGAAACAATTTGGAAGAGTAATATTTTATTGAACGAAACACTTACACTCAATTACATGAAAACTAAAGGAATAAAAATTAGCTGGGCAATACTAGGCGAATCATATACTCGTTATGCAATTAGCAATGTTTATTTAAAACCTACGTACCATATGCTAATTATATTTTCCCTAACTCTTGTACTTTTCATTTTCGTTAATTAAATTCTTATTAAAGCTAGCTAGATGTACTTTTGTTGATTTTGTTATCAAGGATAAGGTACTACTAGACTATAGTTTAAATTAAAAATAATAATAAATTTATTGTTAAAAATTATGAGTAATTCTTTCACATTATAAAAAAGTAGCATTACTAATTTTATTAGCTTAGGTTTTGTGTGAGATCATTTCTCGTAAGCTCTTCGTGAAATGAATAAAAAGTGATAACAACATTAATGAAAAAGTGATACTCAATTCAGTGTTGTCGTAACCTGACCGAACCAGCCGTTTAAACCTGTTGGACCGAAAACCAAACTGGAAATCGGTCTAAAAAACCTATAGAACTGATTTTACGATTATACCAGAATAAATTGGATCAAATCGGTAAAAACCGATAAAACGGGAAGAATCGGAGTAACCAAAAATGGCCCGTTATATAATTTTTTTAAAAAAAATTAAACGCAGAGACGAACTGCTATGCAATCAACCATTCACATATTCAAAATTTACCAAAAATTGAAACCTCCTCAACCTATTACACTCAATTCTCCCCACAATTAAATAGTGTTGCAGAGGAGAATAATATATAGAAAAAAATAAAATGAAAGATCTCTCTTCCAAGGAGATGCCTATTGGCATTCAATCATTTGGTTAACGTGAACTGTTAGGGTTACATACCTTTCTAACATGCAGCGAAAATAAGAAAATAAGAAATATATTACCTTTCACCAGGGTATGTTGAAGACGATGAATTCTCGCCACCAGCCTGCACAGTCTCACCGTTTTGGGCATAACTCTCTCATTCGATGTCGGATTTGAGTGTTCTATGCGCTAAAAAAATCCTCTCTTCTGTGGCTTTCTGTCAGTATATCACAAGTCCTATTCTGAAGTCTGTATGATTTAATAAAAATCATAGAATGTGACAGACAGCAGCAGCATACAACCTTCCAGTCTTCTGCTGTATTCCCAAGTCCAATCTCGACGTCGAGTGGGCAACGATCCTCAATATCTTCTCAATCTGCTGTTCTCTCACCCTACTCACAGTGTTAGGCGTGATTAATCTCATAGATTAGGATTTTCGGACAGCTGAGATGACTTATATATGGGCTACGGCAGGGACCAGGAGGAGAAATTAGAGTTGGGCCTCCATTGGGCTTAAGTATCCAAGCTTAGCCCAAATCTTATACTTAAGTCCAATAATAATAATATATACTACTAAAATATTATTACTGCACTACCGTTCTAATCCCATAATTACGTTATGTGCTCCTTCTTATTATGAGCCTGTTAGTCTCCCCATGTTTAAGATATTCAATGTCCATTAATTAATTAAGTTACTGACAACTCCATTAATTAATATCTCATACGAGAGTAGTACCACTCAACCTCATTATCATGCCGGAATAAATCCACATGCAGGGTTTACATGATAATCCTTATGAGCTCCTCAAGGAGACATCATCAACCTATGACGGACACAGATTCCTTCTACAATCAACAGCACCCCATAGAGACAGCACTACTTCCCAACTCACCGAGTTTGTTGATTTAATTACATGTAAATCTCCCCCATTGATGAATCAAAGAAATACATACTGCCCTACGTGTCGAGGTTATTGTATAGGGATTAAGAACACGAACATCCATAATAACTGAGATCAAGTTCTCCTATAAGTCAGTATAAGTCGAACGATCTCAAGTGGTCCTGCTCAATAGACACAAAGTGCACTAATGTGATTCTATAGCCAACACAATCTAATATCAAATCACACTACAATCATCCCGATAGAGAGTCCCCCATCTATCTCGGTTGTGAGCATTTGTTTATACTTTATAAGGAAACCGATAATATAATCTTCCGTGTGTTGTCGCACAATATATTATCTACAATATAAAGTAAGTGGACTATTGCATCGTACATATAAATAAATTATAAGATGCAATCATTTGATCATATGATTCTCAATACAAATAAATTGTTTAAATATTATTCACACAAAAAGATAGACTTTTAGTATACAATCTAACAATGCCAAGCCATAGGAGTCTCCACAAACCTTTAAATTACCGTAGTAATCTTTTATGGACTAATATTGTGATTGCTTGCTAGAGAAGAGAGAGAGTTAGGGTGGTCCGTAGAGAGAGCTGTAAGAGAGAGAACACATGGCTAGAGCTGTTAAACAAGTCGAGCAAGCCCGAGTAGTGGGTACTCGAACTCGACTCGAGCTGTTAACGAGTCAGGCTCAGCTCGGCGTGAAATTCATTACGAGCTTACAACTGAGCTCGACTCGGCTCGAAAAATCTTACATTTATGCTCGAACTCGACATGTTAAGTAAAATGAGCTAATCTCGTTAGAGCTCAAACTCGGTGCTCGACAATTCAATAATTTATCGTTATTCTACTCATACAAAGTTCATCTTCCCATTCTTGCCATAAAAAGGAAAATTAATTCGTATCCTATATTAATTAGTATTACAATCAAACCACAAATAAAACAATATTGATTTTGTTTAATCATAGATTGGAATCAACCTAACAGTATTGATGTTCTTTGTTACAAGCAGCAAAAAAATAAAGATCTGTAAAACCCAATTTTTTTTAAATTTTTTAAAAGTGAAAACTAAAATCCCAAAATAAAATCACTAAATAAAAATAGAGAAATAAAATAAAAAATAGATGAAGAGATCTTCCTTCACAGCTGGAATCAGAGAACGGAAACGGAGAGTTGAATTCGACAGATGGGGATGGCGCCCTTCTATCCCTAGATCGAGTGGCCACCCCACTCGCTGATGCAGATCAGGAAGGCTCGCGTGCCAGGTCGGCAACTGTGGAAGCAAGACACGGTATTGGCGCAGATCTGAAATTGATAAGACAAATCAAGGTTTGGATAGGGAAAGATGAGAGAGTCACTTGGAAGGAAGAGATGGGGGGAGTGACAGGAGTCCTATGGCCACTGCTTTGTGTGATGAAGTGGAAGCAGATTTTATTTTTTGAAATGTAGTGGAGGAAGGTGAGTGGATTGCTAAGGTTTAATATATATATAATAATAATAATAATAATAACAATAATAATAATATTATTATTATTAAAATAATCTAGTACTCGAAGGCTTCACGAGTCGAGCAGAGCTCGGCTCGATAACTTAACGAGTATTAAATGGGCTCGAACTCGAGCTCGAACGAACACGAGTCGAGCCGAGCTTGAGTTTTATCGAGTCGATTATAAAAATATTGACTCAATCCATGAAATGATCATAATGGTGTAGTGAACTATTTTATAAACAATTTATAGTATTTATATAAATAAAAAGTGGTAATATTTATAGCGAAAGCGATAATGATATTATCACTTTTTATCTGTCTCACGTAAGGGCTTACTTGAGACTGTCTCACACAAGTCTTTGCTATTTTATAAAGAGTTACTCTCTCCGTTCCCAAATTACACACATATTTGGTAGCACAATGTTTAAGAAAAATAATTTGGGGAGATCTTAGGTGAGTCCGTCTCACTGATCCCTTTATGTGAAACAGATTATCATTGATAAAAAGAAGTATATTTTAAATTCAATGAAAAGAGAATTAAGTAACAATAAGAGTCTGTTTTGTTATATTAATTAAGGTAATAACTAGGGTAGAGTTAGTCTATCAACTCCAAAATTTACAAAATGTGGGGCCCACCATTAACCTCAGCTCCATTCCTTCCATTTGCTTACTTGTTGTCGCTGTTTGTTTTATTATTATTTTTAAAAAAATACTCCATCCGTCTGGTTCTAAGGTATCCATTTAATTTTTGCACGTGGATAAGGAGTATTATTATATGTAAAGTGGGTAGTTGTATTAAAGGGAAGTGATGAGCCATATTGTGTATTTTTTTACTAAATAGGGGAAATGGATACCTTTGAAGCGGACGCCAAAAATAGTAAAATGGATACCTTAGAAGCGGACGGAGGGAGTATTAATTTAAGGGGTATAATTGTAATTTCAACTTATAATTTAGGATATATTTTACCCATAAGGTTTATTTATTATTTATTCATAGGGTTTAGGATTAATTCTAAGGGCATAATTGTAATTTAACCCTTATAGTTAGGGTATATTTCACCCTTATGATTTAGGATTTAAGGTATATTTGTAATTTCAGGCTTATGGTTTACGGTATATTTACACCAAGTGTTTAGGGGTTAGGGTATAATTGTAATTTCACCATTGTGGTTTATATTATATTTCATCTCTAGGGTTTCGGTTTTAGGGTATAATTGTAATTTCACTCACAGGATTTAGGGTATAATTGTAATTTCACTCACAGGATTTAGGGTATAATTGTAATTTCACCCTTATAATTAGGGTTATTCACTGATTTGTGTGCGTCCCCAAGTGTAGGGAACCAGTTGCAGCTCAGCGTGTGACCAAGTATAATATCAACCAGAGGGTAATAGACTCTAATTAATTCTATTTATGACAATTCTAATTTAAGATAAATCTAGGTATTTAAGGGAATTAATTAAAACTAAGGATGCAGAAAATAATTACTTAAAAAACAAATTATGCAAATAAAAATAAGCAAGTTTTTCAAGAGAGAAGACAAGATAGCTATAGGAAATTCAGTTTAAATTGGTAAAATTATATCACTAGACAATCATTTAGAATTCCTGCTGATTTTATAACACATGAATCTGGTTTAAACCCTCAAATTCAGAAGAATAATTCATACTCCCTTTCTAGGCACTTCATGCAAAATTTCATTAAAGGTTAGAGCGCTAGACTTCCCTTAATTGACACTTAAGAAATAAACTTCAACTACCACCTAACAATGTAAGAATTCAATTCAATTTAACCTTCAAAACCTAAAACTATCCAGAAAAGTACTAACACATGGTGTTACAAGCAACACCCATAGTTAGATATAAAAACAATCACATAGGTCTATAATTCAGAAGTAAGAAAGATAGAAAAAGAAAAACCCTGGATGTGGCTTGATTCTCCCTTCTTTCCTTCGTGATTCTGAACCTTCTCTATCCTCCTTCTCAAGTACTCAACACAGATGAACTCTCTTGGATGGGTGGATGGGATTAGAGCTGTCAATTTGGTTGAACTCAATGGGCCAACCCGCCCCACTCCACCGAAACCCGTAAGTAACCTGACCCAAAAAAGCCCGCCCCGCAGTAACCCACTAACAAGTGGGTTGCGGTGGGTTGTGGGTTAACCCGCCCCAACCCACTAACCCACCATCAACTTATAATTTTCAATTCACCTCTTACCCCACTCTTACACTTACCACCCCCCACCCACCCTCACCACCCCCACCCTATCGATATCGATACCAAAATTTCGATATTCGAAAAATTGATATTTCGATAAATTAAATTCAATATCGTACCGAATTTATATCGATATCGATATCGATTTTTCGATAAATATTTATTAATATCGATATTTTAGCATATCTTTTCACATTGAAAAAATGACATACCGAAAAAATATCGATTTATCGAACGATACCGAAAAATGTATTTAATTTTATAATAAAATTGACATTAAATATTTCAAAATAATTTGAACATGTATTCCAAAATAATGTAATTAAATATAGTTTCATATAATTCATTTTTAAAATAAATAAATAAATTTTTTCTATATTTTTTATACGATAAACACTTGTATGAATCGAGTTTACATAATTGTGTAAACTAATAGTTCTTTTTCTATCATCATTAAAATCATAAGAGACATTTGGAAAAATCAAAAAAATCAAATAATATTTGAAAATCAAAAAAATATCGAAAATTGAAAAATTGAAATATTGTCTACACCAAACTAGTGGACACACAAAAAAATACATACCCTAATTTAATGTTTATTATTAGAGTTTAAAATATTTTTTAAGGGTACAAAAGTTAATGTGAAACGTCATAAAAATTTTATTAAAAAAATCGAAAAAAATTCAAAAAAAAGAGGAAAGTGGGCCAACCCGTAACTAACCCGCCCCACGAGTGGCCCTCCCCACCAATGACCCGCCCCACCAATGACCCGCCTCATAAGTGGCCCGGCCCACTTGAGCCCATTTAAGAGTGGGTTGTGGTGGGTTGTGGGTTAAACTGTCCCTCCAACCCATTCTGACAACTCTAGATGGGAAGGTGTATCTTGATTTCAGTATTGTGGCATGGAAAGGATATAAAAAGTGATGAAGAGTTATGGAGTGTTATTATTTTGTGACTCCCAAGGGCTCCTCTTATAGTTGAGGACTAATAAATCCTGAATTCTGACTCAAAAGTTGGCTTTTTCACTTTAAAAACACGAATGGGCCGAAAAAATGTAATATGGACACGCTTGGACATGGCACAAGTCTTTCCAGCCATGGCACGGGTCGTGCGGTCTATGGCAAGGGTCGTGCCGCCCACTCGTGCCGCACGTCCGCACAGGTCGTGCCACCCGTCGGCAGCCTACGCGACCTCACGGTTTTGCTCATAACTTCCTCATCCGAACTTTGATTGTGGCGATTTTTGTGATCACACGATCCTCTCTTCCTTGGCTTTCCAACTATATAAAGAACTTCTGAAGTATCATTTAAGAGTAGCACAAGTCATGCCAAAAGTGGAACGATTCGTGCTCTTCCAAGAAGTCATGGGCAGTACAACTTGCACGACCTTACCGTTTCAATCATAACTTTATTATCTGAGCTTCGATTGACGTGTTTCTCAAGAAAAAACTACCTTTTCTTCCCTGTATTTCCAACCATATATCAAATGACTAGTTTGGACTTCCACAAAGATATAGAAAAATTATGCAAAGAGAACATGAGTTTTATAGCATTCTTTCATGATTTCACTATTCATTCCAACTAAGCACTTTTGATCATTTTTCCACCTAAAATACAAAATTACACCTCAAATGTACCAATATCTTAAATATATAAAAAATTAACCATTTAGTACTAAAATACAAATATAAATTTCACAAAACGGTGCTAAATCGGACCCTAAAACATGTAAATTTTCACACTAAACAAAGGTATACATATTCCACCAATTCATTTTTTGAGATTGGTTCCAGCCAAGTAACACTAATTAATTCATTATAATTAAGGATAAAACCAATAATTAAGAATTCAAGTAAGGCTGCCGTGTTATGCTGTAAAAAATTCAAAACAAAACTTTATCGGTTAAGCAAGGGGGACCTCAACACTCGCTTTTTCCACCAATCGGCTTCGGCAAGGAGAAAAGCTAATCGTATTTCCAAACTGAAAAATGATGCTGGGGTGTGGATTGAAGATTTAAATGGTATTTCTTCTTTGTTCAAAAGCTATTATTCAGATGTCTTTGAGGCGAGTTCGGAGAGGGTCCCCAATTTTATCGTCGGTCTCACCCATGATTACTGATGATGTAAATATGGAATTGACTAACACTTTCAGTAAGGACGAGTTTCAACTTGCGATACACAAATGCATTCTGATAAATCCCTAGGTCCAGATGGTTTTAACCCAGCATTCTATCAAAAGTTCTAGAGCACTGCAGGAAATGATGTTTTTGAGGCTTGTGTATCTTGGTTCAATACTGCAAATATTTTAGATAGGCTTAATGACACCAACATTGTGCTTATACCTAAGTGTGAGAGTCCTACCACAGCAAAGGATTTTCGACCTATTTCACTTTGCAATGTGATTTATAAAATTATGTAAAAAGTTTTATGCAATAGGCTTAAAAGCTCTCTTCATGGTTTAGTTGACAAAGCTCAATCATCATTCATTACGGGGAGGACAATTCAAGATAACATCCTCATAGCTTTTGAAACCATACATTCTATGAAGCGAAAATCTAAAGGAAAATTTGGGGATGTGGCATTAAAGATTGACATCAGTAAAGCCTATGATAGGGTGGATTGGAATTATCTGGAGCACATTCTTCTTAAGCTGGGCTTTGGTGTTAAATAGGTTAGCTGGATTATGATGTGTGTTCGTACAGTTTGCTATTCTGTGGTGGTTAATGATAGGGTGGTAGGGCATATTATTCCAGGGCGTGGACTACGTCAAAGAGACCCGGTCTCGCCCTATTTATTTATTTTATGTGCAGAGGATCTCTCTTCACTTATTAAACGTGCTAATGGCTGGGGATTATTACATGGGAGTCGAGTGTGCAGAGGTGCCCATATGATCTTTCACCTCTTTTTTGCAGATGATTATCTTCTCTTTTACAGAGCGTCGGCTCAAGAGTGCACCAAGCTAAAAGAAACTCTTATGTTGTATGAGAAAGCTTCGGGGCAATCCATTAATTTTGGTAAATCTTAGATTTTCTTCAGCAAAAATGTATAACAGGGAAATAGAGTTGATTTCTGCAATATCTTGGGTGTTTGGCAGCCTCTCAATACGGGTAGGTATTTGGGATTGCCTTCCTTGATTGGACGAAAAAAGAGAGAAATTGTTAGCTATCTGTGAGAAAAGTTGTGGAACAGATTGCAAGGGTGGTATAATAAGAAACTATCTAAGGAGGGAAAAGAAGTCCTTATCAAATCAGCTGCTCAAGCCATTCTGAATATTTCATGAGCACTTTTCTATTACCTTCTACGCTTGCAGATGAACTACAAAGAATGATGAATTCAGTTTGGTGGGGGAATAGTAAAGATGCAAAAAAGGGAATTGAATGGATGCATTGGGACAAAATTTGTGTTTGGAAAGAAGCTGGAGGTATGGGAGTCCGAAATCTTCATATTTTTAACTTGGCAATGCTTGAGAAGATTGGTTGGCGATTTTTCTCCGACCCAGATGCACTTGTTTGCAAAGTTCTCAAAGCTAAATATTTCCTTAGAGGGGATTTTTTAAATGCTAAAATTGGGCATAATCCAGGTTTTACTTGGAGGGGCATCTGGTCTTCTCAATATCTTGTTAAGAAAGGGGTAAGGTGGAAGATTGGTGATGGTTTGAGCATTAGAGTATGGGGTATGCCTTGGGTTTCTAATGATAGCAGTTTCTACATGAAAACTCCTCTAAATATGTCTCTTGGGGAGATCACTGTTGCTGATTTGTTTATTCCTGGGCGTATGGAGTGGGATGTTGAGCTTGTGGAGGAGATTTTTAATACAGAGGATGTGAAAAATATTTTTTCTACAGCGCTACCACCATAGGGAAGACGAGATAAACTTTTTTGGCACTTTGCTCGTGACGGAAGACACTCTATTAAATCTGCGTATTATCTTGCAGCATCTCTCACGATCGATATAACATGGGAAGTGAAGGGTAATTGAAGGCTCTTTGGAGGTTGAATATTCCAACAAAAGTAAAGATATGCATGTGGAAAGTTTGCAGAGGATGCTTGCCAACCAAGGAAAACTTAATTTAGAAGGATATTGAGGTTAGTGGAAGTTGTCCTCTTTGCAATCTGGGTTTTGAAAATGACTAGCATATATTTTCAGAATGCCCATTTGCAATTGAATGTTGGAGGGCTGCTGGTCTGTTGGGGTTAATTACTCCATAATTTCTACAATTTAATTCAACATCTAAATTATGACTTAATCTTCTTTGTAAGATGGAGCATGTATTAGTGGCAAGAATGGTGATGGCGATATGGTGCATATAGAAAGAGAGAAACTCCAGATTTGGACTGGAAATAATAAATCTGCTACTTGTTCAATTGTTGCAGCAGGGAATTATCTTGTGGAATGGGAAACAACAAGGCAAACTCCTATTCATACCCAATATCTTAATAAGTGCCAGAATTGGCATAAACCCCACACGTCCTTTATGAAGCTTAATGTGGATGTGGCCATCTCTGCAGACTCTTATGAAACTGGTATAGGTATTATCACGCCCCAGTTTTCAATAAATAGAAAGGGAGATTTATTCGCAATTCTTTGATAATATTAATCTTCAATGTGGGGGTGAACCATAAAATAAAATATCATAAACAATGAAAATTATACAAAAGTATATCATTAAAAATTATATAAAAAGATTTTGTACAGCGCATTAATTAAAAAGGACTTTCACGCAAAGCATCCGCCCCGGTACGCCGTCGCAGCCTCAACCTGAAAAGGGTTTGGAGAGGAAGGGGTGAATGTCTGAAATACACTCAGTGGGTTAACATAAATTATTGCACAGTTAAAAATAAATATGCAAGCCAAATATACCACAAAATGTAACATATGTCATTTAATAAAATAATTTGCACATTGTCGTCCGATAACTCAATGAAAATATTTTAGACCGAATCGTCATCTGATAACTTGTGCTAGTTGGTATATGTTCACCAAGCCGCCACCCAATACAATGTTAGCATATTTGAAATATATTTTAGTACTGAACCGACGTAGCCAGTAACTTGTGTTAGTTAGTATATGTGCACCGAGTCGTCACCCCGTACAAGTGTTAGTAGAAAATATTTGTCATCGAACTAAAAGCACACATGACACATAACATGATATATCAGTAACACATATCACTTCTTAACATAGCAATCATGACATAAAATTGTAGCACTCGGTAAAGAGTGAAAGGTACCCCCACCTTAAACTTTATTGAAAATTGTAAAGTGGACAAGGTTTGCTCTTCGATCTCAAAAATTCTTGAAATGATATACTAATTTTATTACAAATATAAAATAAAGGTTTTTCACTTAAAATAATAATAGTTATAAAATTATAATAATACTATATAAAAATTATAAATGATAAGTAACATAATAATATTTAAAATAAAAAGTTAAGATAATAATACAAAATTAAAATATATAATTATAAAATAAGTATAATATATACTATAATACGTACTACAACTTTCATCAAACATTCAAAACTTTATTTATTATTATATAAAATATACTTTCTATAAATTACAATTAAGTCCCTACATTATATTAAATTCTCATTTAAACTTACCCTAAACTTTATACTTATTACAAAATTACTCAACTTGAGTTATACAACTCTGTTTGAAAATCCAAAAATAGTGTTGGAATCCTCGTGAGATAAGGATCACATCAGTACTAATTTTGTATCAAAATATTGAAGTTTAGAAAATATGAAATTAAACCGTGAAGTGGGTTTATTTGTAATCCTTCGTTTTACGTCAAAACTCAAAACTAATTATACCTTTGTGATCCTCGTGAGGAGAGCTTCAAAACGAACTATAATATTAAAGCTAAGTCACACCGAAATAAAATCTGTCATTAAAGGGGTTGAAACTTTGACGTAGTTTTTCTAACTCAAAATGACATTTGTTTTATAAAAGAATTACATATTTGGAATCTACACTTCGAGACGAACATTTTCGTATATAACATGATAAGAATAAATTACAAAATAAATGAGTTACAAATGAAGCAATGTGTGTGGCGTGTGATATATATATGTATATATTATATAAATGAGTTGTGTGTATATATATAAGCAAGAAAAGAAGGATGTGATGATGGCAGTGACGTACATAACAACTTGTAGATCAAGTGCTTATCCAATACTAATGTTAATATTGTTATAATAATAACTTGGTGATCAAGTTGATCACACAACACACACCCACACGTCACTCTCTTAAACTTATCCTTATCTAAAATTTTTTATTCTTATCCAAAACTTTTAATCCACTTGCACACACACCCACTTGTTATTATTAATATTATATTATTATTACTATTATTATTATTATATAATATAAAATAATTGAAATATAATATTTAAAAAAAATACAGTTTTATTAAAAATAAAATTTACGAGAATATAGATTATGAAATATTGGGGAGTTACAATCTATCCCCCTAAAAATAACTTCGTCCTCGAAATTTAGAAAAACTTTTCATTTTTAAAGAACTGGGATTGATAAATATTTAAATACCTTAATTTATTTAAAAACTTTTCATTTGTACTAGGTAGATGCGTAGAGAGTATCATCAGAAAATTATTTTATTTTTAAAATACAAATCCTCCGAAATATGGATTCATAAATAATTTATTTAAAAATATGAGACTACAAAAACGTAGATCCATAAATAATTAATTTTTTTTTTAAAAATACGAGCCCACAGAAACGTAGACCCTCTCTGATACCATCTGTCACGCCCCACTTTTCAATAAATAGAAAGGGAGATTTATTCACAATTTTTTGATAATATTAACCTTCAATGTGGGCGTGAACTATAAAATAAAACATCATAAAATATCATAAACAGTGAAAATTATACAAAAGTATATCATTAGAAATTAAATAAAAAAAAATTCGCACAGCGCATTACTTAAATGATTGCACAGTTAAAAATAAATATGCATGTCAAATATACCATAAAATGTAACTTATGCCATTTAATAAAATAATTTGCACATTGTCGTCCGATAACTCAATAAAAATATTTTAGACCGAATCGTCATCAGATAACTTGTATTAGTTGGTATATGTGCACCAGGCTGTTACCCAGTACAATGTTAGCATATTTGAAATATATTTAGTACTGAACCGACGTAGCCAGTAACTTGTGTTAGTTGGTATATGTGCACCGAGTCGTCACCCCGTACAAGTGTTAGTAGAAAATATTTGTCATCAAACTAAAAGCACACATAGCACATAACATGGCATATCAGTAACACATATCACATCTTAACATAGAAATCATGACATAAAATTGTAGCACTCGGTAAAGAGTGAAAGTTACCCCCACCTCAAACTTTCTTGGAAATTGTAAAGTGGACAAGGCTTGCTCTTCGATCTCAGAAATTCTTGAAATGATATACTAATTTTATTATAAATATAAAATAAAGGTTTTTCACTTAAAATAATAATAGTGATAAAATTATAATAATACTATATAAAAATTATAAATAATAGGTAAAATAATAATATTTAAAATAAAAAGTTAAGATAATAATATAAAATTAAAATATATAATTATAAAATAAGTATAATATATATACTATAATATGTATTGCATCAAACCTTCAAAACTTTATTTATTATTATATAAAATATACTTTTTATAAATTATAATTAAGTCCCTACATTATATTAAATTCTCATTTAAACTTACACTAAATTTTATACTTATTACAAAATGACTCAACTTGAGTTTTACAACTCCGTTTGAAAATCTGAAAACACTATTGGAATTCCCGTGAGGTGAGGATCACATCAGTACCAATTTTGTATCAAAATATTGAAGTTTAAAAAATATAAAATTATACCGTGAAGTGAGTTTCTTTATAAATCCTTCGTTTTACGTCAAAACTCAAAACTATTTATACTTTTGTGATCCTCGTGAGGAGAGCCTCAAAACAGACTATAATATCAAAGTTAACTCACACCAAAACAAAATCTGCCATTAAAGGGGTTGAAACTTTGACGGAGCTTTTCTAACTCAAAATGATATTTGTTTTATAAAAGAATTACATATTTGGAATCTACACTTCGAGATGAACATTTTCGTATATAACATGATAAGAATAAATTGCAAAATAAATGAGTTACAAAAGAAGCAGTGTGTGTGGTGTGTGATATATATATGTATATATTGTATAAGTGAGTTGTGTGTATATATATAAGTAAGAAAAGAAGGATGTGATGATGGCAGTGACGTACATAACAACTTGTAGATCAAGTGCTTATCCAATACTAATGTTAATATTATTATAATAACAATTTGGTGATCAAGTTGATCATACAACTCACACCCACACGTCACTCTCTTAAACTTATCCTTATTCAAAATTTTTAATTCTTATCGAAAACTTTTAATCCACTTGCACACACACCCACTTGTTATTATTAATATTATATTATTATTATTATTATTAAAATTATATAATATAAAATAATTAAAATATAATATATAAAAAATACAGTTTTATTAAAAAATAAAATTTACAAGAATATAGATTATGAAATATTGGGGTGTTACAGTTATGGCTTTGAGAGATGATCAAGGTGCGTTCGTGAGTTGTCGTTCCTTGGTTTTTGCGGGAAAACCTAGAGTGGAGGAAGGAGAAGCATTGGGTTTACATGAAGCCCTTTCATGGATCAAGGCTATCGGGATGAGTCAGGTTATAGTGGAAGTTGATCCTAAATTAGTAGCTAATGCAGTATATTTGGTTTGGGAGGATGATTCAACTTTTGGAGATATCTTGACAGCTTACAAACAATCTTATTGTTAAATCCTGGGTTTGTAGTGCGTTTTATTCGTCGTAATGCCAATATAGTGGCACATTGTCTTGCTAGGGCCTCTCGTTCTTTTTCGAGCTCTCATTGTTGGGTAGAGTCATCGTCTCTTGTAGATGACCTACTTGATGTTTGTTCTTGTGAACTTTAATTATTTTTTGTCAAAAAAAAAGAATTCAAGTAAGGCTGTCGTGTTATGCTGTAAAAAATTCAAAACAAAACTTTTTTTTTCTTATTTTGTTAATAAATAATTTTATTAATTATTAAAAATTTATATTTTTTATTTTAAAAAATTTATAATCAGACATCACTTTTTATTATTAATATTAACACTTTTTATTCATTTTACAAATTAATTATAAAATAATTTATTTAATTAATAATCACTTTTTGTTAATTAGATATCATTTTTTTATTAAAATTATAATCACTTTTTATTCATCTTACGAATGGTTTATAAAATAGTGCAATTGGATGGTTATCACTTTTCATTGATAAAATATGACTTTCTATTAAAAATTGTATCACTTTTTATCCGTGCTACTAATTATTCATGAAATAGTTCAATCGATTGATTATTATTTTTCCTTAATATCACTTTTATTAAAAATAAATCACGTTATCAATTCTATAAATTGTTCTTGAAATTCACTTTCGTAATTATTTATCACTTTTTATTAATGATGTTATCAGCATACTTTTAAATATTATCACTTTTAACTTAGAGTATAAACGGTTCATGAAATAGTTCACATCACCGCTATTACTTTTCAACAATAGGATATCATCACTTTTCCTTATACAAATTATCACTTCTTATCATTTTCACGAAATTCATTAGTAAGGCGAACTTGCATAAGTCTTTAACATTTTGAATTATTCAAAACATTATTCAAATTAAAAGTTATCACTTTTATTTAATCAATAATTTTTTTATATTAAAAAATGTTACTACTTTTTAAAAATATTATCACATTTTATAAATTTATAATATTTAAATTAAAAATAAATTAAATGATTATAAATTTTAAAGTATTACATTTTAAATAATAAAAATATAAATTAAATAAGAAAAATGAAGAAAAAATATAGTATATACATAGCGTAATTAATTATTGGGGGCGGCTATTTGCACCCCGGATCTACTAAACGAATTCCAATTGCTAAATATACCCCACTAAAATTACAATAAACAATCATCCATCACTAAATATACCATATGCATGACAATTTTATCCTTTTATTTAGCATTAAACATATGACACAATTTTTACAAAATAAACCCCTTAAATAAAATATATATTAATCAAAAGAAATTAAAAGGTTAAAATAATATTTGTAATTAAATAAATAAAATTAAAAAGTCAAAAAATGAATTTTAGAAAAAAATTATTAAAAAGGTTAAAAAAAAAAGATTAACATATTTAAAATTTTATTAATGAAAAATTTTAAAAGTATAAAAAATTCAATAAAAAATTAAAAAACCCAATCCATGAATTTGATAGTAGAAAAATATATATATAAGAACATAATTTAATTTAATATATGTATAAAAAATTATATTAAAATCAATTTAAAAATAAATTGAATTAAAAAAATTATTTTTTCATATATGATTTAATTTTTTGTTAAATTGATTTTAATATACTCCATGAAATTAAAAATATAAATACCATTTAGAAAATTATTAATAAAAATTCAAAATGGAGTATATTCAAATGGAGTTTATATTAAAAATTCTAAAATATATTTTTATTTTTAATTTAATTTAATGGAGTATATTTTTGAATTTTTAATATAAACTACATGGAGTATATATATTTTCATTTATATTGAATTTTTTCTTTGACTCTCAAATTGATGGAGTATATTATTTTTAATTTTTATTAATTTTTTATATTTTTTAAATTTTTTATTAATAATTTTTTTGTTAATTTAATTTTTTTAAATATTTTAATAGTTTTTTTCTCAAATTCATATTTTTTCTTTTTAATTTATTTATTTAATTACAATTAGGAAAAGATTTGGGTGAGACGACCATTTCATGGATCCCTTTATGTGAGACGGATCATGCATTAGTCTATTAAGGATATTTTTAAGGGCCCTGTTTAGTTGGTTGTAATTAAATTAGAAATTTTAAAATTTAATTATGGAAGTAAATTAATTAGGTTTATATATATATATATATATATATATATATATGAATCTTTTCCCTGATGAAGTAGCATCTGTCTCACCTCTATCAATAGCAATGCGTACCATCTGAAAATTTTCGATTCTAAGTAATCCTTGTTTATTTCTAATGAAACTTAGTCTTTCAGATTCTATCATTGTGTATCAATCAATCAAAAATTGTTGGAACAGACGTCTTGCATTGACTACATTCTTTGATTCATTTAATCTTTCATGTTTTCGAAATGCAAAAAATTCACGCATTGTTAAATTAATCCTCTTCTTTTGTGTAGATGAGGCATCTCTATGCAGAATTCCAATTTGATATCCATCCTCGCCATAGGGAAATAATAATGGATATTGTAATGCCAGATAAGATGGGTAGAGCTAACTAATTCTCTACAATGAATCGTTACGTGTTTCAAGAATTATATCTCTGGATTCCATGTGTACATCAATATCACCGACTATAATTGCAGCAACTTCTGATGTGGAGGGAAGATTGAACCTTCTACCATCAAAAGTTCTACTATCAATCAACTTGAGTTTAACTTTAGATGATTCGCATTCCTCAAATCTCTCACGTGCCATTTTGAAATTCTTTGCAAGTGGATTATGCGTATCAAGCATTACCTTTATATCTCTAACAATCAAGGGATCCAACTTATCAGAAGTATCAGATGCATTCCTCCTATTTAATTGCATTGACATCAATAGTCGTATGAGTTAACAAATACGTTCAAGATTATATATTTTTAGTAATAACATATATATGTTCTTTTTACTAAAGATTCTAGTGTAAAAATATATATATTTGAAACGATTTTTTTTAATGACCAAGTATAAATACTAAAATTGTTATTAAAATACAAATGATATCACATATTCCACTCCCATATTTCATCTACCATTTCATATATTAAAATCTTGTCACGTGTCATAATCATTGGTCAAAATTCAATACTTGCCCCAAGAGTTTAATGATAAATTGTAGGGTATAGTTTTATTATGTTATGGAATACCAATGGAACATGAAAAATGAAACAGAGAATTCAAGTTGATTAAAATATGCTAATTTGTATAATAAAATATCGTTGTCTAAATTGCATGTTAAATTGTTTAAAATGTCATGCTTTATATAAAATAAATTCAAGAAATTAAATTATTTATAGTAATACAGTAGGTGAGATAAATACATACCTTATTGCTCGAATTCGATTAGTTTCTTCATTTTGAGTATCATAAATGTAGAGTTAGAAAATTTTGGGGTTGATTCATTCATTAATTGAGTTGTCAACTTTTCCTCCCATGGATGTGAAACTGAACATCACATTAATTGAGTTGTCAACTTTTCCTCCCATGGATGTGAAACTGAACATCATGTTGTAGACACGTATATTATGAATGAAATTCTTACTCCTTTGGATCCATTCCAGAGAAAAGATCTCTCAATAATTTTGGTGGTTCTTTGAGTAGAGGTAGCTGTACCTTTCCACTCATGCAACATGATGTGTACACTGGTCTGGCATTTTGATTCTTCTTTGCTATTCTCTCATCGTACCAGAATAAAGCTTCACAGTGAATGCAAGTGTATATAGCATCCCCACCGTCTATGTAATCTATATATAAATGATCAAACATCAAAATATTTCCGATAATGTCATTTGATGTCATATTTGTGCAATATAGATTCTTATGATGATTACCTTCCGTGAAGCAATTATTTGTTGTCTGCACTATGTGATCATCATCATTATGTACCTCATCCTCCACTGTAATTTTAAGATATATCTTTAGATTTCAAGTAATAAATAATTTTTTTAATTATAATTATATTTTAATTTATATGCATTAAATAAAATTTGAGGAGAGATCATCTGCGCAATCATCATATTAAATGAAACACGCGTGATTGATTAGGGGTATTTAATGAGAATTAAATATAATTTACTGTATTGTTCATTAGAATTAAAGAAAAAAAAAACTAACCTGGTCTTTTACGTTTGCGTTTATCGTTCAATATTTGTTTCCTTATCATTCTTGCTAATTTAGAGGAAGAGTTTTCATCTGGTTGGACAAAAATATAAAAAATAATGAATAGGAAGAGTTACTTAAGAAAATTAATATCATATAATCAAAACCCTAATAAATAACTTTTTTAATTAAGGAAGATTAATTTGAGAAATAGTATCAAATAATATCAAATTAAAATAAAATTTTAGACATACCTTCTGTTGGTAACATCGTTGAGTTATTCAACTTCTGAAGTTCGTGAAATAAAATAAAATATGAGTTGGGGTTGAATTTTCAATGTGAAATATTCTTTATAGGTAGAAGAATAGAGTGGGTATATATATATACAGTAGAGAGGAGATATAGTTACTACAAATTTAATTTGAATTATTACTATTATTATTATTTCTTTAAATTTATCCAAATAAGGATATCTAATTAATCAAAGATAATGTAAATTATCTTATGAATCCTTAACTTTTGAATTAATGAACATAAAAACAAAATATATACAAATAAAATATAAAATTATTACATTATGTACGAATTAAAAATTACATGGGATTCGATAAGATTTCACACTTCGATATCAAATAATCCCGTAAATTAGATCTGGTTTTACTGTAACAAAAAATATAAAATTTTATTCGGTGTATACATATTTAAAGTCGGTGTATTGTTATACATGGGATAATTTGACCATTTATGAGAGAGTATATCGCCAATATTTACAACACGAATTCCTGGTGAAATATATATATATATATATATATATATATATATATATATATATATATATATATATATATATATATATATATATATATATAGATAAGATTTGATATTAAAGAACAATATAAATTATTATTCTATTATTTTTTTATTATTTTTTTTTAATTTTATCCAAATAAGGATATTTATTAATGAAAGATAATGTAAATTATTTCATGAATCTTTAACTTTTGAATTAATTAATGAACATAAAACAAAATATATACAAATAAAATATAAAATTATTACATAATATACGAATAAAAAATTACATTGGACGTGTTATACATCATCATTAATAATATTAATTTACAAGTGATTGCAAAAAATATTTTTTTCTAAATTGTGAGGTGGCGGCTCCACGTTGCTCCTTGAAAAATTGTATATGTGGCGCCCCCACGTCGATCCCGCAATTAATGTATATTTAATTTAATTTAATTTAAAATAATTAATATTTTTTAATCCTACCATTAATACATCTTAATTTAAATATTTAATAATCCTACCATTAATACATAATAATATTATTTTAAGTTTATATAAGTAATTTATTTTAATACTTTAAATATTTTTTAATTTAATCCACAAATTTTGTGTGAATTTTAAATTATTTATTTTCATTGGATTTTAAATTATTTATTTTCATATTCAGCATATACATTCTAATTAAGGTCAAAAATATTTTTTTTAAATTGTGAGGTGGTGGCTCGACGTTACTCCTTGAAAAAATGTGTGTATGTGGTGCTCTCATGTTGATCCCTTAATTAATGTATATTTAATTTAAAATAATTAATATTTTGTAATCCGACCATTAATACATCTTAATTTAAATATTTAATAATCCTAAAATATTGTTTTTTAAATTGTGAGGTGGCAGCGCCACGTTGCTCCTTGAAAAAATTTGTGTATGTGGCACTCCAACGTTGATCCCGCAATTAATGTTTATTATATTTAATTTAATTTAAAATAATTAATATTTTGTAGTCCTACCATTAATACATCTTAATTTAAATATTTAATAATCATACCATTAATACATAATAATATTATTTTAAGTTTATATAAGTAATTTAATTTAATACATTAAATATTAATGTTTATTATATTTAATTTAATTTAAAATAATTAATATTTTGTAATCCTACCATTAATATATTTTAATTTAAATATTTAATAATCCTACCATTAATACATAATAATATTATTTTAATTTTATATAAGTAATTTAATTTAACACTTTAAATATTTTTTTATTTAATCCATAAATTTTATGTGAATTTTAAATTATTTATTTTCATTGGATTTTAATTTATTCATTTTCATATTTAGCATATACGTTTTAATTAAGGTATGGTACAATCGATTAATTATAAAGTTTTGGTAAATTATTTATTTTCATTGGATTTTAAATTACTATTTATTTTCATAATTTACAAGTGCTTGCCAAAAATATTTTTTTAAAATTGTGAGGTGGCGGCACCACGTTGCTCCTTGAAAAATTGTGTATTTGGCACTCCCACGTTGATCCCACAATTAATGTTTATTATATTTAATTTAATTTAAAATAATTAATATTTTGTAATTCTACCATTAATACTTCTTAATTTAAATATTTGATAATCCTACCATTAATACATAATAATATTATTTTAAGTTTATATAAATAATTTAATTTAATACTTTAAATATTTTTTTATTTAATCCATAAATTTTGTATGAATTTTAAATTATTTATTTTCATTGAATTTTAATTTATTTATTTTCATATTTAGCATATACATTTTAATTAAGATATAGTACAATCGAAGTTTTGGTAAATTATTTATTTTCATTGGATTTTAAATTATTATTTATTATTTTTTTTCATAATTTACAAGTGCTTGCCAAAAATATTTTTTTAAATTGTGAGGTGGCGGCGCCACGTTGTCCTTGAAAAATTTTGTGTATGTGGCGCTCCCACGTTGATCACGCAATTAATGTTTATTATATTTAATTTAAAATAATTAATATTTTGTAATCCTACCATTAATACATTTTAATTTAAATATGGGTAAATTACAAAACCCCCTTCGAGGTTTTGTCTAAATTACCAAATAAACCCCGTGGTTTGAGAATTTTCACATATTACAATTTTTAACATGACATATGACATAAATTAGAATTTGGTTTGCAAAATATAACATACCTGTTATACCTAGGGATGGCAACGGGTAGGGTACCCACTTATTTTGGGGTACCCGTACCCGTATCCGATTAAAAAATAACTACCCGTATCCGTATCCGTCCCATTTAAATAATTTATTACGGTACCCGTACCCGTCCCATTATCATTTAGCAATACTCGTGGATACCTATACCCGTTTAATATTTATTTATTATATTTATATTTATATTTTTTTTATTGTCTAAATAATTATAATAATAAAAATCACATTATTATTAATTAAATATAATATAAATTTTATTATTTTAAATAAATATTTAATAAATATGATTAAATGAACTTATAACTATTAATTAAATATATAAAACATCTTATAATATATAAATTATATAATATATTTTAAATTTTATAAAAATATATACTCCATATATAATCGGGTTACCCACAGGTTTTGAGGCATTACCAGTAACCATCCTAAACTCTAATGGTATTTCTTACAACTACCCGTATCAATCCCAAACCCGTTTACAACTACCCGTACCCTAACCATTAGGGTTTGGGTAGATCGGGTACCCAGAAATACCCGTCTCATTGTCATCCCTAGTTATACCTATCCTATGTTTTATTGTAATTCTTTTTTGTTTTTTTATTAGCTGGACTTGGTTGGATCATTTCCTAAAGAGATTGACATTCTTATTGGTTCGAAGTTCATCTTTAGATTCCATATCTCTGAAAGAAATATAAGTAATCAATGGAATGTATATACTGTGATGAAAGTATCTTCAGATCCTACTATGATCAAGGCTATAACGAATAGATCAAAAGCGAAAAAGGTATTGAAGTTCAAAATTAAAAATGCATTTATGGTAATTTGCTCCATCTTTTCTAATTGTTATATTATACTGTTATTTTTATGTTTACATACAGCCTTTAGGATCCTCTATGAATGATATTTTTTCAAATAAAATGAGTACTCCAGAAGGGAAGTGTAAATTGGTTGACTTTGAGACTATTGATGATGATGAAGATAATGCTCTGGATCAGACTCAAATGCTGGCCACGAATAAAAGGATGATTCAAGTAAAAGTTGAAGATGAACAATCTTAAGAAACAAAACCTCTTACTTCATTAAATACTTAGGATTTATCCATGAATTTTATTATTACTGCATATTTAAATTATCATAATTTTTTTATGAAACTATGAATGATTATTTTAATTCTATTATCAATTCTATCCTTCAAATTTTTCTAGAATCAAGAATTAATGTTTATTTCAATACCATTACCAACTCTGTTTTCCATATCAAGTAGACATGCGCTACCACAAGAATAAGAATTGAGAATCTAAATTATCTCATACAAAATTAATTTATTCAAAATAGTCTCAAAAATTTTAATTTTACCTACAAATAAAATCATAATTTTTAACTTTTCTCTAAAATGGTCATTTAAACCTAAAAATGATCAATTTTATTTATGAGTTTTATAGAGATAAAAAGTTAAATTTTGAGACAAAATTATAACAAGTAAAAATTAATAATTAAAACAAAAGTTATTGGACAACATTAATAAAAAATGAGTATTGTATTGAAACAAATGCTCCCTCCGTCCCAAAATTTTTTGCACACTTTCTTTGTAAATTACAAAGGATGTGTGCGAAAATTTTGGGACGGAGGGAGTACTATATAGCAAAACTAAAAGGTTCCATGTTTGGAACGAATATTAAGCTCTTAATTAATATTTTATTTAATCTTGCAATTAACATTAATTTTAACTAATTTAATATAATATTTCAAATATTATTTTATTTAATGTGTCCTATTTTAAGTAATTTATTATGACAACCTCAATAAAATTTGTACATGTGGCAATCTCACATTAATCTTATAATTAATATTTTATTTTAAATAATTTATTATTTTAAATATTAATTTTTTATATTCTCTTATTTATTTATAATTTTAATAACATAACTAATATTTTATATTAAGTAATTTAATATGAATACCATAGAAAAAAATCATATTGTATTATTTAATATTTATATAACCATAATTAAAATTTATTGGTGATACTATATGTAGACAATATATTTTAAGATTAATATTTTATTTAATCTTGCAATTTATGTTTGATTTTAAGTAATTTAATATAATATTTCAAATATTATTTTATTTAATATGTCATATTATTTTAAGTATTTTATTATGACTACCACAATAAAATTTGTGTATGTGGCAATCTCAATCTCACATTAATCTTATAATTAATATTTTATTTAAATAATTTATTATTTTAAATATTAATTTTTATATTCTCTTATTTATTTATAATTTTAATAACATAACTAATATTTTATATTAAATAATTTAATATGAATAGCATAGTAAAAAAATCATATTGTATTATTTGATATTTATTTAACCAAAATTAAAATTTATTGGTGATACTAAATATAGAAAATATATTTTAAGAAAAAATTCGATTAAAATTATTTCTGGTATGCAATCAATATTATTTTGGCAAAAAATATAATGATACTATAATAAAAAGTTTGTTTCGAAACTTAAAATATATATATATATATATATATATATATATATATATATATATATATTGTGTTTAGTGAAGTTTTTAGAAATTTATAGTAATTAATGTTATAGATAATATAAATATGAATATATTTCACTTTTTATTTATTTCAATTCAGTTACATAATATATCATTTAAAGGTAAACATCATAATTACAATAAATAAATATATACGAACATGAAAAACAGAACGAAAATAACATTATATCAAAACATATCCAAATTAACATAATAAAGTAAAGATTATTCAAAAAAGATATTATAAAAAATATAACTCGTGTAGGGGAAATATACTAGTTGTTAATTACATCAAAATCAAATAACTTAAATGTGGACGTGTTATAATTATTTTAGGGGTAATTTGAGGTGAAACCGATTCACGGTAAAAATTATTCTCAATATGCTTTTGTTTTTAACTTTTTTTTATGTATAAGTATTTTTCTATAACACAACTACAAATCAAGTATTTTAATATTTATTAAAATTTTCTCTTTATTTTATATTGACCTTTTTCAGATTTTCAATTTTATGACTTAGTTTTCAATTTAAATATAGTCATTTATTGCATAGTAATATGGATTTCATCGTATAGTTGGTTGAGTATAATAATTATTATTTTTTTAGGTTAACGAAACAATTTAGAAGTTTTAAAATTTTAATAAAAGATGATACCTATTAAAAGTTATAAAATTTTAATAAAAGATGATACCTATTAAAAGATAGGTATCTTGTGAATTATTACAAGTATAAATAAATGATAAAATTTTCAATGTAAAGTGATAATTTATAAATAAATAAAATTAGTTAAAAATAGGTAAAACTAATTTATGGAGTACCATTATTGTGAAAGAATAACAGAATTAAAATTATATTCGTAAAAAACAAAAAAAGAACGTAATGAGTTGCTTTTACTATTTATCACTCTCGACCTTCACACGAACTTTTCTTCTTTTAATTGTTGTCAGTGGGTCGGCCATGATTTCACCAGCTTCTTCATCTTCTTTATTTGTATCACATTCAGGTAGTCTCTTCATGTAGTTGACAACATTCTCTCCAATGACATTGTTGTTGGAAATTGAAGATAAATTATCCTAATTAAAAAAAAAATTCAACAATATTTTCTTTAATACTTTAAATTGTTAATTTAAATGTGAATGTTAACTAAAATTAAAATTAAGGATACGAACATGTGCACGAAAGTAAAATCCAAATTATAAATAATAAAATTAAACTTATATACGAATTTAACATAAAAAATCATGAATAAATTAAGGGCCACTTACTAAGAGGTACAAAAAAATGCATAATTGCTATAAACTACATGAGTCAAAGCACTATTACTCATACAACACAATTATAATTGTGATACCATAAATACACATATGTATTTGCACAATTGTTCTGCATAATTTGATTCTGCACAATTGTTCTGCACAATTTTGTTTTTGCACATTTTAAATTCCGGCAGCAGGCAGCGGCGGTCAACGACTGTCCGACCTCGCGGTCAACGCCGGTCAACGGCCGGTCAACTCCGGTGGGTGGGTGAGGGGTAGGATTATTGGTTTAAAAGTGTATGAAGTATAAAGTTATATTTGGTATTTTACTTTAATATTTTGTATATGAGAGTAATTATTTAAATTTCATGTATTTAATAGTAAATATGCTTAAAAGTATATATCTGAGAGTAATAAACTCATAAATTAAATCTATACTTAGATGCTTACACTTTTTGAAGTCATGGCCTTATCAAAATTTGCAATTAAACTCTCATCAGTTGTAACTCGATCCACATTAAATGACTCGTTGCCATTAGCAATTTTATTACTGGTTACATGAATTTTGAACAAAAAACTCCTATCCAATAGGAGATTTAGTTCTTCAGGAAAGAGATCATCATTGTCATCCTATATTTATAAGTCATAAACATGAATATCAGTTCATATTCTTAAAGTAATGGTTAAGTATTGCATTACATGTACAAACGAAAATTTAAATAATTAAATTCTACCTGCTCAAATTTTTTTTAAAGAAAAAACGGCACTCTTTCCAATTATATCCATAGCTGCTTCTTCAAAGAGAACCACTGTTGAGGTTCCAGTATCGTCCATGATTTCGAGATGTATCTTGTAACTGTTAAATAAATAAAATAATTATTAATTTAATGTGTTAAAATATAATTAGTTTGGCTTCAAACTTAATTTTCTTTATAATTGTGTACTGTGACATGAGTCTCGAGAAGATTTAAAATTAAGTATACTTTTTTATTGATTATTTTATTTTTCCATTTATATTTTCTAAATTCTCTTTTAATTATTTTTTTTTGTTTTCATTTAAGCTTTTTTATTGATTTTTCTTTTAATTTTTTCATGTGAATTTTTGTGCAAATAATATACTCTGCACCTATAAATAAAACTCTTTATTCATTCATTATACATATGTAAAGAACAAAAGTTTTCTTCAAGTTCTATTAAAGTTCCGAAAAAAGGTATCATTATTATTATTATTTTAATTTTTTATTGTTAAATTTATGAATATTCTTTTATATTTTTCAAGCTTTCTTTTAATTATTTATTTTTTTAAAATTATTTTAATTCTATTTTCTTTTAAATTTTTTATTATATTTTAATCTTTTTACTTCTTTACGTTATTAATTTTTTTTCAAGGTTAAATTATAATTTTTAAACTGATTTTGTTAAAAAAAATTATTTCATCGAATTGATTTATATTAAATTTTTTTATCTTTTAGTAATTAACTTTATTATAATTTTTTTTCTTCAATAATTAAATTAACGTATTTTAAAATTTTTTGATTAACTAAATTATGAAACAACATAAAATTTGAAAAATCAATTTATTTTTTTAATTTTTTTAGTAAATCAATTTAACAACGAATTAAGTTTTTACCAACGAAAGTAAATTCACATTGAGAGTATATAAATTCAATTTACTTTTCAATTTAAATTGTATTAAATTATAATTGAATACAATTTAATATAACTATTTATTCAACAATTTTAAAAAATATAATTCAAGTTTAATGCAACTATTTATTAAATTATAATTTAGTATAAGATTTTATTCACTCAAATGTGAATTTATTTCATTGGTAAAAGTTTATTTCGTTGTTCAATTAATTTACCAATTTTTTTTAAATCATTGAATTAATCAATCCAAAAACATTAGGAATTCCCTTGTAAACACATCCTCCAAGCTAAAATAAATATATTATATGACTAATTAAAAGAAATAACAAAATATAAATTTAATTTACGCAAAAAAAATGAATGAAAAAATATAAATTAATATAGTATGAAATTAACTATTAAAAATAAAAAATAACAAATGAATATCTTTCTTTATAATTCAACAATTTTAAAAAAATATAATTCAAGTTTAATATAACTACATATTCAATTATAATCTATTATAAGTTTATATTGAATAGTAAAATTCAATTTATATACACTCAAATGTGAATCTAATTCCATTCGTGAAAAGCTTAATTTTATTGTAAATTGATTTGCAAAAAAAATTGAATTGATTTTAAATTTTGTTATGATTGTTGTTGCAAAATTAAATTAATCAAAAAATATATATATGTTAATTTAATCATTAGAGAAAAAAATTTATAATTAATTATTTAAGGATTAATTACTAATAGGTATATACTTTGTACCTCTAATTACTACTAGATACATTAATTTAAAATAATTATTGTTTAATACAAAATATTAAAGTAAAATACCAATTATAACCTTATAATCTCTTACACTTTTAAACCACCAACCCTACCCGTTGACCGGCATTGACCGTCACCGGACCACCACATTTTTTTTCCTGCACACACTTTTTTCTACTGCACACACTTTGCTGCACACGAACATTTGCTGCACACAACATTTATGTGCATTACATTTGTAGGGGTAATATTGGAATATCACTATATATTTTTGTAGTTAGTAGTAATACTTTTGTATGATTGTATCTCTTAGTAATTATGAGTTTTTTTTATATACCTAGTAGTAATCCTCCCTCAATTTAATTAATAAAAGAAATAGTTGCAATATATATATATATATATATATATATATATATATATATATATATATATATATATATATATATATATATATATATATATATCAATTCAATGAAATAAAAAAATAACAAAATTAATTTTAAAAATGATAATATTAATTATGAAAAAAATTAATAAAATAAATAAATCTAGATATTAAAATATAATAAAAAATTTAAAAGAAAAAAAAATTAAAACAATTTTTTAAAAATATTTATTAAAAGAAAATTTTAAAAATATAAAAGAATCTACATGAAATTAATTAATTCAAATTTTAAAAGAATAATAATAATAATAATAATAATAAATGGATACCTTTCTTCAGAACTTAATAGAATTTGAAGAAATCTTTTGTTCTTTTACGTGTGTATAATAAATGAATAAAGAGCTTTATTTATAGGTAGAGAATATATTATTTGCACAAAAATATACATGAAAATTTCCAAAAAATTAAAAATAATAATAATAAAAAAACAAAAAATATTCAAAAGAGAATTTAAAAAATATAAAAGAAACAACAAAAATTAAGGATAAGGATATTTATTATTATTAATTTAATTATTATTATTATTTAATTTATTATTATTATTTATGTTAATTTATCTGGATAAGGATATTTATCCAATGAAAATAACATAAATAATATTAGCACAATACATGTAAATAAAATATAAAATTATTAGAATATATACGGAAAAAAATATTACTATTTTAGTATTTCAAACTTCAATAGCAAATAATCCCCGAAAATTAGAATTTTGTGTAACTTCAATCCTTGTTTTTGTGTAAATTGAATTATGTTTCGAAAAATAATATGTATGTACATTTCAAATAATATTTTTTGTTTTTATTAAATTGAAAGATTAAAAATTAATAAAAAAATATATAATTAAAAAAATATTAAATAGAAAAAATAATCTGAAGAAATCATAAAAATTTAATTAAAAAAAGTAACCAAAAAAATTATTAATTTTAAAATAATAAATTAAAAAATTACATACTAATAAAAAATTAAAAACAAAATAACAAAATTAAAAAGAAAAAAATTAATAAAAACAAAACTTAATCGAAAAAAGAATTTAAAAAATATAAAAGAAAGAACAAAAATTATAAAAATAAAAAAAATATCACATCTATATTCGATCTTAAGAAAAAATATTTATGTATCATTAAATTTTAATGTTGATGAAAATATATTAAAAAAATTAAAACATATAAAATTAAAAGAAAAATAACGAAAAAATTAAAAAAAAACTTTAAAAAAATATAATAAAATTTATAATAAAATTAATACATATTATTAAAAAATAAAAAATAAATTTATTATAGATAAATTCGAAGGAATAAGAAAAGAATAGGAAGACATAACAAAATTAATTAAATAAATTTCTAAAACCATGAAAAAAAATAACGTAAAAAATTTTAAAAAATTACATACTAATACACTACAAGAAACTGCCAGAATACCAACAGTTTACCGACGGAAAGAAATCATCGGTAATTACCGACGGTTTACCGATGAATTACCGACAGTTTATTGATTTAGTAGGATTTCTTTTTAAAATATCATCAATAAAAATTTTCGACGGTTTTTGCAACGGATTCCCGACGGAATTAGCAACGGATTTTTTTTCTAGTCGGTAAGTCCGTCGGTATTTTGGAGGGAATAAATCCTGGATGATTACCGACGGATTAAATCCGTCGGTAAATATATAAATTTTTATTTAAAGAAAATTAATTTTAGTTTTAAATTTACCGACGGATTTATCCGTCGGTAAATATATTAAATTTTATTTTTTAAAAATTAAATTTAGTCTTTAATTTACCAACGGATGTTTTCCGTCGGTAAATGTATTAATTTTTATTTAAAAAAATTAATTTTAGTCTTTAATTTACCGACGGATTTATTCCGTCAGTAAATATATTAAATTTTTTAAAAAAAATTAATTTTAGTCTTTTATTTACCGACGGATTAATTCCGTTGTTAATTTAAAGATTCAAATTAATTTTCTTTTAATAAAAAATTTATATATTTACCGACGGAATAAATCGGTCGGTAAATATAAAATTTATTTAAAAATAATAATTTCAGGTACCGACGGAAACAATCCGTCAGCAAAATTTTGCAATTGTTTTATAAAATTTAATTGTTACTCTGGATTGATTATATATTTTTAATTTTAATTCAAATATCGACGGATATAATTCCCTCGTTAATCTTAAGAGTAATTAAATTAGGTATCACCTTCTAGTCACTCCATTAAATTGGAAAACGAGTTTGTGCCTTCTTCTCCCGATTTCTCCATCAGTCTGCCACTATCGCTGGCGGAAATCGCTGCTTCTACTGCCGCAGGCCAAGAACGATGGCATTCCCCATCTACCTGAGCCTTCTCTCCCTCTCCTTCACTTTCCATTATTTCTCGTTCTGATTCTATCTCGTCTTTAACGTTTTTTTCTCCACCAGCGAGGGCTTGTCGAGTTCACCAGGAATAGGTACTTCGACCACTCATGGCGGATACCTCCTGCCACCACCACCTGCCGGATGAAGAATCATTAGGTAAGATACCAATTCTTGCTCTAATTTTCGTAATTCTTCTATTGGTATTTTATAGCCCATATTTCGAGGACCCTCTGCTCGCGTTCACTGAATCGCGGGATGTTTCGAGGACATTCCTACATAGCATCTAACTCCTTAATTCTCTGGCCAAGAGGTATCCCTGCAATTCTTCTTTGCTAACCTAATTATAAATCTGCTGTTGTCTAATTTGTTTTCTCTAATTTTAATACACAATGAAAATAATTGATTATTGAGTTCGTATGCTAATTAATAATTATAAGTACTCCATATAAGTCCTCTGACTAAGCACCGTGGAAGAACAGATATATTATAACTAGCAAAATAATATTTATTTAAAAGAAAGTTTTTTAATATAGTTTGTGGATTAATGATAAGCTCCACCAATTTTATAGTCACCAATTTATAGTATAATTGCTTTCATATAATGTCAATATTTCTAAATATATCCCATGGGAGTTAACTATTTAATTTTGAATATCTTAATAATAAATTTTAACAAAAAAATGATGAAGATTGATGATAAGCCTTAAATCCCTTTATTTAAAAGGATGAAAGTAGGAAAATAATTAAAATTAAAAAAAAGATAATATTAAAATATCATCATCGTATTTAATTCACTCAAATTTACTCAAAGTTTTAGTATTAGCTAATAAATAAGGGAGAAAACCAAAATGAAGTGAAATAGCTTGTCATTTTTAAATATTTCTTACAAATTAATTCATTAATTAATCCAAAGCTTACTTTTTGAGTTCACTTTTTGATTTCATGTGATAAGCTTACTTTGTTCAATAATCCTCCAGTCAGGCCCAGAGTAGTCTTTGTCTAATTGATGATAGAATTTGGCTACATAGATTGAAAATTAAATCATTTATTGTGTTAAAGCATAGTGCATGAACAATGAAATGAGTTACATCTTTAGCTTTTTTCTGATACCAGTGAGATACTTTAATGACTGAATTCATGTGGTCATCTCTCTGATACTTGAGATATAATTTTTCCTAAAGGCTGATTAGTATTTAAATTTTATTGTGAACTGGGATATGGAGCTATGGACCTAACAGTGAGCTACTGTGCTTGATGCATATGCTATGTGTAGATAATTTATAGGTTATACGTTCATATGATGCATGTATCTTTCAACTAGTGGTATTCTTACATTGTTATGAGCCAATATTTGTATCATGTTTTTCATGAGCTTTGGATCTTTCATTAAACTTTATTCTTCACTTCTTTGCAACTTACTAATTTCCTTCTGCTCTCGTGCATACACACACTTAAATTTAGTGTTTTATTAGTTTAGTGCATGAACCAGGTTGACATTGATTTATTATTGTCTGTGGTACTTGCTGTTAAAGAATTGCCATGTATGGTTGGATTCATTACTTGAACTCTTTCCAGTACACTATGAGTTTACTACAACATTATCTATCTAATTATCCGTACATGACATTTTTTTTCTAGGATTTTTCTATTATTTTGGGCTATAACACAACTTTGCTAGATTTAATCACTACAAGTAAATGTTGACTCTTGATCCATGTGAGATTGATTACATACAGTATTAGCATATAGTATAAGTATTAATGGTAGTTTACTCATCAATTTTACAGATAGTTTATCTTCCCAATTTTAGTTTATACCTTTTACTTACAAAATCTTCTCACACACATAAATATTTTTTTTAATTGTTTTGGATTGCAGGACTAATTAAAAGCTGGCAGGTCAGTGAATGCATATTAGATTATTAGTTGTAGATAATTGGGTTGAATTTACGAAGATTCATTAAAAGGGATAAATTCTTGGTGTGGTTATGGTTAATTAATTGCTTTATGATTGTGGTATTGGGAGCTACTTTTTTTTATGGTAATAGTGCATTCTGTGTGTAGTGTGTGATGGCAAAGTATCAAGAAATAAGAGGGTGTTTGGTTTATTAGGAGGAATCGGAATGAGAATAATAGTGATGGTGATAAGGAATAGGAATGGGTTTGTGTTGTATAATTATGTTGTTTGGTCAATAGTAAAGAATCACTATCATAGTTATTGATTTTGTTTGGTATGATCAAATTTTATAAAAAAAATTTTCATAATTTTTTTTGGGCAAGAGTTTAGTGAAATGCATTGCGTGGTCTTACTTGTGAAGTAAGTGGTCTTTATATTGACTCTTGAGTGGGATAAGTTTGTGGTTTCTCAACACTTCATGATTGCAGGTCTGTGGTGGTTTCAGCTGCTCTCCTCAGGATATTTGGAAAGGATGTTGCTGAACGTCCTCTAATGGCTACTATTAAAGAAAATCAGGGGAAAAGTAAGAACCCAAGTTGTCTTTGCACCTAGAAAAATATGATGAAATTTCTTGGTGTAAATAAGTTGTTTCTGATATATATATTATATATTTTGTATTAAGGATTTGGTAGAATTTGATATTTTGTGGCGAATTTGGGTTTTTATTTGAAGTTGTGGAGATTTTATATTAGGTTGTGATTTGAAGGTTTATTTAATTACAATTTTTATTTATTTATCAGGTATTAATATTAATTTAAAATATATAATACAAATATAATAATATTTTAACAACGAAATATATTGGTCATTAAATCTCACTTTCTACATTTCTGTCAGTAAATTCGTCGCTAAATTATATTTTATATGAAAATATATTTTATTTACCGACGGAAAAATCCGTCGGTATAATATTCCGTCGGTAATTCCGTCGCTAAAAGAAGGTTTCATAATTCAGTATTTTGTATTTACTGACGGAAGAATTCGTCGGTATAATATTCCGTTGGTAATTCCGTCGCTAAAAGAAGTTTTTATAATTTCATATTTTGTATTTAGCGATGAATTTTTCCATCGGTAATTTATTCTGTCGGTAATTCCGTCGCTAAAAGAAGTTCTATTTGACACAATATTTTGTGCTTAGCGACGGATATTTCCGTTGGTAATTCCGTTGCTATTTTTTTGGTTTCCGACGAACTTGAGTTGCATAATTACCGACGAAAAATTCCGCGACAAATTTAAAAATTCGTCGGTAAATAATTACCGACGCTCGATATAGCGACCATTCGATTTTCGTCGGTAATCCGTCGGTAAATTGATTAACGACGGATTTTCCTTACATTAGCGACGAAAATTTCCGTCGCTAATCTCACAGTTTCTTGTAGTGATAGTTAAAAAAACAGAATTAAAACCAAACTAAATAAATAAATAAATATAACAAAAATGAAATCATAACAAAATTAATTTAAAACATTATAAAATTTAAAAAAGCTAATTACGTTAAAAAAATTAAAAGGCTAAAAAATTACTTACAAACAATTAAAAAAACTAAAACTAAACAAAATTAAATTAAATAAAAACAAAAAATAATCAAAATATTGTAAAATTAACCATGAAAGAAAAATTAATCATGTAAAAAAAATTAAAAGATTATAAAATTACACACTAACATTTAAAAAAAAAAGTAAAACCAATAAATAAATAAATTAATTAATATAAAAGAACAACAAAAATTAATCAATAATAATAATAATTAAAAATGTATACATTTCTTTAAAATTTGAAGAAAGCTTTTGTTCGTCATGACTCATGATGAATAAATTATGTGTGTAAAATGACTAAATAAAAAGTCTTATTTATGGGTGGAGAGTTGATTAATTTTTTAAATCTTAAAGTAAATATATGTATTTATCTATATTAATTTTAAATTAATAGTAATTAATTTTGATTTGATAATATCGTATTCAAAATCTTAAAATAATAGATGTACTTATCTATATTAAAATTTAATTAATAATTAAAATAATTGAGATTTTTAATTTAAATTAAAATTAAAATAATTGAAATTAATTCTGGTGGCTACACCTCATCAAAATTAAACTCTCCTTTAGTATATTTAAGACTAGTTTTTGTCTCCCACGTACTAATGTGATGTCTTTATTTTAATAATATATTTTTATGATTTTATATTAAAGATGAACAATTTATTAAAATAAAAGGAAACGATGTACTATAATAAGAATATTTTCAATTAAAAACCTAAAAAATAGATAAACTATCAATTCGGGTTTGAATATTTTGTCTATCAATCAAGATTTAATTTAATCTAGCTAATAAAAATATTTTAAGTTTTTTTTAAAATTTAAATTTATTATTTTAATTCTAATAAAAATATTTTTATATGTTCAAAATGTTTTAATTGTGTATGTGGAGTTACATATTCGTTCTTGAAAAAATTTTGTATATGTAGTCTCTCACCTATTAGTAATAATCTTAGTCTTTTATATAATAAATTTGGAGCATGTGAATAATAAAATGTGGAGAGACACTCTTGTGAGACGGATTTTTTGTAAGACGATTGTGAGACGGGTTGACCCATTATTAAAGTATGTTTATCATATAGCTAAAGTATGTTTATTTGTAATTAAAGTATGTTAATAATGAATCATATTATAACATTATAAAATCATATTTTAATTCATCATACTTTAACAATCATTAAACATATTTTTGTAAGATTATTATGGCCTAGTACCATTAATAATTAAATATATATATAAGATATTTATTATGATCAAATATCTTAAATAAAGATATGGTTTTAATAAATAGTATATATGAGATAAATAAGGTCATATATATTTATGGATAACAATCACATTGATAGAATGTGATTTGATAAAAGATTTATTATCCGATCTGGTCCTCTCTGCACCTATTAAAGAGACACAGTTTTATTAATTCTCTATCACAAAAAGTTTTACGTACTGTGTAGGGTGAGAAGAAAGAAACCAGTTCCTGACATAATTAGCAGGACATAAGGTCGTCTCAAGGTAAGTCTTCTCATTCTCATCATTGTTACAAGATGTGAAAATCATGAAGATCTAAGATCCATGTCAATTAATAAATTAATTGCTTATGTGAATTCATACTTACATGTGGTATCAGAGCATGAGTTTGGATCTCATGATTTTTCATTGAATGATGAATATTGTTTTATGAAGCTGCAATATGATTGAATGAATCTGCCAATTATTTACTAATTAAATGAGATTTACAAAACATGTATTACATCTTTCCGCTATAATATTTTCAAGAAAATTACAGAAGTATGATGATCAATTACTCTCGGATCATACCATTGATTTTGGGCGAAATGATATTTATGAAATTAGTTGGAATTTATTCTGTGTATCATAATGATTATTCTGGGAATTAACCACTCTCCCGTTAAAAATATTATGTTAAAGTAATAATGTCATATTTAATTAGAATATGATTATTATTTATTTTGAAGAATTCTGATATTTTCAGTATCATGTATTTATTCATATTATTGATATAACATGAATTTATGTATCATGTATAATTAATTGTGATAAATTGATGCTGTATGACAAATATAATAGAAATTATAACTATCCTATTTAGTTTTTGAGACTAAACAATTAAAGATTTATTATAGAAGTTAATTATGTCAGCATGTGATTTCTAATATAAAGTTACGTGACTCTTTTAATTTTGTGAGTATATTGATTTTCTTTAATGGTTGATTAAGAATAATGACAGTACAATCAATAAATCAGTTTGCCTAATTTATATGGCTTGAGTATCACACTTTAATGCCCACATAAATCAATCTGCCTAATTTATATGGCTTGAGTATCACACTTTAATGCCCACATAATTGTAATTATAAAGCGACTCATGTATTCCTCTAACTTTCCAACTATAGTGATTTAATAATGTTAATGAAATTAATCCATCACTAATATTTATGACTTATATTATTTTGATAATAATTAAAGTTATTTTGGGATATATACTAATTTATTTATATATAATATCATTATTGTGATATGTATGGATATGTTATGTATATTTAAGATGGCCATCTTAAGATTTTAATTAATGATATTGACGGTGATTTATGTTTATTAAATAATGATATGGTTATTACTCAACTGAGTATAATCTATTATGAGAATATAATCTTTGATAAGATTATAATGAATAATTTTATATACGATTTATATTTATTTAATATTGGTCTGTTAATCACCAAAGTGGTCTGACCTGAAATATTATAAATATAAATTGTATAATTAAATTTTAATTTTTCATATTTATGTGATACTTGAATAAAGAGAATTTATTATATGGGTTATTAAAAAAATTCATAATTATAAGACTTTAAATTCACCCAAAGGTGAATGCTAGTCTTTATATTTCATGAATATGAGTGTAATAAATTGATAATTAATAAATTATGTCACTATTTTGTATGTCCAAAGATGACAGTTTTAATGGATATATTTAATTATCAAATTATGTTAAATTTGCAAGTATCATTATAATCATGATTGTATATTGTTGTATCACCCAAAGGAGAACTTCAATATACATTTATTGCTTTAGATCCTGAATCTATTATTATATTACTCAGGGTATTTATGAAATAAATTATATTATTCTTATTCTTAAAATACCAAAATTCAATATCTACTTGCATGCTACATCTGTTCCATTACAAAATGGATTAAAGTAATTTAAATAGTGTGAATAAATCTAATTTCTCTAAAGTGTTTTGGATTTTATTTATCACTTTAAGATAAATTTCTCATTAGCTTGTACTAGCAATAAAGCTAAGTAATCTGACTATAATGCTTGAGTTAGATCAAACAGATTGAGCCTAATGTTTATGCGAATTAATGTGAATAAGAAATTAAGTCTATCATACCTAAATTACTAATAAATCTCTTGATGAGATACTAATGGCTACTTTAACCACCATAAAGTTTGATGATTCTCATGACATACATGAACTTATCATTAATGAAAACTAATATTGCAGCAGGACTTAAGCCTTCCATAATGAATGTGATTGAAAACTTATTAATATAGTTTACAAACTCACTACCTTTTAAGTTTGACCTGATCCAAATGAACCATGGCACTATGAAAGATAAATAGAATGTGAATTAAATTCACGTAATGCTGAAATGTTGATTCAAATTAAAGAAATGCTTAATAAATAATCTAAACATTATGTTTGTTTAAAAATAATGAAGTTGGAACTAAACGTGGCATTTATGATTGGGGTAACTTTTCAAAAGAATTATTCCAAGGATTGATTAAAAATAAAGTCTTTCATGATATAGGCTTTTACTGATCTGGATATTTGTGTGAATTGCATTAAAGAAAATCAAACTAAACACACAAAAAATTGAGTCATGATAACTACACAACTTCTTATAATAGTTTACACCGCTAATTGTGAGTCTTATGATAATAAATTTCTTAAAGGAATAATGATATTTCATCATCTTTAATTTTAAATTTAAATATTCAAATTATGATTATATCTATTTTTACAAGAAAAATCTCATTTTATAAATGCTCGATGAGCATTTATTAATTAGACAGAAAAGTGAAAAATTATAACGTTGGAAAGTGATGAATTTCATGAAAAGTATGATGAATTATCATGCTCAATTACTAAATTACAAGAGAGCTTGCATTTATGCTTAATGCAAAATGTCACACACAACACAATAAAGTAGTGTTGCAGAATGATGTAGTCGTACTTTATTGAATATGGTTAGAAACATATTGAAAGATTAATCTATACCTGTATTTTGTGGATATATGCACTTAAAACTGCCACTTACTTGATGGTCAAGTTTCTAGTAAAGCAGTCTTCAAAACACCTTATGAACTGTGAATGGGTAGAAAACTCGATCATAGGCAGTTGCATGTTTTAAATTGTCTGGTAGGGATAATGACTTACGTCCACGCCAAAAGAAATTGGATAAAAGAAATTTAAGTGATTTCTTCATAAATTATCCTTATAGTCTAAAGGGTATGAATTTTATGGTCTTAACCATAGTACGGAATTTTAAAACTGGAATGTCAAATTCATTAAGAATTGTAAAATCAGTGGGAGTATGAAACCATGAAATGTGGTTATTGAAGAAGTTGGGTGGTGAATTTAAAAATACATTCATCTAAATTTTCTTTTAAAGTTGTTATATAGTTGTTGAATAGCCAAACAAATTTTAAGGACAACGTATAAGTTATTCAATTCTCTTAATGGATCTGATTTTACTAAATCAATTATCAATGAGCTTTCATTAGATATATCACATTAAATAGCATTAAGAATATCATAAGGACAATATATCCGCTATTTCTAGCGATTGCATATGTGGTATAATAAAATAAGCTAAATTTTGACATTATAATAAATGATAAAATTCCAGTTTTGGAACAAGTCATGGAAAGTACTAATTCTATTAAATGAGTAAATGCTATGAAAGACAAGTTGAAATCAATGGCTCATAATGAAGTTTATATCTTGTAAGAATTACCAGAAAGTTATAAAAGAACTTGATACGGATGTATCTTTATGATGGCAATATCGAAAGATATAAAACTAAAGTTGCTACTCAAGATTTTACTCAAAAAGATGGAATAATTGTAAAGAGATATAACGAGTTATTTCTATACAAGACTCTATTAGAATTATCATGGCTTTAGTAACTCATTATGACCTAGAGTTGCACCAAATGAATGTTATGACAGCTTTTCTGAATAGTGATTTGGTAGATGATCAAGTTAAATGGATCAATTTAAGAGTTTTTGCATTGAAGGAAAATATCACATGACTGTGTAAACTTAAAGAATCAACATACAAACTTAAGAATGCTTTCCTTTTAAGATATCTTTTGGATTTAAGAAAAATATCGTAAATCAATGTATATATCTGAAAGCCAGTGGGAGCACATTAATTCTATATGTTAATAATAAACTTGCTTGCAACTGATGATCTTGGTTTATTATGTGAAACCAACAAATTTCTCTCAAAGAACTTTGGAATGAAACATATGACGAGACAACTTATGTGATTGAGATAGAATTATTTCTATACATATCACAATAACATTAAAGATATCTCCGTAAGTATATTTTATTAAAGTTTAATAGAGATTATGGATGGAAAGGTGCTTGTAAAGCACGTTCCAATCCAGAAGGGAGATTATAAGTTCAACCTTATGTAATGTCCAATAATTAATTAGAATGTATTATCATATTCCTTATGTATATGTTATTGGTAGCTTAAGATATATAAAATTTATAAAGACCAAATATCAGCCTTGCTGTTAGAATGCTTGGTCATTATTGAAGTGATTCATAAATGGATGACCATAATATTGCATAAGGAAATATTATGATGTATTTATATGAAATGAAGCATCCGTGCTCACTTATCAAATTTCTAATTACTTAAATATAATTAAATATAGATTCAGATTAAGATGATTATATTATGCAAGAAAGTTCACTTCGACTTTTATGTTTCTAAGTCGGAGATATTGTGTCATGCAAAAGTGTGAAGAAAATTTTGGAAACTACCTACATTCACTATTAAAGTTAACTTGTGGCATGATTTGAGGCTAAAATTTAAGAAAATTGAATGTGGAACTTAATTTTAGGACTTGAAATAAGTTGACAATAATGTCAAGTCGCTGAAAATTTATTATGATTATTCCGCTACATTGTTCTTCTCTAAAATGATATATATATTCCAAAGTTGCTAAAACATATGGAATAAAAGTATTTGTCGTTAAGAAGAATTTTAGAAACAAAGATGTCAATTGAGCATAATGGCACAAATCTTACGATTTTGGATTCATTAAGCAAATGATCTTCTGTAAAGATATTCATTGAACGTTACGTGAATATGGGATCATCAAAGACTGTAACAAATTTATGATGAACAATTGACATTAAGAGCTCATTATGATTTGTTTCTAATTGATATATCTTGTTTTGTCATTTTAATATACATGAATGTTGACATTAATTAAACAGGATTTTATCTCAAATTGAAATACTTATGTGGACCATTATTGATATTTAGGTTTATGAGTCACGTTGAATAGAAAAACTAATATCATAGTATATAGAAGGAACTATATTGAGTAAATGATATAGAACCGCCATGACTTGTGTTAGTCTATACTTAATATTGACATTATGAGTTGACCAATTACTTTATCTTATGTCGCTCACATTACGTAAATTATTTAAACCCTCACGTTTAATATTTAATGTTTAACTCTGTCACTCGGCCAAGTGGGAGAATGTAAGATTATTATGGCTTAATGTCATTAATAATTAGATAGATATATATATATATATATATATATATATATATATATATATATATATATATATATATATATATATATAAAAGATATTTATTATAATCAAATATCTTAAATAAAGATATGGTTTTAAAATAAGTCTTCTCATTCTCATCATTGTTACAAGATGTGAAAATCATGAAAATCTAAGATCCATGTCAATTAATAAATTAATTGCTTATGTGAATTCATGCTTACAATTTTATCTATATAATATGCATACTTTGACACGTCTTACAAACGGTCTTACATAAGTAGCGTCTCACAGGAGACTTTGTCTAAAATGTGAGCATAATTTTTTTTATTAATTTCAAAGGACATGATAATCAAATTATATTTTCATTTTTATTTTACTAAAATCAAAGTGAATTATATATTATACTAGTATGAATGTCATTTATTACACGGGTTGTAAAATTATAATTTTAAAAAATATAATTTATGTTTAATATAACTATTTATTCAATATTTTTTTTAAAAATATATAATTCAAGTTTAATGTAACTACATATTCAATTATAATCTAATATAAGTTTGTATTGAAAAGTTAAAATTAAAAAAAAAATCAAAAAATAATCAATAAAAAAACGGTTTCTTTTAATTTTTTACTAGTATGTAATTTTTTAATCTTTTATTTATTTACGTTAATAATGTTTTTTCATGGTTAATTTTATTTTTTTTAAATTAAATTTTTATGATTTCACTTTAGATTATTTTTTCTATTTATTTAATTTTTTTAATCAGGTTTTTTATTTTTTAAAGTAAGTTTTAATATTTTGATTTTTTCATGTTATTAAATTTTTTTCATGGTTAAATTTACTGAAAATTTTAAATTTTAATGATGTGTCGTTACCTGAATTAGTTTTAATTTTAATAATTATTAATTAATATTTAGTGATAAATACATAATTTTCTTATTAATTTTCTTTAATATTCAAATATTTATATGATTAGATAAAAAAAATCAAATCAAATCTTATTTAAAAGCATAAAATAATTAAAAAAAAATCAATCTACACCTATATAATAAGACTCTTTATTTATTAGTTCATATAAATTATTCGTCACTAACAAAAGTTATCTTCACTTTCTAAAAAAAGTTTTCTGTTTTATTTTATTATTTTTATTTCTTTTATTGATTAATTTTTGTTGTTTCTTTTATATTTTTTAAATTCTCTTTTAATTATTTTTTTTATTACAAAAAAATTTGGTTTTTATTCTTTTTTTTTAGTTTTCAAATAATATACTCTCCACCTATAAATAAAACTCTTTATTCATTCATTATACATATAAAAAGAATAAAAGTTTTCTTCAAGTTCTATTCAAGTTATGAAGAAAGATATCAATTTTTTTAAATTTATTGATTAATTCTATGCAGAATTTTTTATATTTTTAAAATTTTCTTCTAATTAATTCTTTTTAAAAAAATTGTTTTAATTCTTTTTTTCTTTTAAATTTTTTATTACATTTTAATCTTTTGATTTCTTTTTATTATTAATTTTTCCATGGTTAATATTATAAATCTTAAAATTATTCTTTTAAAAAATTCTTTTTTTTATTTCATCGAATTAATTTATATTAAATTTATTTTTTTATTTTTTACTAATTAACTTTATTATAATTTTTTTCTCTTTATAAAAATTTTAATTAATTTAATTTTACAACTACAACCGTACCAAAATTTGAAAAACCAATTCAATAATTTTTTTAAAATTTTTTATAGTAAATCAATTTAACAACGAAATTAAGTTTTTACCAACGGAAGCAAATTCACATTTAAGTGTATATAAATTGAATTTTACTCTTTAATATAAATTTATATTAGACTATAATTAAATAAGCAGATATATTAAACTTGAATTATATTTTTTAAAATTAAATATATAAATTTATAAAATGTGATACTCATTTAATGAGAAGTGATAACATCACTGTAAATTATTTTATAAATAATTTATAATATAAATGAAAAGTGATAACATTTCAAAAGAAAAGTGATAAAATCTATAATAAAAAGTTATAACTAATTAAAAAATTATATTTTGCAAAAAATTTATTTAAATAATAAAAAGTATCAACACTTTTAATAAAAAGTGATTCATAATCAAAGAAAAGGGATATATTTCGAATTGAATAATTTAAAACAATAATTGAAATAAAAAGTGATAACATGCTTAGTAAAAAGTGGTACATGATTAAAAAAAATGATAATCGTTTCATTTAATTATTTTATAAAAAATCGCAGGATGAATAAAATGTTATAATATTCTTAATATAACGTAATACGTGATTGAAATAAAGTGACAATAAAATAATTAAACTATGTAATGAATAATTAATAAAAAATAGTAGTAATTATTATTAATAATATATATCAAATTTTATTAGACGTGAAAATAAAATTTAATTTAAAACAACTTGAATTCAAAGAGAATAGATAACGTGAATTCTAGCCAACCCAACAGGTGCCGAAATTTATTTTTAAAAAAAAATAGATAATTTTAATTTAAAAGCCAAACGATGCCCTTAGTTAACAGAAGGGCGAACTCCATGCAATACCAATAAGCCGGTCGCTTTATTATTTGGGTAAAATTGGATAATCCGTCTCACAAAATGGGATTCGTGAGATGGTCTCGCACAAGACTCATCTTTACAATTATGATTTTAACTTTTTAATTTATTTTGATTAAAACATATTTTATTTAAGGTGTTTATTTATAAAAATTGTATCATATATTTAATACTAATTAAAAAAATAAAATGGTCATACATGGGGTATGTTTAATGAATGATGCTCGTTTATTGTAATTTTAATGGGGAGTATTTAGCAATTAAGGATCGTTTAGTAGATCAAGGGGTGTAAATAGTCACACTTTTATTTTTCCCTTTTATAATTAATTTTTTAATATTCTAATTTGATATCAACTAAACAAGGTCCTTGAAATTTAGGGAGCGGCTATTCACACCCCCAAAAATATTAAACATACCCCAAAAAACTTTAAATTAAAATACTTTTAATTTATATGACAAAAATACCCTTACAAGAAATATATTACTTGATTTATTCCTAGACATACACCAAAATTATTATATATATCCCCAAAATTCATGAAATGAAGAAATGACTTATTTACCATACTTTTCAGTATCTTCCCCATCATAGAAAATAAGCAACTATCAAAAATCGCTGATGTAATGGTTCAAACAACATTAAAAACTGTTGATTTAATAAAAAAGAAAAAAAAAAAGACGATCTTCCTTCTACTTCAAAATTCACCCACGTTTGAACCCGAACTTGTTGAGCAACAATCGACCACTGCTTGGCGGTGTAGAATGACGCAACTGTTTCCCGACAGTGCACATGTCATCAAGTACTCCATGTATACATGTATGTGTCTGTCAATTTGCCAATTCAAGAAATGTATGATGTTGTTTTACCCAAACAGCTGCAAATATTTACTTTTAAACCAGTAGCTTGTGATGTATTAGAATTAAGAAGAAAAGGTTTTTTATTTTATTTTTTTGGAGAGGAGTGATAGGACTAAGAATGAGAAGAGAGGAAGTTCTTGTATAGTAATTAATTTCAACCTTTTTCATTGAATCCTAAAAATCTAATTTGGAGTATGTTTAGTAAAATAATACTCAAAACTATATTTAATAAGGATATTTAAGTAGTTTTAATTGAGAATGTTTTAATTTAAATATTTTTGGGATTTGTTTTGCAATTTTGGGATATGAATAGCATCTTAAATTTATTTAGGCCCAATTATAATTCTATAACTAACTTTTTAATTTTTAATTTCAGAACAAGCAAACATGCCCCTTTAAAATTATTTAATCGGGTTGATGGATAATTTGTCTCACAATGGGGGCTCTGTGAGACGATTTCACCAAAATCTTTACTAAATAATTTTTTTGTGTAATAAAGTAAGAAGAAATAGAGTAATTTAACTGAATGAAGTATATAATATAATTGACTTTGACTAATTAATGTGTAAAATGAATATGACATTTTTGTAATATTATACTCCTTCTGTCCCACTTTAATTTGCACTCTTATTTTGGCACAGAAATTAAGAAAATCATAACTTTTAGGGGTATTCTGGTATTTTTTTGTAAGAAATAAATGATAAAGTACATTAGGTGTGTTAAATATGTGTGGTATTTTTGTACATAAAGTGTAAGAGGAAGGATGATTGTTTTGCTTTTTTGCATTTTTAAGGGTGGTGCAAACTTTTTTGAAATAACCCATGTGTCATCTGAAAGGAGATGGAGAGAGTAGTATTATAAAGGTGTTAATATTGTGTGATGTTTCATTATTTTGGATGTACAAGTTTTTTGGGATGGATAATAAAAGAAAGTATGCAAATATTTTTTGAAAGGAGAGAATATATATATATATATATATATATATATATATATATATATATATATATATATATATATATATATATATATATATATATATATATATATATATATATATATATATATATATATATATATATTACTCCCTTCGTCCACCCGGAATTTATACATTTGATTTTCGCACGTGGATTAAGAAGTATTATTATTTAATGGGTAGTAGATAGTTGTATTAATGAGGTGTGTGGGACCCATATATTAAATGTATTAGTGATGTGTGTGGGTCCCATGTATTTAAAAAGGGAAATGTATACCTTTGGTGCGGACAACAAAATGTATACCTTTCCGGTGGATGGAGGGAGTAGTACAAAAACCCACGTAATACCCAATATGGAAATATTGAAAAATATATCTTTTTAGTTTATATTTAAAAATAATGAGAAATTCTTAGTAAATATGAAATACTAAATTTGTAGTTATGTTACAGAAAAGACAAAGCCTCTTGTAAGACATTAATTACGTGAGACAAGTTGTAAGATGGGTCGACCCGTTGTTAAAGTATGTTTGCTATATAAGTATAGTATGTTAATTTGTTGTTAAATTATGTTTTTTTTTAAATACGATGAATAATGAGTTAAAATATTTTTTTAAGTGTTATAATATGATTCACTACAAACATATTTTAACTACTAATAAGCATACTTTACCTATATAGCAATTATACTTTAACAACGGGATGACCCATCTCAGTATTCGTCTCACATAAACCGGTCTCACAAGAGAGTAATCGTAATCATGCTTACATGTTTATAGAGAAAGAAATACTCTACTGTTGTGTACAACGAGTGACCAAGAAATAAAAATATCGAACTCAAGGGAGGAACGTACTAGAATTTAAGCGATCTCAAGTTTATCATGATTTTATAAGGACGATAGAAAGGGAGGATAGGTAAGCATGCAAATAATTGTGTTGGGGGTCCCGGAGTGTGTAAGTGTGTTTACATCAATGATGTTGTCCTTAGTGTGGTAACACTTCGTACAACACCGACTCTTATCAGAATGAAACTTGAATACGAATATGCAAGTTTGTACAGCAGAAGACTTAACACACGGAATTACTCAATCTTTCTACAAACTTATGAATAAGTTTGTAGCAGTTTCATGGCAAAAATATCACTAACTTAGAAAAAGTGATTTACAAAATCACATTCAAAGAGATGGAAACATTTCTTCCACTCTTAGAATACGCACACTGATATAAATCCTAAACAAAGTCCCAAATGGGAAAACCTAGATTGTTAGATCTAGATCCTAAATCAAGTATGCACTTCTACTACCTGTGAACAGTACACACAAAACGTACGAGATAATACTATACACGTGATGCAGAACGAGATGTTACAACACCAGTGAAAACATTACAAGAGGAACGTAGTCGAATATACTCTACATTTGGCGACCCTCTATGTATGAACTCTCCAAGTTTTTCAGTGCCTAGATATGAAGTCTGATGATGAGTGATATTTTCACCTAAATTTTAGTATTTTTTTATATCCGTTTTCATATTATTTTATCCGTATTTTTGTGTATTTTGGTTGTGTTTTGTGTTCTAAGGGAAATGTGTAAAAATGAACTTAAATATATAATTTTCAGGTAAAAATGGATTCTAGACGCGAAAAGTAAGACGTAGGAAAAAACAGAGCTCAATTCGGAGTCCAAACGAGGAAGTTATGATTAAAATAGTGTGCCACTTTGCATGACTTGTTATACTTTCAAATGTTGAATTTTTGTTAGATCTTTATATGGATAAAAAGGCAAGGAAGACAAAATTGTGTGTGCGCTAGAATCACTCGAATCGGATTTCGAATGTGGAAGTTATGCACGAAACGGTGAGACTGCGTTGCACCTACTCGACCCGAGTAACGAGCTCAACCCGTGTACCGAACACGACCCGTGTTCAGTCAAAAGTTAATTTTTGGATCTGTACGTCTTCCAAAAGGTTCTAGGCCCACAAATACATCATTTGGCGTGAAAATAAGGCAGAAATCGTTCCTGAATCTAATCTACACCTAATTCACACCATTTTTCACATACTTTCCTTTCCATTCCATTCCATCTACCCCCCATTCCATCTACCATTCATTGCATCCATCTACACTTAATCTTCTCCATCAAATTCACCATCCAAGTGATCAAGGAAGCAAGGAAGAGTGAAGATTGCAAGAAGAAGAAGGAGATCTCCATTGAAGGACTTCAAAGGGGGAATCTAATTCTAATTTTTGTGAACTTCTTTATAGTTTGATCATAGAATTTGTAGATTCAATTGTCTATGTTTTTTTTCTCTAAGACTATGATAGGCTAATCTCCTTTGTGAGATTAGTTTTTATGCAATTTGATTTTAATCTTGAATGGGCTTTGTGTATTTCTATCATTGAATGTTGATTGCTTGATGTATATGATGATATGTGTGATAAATTGTCATGGGCATGTGATTAGATTGAGAAATCAATTATGTGTTTAGGATAGTTCATTGAATCATTTCATCATACACTTCATGTGCATTAATTTAGAATGAGATAGAGATATCCTTCTAAATCTAGAACCCTTTGATTAGCTTGATCGAGAGATTAGTTGATTAGATGAGGGGACCCAAACCATTAGTGAATTCATAGTACCTTAAAAGGGAATATTGCCTATGATTTAGTACCTAATTAGGTAACTCGTAGAGTAATTAGTTCCTATTGGGAGGTGTTCATTTTGGTCTCGATCATATGTGCTTTTGGGAGCCTTGTTGAGGGTTTACATCCTATCTATCTCGAGAGAAAGTTTAGGTGAAATTAATGATCGCTCCTATGCTATGTCCATGATAGGTTATAATTAATTGCATGATTACTTTATTATCTATGCCATGATCGTTGCTAATCTCATCCTTGCATCATTATCTATCCATATTTGTTTTTATCTTATTTCTTGCATTAGTTTAAGTGAGTTCATTTGCACGCTTATTCTCCATTCCATTCCTTCGTCCTTTTAAAATCACATAAACTTGAGATCGCTTAAACTCTAGTACCTTCCTCCCTGTGGTTCGATAAATTCTTTAATTGGTCATCCCGACTATATACGACCAATCATCTGATAGCTTCTATTTGTAGACGTGAATCATGCTGCAGCCTTCCTTAAATAAGTGGTCCACTAAGAGATATAGAAACCACTCATGATCAGTAAATAACCAACCCACTATAATGGGTAGTTATCTTCAACTTCTAGAATTTTCTTAATTTCTAGAACTTTCTAGATTGCTCTTCAGGCTTGTGGGTCTCATTTAGCACGTTCTTCATTCAACTTCTACAATCCTGAAAGCAATATCAAGCACAACACTACACAAACATGTTAGTTGTTAAATAATAACTGGTGGAGGATCGGTGTGATTCCAGATGTGATGACATTGGTCTCAACACTTTATATCAACAATCTCCCCCAATCACATCTATCCGCAACAACACAACCTGATGCAATAAAACAAGACAAAACAAGCTATCCAAATAATACATCAGATGTTAGTTCAACAGTTGTGCAAAATAACTAAGCATTTTAGAGCATTATCGCCAAAGAGGTAAGAAAGCTAATCTGCATAATCAATCAATAAGATCTGAGTTTAGTTTAAAGCTAAAATAAGGAGATAACTAAAGTTACTAAAAATCCAACAACCTAGTTTCAATAAGTTTAGAGCGATAAACAAAATGAAATAAGTATCCAATAAGTCAGCAGAAAACAAATATCAGTTTAACAATCCAACAATCAAATAGTTAGAGGGTTAGAGAGTTAGAGCGGTAACAGCAACAGACTTTCATTCTTCATCATAACATCAACATCAACATCAAGCTTTCTGATCTGATCTGCTACTCTCCTAATCTCCCTCTTACTATATGAACTCTCCCTAAGTTGCAGCATCATCAGCAACATTAACACCAGCACCTTCAGCACCATCAACATTTTCTTCTTCTGGTTCTCCAATGATGTATTTGATCACAACTCCACCTAAACATGAGCACAACAACAGCATTTTGAGCAATATCAAGGGGCGTGGTGGCAAACCAGACCATAACTAAGCTCTTTGCTCTAGCCAGTCAGATTGTCTATTCAAAGCAAAGGCTTGGAGTCTAAGATGAGACACTTGGCATGCGAGTGCAGTAGCTTACTCTTCAATGTACCTGTGATGCACAGTAACAGAAACTACCTGACACGACCCACCTTATATAACTTATAATTCAAATATTAATTAACATAAACATCATTATTATATAAACTGCATATTTTTTTTACATAATATATTTATAACCGAAATCATTACACCAGTTCAACATACGTAACTAGTTTCTAACAACACTTTAAACCACCCTAACATGTGACAATACTTATTATATTACACAACCAAAATATCAGCGGAAACAAAATAAACCCACGGTCTAGCCAAACAGGTCGTCATCTATGTACATCCACTCAAAGCCCTGTAGGAGCTCCACAGCTTGTACAACACACCACATACTCAATCATCATCAGGCTCACCTACAATGCATAAACTAGTGAGACAAAAATCACAATAAGTAGAAATCATGCATGTCAGTGCATGAAAATACATTTAGTTTTCTATCGCCTATTTCCTAGTCTTTCTGTTTGGTCTCTTTTATTTAGAAAACTGTTCACGTTGCGGGATTCCCACGACACACTTATGATACGCACCCCAAATGAGCTCAATAGACACACTTAGTGTCGGATCAATTCCGATCCCTGGATAAAGTGCCGAGAATGATATTTCCAAACCCTGGCAGAGTGTTGGGGATGATTTTTCCGAACCCCTAATAAAATACTGGGAACGATTTTTTCAAACCAAGAATAAAGTGTCGGGAATAATTTTTCCGAACCCTGACAGAGATGCATATATAGTGGCCGCACACACCATTAGTATCTTATTAATTTTGGAGAAAACACTTTTCATGTTTATGCATGGTATGCAACCAGAACAATTAAATGTGCATCATAAACCATTTACAATATCAATATCAACATTTAATCACAGTAAAGAAACAACTTAATTTCAATTCACACATATCCACTTCTAAAATAACAACTTCACCTCAATCATATAGATCCATTTATAAAATAACTACTTCACCTTGGATCACACGGATCCCATTTTGGAATAACAACTTCATCTTGGATCTCACTGATCCTTATACCCAATATCTTCTCAAGTCATACAAATATATTTTCAACAGTTTTCAATCACACATATCTATATAGGACAATGATATTATTTCAAATCACATAAATCCACAACTTGTATCATAAATTAATCCCAAATAATTCATAACGTAATTAAACTAATTACAAATAATTCATAACATAATTATCACATATTAATCACAAATAATTCACAAACAACATGTTTATGCATTGTAGTTGGACTTCTACTTACTTGGACTTCGACAATAATAATACTATAGACCCGTGAAAAATTGTAACCAATTCCTCCTTCCCATTCCGGCGCGGCCCTCTCTTCTTTTCTTCTTCTCTCCCCCTCTTTCCCTCTCTTCTCCTTCTCTCTTTTTTTTTTCTTTTTTTTTCGAATGGCTTGCTTTTGTTGCTTAATCACCCAAATGAGTGTTTATATAGTAGGTGATAAGGGCGGAAATCACCACCGCCAAAAACCTTTATCTTACTAAATATAGTAAGTTTATTAATTATAGAATTATTATTATTATTATTATTATTAAAAGTTAAACATGCAACACATACTTACGTGTTCCTTTGTCAACATTAAAATTTTGTGTTGCAAATCAGTCCACGTAGCAGATGACGAATTATTATTATTATTATTATTATTCATTACGAATATACGTGCAATACTTAATAACTAAGATATAATACATTTACAAATTGACACACATACGTGTACACTTTATTACCACTGTTATTATTACGAGAACACGTGTGAAACTTCATACTTAAGAAATAATATATTTATACACATAAGATAATTTAATAAAATATCCAAATTAATGCACGTAAATATTTATCCACATATTTATTCACATATTGTCACCATTTTTATCACTGATATCTCAAATAAAATGTAAAGATAAATAAAATGTAGGAACAATTATCACATAGTTGTCACATTATTATCACATAATTGTCACATAATTATCATATAATTATAAAATGCACATAATACAAATTAAATTATATTGTCACATGAGTAGTGAGAAGCTCGGGTATCATATCCTCCCCACCTTATAAAAATTTCGTCCTCGAAATTTATTTACCTGAAGAGTCCTGGATACTTAGCCATCATCTCATCCTCTCTTTCCCAAGTGGCCTCCTCAACTAACTGGTTCCTCCATAACACCTTCACTAATGGTATCTCTTTATTTCTGAGCTTCTTCACTTCTCGCCGCAAAATTTCAACTGGTATCTCTTCATAACTCAAGTCTTCTTTCAACTCAACTGGTTTCTGCCTAAGAACATGAGATGGATTCAGAACATACTTCCTCAACACAGACACATGAAACACGTCATGTACTCTAGACATCGAAGCTGGTAACTCCAACTTATAGGCAACATTTCTAACTTTCTCAATGATATTGAACGGACCAACGTATCTTAGATTGAGCTTTCTTTTCTTTCCAAACTGCATTATCCCCTTCATTGGAGATACTTTCAAGAATACCTGATCACCCACTCCAAATTCCAAATCTTTTCTCCATTTGTCTGCATAACTCTTTTGCCGATCCTGAGCAACTTTCATCTTCTCTTTTATACGGGTAACAGCTTCTGACTTTTCACGAATCAAGTCTGGACCCAAAAGTTTCCTTTCTCCAACTCATCCCAATGTACTGGAGATCTACACTTCCTCTCGTACAATGCTTCATATGGAGCCATCCCAATAGTAGACTAATAACTGTTGTTGTACAAGAACTCTATCAAAGGCAAAAATTTACTCCACTGACCTTGAAAATCCAACACACACACTCTGAGCATATCCTCCAAGATTTGTATTGTATGCTCTGATTGATCATATGTCTCTGGATGGAATGTTGTACTGAAAGATAATTGTGTCCCCAATGTCTTATGCAAACTCTTCCAGAAAACTGACAAAAATCTTGTGTCCCTATCTGACACTATGGTAAGTGGTACTCTATGGAGTCTAATGATCTCTTGCATATATAGGTGGGTATAACGATCCATGGAATACGTAGAACAAATAGGAAGAAAATGAGCTGACTTAGTCAATCGATCCACGATAACCCAAATGGCATTGTGACCTTTCACTGTCTTCAGTAGCCCGACAAAAAAATCCATAGTGATATTCTCCCACTTCCACTCTGGAATAAATAATGGCTGTAAAGTTCCTGCTGGTCTCTGATGCTCGGCTTTGACATGCTGACAAGTCAAACATAGCTCCACATATTGGGCGACATCCCTCTTCATTCATGGTCACCAATAATGTGACTTCAAATCTATATACATCTTAGTAGCTCCTAGATGTACAGAGTACGGTGTTGAATGAGCTTCTGTCATCACTTCTTTCCGAATGTCATCCACTTCAGGTAGACATAATCGATCTCTATAACAAATCACACCATCCTATCTTAATTGGAAGTCAGAAGACTTTCCAGAGCTAATATCATTCTTTATCTTATCAAACCACTTATCCTCCTGTTGGCCCTGTCGAATCTTATCCATCAAGGTTGGTCGAAGGGTCAGAGCTTCTATCTTTGCTTCCAACGATCCTTCCTGAATTATCTCTACACCCATTCTTTGCAAGTCAAGCAACTTTGGTTTCTGATTTGTGGTCATAGCAGCTACACTCTGTATTGTCTTTCATCTCAATGCATTAGCAACGACATTGGCTTTACCCGGATGATAATTCTTTCACCAGTTCCAATCATCTACTCTGCCTCATGTTAAACTCTTTCTGAGTGAAGAAGTACTTCAAACTCTTATGATCAATATAGATCTCATAACATTCCCCATACAGATAATGCCTCCAAATTTTGAGTGCAAACATCACTGCGGCTAACTCCAAATCATGGGTAGGGTAGTTCTTCTCGTACTCCCTTAACTGTCTGGATGCATATGTTATCACTTTTCCATTCTGCATCAATACACACCCAAGACCATTATTTGAAGCATCACTGTAAATCTTAATGTTTCCTGTTTCCATAGGAATAGTTAAGATAGGTGCTGATGTCAACCGTCTCTTCAATTCCTGAAAACTTTGTTCACGTGCCTCCGTCCATGTAAACCTCACATTTTTCCTGGTCAATTGCATTAATGGTGAAGCGATCTTGGAGAATCCTTCAACAAACCTTCGATAATATCCTGCCAATCCAAGAAAGCTACGAACCTCAGTGGGATTTGAGGGTTGTGGCCAATCATGGATTGCTTTAACTTTACTTGGATCCACTGCAATTCCTTCTCCTGATACCACGTGTCCCAAGAAAACAACTTGGTCTAACCAGAAGTCACACTTCTTGAACTTCGCATACAACTGCTTCTCCTTCAGAATCTCTAACACCTTTCTCAAGTGCAGAGCATGATCCTCCTTGTTCTTAGAGTAAATCAGAATATCATCAATAAACACAATCACAAACTTATAGAGGAATTCCTGAAATACTCTATTCATCAAATCTATAAATGATGTCGGAGTGTTCGTCAAACCGAATGGCATCACCAAGAACTCATAATGTCCATACCTTATACTGAATACAGTTTTCGGAATATCCTCCTCCTTAATCTTCAACTGATGATACCCCAACCACAAATCAATCTTTGAAAAGATAGCTGCACCCTGTAGTTGATCGAACAAATCATCAATGCGAGGTAATGGATACTTATTCTTGACTGTAACTTGTTGAGCTCTCGGTAATCGATGTACATTCTCAATGTACCATCCTTCTTTCGAACAAAAAGAACTGGTGCTCTCCAAGGTGAGAAACTAGGTTGAATGAATCCTTTGTCTAGCAACTCTTGCAACTGAATCTTCAATTCTTTCAGTTCAGCTGGTGCCATTCTGTATGTCGCTTTAGATATAGGAGCAGCAACTGATTATAGCTCAATAACAAACTCAATTTCCCGATCTAGCGGCAATCCTGGAAGATCATCTGGAGACACCTCTGAGTATTCCCAAACTACTGGTACATCACCGAGGACTGGACATTGCTGTCTCTCAACATTCATCACGCACACCAAATACCCCTCACAACCACTTTCCAACAACCGTTGTGCTTTTACCGCTGATATTACAGGAAATCTGAAGTTCTTCTTGATCCCAACAAAAGTAAATGGTTCTCCCCCAATGGTTGAAAAGTGATACTCTTCTTCTGACAATCTATTGTAGCACCGTACTTTGACAGCCAATCCATGCCCAATATAATATCATAATCATTCATACTTAACACAATCAAATCAGCGAGGAGTCGTCTTCCTTTAATAGGAATAACACAACCTCTAAGAAGTCGATTGGTTTGCTTTGATTCACCAGAAGGTATCATCACCTCATAATTAACTTCTATCAAGTTAGGTGGTCCACCTAGCTTCCTCACATACTCAGTGGATACAAATGAATGTGTTGCTCCAGAATCAAATAGCACATATGTAGAAGTGCCAAAAATAGAAAACTTACCTGTGACAACTGAGGGATTCGCATCTGCCTCCTCCCGTGTCAAAGTATATACCCTAGCTGGAGCTCTTTCTTGCTGTGCCTGCTTCCCTTTCTTAGGATAAGTAGTAGTCACATGTCCTTTCTTCCCGCATGTGTAACACATTCTCGGAAGAATTTGACACTCCCCACCATGTGATCTAAGACAATTAGGATATATGGGTAGTGGCAGCGCCGGTGGCACCTTACTCTGATCGAATTTGGGATGCTTGTTTGGTTCTCCTTGTCTCTATCCTTTGATCCACTTGAACATTTGATTTCGGCCTCTGAAATGGCATCGGCCTCCTATCAACTCTTCCAAATTGCTGCATTGGTTTCTGTTGAAATTGACATCTGATAGCCTACACTTGTCTGATCCTCATTTTTGCTTGCTTAGCAATTTGGGCCCTTTCTGCAACTTGTGAGTATGTTACTCCTGTTGGATTATATACTAAAAGTCTAGCTTTTTGTATAAACAATGTTATAACAATTAATTTGAAATGAGAATCATATGATCAAATGATTGCGTCTTATAATTTATTTATATGCACGATGCAATAGTCCACTTACTTTATACTATAGATAATATGTTGTGCGACAACACGCGGAAGATCATATTATCGGTTTCCTTATAAAGTATAAACAGATGCTCACAACTGAGATAGACGAGGACTCTCTATTGGGATGGTTGTAGTGTGGTTTGATATTAGCTTGTCTTGGCTATAGAATCACATTAGTGCACTTGTGTGTATTGAGCAGGACCGCTTGAGATCGTTCGACTTATACTGACTTATAGGAGAACTTGATCTCAGTTATTATGGAAGTTCGTGCTCTTAATCCCTATACAATAACCTCGACACGTAGGGCAGTATGTATTTCTTTGATTCATCAATGAGTGAGATTTACATGTAATTAAATCAACAAACTCGGTGAGTTGGGAAGTAATGATGTCTCTATGGTGTGCTGTTGATTGTAGAAGGAATCCGTGTCCGTCATAAGTTGATGATGTCCCCTTGAGGAGCTCATAAGGATTATCATGTAAACCCTGCAGGTGGAATTTATTCCGGCATGATAATGAGGTTGAGTGGTACTACTCTTGGATGAGATATTAATTAATTGAGTTGTCAGTAACTTAAATTAATTAATGGACATTGTATATCTTAAACATGGGGAGACTAACGGGCACATAATAAGAAGGAGCCCAAAACGTAATTTTGGGATTGGAAAGGCAGTGCAGTAATAATATTTTAGTGGAATATATTATTATTATTGGACTTAAGTATAAGCTTTGGGCTAAGCTTGGATACTTAAGTCCAATGGAGGCCCAACCCAATTTCTCCTCCTGGTCCCTGCTGTAGCCCATGTATATAAGTCACCTCAGCTTATCTGGAACCCTAATTTTGTTTTATTATTCATGTGTGATGAGGGTTGAGAGCAGATTGAGGAGGTCTCGTAGATCGTCGCCCACACGACGTCGAGATCGGACTTGGGACATACAGCAGAAGATCAGAAGGTAGTTTGCTGCTGCTGTCCTCCACCTTGCGAAATTCATATAAAATTTTACAGTTTTCAGAATTTGATGATCAATATACTGACGGAAAGATGTTGAAGAGAGGATCATCTGAGCACAAAGATCATTCAATTCTGACATCAGACGAGGAATTTATGGCCATTCTTGTGGGACTGCACAGTCTGCCAGCGAGAATCCTTCATCTTCTACATACCCTGTGAACGGTAATCGTTTCTATGATTTATTGCTTCCGCTATGATAGAAACGCATGGAAACTAACGGGTCATGTTAACCAAACAATCCAAGTGCCAACAGCTCCATGCAGTCCCGCCATACTCACATCTCTGTAAAGTTCAGGCCTTAAGTCTTCCACAAATCTCTCCACTTTCAGTGCCTCCCTCACCAAGTGTTCAGCAAACCTCGACAACTGCTTAAACTTACAAAGCTAATCAGTGACTGACATACCACCCTGCTTCAGTTGTATGAACTCGTTCATCTTCATTGCTCTCATTGGTGCCGCAAAGTACTTGTTTCTGAAAAGCTCCTTAAACCTTTCCCAAGTCATAGTCGTGACGTCCTCAATACTTTTAATGGTATCCCACCAGTGGCCTACACTTCCTCGTAACATGAAAGAAGCACACATCACTCTGTCCCCATCTAGAATTCTACTATATTGAAACATTTTTTCCACCGTGCGTAACCAATCCTATGCATCTGTGGGGTTTGCTACATCCTCAAATATTGGAGGGCTCAGCTTTCGAAACCTCTCACAAAATATTTCTAAACGTTCTACTTGAAATCTATCTTGATTAGCATTACCGTCTGGTTGTCCACCCACATCTCTATGCTGAATTAGTTGTTGTATTTGTTGGGACTGGCGCTCTACCAGTTCCATCAGCCGAGTAATCACCCCATCACGATTATTACCTTCAGTAGGTGATGCTTGCTCGGCAGTCTTATCCCCTTCAGAACTCTCACCTGTAGCCCTTACCATTTTATCTACTAACTACGAGTCCTACACCACATGGCCAATATAATTTATAAAACACATAACAACACAGAATGAAAATAACACTTACACGCAAGGCTGCACTCCCAAGGAATGAGTTTATGTACATAGACAGTCTGCAGGACCCAAACCGTGCTCTGATACCACTCTGACACGACCCACCTTATATAACTTATAATTTAAATACTAATTAACATAAACATCATCATTATAAAAACTGCATATTTTTTTTCACATAATTTATTTATAACCGAAACCATTACACCAGTTCAACATACGTAACTGGTTTCTGACAACACTTTAAACCACCCAAACATGCAACAATACTTATTATATTACACAACCAAAACATCAGTGGAAACAAAATAAACCCTACGGTCTAGCCAAACAAGTAGTCATCTATGTACATCCGCTCAAAACCCTGTAGGAGCTCCATAGCTTGCACAACACACTACATACTCAGTCATCATCAGGCTCACCTACAATGCATAAACTAGTGAGATAAAAATCTCAGTAAGTAGAAATCATGCATGTCAGTGCAAGAAAATGAATTTAGTTTTCTATCGCCTATTTCCTAGTCTTTCTGTTTAGTCTCTTTTATTTTGAAAACTGTTTACGTTGCGGGATCCCCATGACACACTTATGATATGCACCCCAAATGAGCTCAATAGACACACTTAGTGTCGGATAGATTCCGATTCCTGGATAAAATGTCGAGAATGATTTTTTTGACGGGATGATTTTTCCGAACCCCTAATAAAGTATTGGGAACGATTTTTTCGAACCCAGAATAAAGTATCGGGAATGATTTTTTTGAACCCTAACAGAGATGCATATATATTGGCAGCACACACCATTAATATCTTATTAATTTTGGGGAAAACACTTTTCATGTTTATGCATAGTATGCAACCAGAACAATTAAATGTGCATCATAAACTATTTACAATATCAATATCAACATTTAATCACAGTAAAGCAATAACTTAATTACAATTCACAAGGATCCACTTCTGAAATAACGACTTCACTCAATCACATAGATCCATTTATAAAATAACCACTTCACTTGGATCACATGGATCCCTTTTTAGAATAACAACTTCATCTTGGATCCCACAGATCCTTATAACCAATATCTTCTCAAGCCATACAATTATATTTTCAACAGTTTTCAATCACACAGATCTATATAGGACAATGATATTATTTCAAATCACATAAATCCACAATTTGTATAACAAATTAATCCTAAATAATTCATAACGTAATTAAACTAATTACAAATAATTCATAATATAATTATCACATATTAATCACAAATAATTCACAAACAACATGTTTTTGTATTGTAGTTGGACTTCTACTTACCTGGACTTCGACAATAATAATACTTCCCATTCCGGCACGACCCTCTCTTCTTTTCTTCTTTTCTCTCCCTTTTTCCCTCTCTTCTCCTTTTCTCTTTTTTTTTTCTTTTTTTTCGAATGGCTTGCTTCTGTTGCTTAATCACCCAAATGGGTGGGTTTTTATACTGTAGGTGATAAGGGTGGGCGACAATCACCACCTCTACAAACTTTTATCTTACTAAATATAGTAAGTTAATTAATTATAGAATTTTTATTATTATTATTATTATTAAAAGTTAAACATGCAACACATACTTACGTGTTCCTTTGTCAACATTAAAATTTTGTGTTGCAAATCAGTCCACGTAGCTGATGAAGAATTATTATTATTATGATTATTATTATTATTATTATTATTATTATTCATTACGAATGTACGTGCAATACTTAATAGCTAAGATATAATACATTTACAAATTGACACACATACGTGTACACTTTATTACCACTATTATTATTACGAGAACACGTGTGATACTTAATACTTAAGAAATAATATATTTATACACATAAGATAATTTAATAAAATATCCAAATTAATGTACGTAAATATTTATCCACATATTTATTCACATATTGTCACCATTTTTATTACGGATGTCTCAAATAAAATGTAAAGATAAATAAAATGTAGGAACAATTATCACATAATTGTCACATTATTATCACATAATTGCCACATAATTATCACATAATTATAAAATTCACATAACACAAATTAAATTATATTGGCACATGAGTAGTGAGAAGCTCGGTATCACACTACCTCTCCAGATTGAGCATGAGCATTTGTGCGTACAGTGGTGTCGCCAGCATCAGTTGCAACATTTTAAGGTTCAGGTTTACTAGCAGGAGCAGGAATGGGGTTCACATAGGGTAGATAAAAAATGAAGTTACCTTCAAGCAGAGGTTTAGCAATACCTAACACCAGAGTATTCAGAGACAGGAAATCAGCCTTACCCTTCTTAACACCTTGATCCGACAGCAAGAGATGGATTAGGGCAGGGTATGGTAACTTGCTAAACTTGGAAATGTTTCCACCATAACTAATTAAGTTCTTATAAATAACTTTACCAGGGTTAAAAGGCAGGTTCTTCCCTATCTTATAAATCAGCACGGCATGCTCAGTAGTAACTTTAGTGATGTTAGAGGTAGGCAACCAATTGTAGACACAAAGCTTGTGAAAGACAGCATGTAAACTTGTAAGACTTGGACTAAACAACCTCTTAGGCCAATTAGTAATCAGACCACCAGTAATCACAGAAACAATCTCATCCATATCATTAATATCATAATCACTTTCAGCATGTACAGTCCCCAACAATGCATTTATCTTTTCAGGAGAAAAATCATAAATATTTTTCCTAAAGTAAATCTTTTCAAACTTAGGACTAGTACTCTTAATCATGCTCGAACTAATGTTTGCATAAAACTCAGAAATCTAACTGCTGCAGAAAGTACTAGAGTACTTGAGAGATTTGAGCAAACTTCATTCTTCAAAGAATTGGGTGAGATTGTGTAAGACAAGGTCTGCATCTTTCATTTTCCTTTCATGAATGACATCTTTCTTAGAAAATTTCTTGTATCTAGCCTTACCATCATCAAATTAGAATCAGTCCATTCCAAAGTTCTCAAGATCATAGTCAGAATTATCCTCATCTTCATCAGCATCATGATCAGCATCATCAGCCGGTTCATCATCATCACTAACTTGTTCATCAACATCATCAGTTGATTCATCATCGGGAGCAGGAGCATCCTAATCAGATTCATCAGAGGTAGCACCTTTGTCAGATTCCTCGGGTACTTCCTCATCATCATAAGAAGATGAATCAGGATCAGGATCAGAGGGGTCTGCATCCGCATCAGCAAGTGTTGCTTTATCAGTGGCAACATCATCGGCAATATCATCAATCAGCTGATCCAGATCAGCTTCAGCTTCTTCTTCAGGTGTTGCAACAGGGGTGGCAACATCAGAGACAGATTTTTTGTCTCTTCTCATTTTCTTCAAGGCCTTGCAGAATTCAGCCATCGTGGGGTCCTCTCCAGGAACATCTACATCCATTGGAGCAGAGTCATCATCAGAATCAGATAGGGAAATATGATACTTCCCTTTGGCAGTATTGGGTACATCCAGTGAAGCAGCAGTTTGACCCTTCTTTCGGACACGGATAGACTAGCGCATGGGTTCATTTAGCTTAGGAGCAGTCTTCTTGGTCATCTTTGACATAATCGGAATAGGCGGTGATGAAGAAGGAGAAGACACGGGCAGATTCGGCTCAGTACGGATAGGAGAAGCAATGGGTGATGATGTGAATAGTACTTGAATAGGGTCAAATGTTCAAAAGTTTCAGAGGGCTGAGTCTCGAAGGGTATATCAGACGAAGAGATAGGATTTTGAGTAGGAATATCAGATTGGATAATAGTACGACGAGGTTAAGCATCGGGACTTTGACTCGAGATACAATAATTCCTGAATCAGCGACCTGAGCTTGAAGCCAGAGGAATACAGAGTCGGGAGTACCCCTAAGGAAGGACAATTTATCTAGGTACGGTTGACTTTAGAATTGGTCCAAGCGGCAATGCTGCAGGATCCTGATTCACATTCTGAGTAGCACCAGTCGTGACATTCTCGGCCATCGAAGCTAGGGTTTGAAGTGGAGTCGATTTGCGAGAGGAAGCAGAGGGTTTGGATGATGAGGAATGTTTTGCTCTGGAAGTGGGAAGCTTTGTCTTTGGAGGAGACATTGAGATACGTGAGTGAGACATCAATTTGAAATCAAAAGTTTGGGAGAGAGTGATGTGCAATGATTAAATACAAGAAAGTAAACTTCACACCATATCAACTCACACATCACACATCGAGAATTTAAAGAAAAGAAGGGAAGGTTTGAGAAGAGTGTATGCCCACTAAGTGTAAATTGCTGATCGTGTAATGCAGGTGATCAAATGCAGCAGTTACAGAATAAATCATAGCCCACTAATTTATATGACAAATTCGGTCATAATAACATATTTTCATGAGCTAAAAAGATTCTAGAAAAATCAATCAAGGTTGTTTTTTATGCAGGCACACATACTTTTTCTATCATTTTATGGATTTTTATGCACTTTTCAATCTTAAGGAACTTACCACCTTTTTGAAAAGATAACATCGTGGTTGTCAGCTCCATGTTTCTGGTTACTCAGTGATAGTCCAAGAGTGTTCTTATTCATTTTTTGAAATTAAACAGCCTTTAGAAAAGAAAACATCGTGGTTGTTAGCCCCGTCTGCCTAGTTACTCAGCATGTTTAGACCTTTGATTTTTTAGAACTAGTGTTTTCAACTGTGTACGTCCAGAATTGCACCTTAAGATTAAACCAGAATATAGTTAGCAACAAGAAAGCTGCCAAATCAGTTAATTTTGATATAAAATGACAAAACTTACATAGTGTCGCTTCGAGTGTTGAGACACTCTAAGCAACATCATGCATGACTCATGGAATGCATAGTCCAAGAGATTTCCTAAGTGAAGAAAACCTCTCAAAATCAAGTGCTTTCATGAAAATGTCAGCAAGTTGTTTCTCAGTGGAAATATACTCCAACTTAACTACTTCTTTCTCAACTAAATCTCTAATGAAATGATGTCTTTTGCTGATATGATTAGTGAGTGAGTGCTACATAGGATTTTAGGAAATGCTTATAGCACTCGTGTTATCACAAATAATCATTAAAGCATCTGTCTCAAGCACATAATCATCTAACATCTTTTTTAAACAAAGCAGTTGTATGCAACAACTTCCAGCAACAACATATTCAGATTCAACAATGGATTGGGATATGCATTTTTGTTTTTTACTATGCCAAGAATCAAGATTTTTACCCATATAGAAGCATCCACCACTCGTGCTCTTCTTGTTATCACAATCACTTGCCCAATTAGCATCACTGTAGCCAACCAGTGAGTTGTTTTTATCCTTCAAAAACCATAACCCCATCTCACTTGTTCCAGCAACATATCGAATGATCCTCTTCACAGCTTTCATATGAGATTCCTTGGAATTTGCTTGGTACCTAGCACATACACAGACACTATACATAATGTCAGGTCTGCTCGAAGTTTAGTACAGAAGGCTACCAATCATTGATCTATACAGAGTGTGGTCAACATCTGAGCCAGCATCATCTCTGTACAGTTTCTATGATGTTCCCATAGGTGTCTTCATAGGCTTGGCATTCTCAAGGCCAAATTTTCACTAAGTTCCTTGCATACTTACCCTGTGGGATGAAGATACCACTTTCATTTTGCTTGATTGGAGCCCTAAAATAATTTAGGTCACCAACCTTACTCATCCCAAATTTGGTAGTCATTGCCTTCACAAAGCTATCCATCATGGCATGTGATGTTGCTCCAAATACGATGTCATCAACATAAATTTGAGCTATCAAAAGCCATCAGATTCATGCTTAATGAAAAGAGTTCTATCAGCCTCACCTCTAATGAATCCAAACTGAAGTAAGAAATTGGTTAGTCTACCATACCATGCTCTAGGAGCTTGTTTTAGACCAGACAAAGTTTTCTTCAATTTATATACATGATCAGGATTAAATGGATCAACAAAACATTTTGGATGTTCAACAAAAGCTTCTTCAAGTAAAATACCATTTAAGAATGCAGCTTTAACATCCATTTGAAACAGTTTGATACCAACAAAGCATACAATAGCTAAGAGAAGCTTAATAGACTCTATTCTAGCTACGGGTACAAATGTTTCATCAAAATCTATTCCTTCAACCTGTGTGTATCCTTGTGCAACAAGTTTAGATTTGTTTCTTACTATGTTACCAGATTCATCAGTTTCGTTCTTGAAAATCCACTTTGTTCCATTCACATTAGTGTTTGTAGGCCTAAGTACTAGATTCCAAACATCATTCCTAGTGAATTGTTCAAGTTCTTCCTGCATAGCCTCTATCTAACATTCATCTTTTAAAGCTTTAGAAATATTCTTGGGTTCAACATAAGAGAAATAACATTCAGCACATACCGGATTGCATATGTTAGACATGCAAATCGATCACACTACATCTCTATATTCACCTTTTCTTCTGGTTTGAACACCAACAGAGGACTCACCAATGATCTGTGATGAAGGGTGATCTTTCTTATATCATTGAAAAAGAGTGTTTCTCAGAGTTCTGTGGAGTTGGTTCTCATCTTCTTCTGAATCAACACTAGATGTTGTAGGCGATGTGATCACATTAGGCTCAACATTGTTCACTGGTTCTGTTTACCTTTTTGGCATGAACAACATACAGATGGATCTCTAAAACTGAGCTTAGGCATTCCTTTAACAACTTCCAACTTAACCAATTTCTGTAAATTTTTTGTAATTTACATGGCCAAGTTTTTTATGCCTAAGTACACTTTCATCATGTTGTGAGATGTTGCAGTAAATGTTGTTATCAATCAGATAAAAATTATCAGCAGATCAACTACCAATTATCACACAGTCATCAGTTTCATTTAGCACAAAATATGAATTCGTATCAAATTTCACATGCAAATTAACATCACATAATTGACTTATGCTTATCAAATTAACACGTAAACCTTCAACATGAAGCACGTTCTTCAGATTTGGAAAATCTTTAACATTTAAAGTTCCTTTACCAGCAATGTTACCCTTAAAGCCACCGCTATAAGCACCAACAAAAGTTTCATAATCCTTCAAGTATTCAATATTACCAGTCATATGTCTAGAACAACCACTATCAAAATATCATAGACCAGGTACACATGCTTGTAAAGAAGTACAAACAACATTACAAAGCACTTTTGATTTTCTGACCCAAGCAGATTTAGGTATGTGTGAATACTTGTGCGGTAACACTCCAGGAAATATTTTTCCAGAAAGTATATCATCTTTCAGTTTGAAATAGTAAGGGCGAATATGACCAGGGTTTGAACAGTAATGACAAACAAGGGTCCTACTGTCTTTCTAACAGGAAACTTGTTGGAAAAATCATTTGAATCCTGTTTCACAAACTTTGAATCAGGTTTCACAAACTTAACAGGATTTTCAAAACTAAATGGCATGCATTCTGGTGTATCCGAGACCAAATTTATCAGTTTTTCCAACAGATAAAGCTTCATTTAAAATAGATGTATCTTTGCTGTACTTTTTGAAGCTTAACGTGGACGCAACTAACTGACCTTGGAGTTTAGCAATCTCAGCATCCTTCTTAGTAAGATTTACCTAAAGTCTTTTTATGGTCTCAATTAAACCATCATTCTCATGGTTGACAGCTTTCAGTTCTTTTAGAAGTTCAGAAATCTTCAACTCTAGAGGTTCTTGTGCAGTACCTGCTTTAGAAGAGAAAGCATTAGTACAGTTCATATCAAGATCAGAAGTAGACATAAGCCTGCACAATGTTGTTTCTGATGTTGGCACACCAGACTCAACATCTGAGTCACTCTTAGAGAAACTCTCCTTCACACATTGTGTTAATAACGCAAGTTCTTCTTCATTTGCATCTGAATCTCCTTCAGAATTATCATCACTCAAACAAGCATTTAGGCTCATCATTTTCTTCAAAATAGTGTTAGCACATTCATTTGCATAATGATCAAAACCGTTACATTCATAACAAATGATATTTTTCCTAAACTCTTGATCATACCTAAATTTTCTTCTTTGAGTGGATTTACGAACATGAGTATGAGGGGAATGTTCTATCTTGGGCTGAATGTTTGCTTTAGACTTGTTCTTCTTTTGACTAAGATAAGACTCAAATTTCTTAGCAAGTAAAGCAATATTGTCAGTGTCATCAGGAATGTTGTCAACATTTTCGTCAACTTGTTTAATATCAGTTATGGTAGACGTCTTACCAGAACTAGAACTAGAACAAGTACCAATTTCACCTTTAAAAACAACAACACATTTTCTATCATACGCAGAATCTTGTTGAGACAAATTCATTTCGTAAGTTTTCAAGATACTTATCAATTCATTATGCCTCAAAAGATCAGTGTTCCTAGATTCTTCTATAGCACATATTTTACCATTAAATCGGCAAGGAAGCGTACGTAGAGTTTTGTTTGCTAACCTGATGTTGGAGATAGGATCCCCAAGTGACTGCAATTCATTCACCACCTCGTAGAGTCGCTCATTGTATGATGAGATTGTCTCTTCTTCCTTCATCCTCAAGCTCTCGAATTGTGTTTTCATCATCTTTGCCTTTTCTCTTTTGACACTTCCAGATTCTTCGCAGTGCTTTTGAAGCCTTTCCCAAGCATCCTTTGCTGATGTACAGTTCTTGATTAGGTTGAACATTACAGTATCAACTGATGAGTTGATTGCATTGAGTGCTCTGTAGTTCAGCATCGACTGAGTGTTCTCCTCAGCGGTCCATTCAAGCTCATTCTTGATGATTTGATCTCCATCTCTGTCTTGAACTGTAGGAGGTGTCCAGCTTGCCAGAATGGCTTTCCAAGCACGTTCATCCATGGACTTAATGTGACTCCTCATTCGACTCTTCCACAAGGCATGATTAGTTCTATCAAGTATGGGAGTTGATCGATCCAGCGGAGTAATCCATGACATTTCAACACTAAACACTAGGAATCAACACTTAGTATCATCAAGTGTTGGCTCTGATGCCACTTGTCAGGGATCCCGGGGTATGTAAGTGTATTTACGTCAGTGATGTTGTCCTTAGTGTGGTAACACTTCGTACAACACCGGCTCATATCATAATGAAACTTGAATACGAATATACAAGTTTGTACAGTGGAAGACTTAAGACACGGAATTACTCAATCTTTCTACAAACTTATGAATAAGTTTGTAGCGACTTCATGGCAAAAATATCACTAACTTGAAAAAAGTGATTTAAAAAATTAGATTCAAAGAGATGGAAACATTTCTTCCACTCTTCGAATACATACACGGATATAAATCTTAAACAAACTCCCAAATGGTAAAGCCTACTTCAAGTATACACTTCCACAGCCTGTGATCAGTACACAAAAAATGTACGGGATAATACTATACATGTGGCACAGAACGAGATATTACAACACCAGTGAAAACACTACAAAAGGAACGTAGTCGAATAAACTCTACGTCTGGCGACTCTCTATGTAGGAACTCTCCAAGTTTTTCCACGCCCAGGAATGAAGTCTGACAGCTAATATTTATAGATGTTAATCATGCAGCAGCCTTCTTCAAATATTTTGTCCACTAGGAGATATAGAAACCACCAATGAGTAGCAAATAGCCAACCCACTACAATGGGTAGTTATCTTCAACTTCTAGAATTTTCTGGACTTCTAGAACTTTCCAGATTGCTCTTCAGGCTTGTGGGTCCCATTTAGCACGTTCTTCATTCAACAGCCACAACCCTGAAAGCAACATCAAGCACAATACTACACAAACGTGTTAGTGGTTAATTATAATTGGTGGAGGATCAGTGTGATTCCAGATGTGACGACATTGGTCTCAACACTTCACATTAACAAAATGTAATTAAACTAATACAATAAATAAATGATAAAATGATTGCAAGAATAAATGAATGGGTTCCAAATGATACAAGGATGAGAATAGCAACAATCATGGTATAGATAATAAAGTAATCATGCAATTAATTCTAATCTCTCATTAACATGGCATAGAAGCGATCACTAATGTATCCTAAGCCCTTTCTCAAGTTATTTAAGTTGTAAGCCCTCAACAAGGCTCCCAAAAGCACATAGGATCGATACCATAGCGAACACCTCCCAATAGGTACTAATTACTCTACGAGTTCCCTATTTAGGTACTAAATCATAGGCAATAGTCCCTTTTAAGATACTATGAATTCACTAATGGTTGGGGTCTCCTCATCTAATCAACTAATCTCTCAATTAAGTTAATTAAATGTTCTATCAAAGGGTTATAAATCTAGAAGGATAGATATATCTCATTCTAAATTAATGCACATGAAGTGTATGATGAAATGATTCGATGAACTATCCTACACACATAATTGATTTCTCAATCTAATCACATGCTCATGACAATTAATCACACAAATCAACCATATAAATCAAGCAATTAAAAACAATGATAGAAATGACACAAAGCTCATTTAAGATTAAAATCAACTTACATAAAAACTAAATTATCCAACACCAATCATGGAGCTAATCTCACAAAGGAGATTAGCCTATCATAGTCTTAGAGAAAACAACATAGACAATTGTATCTACAAATTCCATGATCAAACTAAAAAAAAGTCTCACAACCCCTTGCTTCCTTGATCACTTAGATGGTGGATTTAATGTACGGATTCAAGTGTAGGAGAATGGAATGGAGGATGAATGGAATGAAGTGTAAAATATTAAACTTGAATTGTATAGGCTTTCATGGAAGATGTATTTATAGTGGTAGGGTGAGAGGAATTTTGAGTGAGTTTCCAATGTGGAACAAGTGGGTTCATGTAGTGGTAGAGTGAGAGGAATTTGTGGTGAGTAATCAATGTGAGATAATTTAGCTCATGGGACAAAAAAATGAAATTTATGGAATTGTTTCTTATTTTGGCCCGGTCTCATTCGTTTCACTCCAAATTGAGCTTCGTTTTTTCCTATGTCTTACTTTTCGCGTCTAGAATCCATTTTTACCTGAAAATCATACGTTTAAGTTCATTTTCATACATTTTCATAATAACACAAAACACCACCAAAATATACATAAAATACGGATAAAATAATACGAAATACACATAATATGCACTAAAATTTAGGTGAAAATAGCGACAATCAGAGAGTCTCTATGTAAAATGTTTAAAAACAAAAGTTTTGTTGATAGCGAGTTTTCAGGATGACTTGATAATGATGTGGCCGTGACGTGGACTCGGCTAATCAAACATAAATATAAATGAAATAAGAATTTCTCCTAGACCTTTGTCTCTAGAAGGCAAGATTATTGCTTCTTATTTACCGTTTCTCCTTTTCCCGTTTACAATTAGGAAAATAATTAAGGAGGCAAGTATATCTATCTTGCAGTGATCGACAGGGCTTGTTAGTATCTCAACCCTCCTTTATATAGAGGAGTGAGGATAAGACAATTAATGTGGTGGGCCCTAGGCATTAATTGTCGAGTGAGCCCTGCTATAGCCTGCTTGAATCTAAGTCTTTGGAGGTGAACTGGTTTTACTACCTTGGTTTCCTTTGATCATACCACAGGCGATATGAGTATGTTGGGCCTTTAAAGTGGTGTCTCATTTGGATGGGACGTGGAGCAGGCTTTGGTAGATGGACTTCTTTGGGCCTTTTATTGGGTCGGGCAAAATCGCCCATCACAAGTATATAAAGAGAAAAAAATATATTAACAATTATTTTATAAGATGCAATGATTATTAAATATATGTCTTTTATATCATTTACCTTGGCCACAATAATATTTAAAAGTTGAAGAAAAAATTATAATAAAATAAATTAAAATAATTTTAATTCTTATTCTCTGGCCAGCCTTTTTCATGCTTTATGTACCGGCATTACACTCTTCAGAGAAGAGTTTATCGTCTCGAAAGAAAGATTTGTGGTATCAAAATTACGGGTAGGAGAATGGTTTAAAGTGATTTGTAGAATGCAGGCTGAAAAAGTGGCTCCAAGATATGTTGTAGAGGTATTCTTATAGGAAAGAGAATATGGATTTAAATTATGAGGGGGTGTGGATTTAAATTATGTAGAGCTCGAGATGGTAGATGAGGATAGATGAACAGAGGTTTTCTGGGGACAATGCTTTGAGGACTTAGAAATGGATAGGTGATTTCTTAGAGTAGTAAAAAATATGCTCGGTTGATATGGTGGAAAGGTAAGGTGACCTAAGGTTATTGTTAGAGTGATTTGATTAAATATTAAACGATTCAACTCTCTATCAGCTTAAGCTTTTAGATGAGGTGGTTATTTAACATGGTATCAGAACCCATGGTTAATAAAAGTCCAGGGTTCGAACCTTACCGCCACCCATTTATGAGAAAATTCCACATTCAAGGGTTGAGTTCAACTCTGTAGACGTCTTAAAGTATGTTTAATAATTGTTAAAATATATTTTCTAAAGTATGTTGAATTATGCATTAAAGTATGATTTTAGTGTGTTATAATATGATTTATTATTGACATACTTTAACTATAAATAAACATATTTTATCTATACAATTAACATACTTTAGTGATGAATCGACCTGTGTCATACTTGTCTCATAAGAGAGTGTCTCTTTAAAAAACGGTGAAACCAATGAAGCAATTTCAAAGTTGTGAAAAGTTAATGGAAAAAATATATATTAACCCTACAATATCTCATTGATGAATAGTTGTAACCGTTCAAGTAAATTATTTTATGATTAATTTATATGGCTTTCCACAGTCATAAACCCGGAAAAGCAGGTTTTCTTCACCTAAAAAATAAAAAACCTCTACCTACAAAATAGAACTCCTCCCCAACAATAAATCCAAAATGCAGATTTTATTGGGGAGTAAGATTCTTGTGCGCCCGGTCACACGGATTTAGATCTGTGCGCCCATTGAGTCAATGGATATTATATAAGGTTAAAAAATAGATTTGGGTTTAAGGGTCAGGTCGGCCGTGCGCCCGGGAACATAAGAGTTTTTGCCTTTATTTGGAACCCACCTTAATTTCTTTTTATTCTTATTTAATTTATCAACTATATTTATCTAATCTCAAAATAAATTCTACTCCCTTCGTCTAGTTCTAAGGTATCAATTTTACTATTTTTGGCGTCCGTTTCAAAGGTATTCATTTTCTCTATTTAGTAAAAAAGTACACAATATGATATATCACTTCCCTCTAATACAATTATTCACTTTACATATAATAATAATACTCCTTAATACACGTGCAAAAAGCAAATGAATACCTCGGAACCGGACGGAAGGAGTAAATAATTATATATTTCTATTATTTTAATTTTATAATTTTTTTTTAAAAAATGAAAAATATATTATTAACTTCTTTTCATTATATAAAACATATAAAAAAAACATATTGTCCATATCAAAGAAAACATATCGACGTTAATTTTTCAAATGTTAACCTATCTTCTAAAATCTTTAATCTATTTTCTAAAACATTATCATTTCATGTAATTTATAATTTAATATACCTTTTTGAAAAGTAAATCCATCTCTTGAAATATTAATTAATCTATTAAAATTTTTTAAGTAATATAGTTTGAAAAAAAAAACAAAAATAAAAACATTAATAATTTTTTAAAAAAAGTAAAGAGTGGGGGTAAGCCTGTAACGACGTGTGTTGATAAGCAGTGAAGAAAAAAAAAATGTAAAGCGTGAGGTGTCACTCCGGAGCTAGGGCCCCAAGACACACACGCTTGAAGGCCATGCGCTCGGCTATTCCACTAGAGGCCACTCTCTCCCCTCCCATTCTCTCCAATTTTATAAAATTTAGGTTGAGAGCACTAAACTCATGAAGAAACCCCTACAACTTTACAATGCAAAATATCCATTCTTTAGGTTTTTTTCTTTTGACACGTTGGCAAAAAAAATCTCCTGTTCCTAAATGAAAAATAATATAACATTTCTAATTTAAAAAATAAAATGATTGTATTTTATTTAAAAAGTGATAATTAATTAAAAAAATATATTAAAAAAATGTCAATGCAAGAAGATGTCATGTTTTTCTTATTATTATATTCTTGTAGACATCTAAGCACTATCACAATGAATAATTTATTAATTAATATATTAACACTGATTCAAGTATTTAGACTAAAATACAGGCCCGATTCACAATAAATAATATTATTAAAAAAGAAACTCTCTTGTAAGACGAGTTTCTTGTGAGACGTCTCATAAGAGAGTTTGTCTTATTAAAATTAATTTATTTCACTGTATATAATGAATCCGTGCAGAAAGGCGCGCAAAGGCCCAATTAATTATGCGTGGAGATGTGTTGAGATGATTTTTTTTTAATAGGTATAACAAAGAAGTTATTTGTAGTAATGCTTATTTCAATAAGTATAACAAGAGTATTCGATAATATTATATTTTAGGGATTCTTGCTCTCAATTACAAAATAAAATATATATTTATTGTTAGGTATAAATTCAAAATTTAATCACTATGAGATACAAAATTATAAAAGATAATGTCCTTTTTGCCCTCAATCTATGAGATACAAAATTATAAAAGATAATATCATTCTTGCCCCCAATTGCACACATATTTACCAAAATTAAATTCATAAATCCCTTGATTAGTGGGATTTGTTCCCTTATCCAAGTTATTTTATTGGAAACAAAATATATTTATAAAAAATCAATTTTGCTGTATAATAATTTATTGTATTTATCATAAACTCACGTATTTATCCTAAATTTAATAGTATTAAGCTACTAAATAATTAGAAAATGATAGTGTTTAAATGTATATTAATTATATCTGCACAATAAATGTATAAATTTGCACAATATAATTAAATTATTGCACAATATATAATTATATTATTGCACAACAATATTGAATAATTTAATATCAAGTAATGAGAATTCATTTCTTATAAATTTGCGCATCATTATAATTAGATTTCTGTACAATACGTCTTATATTGTTACACAATATATTTATGAGTATGATTAATTTGCTGCACGACATGGTTATATTGTTGCACGACAAAGTTATATTACAGCATAATTAATATATATTTTTGGGTACGTTTTCATCCTAATTTTCTGTGTCATATCGTTATCACGTAGATGTGTGTTGGAATTTCTTTTTTATTTCTTTAATTAATTTAAGATGACATGGCAATTTAATTGTCTTAAAGATAATTAATGATATAATAAAAAATAGTATAATATTTAAAAAATAATAATTTATATTTATATTATTTTAAGTAAGATTCAAGATAATGGATATAATAGTAAGATTATCATTAATTTTTGTACTTATTACTAATTTTATATGTATCTTTTATCTATAAGTAATATACTAATATAGTGTGTAGTTAAGAGTAATTATTTCTATATTAAGATTTTATTATTAAATTAATGGTATTCATTTTAAGAAGTAAGAGTATTATTTTGGGTTAATTACAATAAAATATAATATCTTTTTCTATTTTTTCAATTTAATTACAAACTTTATTTTTTGTCAAAAAATTACATGATTTTTTTATTTTTTCTCAATTTAATCATAAAATTTATTTTTTTTAATTAAATACATTTTTTGTATTTTTTCAATTTAATCACAAATTTCTCAATTTGCTCACAAATTTTTCTTTTTAGTTAAATACATTATTTTTTATATTTTACAATTTAATCAAAATTCTTCCATTAATAAAAAATCAATTCACGTTAAATATTTTAAATGTAATACATAGATTATATATATATATATATATATATATATATATATATATATATATATATATATATATATATATATATAACGTTAAGAATTCGTGTAATTTAACCTTGAACACATTTAATTATCTTTTTAGATTATTTGAGAATGGATAAACAAAAAAAAAACTTGAATGGAATAATATAGAGCTCAGTAAAATATTTAAGAATTGATGCGATTATGATCATAAATTAATAACACAAGTAAGAGATCTAATCATGTTTTTCTTATTATTATATTCTTGTAGACATCTAAGCACTATCACAATGAATAATTTATTAATTAATATATTAACACTGATTCAAGTATTTAGACTAAAATACAGGCCCGATTCACAATAAATAATATTATTAAAAAAGAAACTCTCTTGTAAGACGAGTTTCTTGTGAGACGTCTCATAAGAGAGTTTGTCTTGTTAAAATTAATTTATTTCACTGTATATAATGAATCCGTGCAGAAAGGCGCGCAAAGGCCCAATTAATTATGCGTGGAGATGTGTTGAGATGATTTTTTTTTAATAGGTATAACAAAGAAGTTATTTGTAGTAATGCTTATTTCAATAAGTATAACAAGAGTATTCGATAATATTATATTTTAGGGATTCTTGCTCTCAATTACAAAATAAAATATATATTTATTGTTAGGTATAAATTCAAAATTTAATCACTATGAGATACAAAATTATAAAAGATAAAGTCCTTTTTGCCCTCAATCTATGAGATACAAAATTATAAAAGATAATACCATTCTTGCCTCCAATTGCACACATATTTATCAAAATTAAATTCATAAATCCCTTGATTAGTGGGATTTGTTCCCTTATCCAAGTTATTTTATTGGAAACAAAATATATATATAAAAAATAATTTTGCTGTATAATAATTTATTGTATTTATCATAAACTCACGTATTTATCCTAAATTTAATAGTATTAAGCTACTAAATAATTAGAAAATGATAGTGTTTAAATGTATATTAATTATATCTGCACAATAAATGTATAAATTTGCACAATATAATTAAATTATTGCACAACATATAATTATATTATTGCACAACAATATTGAATAATTTAATATCAAGTAATGAGAATTCATTTCTTATAAATTTGCACATCATTATAATTAGATTTCTGTACAATACGTCTTATATTGTTACACAATATATTTATGAGTATGATTAATTTGCTGCACGACATGGTTATATTGTTGCACGACAAAGTTATATTACAGCATAATTAATATATATTTTTGCACGACCTATTTTGGGTACGTTTTCATCCTAATTTTCTGTGTCGTATCGTTATCACGTAGATGTGTGTTGGAATTTCTTTTTTATTTCTTTAATTAATTTAAGATGACATGGCAATTTAATTGTCTTAAAGATAATTAATGATATAATAAAAAATGGTATAATATTTAAAAAATAATAATGAATATTTATATTTTTTTAAGTAAGATTCAAGATAATGGATATAATAGTAAGATTATCATTAATTTTTGTACTTATTACTAATTTTATATGTACCTTTTATCTATAAGTAATATACTAATATAGTGTGTAGTTAAGAGTAATTATTTCTATATTAGGATTTTATTATTAAATTAATGGTATTCATTTTAAGAAGTAAGAGTATTATTTTGGGTTAATTACAATAAAATACAATATCTTTTTCTATTTTTTCAATTTAATTACAAACTTTATTTTTTGTCTAAAAATTACATGATTTTTTTATTTTTTCTCAATTTAATTATAAAATTTATTTTTTTCAATTAAATACATTTTTTGTATTTTTTCAATTTAATCACAAATTTCTCAATTTGCTCACAAATTTTTCTTTATAGTTAAATACATTATTTTTTATATTTTACCATTTAATCAAAATTCTTCTATTAATAAAAAATCAATTCACGTTAAATATTTTAAATGTAATACATAGATTATATATATATATATATATATATATATATATATATATATATATATATATATATATATATATATATATATATATAACGTTAAGAATTCGTGTAATTTAACCTTGAACACATTTAATTATCTTTTTAGATTATTTGAGAATGGATAAACAAAAAAAACCTTGAATGGAATAATATAGAGCTCAGTAAAATATTTAAGAATTGATGCGATTATGATCATAAATTAATAACACAAGTAAGAGATCTAATCATGTTTTTCTTATTATTATATTCTTGTAGACATCTAAGCACTATCACAATGAATAATTTATTAATTAATATATTAACACTGATTCAAGTATTTAGACTAAAATACAGGCCCGATTCACAATAAATAATATTATTTGAAAAGAAACTCTCTAAGACGAGTTTCTTGTGAGACGGAGATTGTCTTATTAAAATTAACTTATTTCACTGTATATAATCATAAAGGCGCACAAGAGGCCCAATTAATTATGCGTGGAGATGTGTTGAGATGATTTTTTTTTAATAGGTATAACAAAGAAGTTATTTGTAGTAATGCTTATTTCAATAAGTATAACAAGAGTATTCGATAATATTATATTTTAGGGATTCTTGCTCTCAATTACAAAATAAAATATATATTTATTGTTAGGTATAAATTCAAAATTTAATCACTATGAGATACAAAATTATAAAAGATAATGTCCTTTTTGCCCTCAATCTATGAGATACAAAATTATAAAAGATAATATCATTCTTGCCCCCAATTGCACACATATTTACCAAAATTAAATTCATAAATCCCTTGATTAGTGGGATTTGTTCCCTTATCCAAGTTATTTTATTGGAAACAAAATATATTTATAAAAAATCAATTTTGCTGTATAATAATTTATTGTATTTATCATAAACTCACGTATTTATCCTAAATTTAATAGTATTAAGCTACTAAATAATTAGAAAATGATAGTGTTTAAATGTATATTAATTATATCTGCACAATAAATGTATAAATTTGCACAATATAATTAAATTATTGCACAACATATAATTATATTATTGCACAACAATATTGAATAATTTAATATCAAGTAATGAGAATTCATTTCTTATAAATTTGCACATCATTATAATTAGATTTCTGTACAATACGTCTTATATTGTTACACAATATATTTATGAGTATGATTAATTTGCTGCACGACATGGTTATATTGTTGCACGACAAAGTTATACTACAGTATAATTAATATATATTTTTGGGTACGTTTTCATCCGAATTTTCTGTGTCGTATCGTTATCACGTAGATTTGTGTTGGAATTTCTTTTTTATTTCTTTAATTAATTTAAGATGACATGGCAATTTAATTGTCTTAAAGATAATTAATGATATAATAAAAAATGGTATAATATTTAAAAAATAATAATGAATATTTATATTTTTTTAAGTAAGATTCAAGATAAAGGATATAATAGTAAGATTATCATTAATTTTTGTACTTATTACTAATTTTATATGTACCTTTTATCTATAAGTAATATACTAATATAGTGTGTAGTTAAGAGTAATTATTCCTATATTAGGATTTTATTATTAAATTAATGGTATTCGTTTTAAGAAGTAAGAGTATTATTTTGGGTTAATTACAATAAAATACAATATCTTTTTCTATTTTTTCAGTTTAATTACAAACTTTATTTTTTGTCAAAAAATTACATGATTTTTTTATTTTTTCTCAATTTAATCATAAAATTTATTTTTTTCAATTAAATACATTTTTTGTATTTTTTCAATTTAATCACAAATTTCTCAATTTGCTCACAATTTTTTCTTTTTAGTTAAATACATTATTTTTTATATTTTACCATTTAATCAAAATTCTTCTATTAATAAAAAATCAATTCACGTTAAATATTTTAAATGTAATACATAGATTATATGTTAAATATATATATATATATATATATATATATATATATATATATATATATATATATATATATATATATATATATATATATATATATAACGTTAAGAATTCGTGTAATTTAACCTTGAACACATTTAACTATCTTTTTAGATTATTTGAGAATGGATAAACAAAAAAAAAAAACTTGAATGGAATAATATAGAGCTCAGTAAAATATTTAAGAATTGATGCGATTATGATCATAAATTAATAACACAAGTAAGAGAAGTTTGAATTAAATTGTAAATGTCGAGAATTAAAATCGATTTTAATTATCTAAATATTTAAAGAAGAAAAAAAACAACCATAAAAACACTCAGATAAAAAGAATTTGGGAGAATTATTAATTTAATGTTACCTCTATTTTTAAAAGAGTTAAATATAGAAGTCACTTCCTAATTATTGTTAATAAGATTATTATATTAAATTTAATATATTTAATTAATTTATGTATGAAATAATTTTTGACTAATGTTAGCAGTAGGTGAACCAAAAAATATAGTTACTGTTAAATTTTGATTATCTGGAGTGTGTAAGTATTTTTTTAAATCTAGTTATTTTAATTATTAATAAGAAGACGTTAAAATTGTTAAATAGAATTTTTTATTCACAAAAGAATTTTAATTAAATGGAAAATATAAAAAAATAATGTATTTGACTAAAAACGAAAATTTTGTGATTAAATTGGGAAAATACAAAAAAATATATATTTAATTAAAAAAGTCGTGATTAAATTAAGAAAAAATTAGAAAATCATGCATCTTTTTAATAAAAAAATAAAATTTGTGATTAAATTGTAAAAGTAAAATAAATTGTATATTTTATTGTAATTAACCATAATTGTTAAGATATTTATGTTACACTAAAAAAAATAAATTTTCAATTTAAAAAATCAAAGATATTAGGCATTACATTTTATTAAAAATTAAAAGAAAATATGAAATCTTTAATTGGATCGAGTGGATATTACTTCTTTTTATCACAGGCTACTAATTTATTAGAAGAGCTTTTAGAACATCCACTATAATTTGAAGTAGATACACCGCAGGTTACTACACATGAAACTAACCAAGTCAAGAAGCACTCGTTTACATTTTTTAATTAATAAATCAACATTAACAACTGTTCAGGTTGAGTGTAAAAACTTCTCCGAATAATTTATACAAATTGAGATGTGATCACAACTGAGGTCCTACCAAAATTGCCAAAACTTGAGTTATGATCGAATTAATGGAACCAATTTGACCCTTATAATGCAGCAGCACCGTTAATTATGGTGCCTACTGCCATCGCCACCGCCATTCCGAGAGTGCTCTCACCTATGCTTCTTTGCCGAACCATTTTCACTGAACCCTTTCACCTTCTTACTGTATTTGTTATCCTTGAAAGCCTTCCTTTTCTTCCCCGATGATTTCACATCACCGTTTCCACGTGGAACCGGTTCTTCATCTACATCATCTAATGGCCAATTACAATAAATCTCCAGTTGGTCCATAAGTTGATGCTGCAATGGATTTCTAGCATCAGGGAACAAGTTATTGAAAGTGAGATTCCCAGTACATCCTCCTTTCCGTTCCAACAATACGGCATCAGGCCTAATTATAGCACCAAGAATACTCCTATTCGGACCAAGACTCATTATGGTCTTAACGTTGGTCAAGGTACTAAAAGCCATAGCGAATGCAGATCTAGCCTGTGGAAACACCAGAACATGTGAAACTTTAATTACACATTTAACAGGCATTTATGGGTAAAGTGATAATCTACGAAAACTTCCAGCTAGCCAGTTATGATCAAAGTTGTCAGTCCGTTGATTCCCACAAAGAAAAGGAAAATATTACACCTATGTTTGGTTTTATTTCATTCTCAATATTCAAAAATCTAGTACATGTTTTTTAGTTTTCCAGGAAATTTAACGTTCTCCAGAAATATCAATAATATTGAACCCATTAACTACAGTTAAACAACGTTAACAAAAAATAGCTACAATTAAAAATGCTACTCTCCAGTAGTAACCTCAACAAAAAAATACACACAAGACAACAATAAAGAATGGTTTCCCAGTAACACATCAATTTGCTTTTTTCCAAAACATCCAAACAGAGTATCTCTACAGAAACATTTCCCTACAACATTGAACAAACTGAAATTAAACCAAAAGCACATTCCTATTTTCACCAATTTTTAACAGTACGCGCAAAAACATGCAATCAGCTAATTGATCAGTCTTACAATAATAAGAAAGTTATGTCACATGACAACTAGGTTTTCTATCATTTTATCAGGATGTACTGGTTAGGACTGAAATGCATGGTAAGACACGCTATCCTCACCGAACTTATGCGATGTTGTGAAGGTGCTAGAAGACAGAATAGGGACTAGCCTCTAGTCCAGATTAGCCTGGCCTACGCAAGTCGAAAGCAAGCTGCAAGCCTAGGCATGAAGTTCAATAACAGTGAGCGTTATCTAGGCTGACTCACTATCTTAAAACTTGCCATTACAGAAATATAAATAAAATACATACTAAAAGATGCATAAAAAAAAAGGAGATTGTTTTTTTTAACAAAATAATGAAATGAAATAACTTAAAAAACAAACAGAAAAGTTAAGTTAATACTAAAGTGCAAAACCAAGAAAAATCAGCTCCCGAGCAACATGATCACACAAATGTATAATAATCCAAAAAATCATGGAGATTTTGTGTTCTTGAGGCAAGAGCAAAAGGTTTTCTAAAAGAATAGCACATCAAATGCATTATCCCACCAGTTCACCAGTAGAGTTGTCAAAGTGGGTTTGTGGGCATGGAGATTTTGTGTCCTTGAGGCAAGAGCAAAAGGTTTTCTAAAAGAATAGCACATCAAATGCATTATCCCACCAGTTCACCAGTACAGTTGTCAAAGTGGGTTTGTGGGTTTGGTGGACCCAAAACCCACCATTTAGTGGGTTAGAATGGGATGGGTCTATGGGTAGGGTAATTGGTGGGGCAGTGTGGATTGGCCCACACGGGCCAAATCTTGTTTTTATATAAAATTTATAAGAAAAACCCAAATTAAACATATGAAAATGTCATCGAATTGAAGTAATTGACAAACATTGACAAGATATTCATAAATATCAATTATTTTTCAGAATTAAACCTGGTGGGTTGGGCCATTTGCGGGTTGGGTTGTTAGTGGGCGGGTTTTAGGTGGGTTAGATGGTACGGGGCGGGTTGGGCTGCAGGGGCCTAGCTCATTTTGACACCTCTATTCACTAGTAATCGAAATTTTTCAACACAAACACTCCTTAAATCATAGATGATAGAGGTGTGCCTGCCAAGAGGTTGTAAGTATTGTAACCTTTTTAAACTGAGGCAGGAGCGTGCCTCCTTGCACCTCTGCCCCACACCTGCCTAGTTGCCTTCAAACACATTATTATTACATCTTTAGATGTCTTGATAGATATGAACACTTGAACAAGAAGAAAATAAGACACACAGGGATTCCTCAATGAGGACCACAGTGACAAGTTCTACCACAAACCAATTAGGATCAACAGATAATTTCTTAATAAACCCTAGATGAAACTTACAAAGGTTTAAATAGGTTTAAGTTCCATGAACAAAGCCTTAAGCCCAAGTACCGCAGGAAAGGAGAACCCAATTTACTAAAGAAATAATTAATCTAAATAAGGAAATAAACAATTTGAATCAAAGTACTAAAATAAATTAAAAGTGAATTCATGTCTTTTCTGTCCTCCTGTACACCCGGAAAGGCTTCGGACTCACTCTGTTATGTATTTTGCCTTTTAAACACTCTTATTACTACACAGTCTCTTCTACCTAGGGTTTCTGTCATTTTCATAAACTTGAGAAAAAAAATATTGACAGTTCTTTCACAAAAGATAATATCTGAACATTAGGATGATCACTAATAATTTGATTTGAGTATTCGAGTTGATTATAAACTAGTCATAAGTTTGCTAGTTTGGTAGCAATTTTACTTAATGCATTTAATGTTGTTTTCTAGAAGATCTAGAATTGATTTTAGTATTTACATTATTTTCATGTTTAATGTTGTTTCTGAGTTATCAAGTAATATTGCATGTTTTTTAACTTTATTTTATTAGGTAGTTATGTGCAAGATTGGTTAAATTCAAGTGTGGGAATTGTACATAATGTTATGTCTTCAAAGCACAAGAGGTAACCACTATGCCTTAAATATCAGTTCTTGATGAAGTACAGGAAACTAGAGCCCGTAAAAGATAAATTGTTCATAATCATTTCTTGATTGTGAGTTATGAGCAAATAAGACCCTACTAAAAACAACAGATTTCATAGTGGTGAGCTGAGATTTTAAACAGCCAAGGTCATTGGTCAGCATAGCTGATACAATGAAAATTATGTAAGATAATTTGTATAATGTTTCGTGTTCGCAATGAGCAGTAAATAGATAAGCATATTCATAGACTTCAACCTACAACCTGTAATGATTAGGTCTACTAATAATAGATTTAAAGCTTTGATGAGTCCCACTAACACATGTTGCCTCATCACATCACCAGCAGCCAAGAATGTTGGTGAGTTAGCAGGACACGTGGCATATTGGAAGTCACTGCAATTTCCAGGGTTGAGTTGGGCTAACTCAATTGTGGCCAGGTGAATGATGTTTGTTTGTGCAGTGAGTATGACATATGGTGGGTATGACATCTAACTTGAGACAGGTCAAGGCCAAATTGAATAATTAAATTGGTTGAAATTGCTGATGTAGCCTAGCTGATTGAATCATCCGAGCTGGGTCAGTGGACTTACTAGAAAGAGTGGCCAAGCTTGTTATCCAAAGTGAGAGAGAGGGGTACAGCCGAACTGAGAGGAATACTTGTTGAACCGACCTGACGAACTGGATAGAACAATTACCGAAATGGTCGACCGAGCAGCTTGGTACACCCTGCCCAGCAGAATAGGTCCGAACTGATTAGTGACCAAGCTGGTGAAGCTGCTAAATGATAATCAGTCGATCCCATTCGATCTGTATTATTTCCTTACTCCTGCAGAGGCTAGCTAATCATGCTAGTTGTGATGTCTAAAATTTTAATTCGGGTACTACCGTTATTAAGAGCACACAATCATCATTAACCCCTAAAGTCAATTTCAGAAATGAAACAGTGATTGACTTCACTATTTGATCAAGTGACGACTTCAGTGCTAATCAAGCATGGTCCTTAGGAACTCAAGGTGATGGCATAGTTGTTAAAGGCGCGCCTAAGGCGCTCGGGCGCTAAGGCTCAGGGGTCTGCGCCTAGATTGTTGATTTTTTGCTATTCCAGGCTCATGTATCAAAGGCGTGCGCCTAGGTGCGCCTAGATGCGCCTAGGCGCGCCTCTTCAACATCCTGTTTTTTTCTTTTTTTTTTTTAAAGTTTTTTGAAATTGCTACTCAATTATTAAAGGGTTTACACATTTTTAAGATAAAAATGGACAGCCCACTTATAAAATGATATAAATAGAGAATTAGGGTTAGGGTTTTAGTACTTGAACTTTCAAAACAAAGACAAAAAGGTGGGCTGCCTTCACCTCCATCATCTGCCGCCTACTTGAACTTTATTTGTGTGTATGTTTTATGTGTTATAATGCTATTATGAGTTATTATGTATCATTATGTGATGTTATGTGAATTTTATCTTAGTTTAGTTAGGTAATATGATTGTTAGTAGGATATATTTGTGTATATGCATTGTAAATTCAGTTTTGGGGCAAAATGTAGCTCAGGGCGCGCAGCGCGCCTAGGGACGTGCGCCTCTCACTTTTAAAACCTATGGGTGATGGTTAAATGAACTAGGAGAAACAATGACATGTAATTTGGCAAAGATCGCCTTGTAAATAATTAGTCGAGCTAGATACCTAAGGTGTCAATAAAATGATTGGTTGAGGTTTCAATTTGAATTCTTTTTTTCTTTTTTAAATTGAATTTAGCTTCCTCACAATGGCGAGGATTCACTCTAGCTACTCAAAGTACCCATTCTCTTTTCAAGGCTTAATTGAGGAATTGGTGAATAATTTTCACTTATCCACTGTCTAGATTAGGGGCTTAGGTAATAATGTCCCTAGGTTTGAATAATGCTCTTATACCACTACGTACTTCACCTTGGACGGAGTGGGGTACCTAAATTTCATAATAAAAGGGTCACAATTCCGAGGGTGATTTACCCATTTGGAGTGGACTGAGAAAGGGCAACTCGTGCTGCCTATACACCTCAATTATTGTCCTGGGTAAAAGGAATCACCTTCAACGTGAAATAATTGATACTATCAGCAAACTAGCTTGTTTGATAAGCAATCCAACCAAGTCAAACACGAGCAAAGGTCGAGTAGTTTGATAATTTACACATGCTTTACCTATACACACGTATCAAGCTCGAGTCGAGCTTTTGCTATATCGAACATAAAGGTCTACTAAAACGAGCTTTTACCAAATGATTTTGAGTCAAGTACCGAGTAGTATGGTTTGACTTTCACCCAATCCTCCACATCTACCCCAAGTAGGTCCAGATCTACCCAAGATGGAGGTCACCTCAGGCATCAATGATACATCTCTAATAGGTATTATATTAAGGTTGGGTGCCTAGGGTCTATTGGATCATCAATAAGGTTAACCATGCTTATCCTAGGGTCTATTGGATCATCAATAAGGTTAACCATGCTTATTTAAGTTCTCTGTAATCGCTGCTGCCAACTGAGCTACCTTCACCACTATGTAACATAATTGTAAGAAATAGAAGAGCCAAGGCCCAAGGATACTTACTAAACAAAGGACCAGAGACTGTAATGCCTCACAATCAAGCTTCTTTGCTCCCACACTGTCGTTCAACTCACAAATATGATTAAAAACTTTGAGGATTCGAGAAATAAATGGAGAAGGGTAAAATATAAAAGAGGGGGGGGGGGTGTGGGTTGTTCAAGAAAGTTGTGGATTTCTCTATCTCCAACATGTGCCATGGGAGGTGAAAAGTCTCAGACACAGCTAATTTCAAACACCTGAGGTGATTGCTCAGCGTAGTTGATGCCACAGAAATTATGGCAGAGGATTTGTAGTTAGCTAGGAATGAATATGTCGGAGTAGCTGATGGCATAGAGAATTGCATCAGCTAGTAATGATTAGGTCTACTAACCATAGTTTGTAGCTTTGATGAGTCACCAGGCTGGTCAGTTAGCAAGACGAGAGTTGGGTTGACTAAAGTGTGACCAGCTGGAATGATGTTAGTTTAGGTAGCAAATCCAGTGAGTACGATAATCATGCACAGTACGCTTATGGTTAAAGAAGCAGCTGAACGACTAAGCCAAACTGGTGGGTAAGTCATCAGACTTGAGAGGGGTGATGGCCACGAAGCTGGGCTACGAGAAAAAGTAGCCAAACTCATCATTCAAAAAGAGAGTGGTGACACATGAACAGAAATGAACAATTGCTGAATTGACCTTCCTGGTGAGGTCAACTAAGATGGATGGAACAGTGGCAGAAGCAGTTGACTGAGCTACTTGGTAGACCATGCCTAACTGAATCAGCCAAATTACTTGGTTACCAAGCTAGTGAATGGACTGAATGATCAATTAATTCCATCAATCCAATCTGTAACCAAGCTAGTGAATGGACTGAATGATCAATTAATTCCATCAATCCAATCTGGGCTGCGTAATTTCCTTTATACGCGTAGAGATTATATTGAGCGTGTTGGGGTTACTGAATATTTTTATTCGGGTACTAAGTTACTAACGTAATTAAGAGCAAACTATCTACATATAGAAGAGAAGTTTACCTGATAATAGTTGAAAGAGTTTTTGCCAATATCATTATCTGGAGCCTGTTTCACGTTAAAAATTATGTATTAGTGTATCAAATTGATCACCATTTAACTTAGTAACAAAGGAAAATGCCCCATAATATTCAAATATGGCAAAACCTAGTTACATGATCAAATTAAAAAAAATAAAAAAAAAGAGAATAAAATATGAAGCCACTACCACGCATGCATCACATGGATGACTAATAGAGATACAAAATGGGGTCTGGGGTCAGGTTTATGTGCGCAAGTAAAAAGGAAAGTCGGCTGGAAATTTGGCTATGGATCATCAGAATAATTAATGGCTCAATTTAAGGGATTTTATTAATAATTAAATTGATATTATGACGCAAGCTTTGTGCATGGGCCTCTTTGTTGTAATAGATATTTATAGTCGTGCTGTAACTGGGGAAGGCATTGAGAATCCTACGGCATGATTGGTATAATTGAATGGAATTATGTTGGAATGGAATGAACTCATGAATGGATAGAGATAGGAAATGAATGATTAAAAATAATTATTACCATGATTGGTATTGATTAGGAATAGATGAAGGAATAGAAATACAATTTTTTTAATTTGATTCAAATCTCATTATTAATATTCTATTTATATTTTAAATTAATTAAAGTCTCAATAATTTAATATATTTTAATAATTATACAATAAAAAAATTATAAGGTTAAAGATAAAATAAATATTTATATAATTTAAAATTAAATTAAAAATTATATGTAATTTAATAATTATTAAGTGATTAATAAAAAAATATAAAATTTATATTTAATATTACAAACATGTGTATTTAATTTAAAAATAATATTATAATAAATATTTATTGAATATATAACTTTTTATTTTTTAAATAATTTAAATTTTATTATTTTTATTATAATATGAATTGAAATATATGATTTCTTTTATTTAGATTTTAAATAATTTAGTATATTTATTTAATAATTTAATATATTAAAATTATTAATATGAAAATTATATGTTAATTTAAAAAAATATATATTAACTTATTTTTAATCGTCGTAACTATATGAAATGAAATGTGAGAAAAATAATTATTTATAATTTTAATATACATTACACAAATAGATAAAATAAATAAATAAATAAAAATAATTGATTCCCATGGGGTATGGAATAGCTAATACCATGGGGTACGGAAGGAATGGTGATTCCCATGTTTAAGGGAATACACATTCCTTATGGAATGAGCATTCCCATTAATAAATTATATCAAACATGGGAATGTGAATGATATTGGGAATGTTGATTCCATTCCCAAGTCATTCCACCATACCAATCATGCCGCTAGTATTTTGCAACCTTGGTTGTGGCCTCTGTGGAGGAATAATACATTCAGTTTTTTTTGATCATCTTGACTATCAATGACATAGGTAGTTTCCTGATAGATCTCTAGCATAACAAAAGGGTGAATAGATCAAAACTTAAAGAGCTAACCTGTGGGTCTTCAATGGCAATAAGAGAAGGCCGGCCTTCAACTGAAAATCTGTAATCATCATAATTCACAAGGCCAACTTACAAACAAACTTCCATGAATAAATAACACAGCTACGTAGTATAATTACTCAAAAATTAAAACTCAACAACTTTTACCCTCTACTACTTTTCTGGAAGAAAGTTCCCTCGTCATTGCAAGATACACCAACATCTACAGTATTTAATTTACATCCGTACATGTCAAAAAAATTCACCTAGGTTTCACCAAAAAATCCAAAATATAAATAAGTTTAGTTGCACAATAATAACTACATCTCATATCAGAACAATTAAAACATGAAAAAATATTGACATATCAACATACCAGTAACACTCCTAAGTTATGCTCAGGAGAAGCTTGTCGATGTTGCTGAGTCTGAAGTAATATATCATATCAGGTAAATATAATTCAGAAAAGAAGGAATAACTAAGATAGTCAATAAAAAGATTCTTTATATCATCTAGAATGATTTTTGTACAATAATCCATTAAAAAGGCAGGTAGAATATTTACTCCTGTGCAACAAAATTTTTACTTCTAAATTGAGGCTAAAGCCTAGTTATTAAAGGCGAGAGGCGCACAAAGGCGCAAGGGCCTTGTTGGAGCCTAAGGGGCGACTCTTGTACATCCTTCCCTAGAACATATATACATGAATATATCCTAATGAACACAAAATCACCTAACTTAATGAAGATTAAAATCACATATGGCACATAATAATATTTAACAACTCATAAATAACATAGTAACACATAGAATATCCTATCATAATCAACTTCAAACTTCAAAGTCAAATGCATAATAAGCAAATAACTGAAGGCCTTCTAGTTGTATAAAGTTATCAAGTGTCAAATGATTAGCAACTAGAAAACTTATCATAATCATCATGGCCGACATGTCCATGATCCTCTTCCTCTCATCATTATCAAATTCAGTGGCGGACCCAAGGGGGGTTCATGGGGATACAACTGTACCCCTAAAAACCCCCCAAATTATTTTTAATATATATATATATATATATATGTATGTATATATATATGTTTATAATTTTATATGTATAAATATTTGTATATTAATTAATTTGTACCCCCAAATTATTAACTTCAATACAAATTTATACTCAATTTATTAATATTTTTATAAATTTATACTCCCTCTGTCCCACGTATTTATTCGCACTTTTCATTTTGGGGTTTCCCACGTATTTATTCACATTCTATTAATAGTAAAAATACACTATACATCTCACCTACTTTTTACACTTTATTCATCAATCCCAACAACCTTATTCACTTTTTTATACTTTATTCATCAATCCCAACAACTTTATTCACTTTTTTATACTTTATTCATCATTCCCAATAACATTATTTACTTTTTCTCTTTAAATTACGAATTTACTCCTACTTTAACTTAAATTATATATTAAAAAAAACCCTTCTTAATCTTCTGCCCGTATAAACGTGAACAAATACGTGGGACAAAGGAAGTACGATGGTGTTAATAGTAATTATAATTTGAGTTTTGATATATTTATTGTTCGATTTTGAATATCAAATACTCCCTCCATCCCGCTAAATTGCTATTACTTCACACTTTTTTTATCTGTCCCAACATTTATGTACATTTCTAAAAATGGTAAACATACATCTCAATAATACTGAATTATTAACAAATCTTAATATCTTTATATACAATTTTTCATTAAATTAATAATACTTTTTACATATATCACAACAACTTTACATATAAAAAGTATTTTTTAATCTCCACACCCAAAAAAAAATACATATGTTAGTTGTCGGGATAGATGAAGTAATATTACAATTACATGTCGTACCCCCGGAAAAAAATTTCTGGGTCCGCCACTGATCAAATTGAGCATCTTTTTCATTATGTTGTTTGTGGAAACCCCAGGTTAATTTTCCTAAATACAAAAGTAAATTTCCCCCTAACTAAAAAGAGCTTAAGAAACGTATATTATGAGGAAAACATTTGACAACTATATAAAAATCATTTTAAAAAAAGAAGATTCGAGAATGTACGTAAAGCGAACCTCAGGTGATAGGAAGGCACAAAGAGGCTATCACCTCTCGCACGTCGCCTATTTTTAGCAAAAATCAAACAATATAGGCGCATAGGCTTGTGCCTCGCCTGAGGTACCCCTAGGGCACGCCTTTAACAACTATGGGCTAAAGAAAATAGCATCCTCACTATTTGAGTTGGATTAGAGGAAGACAGGATAACAAGTGAAGAATTCACAAAATTTATATTAAGAAAACGACACCTTTTGTAACTTTGGAAATATCTCATTATATCCAAATTTTACCCCGAAATTGCTCACAACTTCATCCAACCAAAGTAGAGAGTGAGCATGCAATAAAAAGAACAATAAATTGAAACTAAAGTTCCTTCTTGTAGCAAGACTCACAAACATCTACAGTATTAAAGGAACAAAATTACATGTTGAAAAAGTTCACCTAATTTTAACCAAAAAAATCCACCGCTAATAGTGGCTAGCATAAGCAAAATTTCATCTATCAAAGCTCTTAAAGATTCACAAATTATTTTCACATAAACCAAAATAAGTGTCAGGATATGCAACTGTCCTTGTAAAACAATGACTGTTGTAAGACTACAAGTTATAATTACCGTCTGAAACAAATTTGCTCCTTGTACTTCATGTGCAACTAACAAGGATTGTACGCTAAATTTAACATACATATTCAACGTTACTATGCCTCAAAGGAGACAAAAAGGAGTAACATAACACTATACTGATTACCCAGAGAATTCTCTAAATATTGGATACACCAACATCTAGAATGGATTGGCTCATGCTATTATAAGAGGCATCATGATACGTCTTATACTATAGTTACTGACTCAGAAGATACCTCCACAGTGTTGATGGTAATGTGGTAAGAGAATATGGATTGTATAGAACATGGCTACCAAAAGCATGCAAACAAAAAACAAAAGATCATTTAAAGAACATTGCAGGCATGCAACATTAGTATGCGTTGGAGCACATAAGAAGCAATTAATGTGGTAATGCCATTAAGTTCATAATTAACAATACTCACATGGTTCAGAATAATTTTAAGCTGGTATTTCAGAATGTGGTAAAATTACCCGTAACATTGCTATTAGCATGGAAAGAAGTGCATAGGAGCCAATTCCACCAGTGTAGACCTAATGGAGAATGGCAGTATGGGGTAAACAGGAATGTTTTTGCATAGTGTATAGATAAAGGAAAAGGGAAATAAAATAAAATAAAATAAAAAGCTAGTCACCTCATTTAACTCTCTTTGCTGCAGGAAGACTTTCAAAATCAGACACAGTGGTTTTAATGGAGGCCATTTAGTAACAGCATCCTGCACATTATAAAGATAAATTTGTAAAATGAATAAAAATAGAAAATGTCAATGGTCTTAATATTGCACAAAAGAAACAGATCAGTCCAACAGTGGAAAAAAGATTACCTTGATAAATTCTGCAGCTTTTGGTCCATTATTAACATCAAAACTGTCACCAATGGATATATATTAATTCCAGGCAATGATAATAGTGGAAAATGAAGTACAGGTAACCAGAAAAACATAAGATTTTAGAACCAGCATAATTTCACATGCACTCAGACCAAAGTAGGGCAAGGGGCGCACAGTGGTGTCTAACTGTACATTGGGGATAAAACTTCCCCTTGAGCTGCTGCGCAGCACATCCTGTACTCGAAAGAACTTATATGACTCAAAACATAATAAAATAACTTTGAACACATATTATACCACATAATGACTCAAAACAACACATAGTGAAGGTGTTGGCACAGCTGAAGCAGTAAGTGGAGGTGGACAACAGCAAGATTGAAGGAAACAATCTCTTGGTGGAACAATAAAGCAGCAATCGTTTTTCTCTCAAGTTTAAGAGAGAAGAAAGAAACCCTAGGAGAAGAGGCAGGTGGGTAATAATATAAAATAATTTTTTGTCTCCTCAACAAGACAACACATCACAAAAATAATGAAAAGAATATAAGTAGACTAACCTGACATCAAATGCCACACCACTTTTCTTCTCCACAAATTTAATGATTGGTACCCGTGCCTTTGCAATAACCTAATATTGGAATAGAGAAGACATTTATGGTAAAGCACAAAATTGGGAACGGTGAGTTCCAAGCACTAAATATACCTGCATCTTTTTTGCAATTCCTCTTTGAGATAGTGCCCTGGAGAGAGCATGTAGACCCATCTGAGGATTTCTTACATTGGAACCTAATATAACAACCTATCAAATATTTGAATAGTCAAGACAATGTATATCTAGTTAGCAGTATTCCCCAGATATAATGTTTATAGAAACCATTTTAGATGCATATATGTAGACTAAAGAGTTTTTCAATAAGTAGAAACTAATTAATAGAAAATGCTTGGGACTTTTTCTATAAGGGATTAAAAGAAAAAGAAATAAAAAAATTAAATCTAATATAAATAATATCCAATAATTATAATTACTAGAATTACTTTATACATTTATATGATGTTAGAAACTTTACAAACAATGAAAAGGCACTAAGGGGGGGAGGGGGTTAGCAAAATATTGTAAAATTAATAAGCAATATCAATAAGCATACCAATCTAAAAGCATTTCAAATCTATGGTACTTCATGACTCTAAGCTCCAAAAATTCAAAACAGAATACAGTATATTTTTCAAATAAGAAACAAGAAATTAAAATTTATTAATTAATAGAAGGTGTTTAAAAGGGTTCGGCAAACTCTGGCACAAAACTTTCAAAAATACAAATGAAGGGCATGGAGACAATTTCCAATTATGCCAGAAGAAAAAAAAAACTCATAACTTTTAATGATTGCGCACCCACCAAGCAACCTTACCTTATGTCACGCCTCCTCTAGGGATTCCTTTCAATTTTAAAATACTATGTTGTTCAGTTCATTTCTAACCACAAGGAATAACTCACAGTATGTCAATATCACAGGAATAATGGCTCTACATGAGGCTATGCCCTATTAGTTAAACAACAATTCATAAATTGGACAAAAACAAAGGGCAAAGATGATGGAATCTACAGAAGGTCCAACTTCCTAAAAAATACATAGAATTTAGCATAGAAGTGAGTGCAAAAGACAATGTATGCAATTATGATCTTGACCATCGGAAATCCTCCCGACTCAAACACACCAATTTGGGACAACAGAAAAGAATGATGCCTTGGAAAAAATTAAAATAGATACAAGAGAACACTTTTGAAGAATCCCAAACCCACCTCCGAACATTTCCCGCATATTCAACTAACTTTACCCTTCCAAATTTCCAAGCAAAAAAGCTTTCTTTTTCTTTTCCTTTTCTTTTTTTTTTGTTGGGGTGGGGGTGGGGGGTGAGGAGAGGACAGGTGAGCAAGAAAAAGAACTCAGAGAAACAAAGGATATAGGTTTCTGTTGAACAAAACTAATGTGGTATACAGGTGGAAACAAGGCTGCAAGAGAGTCTTTCATACCCCAAACATCCTCCCAAAACCTCACAATATTACGACCCCTAACCTGGCTGGACCTTGTGTGATTGAAGAAAATGGGGTATACAGGCGGAAACAAGGCACCAAGAGAGTCTTTCATACTCCAAACATCCTCCAAAAACCTCACAATATTACAACCCCCTAACCTGGCAGGATCTTGAGTGATTGATGAAAGAATATTCTTTGCATGGCTTCTAAAAGGTGAGTCAAGCAACAATTCAAGCATCCAACTAATTTTATTACATTCCATGTAGAGCATGTGATAACTCTTCCACTCAAAAAGTCATATTTTTCTAGGAAATGGAAGCATCACCATTCCCAAATAACACTTCAATTTTAAGAGAAAAATACCAATACCCAATCCTTGATCCTTCAACTTCTGAGGTCTAGAAATAACATGACAAAAATAACCTTACTAAAAAAATCCATTTTTTTCTCCAATACATTTGCAACTCATTTTGGCCACCCTGAACAAAAATGTGGCAAACAAATGGAAACAAGAGTGTCATTTCTTGCCCCCTAAAATTGTCCCAAAACCTCACAATATTACAACCCCTAGCAGACATTAACTGATTGAAGAGAATCTGCTTACAGTGCAGTTCCACGGCTTCTAAAGGTGGTTCTTACTGCAATTCCAGCGTCCCACTTATTTATTGAATTTAATCCATATAAAGTTTATGATATGACAACTCTGCTCTATCATTTCCCCAATAACAAATTATTTTCAAGAGAAATAATACCAAAAACTAATCTTTCAACTTCTTGTCACAACTTGGCATAAGTCTCACTTACTTTAGAATCCATAGGTATAGGTATTTTGAAATTCATAATTGCTTACTCATACAATACTTAAGAAGTTCCACTGAGATCAGTATATATCAATTACCACTTAAAAGAGGATAACATGACAGTGCCATTATGTTCCATCATCCATGCACTGATGCACATACAACAAAGGATAAAAGTCGACCAATACATGTAAACATGCTGTCTCATTTTCAAAGGCTTTCGAGGCAATTTACATTTTATTTCACAAGCCACAATGGCAAGTGAAAGCCAGTGGTCCAGGAAAATTTCCATTTAACTCCTAGAACATTTACGGAAGTAACCATTTAATTATATTTGTACATAGGGAAAAAATGCTCCAAATGCACAATGTTTTTAAAAACTTCTAACTTCTAAGTTTATATTTACTAATACAATATTAACACATAAAATACCAACCATGCAACTCCGGTCATAATATTCCAGACAGATTTGTGTTAAAGTTGGAAGCAGACAAGAATACAATTTTCAATGAATCCTGAAGCAGTGTACACAACAATATTAAAAGCAGATGTACACGACAAGCTTACATCAATATCACTGGATGGAAGGTAAAGCCCAGTGTTAAAAGATCCAAAAACTTCCACCTGCATGACAAAAATTCGGTAAAGTACCATGATACTCTAGGCATACAACTATAAGCTAAAAACATCCACTTGAATGCATCTAAACAGATTCGTATATACCTTAGCATTAGGCCAGATATAATTAATGACATCAAATACAGATTCTATAGCAGCCGTTCTGGATTCTTGCTCCTCAGGAGTTGGCGATAGGAAATCGCAAAAATCAATTATCTCTATACAAAATCCAATATCATAAAATCAGGTATATTTGTAAATATCCTTGAACAGCAATTTAACAAGTTCAATTCATACTTGCAGGTAACCAAAAACAAATGTAACGTTCCGCACTCAACAGAATTTCATGCAATATAAATACTGATTAAACAAAAATCTAGATAAGAAACTATTCTATTGATTTGAATAAGCAATCAACCAATTTAAGACCTTTGTGCAGACGGAGCATGGGGCTTTTAAAACGGGAATTAGCATGAAACCAGTTGCCTTCTAAACTCCTCTCCGCCGCCGGAGTGGAACTTTCCAACGCCTTGGGCAGCAGATGAGAAGTCGCTGGAATTGTTGCCTCTTTACCATCTCCATCATTCACCTCAAGGGAGAAGTAATCAGGTGCTTTAGATTCTGGCGACGGGCACTGGACAGTGGAGAGGGAAACACGGTTGCGCAAAACAATGTAAGGTTCGATTTCGGAGGAGGAAGATGTCGGCGGTTGCAATGGAAGCGGCACCGCCTGAGGCATGTCAACAGCGGTGTCGGTTTCCGAAAGAGGGCCTAAGGTTTCATAAAGTATGTGCGGCGACTCCATAGCAGTGCGGAATACGCAGGTGGGCAGTTAGATTTTCCCTTTGTCCGCAGTATATTATTGAATATACGACAGGCCGGTTGTCCTGCCTCGCAGGGTTTAGGTTTGGGCTTCAGAGTTTAGACTACCCTGTTATAATTTGAACAGTAATAAATAAGACCGGTAATGCGATTTGAAAAACACTCATCTTATTTGCAAACCTCCACTTATTAAACACACACTCCATCCATAATTATAAAAATAAAATTAATATTTTTAAAAAATCTAAATTACCTACACACCTTTATCATAATCATAATAATATATTAAAAGTGGCTTAGCAAGTATTAACATTTTTCTCATTTTATCCTTGCCTATATTTCTTTAATACATTTTTACCCTTCATTTATTATATTACTAATATTAATAATATATTAAAAGTGACATTATTAATTATGAAATATAAATGTGATGTCTTTTTATTTTCCATATAATTTATTTCAATAATTAATTTTCATGAAGTCATAAGTTTTTTAATCTTATAGATTATATTAATAATTTTATCCTAATATAATAATAATAATATACTATATATAATAATAATAATAATAATATATTAAAAGTGGCTAGCACTTGAAAAACATATTTTTTTAATTATATCATTACTTATATTTTATTTTTACATCTTAATATTAACTCAATTAATAACATACTATTAAATATAAATAATATTTACTGAGGTGAGAATTTATAAAGTCTAATTCACAATTATAAATATTCACCTCATCACATACAATACATTTATTGAGAAAAGAATTTAAATGGTCTATTTTACATGTATAAATATTCCCATGCAATCAGCCAAATCACCTAAAATTATCAATTAATTTATTCTTCCCTACATGATCATTTTTATTTTGATTATTATTTTTATTACTATATTTTTAACAATGCTCAATTTTTTCATGATAGAGTATCATTCAACAACCAATGGAAGATTTCTTCTATTGATTTGAAGGTCACGACTCAAGATTTTCTTTATTCATTTGAAGGTCACTACTCAACAGAAATTGGCTGTTTACAGAGCCTTTTGAAGTTGCTCTAATGTTGTATTCATGTTCTATAAGTTTTATATGATACCAGAATAATTTAAATATAACTAATGCATTGATTATGACTTTTTTAACAGCACTTTTTTTATAAAAAAAAAAAAAAAAATTAGCACCTGGATGTATTATAGGATTTAAAGCAACTGTTGAATTTTATACTAGCCAAGATTCTTATCATATGTACCAAATTTAAAAGAATTTAAACGTACTATTCTTTCTCTTGAATTATGTAAATTGATTAGAAATTGTATTCATTTTTTCTTTTCATAAATTATATTCTCGAATCTCGATCATCATTTTTGTTAACAGGATACAATTTTTTTAAGAGCTAAATGTCAAAAGGCAGAACTAAATAAATGAACATATCCTCAAGACCTCAGCAGTATAAAAAAATAAAAGAGAAATTATGATTATTTAACGGGGTGATAAAATAAAATGAGAAGATAGCACCCAACTCTTAACATCCCTTCTTTATAACAATTAAAAGATTACTATTTCAATAATATTATTATTTACTCATCTAAACTTCAATATCCTTTTAACTATTTGATAACTAAAATTTTATTTATTGCTATGATCTAAATTTCACCATAATACTTACTTCAACAATATATTGACAAGTTTCATTAGATGCAGTTAATAGAGAAATAGAATTCAAGAAACTTTCCAATTGGTGTATATGTTTTAACCATTTCTTGATTGTTTTTAATTTATAAAACCATGCCTTGATGGATTTCTCTACTATGCATGTATTTTACTTTTGCTGAAAGTAGTTCCTGATCAATTCATGTAATAATATTTAATTATTTAATTATTTATACTTTTGGCTGATGTAAAGTTTTATCCAACAGCATACATGTCTTCTGTGTTAATTATGCACAACATTCTAACTTTAATATATTCAAGTTCATGATTCAGCTTATCAATATCTAGATCTTCTATTTATATAAGATACATAGTATTTATTATTCATCATGTTTATCTTTCATATATTTTATATAAATGTATTAATGTCTTTTTGCTGGTTTATGAATTTAAAGGAGAAAATGCTTATGGATTTTGTGAAATTAGATTTATAATATTTAAATATTTAAATCTAATTTTTATAATAAAATAATAATAATATTAATTTACAAAATAAAACATGTCGACGACGTGCATCGCACGTCTTAAATATCTAGTATTTTATATATATCAATATTTTATAAACCCTCATATATATTTTAGAATACCAGTATCTTATAAACCTTAAATTGATTATTTATTCTTTAAACACACTTCATGAGTTATTGAGCAAATTAATTTGAAAATGGAAAAGGATGAGGAAGACATTGACCTGGAGAAAGATAATGAAGAAGACTTTATCGATATGAGTTAATTGTATTCTGATTTTGATGATGAAAATATTAGCTGTGCGTCTTTCACTTTGATAATTTGTTGGTAATTGTACTCACATTCCCTCTTTGCTCCGAGTGGTTAGCATACGTATGGGTGCGCGCATAAGTCACTAATCATAGAGATTTACAAAATTCCATATCTTGGTTTATGAGTTTAATATGTTAGAAAATAATGCACATAGAAATTCAGTTTTAATTTTTCAATCTAATTACGTGAAACAACTGTCATAAACAATTATGCAAGAGAATGATATTTTTAATCACTTTGGAAGACACATATTAATTAAAAATAAAAAATTCTAGGAGTTGAAGGACTATGGTCTTCAATAAGAGACACAAACATTAAAATACAATGATAATAAAATAATTAAATACGCAAAATTATGATTGCTAACATAATGTATATCATGACTCATTTTTACCAAAGTTCAGAGAAGTGTTGTAAGTTGACACATATTGCGAAACAACATCCTCTAAATACACTATTCAATTATTGATATTATAAACTAATTCTAGTATTTTGCACATTATTGTGAGTACAGATGTGGAGTATATAATATGTGATTATTTATTATATATATGTAGTTGTTCACACTTGACAGAGTCAAGCCTGTTTGAGATTTATTTATAACCGTTTTTTGGCTACTCTAAGTTACATATTTCTTGAATACTCTAACTTTTAATAATATTTTAATATTTTAGGATCATAACATAGAGTATGCTGATTATTCTATCGTATTTTCAACAAAAGAAGTATTTGAATCATGTCAGGCTTTGATAAATTGGGTTAGAAAAGTTGCAAGACCCTATCTTATGGTCATAGTTGTGAAGTGATCCAATAATAATTATGGAAAAAAATATCAAGAGTCTATGTGGGTTGTGAACGCAGTGGTAATTATCGTGGGTTAAAAAAATAAAGAAAGAATCTCCTGACAAAAATTATAGCACAAGCGAGCTAAAAATGAACTCTACCATCACACGGAGTACTGAGACAAAAATTGTGGGTGTATATTTGCATTAAAAGGTAGGCAAATATCCACATTAGGTGAATGGGTATTGGAAGTTCAGTGTGGTGTACATAATCATCCAATTGGAAAATATCTAGAGGGTCACTCTTATGCTAGTCGGCTCTCTCCCGAAGAGGAAGAGTTGGTTATTCATATGTCGAATATCAACACCACGTTGCCGAAGGATATAATGCAAGGTCTTAAAGGAATGTCTTCCTGGAACACTTCAACAATAAGTATTATAAATAATTATAGAGCGAAACACAAGATTGCCGAGCAGGATGATCACTCACAAATGCAGTTTCTTATGGCGAGGCTAAAAGATCACACATATTACTTCAAAGATAGAAGATGTGAAGGCTCAAACATTGTAAATGATCTATTTTATGCACATCCAACTAGCATTGAATTATTACATGCTTTTCCAAATGCGTTGTTGAATACTTTATGCACATCCAACTAGCATTTAAAACTAATACTTATAAGTTGCCTTTGATGGAAATTGTGGGTGTCACATCAACCGGCAAGATATTTCATGTCGCATGTGTCTATTTGAAGTTAGAAATAGAAGATAACTACACGTGGGCATATGGAGTTTTGAAAGATTTGATGGGTGGATCATACCTTCCAAATGTGATTGTTACAGATAGAGATATAGCATTGATGAAAGCAATTAGATCCATGTTCTCCACAACCCATCATTTTCTTTGTAGGTGGCATATCAGCAGAAACGTTTTGGTCACATGTATGAAAATGTTGAGTACAAATGAACAGTGGACAACATTCAATTGTGCTTGGAATCAGCTGTGTAGAATCTGAAATAACATGTTTATGAACAATGTGCCATTTTCCAAGTAGATTTTACAAACTATCCCCAGGTTGTTCGGTATGTGATGGATCAATAGATTGTTCCTTACAAAGAGAGATTTGTCTCAGCCTGGACGAATTAAGTCAAGCATTTTGACAACACAAACAATGAGCATGTATGTAGTTGTATTGTCATACTATGTGTAGTTTAATTTCACTTATAAGTTTATTATAACTGGTTTATTATTTTATTTTCAGGGTAGAAAGCCATCATGCAGGATTTAAGTTAAAAAGATAACTTAAATCCTGCAAAGGGGATTTTGAAACAAATTGGTCTAGGATTCACACTCTATTGGAAACGTCGCACAACACAATAAAATATTCATTTGAAAAAAGTAAAGACGTAGCAATGCACAAGCTCAATTCAAATGTGTTCAAGTTGATACAAGGTACAATGCCCATATATCCTTTGGAGAAAATTTATAAGGAGTTTGTACGGGTGAAAGAGGGAGATGCCAACCTTAAGGGGCCGGTGTGCATGTGCAATTAAAACAGTGTGTGGTTTGCCTTATGTGCATGATATTGCAAGAGATGTTCAATTAGATACTCCCATCATACTAGATTTGATTGATAAATTTTGAAAAAGCTTGACATGTTGCCAAATTCAATTTATGGAGATGATGATAATGAGTAGCGCCTTCGACTGATGAGGGGTTTTGATTGTGTGAGCAATATATTTGAAATTTCAAACAAGTCAGAGAGGGAGCTCATTCTAAAGCGAAAAGTAGACACAGCAAATCCAGTTACCACACCATTGTTAGAGCCCAAGGTTAGTGTACGTACGCGTGGTCACCCAAAATTTAACAAAATGAAGGGTATAGATGCATCAAAGAAAACAACATTCCCTGATGATCGCAAGAGAAAGAAGCTAGTACATGTTAATTAAATTAGATGAAACTAACATTTTATTTTAAAATTATTCTCCCCTTGATGAGAGTGAAAATAAGCGTGTTTTAATGTCCAGCTTAACACCTTTTTGATGAGAATTGTTGTCATATATTAGCACAAGTGTCTTATATTCAATATAAGTGAGAAAAAGATGCACTTGAGGTGTTTTATTGTGTTTTAGGTGGAAAAAGGATCAAAAGTGCAAAGTTGGAGAAAAGGTGCAACTTGTGCAAGAATGCTGAAAAACGCACGTCCAACTTGTGTAATTTTTCTGTATTCATGTGGAGCTTTGAACTAGAAGTGTGATACATGGTTGGAAAACCACAGAAGAGAGGATCGTTTAGGTGTAAAGAACACCTCAATCGGAATCCAAACGAGAAAGTTATGAGCAAAATGGTGACGTCATGCGAGTTGTGCCGAACATAACAGCTATGTCACTTTCCAGGGTTTGTTACACCTTCAAATTTTTGAGTTTTTGTGAGTTCTTTATATAGATAGAAATCTAAGGAAGAGAGGATCGCATGAGCACAAAAATCACTCAAATTGGAGCTTGTATGTGGAAGTTATACGTGAAACGGTGAGACCACGCAAACTGATTCGACCACGAATAAGTGGTTCGACCATGACACGAATGGTTTGACCAAGCCATCGTGGTCGAACCAGAAGCCTGAAAGTGTGAAAAATCGTCAATTTTGATTCGACCAAGGCCATAGGCCGAACCAAATGCCTGGACAGTGCCAAATTCGTATTTTTACACTCCTATTGCGTGTTTCTGCGTGTATTAGTCTTAAAAAGTCCATCTAAGGTTCATAAGGAGAGATTACAAGTATAAAAGGGAATGAGTATCACATCATTATTGATTAGAGAGAAGAACAACACAATCATCCTACACCCCACAAGGGGGGATCACCCCCCAACCATTATCCACATCCTTTCCTCCATCCATCCATCACTTTAAAGATTCGTCTGTGGAATCAAGAGGAGAACCAATAGGAAGATTCAAGACGGAGAAGGATGCGACGACGCCCATATTTAGGGTTTTTTTTGTTTCCTAATTTATCTTGTATTTTTCGGAGATATGGGTAAGATCTATCTAACACCCATGAACGTTCTTCGCAACATCATGGGCTAGAACCGTTTTGGTAGATCTAGGGTTTTGAAGGTTTTATGAATTAATTAAACTCTCTTGTGTGTCCTCCGTACAACACTACTTGTGGATTTATTTTATATATGATTATGCTTTCTTAATCCATATTCACAGTCGTTTTGTGCATCTTCAATTGGTATATAGAGTCTGAATATATATCTTGGTTGTAGATTGAGTGCGTTCACCGCTAAACAGGATTCAATGTTATGATTCTAAGTTAGGGTACTCCGAAGCTTCATTAGAACTATCATATATGAATGTTTATTAATTGAATTGAATTCGGGTTAGTAAGTAGGATGAAGAGGGTAATTTTATAGTATCTATAAAGGGAGATCATATCGGGTTAGGTTCCAGACGTGGGAAATAATTGATACTGATAGTACCTAGAAAGGGGGGTGAAATTATGTCTCTTACTCTGAGGTTATTCACACGTATTACACACATATTTACTTGTGTCTATAGAGTAGATTTGCATGGTTGAGTAATGCGTCTATAGTTCACAAGGCAGAGTCGGCCTGCACTTGAGAGGGAAGTTAAGTTGTAAAACTGGATTACCCTAGAACTACCTATTCTCCTACTTGATCCATTTTCGTATTCTTCTAGTACTATTTTATTTTATTTATTTATTAATTTTAGTATTTTAGTTGTTAGATTAAATCCTCAATCTTATTGTCATCTTATCTTAATTAATTTAGTAAATAATTTAATTGATAATACATCGTCCTTTGGGTTCGATATTTCACTTGGTTGCTTGCTTAAGCTGCAATTGATATCCTTAATACTTGGGGATTAATTTTGCGCGCAAAGAAAACGCGCATTAAGTTCTTGGCGTCATTGCCAGAGACGACTGTTATTATTAGTTTATTATTTCTAGTTTGATTAAGACTTCTATTTGTGATTATTTATTTCTATCAAACCTTATATTATTTTGAGGTACTTGTGCACTAGGAAAATGAGAAGAAGGAAAGAAGGAGTAACACATTAAGCTAAACATGGCCGGAGCAAGGCAGAATCCGGATAATATTGTCATACGTGATATTTTCACGAATAATGAAATTGGCAACATGGGGTTGATAGGAGCAAGGGTGGAAGATGATGATTTTGAGATACATCCCGCTCTTATTAACATGGTAAAGAAGAATCCCTTTTCTGGAGATTGTTTTGAAGATCCATATCAGCAACTCAGAAAATTCCTTGGTTATGCAAACACTCAGAAGGGTTCTGGAGCTAATGATCATGCTAGACGGATCGCTCTATTCAAGCTCTCTTTAATTGATAGAGCAGAAGATTGATATGAGACTCTTGATGCCACAGATTGCACTACATGAGACCAACTGCAGCAGAAGTTCTTAGAGAGATATATGTCACCCTCAAGGATCTTAAGAATGAGGAAAGAGATCACCCAATTTATTATGAATCAGGGTGAGAAATTTTATGAGGCGTGGGACATGTTTAAAGTGTTGGATTGTATAATAAAAGTCTAGCTTTTTGTATAAACAATGTTATAATAATTTATTTGAAATGAGAATCATATGATCAAATGATTGCGTTTTATAATTTATTTATATGTTCGATGCAATAGTCCACTTACTTTATACTAGTAGATAATATGTTGTGCGACAACACGCGGAAGATCATATTATTGGTTTCCTTATAAAGTATAAACAGATGCTCACAACCGAGATAGACGGGGACTCTCTATTGGGATGGTTGTAGTTTGGTTTGGTATCAGCTTGTCTTAGCTATAAAATCATATTAGTGCACTTTGTGTGTATTGAGCAGGACCACTTGAGATCGTTTGACTTATGCTGACTTATAGGAGAACTTGATCTCAGTTATTATGGATGTTCGTGCTCTTAATCCCTATACAATAACCTCGAAATGTAAGGTAGTATATATTTCTTTGATTAATCAATAAGGTAGTATGAAGCAGCAAGAAGTGAAAAGTGTTGAAGATACCTTCAATCGATACATGGCTTAGAATGATGCAAGGATTTATCGTCTTGAGGATACCATGAATGTTGATCATTCAAATTTATCTAAGCAGTTGAAGGACCTTACTTTGATGATAGGGTAGATGACCGGGAACGTGAATCAATTGACACAAACATTAGAGAAAGGAATGTTCCCGTCTCAAGGCATAGTGAACCCGAAAGAGTGCGAGAAGCCATCACGTTGAAGTCTGGAATGCAATATGAGGAACCGATGAAGGCAGAATCAAATTCTAAAGCGGAAGGAGCTCGATTTGACCCCGATTCAACTAGCTACCCAGGTCAAACTACACAGGGGAGGTCGAATAGGGCACCTGGGCGACGTCCTGAGGAGTCAGAAGGTCGGTTCGACCAAAAACATGTGGGTTCGACCAAAGCCTCTGGTTGAACTGAGGTCGAACACCACTGTCCAGAGCACTCTATTTTGTCTGAAGCCCGATTCGACCACGATCACTTGGATTCGACCAACCCTGTTGGTCGAACCATGGTCAAATCAGCCTATAAGGTGGAGAACGAACTTTTAGCTGTTCAGTTTGACCATTATTCATCGAGTTTGACCGCCTACACAGGTCGAACTCAGGTCAAACCCTCCTGTTCTGCACCGTTTTCTGCGCCGAATGCTTTATTTGATATTGATGCTACTCAGGTATCATCCCATGAGCTTATAGCGGAAAAGAAGTGGGAAAGAGAAAAGAAGTTGAGAGCCGAGAAGCTTAGACTACAAATGGATAATGAAGATGTGGTTTCCTCACTTGATCAAGCCATGAAGATGCCCATGGAGACTCAATCGTGCAAGAGCATAGATGTGATTTCTAACTTGTTTAATCTTTATTTTTCTAAGACAGATGACTCTGAATTCGAGTGGAAGATTGACAAGGAGGTATCTAGACAGTAATGGGAGGAAGAAAATTTCTAGGATCATATACTTGTTACCAAGAAAGGTGAAGTGCTGAGTGTAGACAAGAAGAGGGAAAGAAAGTATTTGAAGGTAAGGATGCGAGAAGATCGCCATCTGATCCAGTAGTTCAAAAGCAGTAAACCGTTGTGACTCTCCGACGTTAAACATGAGCGCCTGTTGGGGGCTTGTCTTTCTGTTTTATTACTTTATTTCTTTCGTTTGAGTAAGAAATTTTTATATTTAAGGTGCTTACTAATCGGCAATTACATCTCTTTTCAAACTTAGTTTCGACTTATGTTTCTACTAAGTTTTGGGGGGTGTGATGTTCTTACCTCATTGAAGATCCAAGAGTATAATTTTTTCTTTGTAATGTTTGCTAGGGGAGTTATTTTTTGCGGTATGTTGAAACTTTAATTGGTTTTGATGTGTCGATTTTTTGCAATTTACCTAGTGTTCAGTGGTGTTTTTAGTGTGTGGAGTCGATTAGATAATTAATTGATTTTTTCTTATAGTTCTCCTATTTTATTATTAATGAATCTTGTGATGATCATGTGTGTTTGAGCTTTGATGATAGAAACAGGTAAACTGAGGCTTTGACCAGACCGAGATGAACAACTTGAGGAGCTCGTGCATACGTTGAAGATAAATCAGGTGCCCTCGTTTCCTTTTACTAATTTTTATGTGTGTTTTTAATTCATAGGAGTGGAAGGATTAAGTTTAAGGTGGTGATCCATGTGAGCTTATATTGTTTAAATTGTTCATGAATTCATATGCTTTTGAAATTGATGAATGAAGTGTACTTGAGTTATATTGTGATATGAAGTTCTATGTGTACTTGTGGGATATTACTTACCATGAAAGGTGCTCTGTTACTTGTTAAAAACCCATGTGAGATTTTGAGCCTCGTTGATCATGTTACATAATCAGATGATTTCTTTTCTGGTGAGTATCGTTCTTGTGTGTGTATTCTAGAACTTGCCACTTGTCTTACTTGAAACTACATGTTGTGTTAGATGATGGGAGATGATTTAAGGTCATCCTTGAATTTATGAGTCACTTTGCCAAATAATTTCCTACTAAATAAATTTATATCGATTCGTAATTAGCCCCATTGAGCCTAAAAGCCTTATTTATTTGGCAACCTACGAAGATAACCACTTTGAGCATCTAAATTTTTTAAGCCTTGATTGTCCTTCGATAAGAGAATTAAATGTTGTCAAAGTGTGTGAAGTTGATTTTGATGGAGTTTGGAAGGAATAAAATTTTTAGCGTTGTACAAGTGATTATGAGCTTAAAAATAAGTTGCTTAGGGGTAGTGTCTGAAACTGGTACCCCCAGATGTTAGAGGTAGTGCCCGAAACTGGTACCTCAAGAAAGGAAAAAAAAGAAAAGAAAGAAAAAATATTATGCTTGAAGATGAAGAAGGAATGAAAATCGTCTGCATTGAATAGAAAGAGAGGATGAAAGTTGAAGTGATCAATCATCTTTAGTTTTCCACAATTTGAGTTACTTTATCCATATGTTTCCTACCCTTACCAAAGAGCCAACATTACATCCTAATGAAAGTCATTTTTGATCTCATTGTCGAAACATACTTTAAGTGGTGGAGAGTTTGAGACTTTTGGCAAACTTATGGTTACACATGCACTTGAATTGAATATGAGCGTAAACACCTTAACCCATAAGTGTACATCTTTTACACTTGAGTGAGAGTGATATATACTTCCCGTGAGAACATGTGAATGGAGCATTTGAATTGGTGGTGATTGTCTTATCTTTTATGCTATAAATTGATTATTGCATGTAATGAGAATTGCATGACCTAAGTTGAGGACAATTGTATTGTGAATGGGGTATCTGTCATAGTCCTTGTTTCTCCGCTAATTTTACTCTCTCTCTCTCTCTTTATTTTTATTTTGATGCCTCGGGACGAGCAATGGGTAAGTTTGGGGGATTGTTGAGAGTGGATATTAGCATGTTTGAGTCTCCAATTTAACACCTTTTTGATGAGAATTGTTGTTATATATTAGCAAAAGTATATTATATTCAATATATATGAGAAAAAGGTGCACTTGAGGTGTTTTATTGTGTTTTAGGTGGAAAAAGGATCAAAAGTGCATAGTTGGAAAAAAGGTGCAACTTGTGCAATGAATGCTGAAAAATGCACGTCCAATTTGTGTAATTTTTCTGTATTTTTGTGGAGATCAAAACTGATGGTGTGATATATTGTTGGAAAGCCACTGAAAAGGTGATCGTTTTGGCGTAAAGAACACCTCAATCGAGTTCCAAACAAGGAAGTTATGAATAAAATGGTGACGTCACGCGAACTCTGCCGAACAGAGAGATGTTCTACATTCCATGGCTTGTTACAGATATAAATCTTAGAGTTTTTGTAATTTTTTAATATGGATAGAAAGCCAAGAAAGAGAGGATCGTGTGAGCGTAAAAATCACTCAAATTGGAGCTCGGATGTGGAAGTTATATGCCAAATAGTGAGACGACGCAAGTGTGATTCGACCACGACATTCTAGTTCGACCTGACCCCTTGGTCGAACTGCAGCCATTTTGGTCGAATCGAATGCCTGAAGTGCGAATTATTGCCGATTTCGATTCGACCAGGGTTCGACCAAGCCCTAGGTCGAACCCTAGGTCGAACTCCATGTCTGGGACACGTCTAGATCCAATTTTTACACCCGAAGTGCGTGTTTCTGTGTGTTTTTCAATAAAAAACGCATCCAAGGTCCATAAGGAGAGCTTACAAGTATAAAAGAGCTTGTAGATCACACCAATAAGGAGTTTAGATTAGATAGAAAGGGAGAGAGAGCCACAAACAATACTACACCCCACAAGGGGGGATCACCCCCCAACCATCATCAACATCCTTTCCTCCATCCATTCATCACTTTGAAGATTCGTTTGCGGAATCAAGAGGAGAACCAAGAGGATGATTCAAGACGGAGAAGGACGTGATGCTCCCACATCTAGGGTTTATCTCGTTTCCTAATTTATCTTGTAATTTTCCAGACATCCGGGTAAGATCTATCCAACACCCATGATTGTTCTTCGTAACATCATGGGCCAGAGGCTTTTTGGTAGAATTAGGGTTGTGAAGGTTTTTATCAATTAATTGAACTTTCGTGTGTAAACTTCGTACAACACTACTTGTGGATTTATTTTATATATGATTGTGCTTTTTTAATTCAAACTCATAGTCATTTTGTGCATCATTAACTGTTGTGTAGAGTCTGAATACATATCTTGGTTATTGATTGGGTGGGTTCACTACTGAGCAGGATTATATGTTATAATTCTAAGTGAAGGGATTCTGAAGTCTTATTAGAACTATCTTATATAAATATTTATTAATTGAATTGAATTCGGGTTATTAAGTAGGATAAAGAGGATAATTTTATAGTACCTATAAAAGGAGATCATATCGGGTTAGAGTACCAATTGGCTAGGGAAATAATTCGACCACGACATTCCAGTTCGACCTGACCCCTTGGTCGAACTGCAGCCATTTTGATCGAATCAAATGCCTGAAGTGCGAATTATCACCGATTTCGATTCGACCAGGGTTCAACCAAGCCCTAGGTCGAACCCTAGGTCGAACTCCATGCCTGGGACGCATCCGGATCTGATTTTTACACCCAAAGTGTGTGTTTCTATGTGTTTTTTAAGAAAAAGCTCATCCAAGGTACATAAGGAGAGCTTCCAAGTATAAAAGGGCATGCAGATCACACCAAGAAGGAATTTAGATTAGAGATAAAGGGAGAGAGAGCCACAAACAATACTATACCCCACAAGGGGGGATCACCCCCCAACCATCATTAACATCCTTTCTTCCATCCATTCATCACTTTGAATATTTGTTTGTGGAATCAAGAGAAGATCCAAGAGGAGGATTCAAGATGGAGAAGGACGCGACGACTCCCATATCTGGGGTTTATCTCGTTTCCTAATTTATCTTGTAATTTTCTAGACATCCGGTTAAGATCTATCCAACATCCATGATTGTTCTTCGTAACATCATGGGCTAGAGACTTTTTGGTAGAACTAGGGTTTTTACCAATTAATTGAACTTTCGTGTATAATCTCCGTACCACACTACTTGTGGATTTATTTTATACATGATTATGCTTTTTTAATTCATACTCACAGTCGTTTTGTTCATCATTAACTGTTGTGTAGAGTCTGAATACATATCTTGGTTATTGATTGAGTGCGTTCACTACTGAGCAGGATTATATGTTATAATTCTAAGTGAAAGGATTCTGAAGTCTTATTAGAACTATCTTATATAAATACTTATTAGTTGAATTGAATTCGGGTTATTAAGTAGGATAAAGAGGATAATTTTTAGTACCTATTAAAGGAGATCATATCGGGTTAGAGTACCAATTGGCCAGAGAAATAATTGATACTGATAGTACCTAGAAAGTGGGGTGAAATTATATCTCTTGCTCCGAGGTTATTCACACGTGTTACACGCATGTTTACTTGTGCGAAGATCCGCGATTTTTTTAATTGATTTATATTTGACCCATATTATGCAATGAGATCCGTGAGACAGTCTCGTACAACTCCTTGCCAAAGATTAGTATGTTTAAAATAAAGATTAGAATGTATGAAGTAAACGAGGGAACGATATTGATATTGAAATTATTAAATAGCAAAGGTGATATAGGTATTATTGATTCATCATTCTCAGAGTGAATCAATAAATTTAGCTTAAACCTAATCATGCAATGCTTGTGGCACATTGGAAGGTTGTTAGTGCTATATAAATTAAAGAAATATAGAAATAGAAATGAATAATATGAAAAAAAAATGGATGATTTTAAATAAAAAAATTGAATGACATAGAAAATAAAATGAAATTAATAAAATAAAAAATCTAAAGTATACTAGAAAAATATTTGTTTGTGCTTCATTTTTTTTAATAAAGTGGCATTACAAGACCAATTTAGGTGTCATATAACATTTTCTTACCATTTTTATTTTTTCTAATAAAATTGCAAGGTGAGAATGGACACCTGTAGCTACTTTACTTTTAGACAACTTACATCTCATTTTCTTTATCTTATTTAAGAATTTACATAAAACTTAAAATTTTTTTAATATTTTTAATTTAAAATAATTTTTTATAAAAATTATATCAAATTAATCTTCTTCTAATGATTTTCAATCTAATATTCATAATATCAATATAATATAATTGGATTAATAAATTCACAAATTTAATAGCAATTTTTTTATTTTAAATGATTCTTTATTAAAATTTTACTAATAAATAATATATTTTTAGAGTTGAAATTATTTATTTTATTTAATCTAATAATAAATATTCAAGGTCAATAAATAATTTAATATAAATTCTCAAATAATAGTTTGACAATAACTTTTATGGGCCAGGCTTTTTTTCTTAAATTTATGGAATCGGACTTTTTAACTAAAAATAAGTTCAAGTATTCGTAGTCAGGTATAACCGTTTTGAACACAAGAAATTCACCACTGGAAGACAGAGATGCGGTTTTGGGCGTGCATTCATCGGTCGTGGATACTGCCACCGCATCATAGTGGAGCTTGTGAAACTCGAAGGCGGCATCAAGATCTGCGACTGCCCCGTCAAGGCCATTGCCGATGTTATCCCTAAATCTCTATTCAATGTTTCTTCGAGGCTGCAGATTTTGGAAATGGCATACAACTCCATGGAAGTATTCCAGAGGAGGTCGAAAATGTTTCTTCAGTAGAATTATTCAAATTGAAAGCGAATGAGCTGACAGGGAGTATACCACGAGGGATCTACAAGATTCTGTCTTTGGTAGAAATAAGGCTGGGAGATAATCAAATATAAGGTAATCTTCCTGAAGAGATCTGAACTTGGTTTCAATATTGGTATTAATTTATTAGAGTAAGCATACTCTATCACGTAATAGACCGTAGTGACCAAGTGCAAAATTTAGAAATATCGAACCAAGGGCAAAAGTGGGTAGCCATATTTGAGAAATGTTTTACTCTAGTAAGACTAATCAATAAAAGGAGGGGGTGTTTACCACTACAATTAACAACTAGGAAAGCAATTAAAGATAGAATATGTACAAATGGGATAGATGATGGATGAAGGTTAATAATCTAAAAAGTTTGTAAGGCAAGCAACATCATGGAAAAGCCTCATGTAGACTCACATACACGCATGCATTGAAGGGCTTCATGTTATGATATTAAGGGCAATCACTTATGTACCCCTAATTCCTATAGCCAAGGCAATTAGGTTCTCAACTCTTCTACAAGTTTAAATCTCCTAGGATTGTCTCTTACTCTCAATTCTCATGAAGGTACTATGATCATAAGTTGGGTTCCCCTCACTAGTTCATCACTAATGTCTCATCATGAGGTTCTAAGCACAAGAAGGGTATGACTTACCTCCCATCACACTAACTAAGTTATCTCACGCAATCAATGATTCAATTAAACCACTAAGTATAATATTGGAATGGTCTTCCTAACACTATGAATAGAGAATTTAATCACACAAATCATGCATAAAATGAGAATAAGCATTCATAATAGAAAATATTCATAACAATAATTTCATCAAACATGTTGTTTGCAAAATCTACATAATCTCTAACTAATCATATTGCTAGCCTCATATGAGGACTAGCCACAACAAATCATTACAAATCTTATACAATCCATGACATGCTCCAATTGAGCCAAATAATGAAGAAATTCACAAAATAAAGGTAAGTTGGTTTCCCTTTCAAAGTTGGCGTTCTCTTCCTTTAACATGCTCCAATCTTCACTCCTTGATGAATTTCCCTTCTTAGATTAGTGGATTGATGGAATGGTGGATGGATTTGAGGAGATCAAGTGGATTGGATGGATGAAGGGTATGGAGATGGATGGAATAGAGTTAGTGTGTGAAAATATGGTGTAAAATATGTGTGGAGCTGATCCCAACTGATTCCTTCTTTATTTTATACTCAAAATAGACATGTATACCCCCTGGAAGCTTCTAAAACACGTTCTAATCATAAAATTGACTTCGGGTCGAGTTAGGATTGGTACAGCGCAGTATGACCGTTTCACATATAACTTTCACATCCAAACTTCGATTTGAGTGATTCTTATGCTCACGCGACCTCTCTTCCTTGGCTTTCTATTTATATAAAGAACTCAAGAAAAGTCCAATATTTTAAGGTATAACAGGTAATGAAAGTGGCACAAACTTGTTGAATAGGAACAACTTGTGCGACGTCACCATTTTGATCATAACTTTCTCGTTTGGACTCCGATTGAGGTGTTTCTTATGCCAAAATGATCCTCTTTCATGTGGCTTTCCAACCATATATTACACTTCAAGTTTGAACTCCACATAAATATAGAAAAATTATACAAATTGGACGTGCATTTTTTAGCATTTTATTTTGGATCGTTCTCCCTCGTTTCAACTCCTAATTGGACTCCATTTTTTCCACATCTTCCTTATCATGTCTAGAATTCATTTTTACCTGAAAATTATACAAATTGCACCAATGTACCAATTCTCTAAATCTTTTCAAATATCGCAATTTAAGGCACTTAATCATGAAAATCACACATTTATCATTTTAAAGCACAAATCTTCATATCTTCATATAACACTACCAAAAGATATACAAGATGAATAAAAACACGAGAAAATATATAATAAAAAGACACTAAAATTTAGATGAAAATGACACCGATAAACCCCCCATCTTAAAGTGTTGCTCGTCCTCGAGCAACGAAAATGAGAAAACGAGAGGGGGAATTTTCACCTAGAGAAAAACCTAAAGAACATAAGCAACAACACATCATAAGTAACAAGGACTACAAATCATATCAAGTAATCTTACAACATTGAAATCATGACATAAAAAATTAACAAGTTCAAGTCTAAGAGAATAAAGGGCAATCAAGTTCCTTCCGGTCCAAGCCTCACATCAGATTTCAATTCACTCAACACTCTATAAGGTAAGGTAGATCATCACTCATCAACCAGTTGAACCCAATGCGTCATAGGCTTGCTCACGGACTACATTTACAAGACACCCTAGCTTTAATAAGTGATCAAAAAGGTCTTTATCTTTGGATATAATATTACGCTCTTTGGTAGTGTAGGAAATTTTGGATAAAAGTGACTATACACGTATAGATAATCGAATAGATGATTCTTTCTCCAACATCTTCACTTTCTATCTTCCTCCCTTTTTCAAGTATTCTTAAACACTAAACATCATCATACCATGGATTTATTGATATTCTTTCGATTGCATGCTTCCTTATCTTGACTTTTGATTTCCTTGAGCATATTTTTGTTATTTCGCTCATTTCTCTTACTTTGATGGTTGCATGTACATTTTGCTTGAGCTCTTTTCATCCTTTTCTTGCTTATTTACCATTTCCTTCTTTCTTTTGCACATTTCTCACATCAAACCTTGTAAACCATCATCTCTTCAATCACCCACATATAGGGTATATATATGAAGTTTAAGTGGGTAATCATGGCTTGTAATATGCTTAATTCACAAAAAGTAGAATTAAACTCAAAGTGGCTAACTAGGGATGATGTACGGGTAAGAAAATTTGTGGCTATTGACTTTAAATAACAAGGATGGCCTAAGAACATTTCACAAATCTCTACTACTCGGGCTCATTCCCATAGTCCATGAACAAGTTCTAGTTTATCAAGGCTCAATCGATCCACTCATGAATAAATTAATCATGGATGCATGGTTGAGGCTCAAACGCTCACAAGCTGTTGCTCGAACCTTGAGGAACTTATTACACCTCAGTTCATCTCAAAATTGAACAAGTTAAATAGAACATATCATAATTTTAAAGAGTAGTGATTTTCAACATAATTCGCCATCACTTATCATGAACAACACATCATCGCTCATATTCCAAAAGAATGACTCACAACATCCCGAAACAAACCACCAACACATAAACAAAACAAAGAAGAAAAGACTCACCAAACAAGAAACAACACAAAAACACATAACATGCAATAACGAAAATTCCATCCATCAAAAGAAAATTAAGCACATATCCTCATCATCCAATAACATGTAAGCTCAAGAATTTACCACCTTATTCAAAAATAAGAAAAACTAATAAAGTAAGTAAACCTCCCAAGTACATAACAAATGAAGTAGCATACCAATCCAAACAATACATATCAAATCAAGTATATGCTATGCAAATGGAAATGATGAATCGTAAAGTGAACTCCCTGAAAAGGCATCCAGAGGTGGAAATGGCTGGCATGGACAATCGTTGGAAAATTTCTGAACTTCGAACCCTATTTTTATGCTTCCGATATGCATCACATATGCTCAAAATCTCATCAAAAACCATCAGTTCAACAATTGTAACATAAATATGAACTAGCATGCACTTCAACACAACCAATCATACCAAAATCAAATCAATACTCATGAGAAAAATTTTAAGATTTACCCAATTTTACAAGAAGACCTCTCAATCATTATAATAAGCACACTCAAGTGGTGAGTCACAGCACGCACTCTCCCCCCAAACTTAAATCGAAACAAGTTGAGAATTAAGTTTGCAAAAAGTGGTGGTAATGAGCTTCTTGTAAAAAAGTATATGCATCACAGCAATTCAAGGTATGTCCACCATGCACTATCCTCCCAAACTTAAATCAAAAGAAGAATTTAAATTTAAGTTTTTAAATAGTGGTGAGACGTACATTTAACACTTCAAATTAAGCACTTCTCGTATCTCCAATACGCATTCTCGTCAATGAGCACAACCAACCTACATACCAAAAATGCAAGAAAACTAAATCAAAATAATTAAATGAAATCAATAAAACAAACGATGGGTTGTCTCCCATCAAGCGCTAAGTTTAACGTCTTCAAGCCGGACGGAATATGGAGAACTCATTGGAATGGCCAAGGATATAGTTCGTTCTTGCCATCAAATTTTAATCTTTGTGCTTCTTCCTCTATTAGGCATTTATGGCAAGTAATGACTTCAGTAGCATCCTTCGAGATTGACTTCAAAAATTCAACTCGTTTGAGCTTACACTCCATTAATCTCCTTTCGAGACCACCACTTATTCCTCTTTATCAAGTAGGTTCCCAACATTTCTTCAAGTTCTCTTTTGTACCTAAGGCATTGAGAAGAATCAATAGGTAAGATAAAGTCAATATAAACAATATTTTAAAAATTCAATGCGACTTGACGAGTTTAAAGGTTTAGAAATGCTCATTTCACTCTCGAACTCATCTTCAAGTGCACCTTGTTCCACTTCATCAAATTCATACTCCTCTCTTGATTCTTCATTTTCACTCGAATCTTCCTTATCAACATAAGACAAGAAATCATGGATAATCTCTTCATCCTCAAAGCTCTCTTATACCTTAGGCTCGTTACTCCTCTCACTTTCCTCCTCTAAGCTTTCTTTTACCTTGTCTTCCTTATCCTCAATAAGCTCAACATCTCTTGAGTCTTCTTCACTATCCCCTGAACACTCTTCTACATCTAACTCTTCTTCAATACTTTCATCAAAATTTTAAATTTCATGTAGAGTGTTTCGTTCACTTATCATTTGACTCATTTGACGTTCTAGGGCCTCAAATCTCCTCTCATTTTCCTCATCTTCTCTCTCTCTCTCTCTCTCTCTCTCTCTCTCTCTCTCTCTTCTCTCATTTCTCTTCTTTCTTGAATCATCTCATTTAATATATAAATGAGTTGCCCAACTCTACCTTCTACGAGTGGCTTTATCTCTTCACTCGGTGGTTGCCATCTTTGTTCATGGAGATAATTCCCTTGATAAACGCTTAGAAAAGTACTCCCTTGCATGTAAGACATATCATCTACTTGAGACTAGGCATCATCGACTCTTGTTGCACCGTAGGATAAGATGTTGGCATACATTGAAGATTTTGATCCCCATAACTAGTAAGACTCGGTTGAAAACTTTGTCTTTTATTACTTCCATAAGCATATCTTCTAAGAAACTCCATTACGGCATTATTTTTGGATAAAGGAGTAATCGGAATAACTTGGTTGCTGGAACTTGGTACGGAATAAGTGTATGCTTGATACGGTTGGAATGTATTTTCATTATAAGCTCCTTTCCATCTCGCATATATTCCATTATTGTAGCATTGATCCATTTTTGCTCTTCTTCACAAGATCTACTACAATACTTCTCCTCTTTCTATTTTTGGTTTGTCCCTTCTTTCAAGGTTGTCGTACCTATCAAGAAGAACAAGTTAGAACAAGATTTTCCAAAGCAAATATAAATGCAAAAATAAGAAAAAAAATATCCTAAGTAGAGCTAACAAATTCAAACACGTTACTCCAAAGGCTTTCGCCCCGGCAACGTCGTCATGAACTTGAGTTCAATTTTGGTATTAATTGATTAGAGCAAGTGTACTCTATCGCGTAGTAGACCGTAGTGACTAAGTGCAAAATTTAGAAATATCGAACCCAAGGGCGAAAGTGGATAGTCGTATTTGAGAAATGCTTTACTCTAGTAGGACTAATCAATAAAAGGAGGGGATGTTTAACACTACAATTAACAACTAGAAAAGCAATTAAAGATAGAACATATACAAATGGGATGGATGATGGATGAAAGTGAACAATCTAAGAAGTATGTAAGGCAAGCAACATTATGGAAAAGGCTCATGTAGACTCACACACACGCATGCATTGAAGGGCTTCATGTTATGATATTAAGGGCAATCACTTATATACCCCTAATTCCTATGGCCAAGGCAATTAGGTTCTCAACTCTTTTACAAGTTTAAATCTCCTATGAGTGTCTCTTACTCTCAATTCCTATAAAGGTACTATGATCATAAGTTGGGTTCCCCTCACTAATTCATCACCAATGTCCTATTGATGGACGTTTTCTCAACACACAAAATAATCCCCAAGTATGAAGGATATCAATTGTAGTTTCGATAGGCGAACAAGTGATTATCAAACCCAAGGGACGGATGATTATTAATTTAATTATATTCTAATGAACTAAGACTATGCTGGAAAATTAATTTATGTGATTAAGTAACTAAATAACAAGTAATTAAAATAGCAACGAAAATAAACAAGCAATAGAGATAATATGACTGTGATCAAATGAGAAATTAGGTAGTTCTTCGGGTCATCCAGTTTTACTTATTAATCTCTCTTCCATGCATTGATGTCCGACTCTGCCTTGTGGTCTATTGACGCATCACTAAATCATGCAAATTCACTCTATAGACACAAATAAGCATGCGTATGACACGTGTGAATATCATCGGAGCAAGAGATATAATTCATCCCCTTTCTAGGTACTATCAGTATCAATTATTTCCCGTGCACTTAGTACTCTATCCCGATATGATCTCCTTTTATAAGTACTATGAAGTTTTACTCTTTATCCTACTTATTAACCCGAATATTATTCAATTAATAAGTATTCATATAAGATAGTTCTAATAAGACTTTAAAATCCCTTCACTTAGAATATAACATGTAATCTTGCTTAGTAGTAAACGCACTCAATCAATAATCAAGATATGTATTCAGACTCTGCATAACAGTTAATGATACACAAAACGACTGTGAGTATGAATTTAAAAAGCACAATCTTATATAAAATAAACCATAAGTAGTGTTGTACGGAGTTTACAAATGAAAGACAACTAACTCATAAAACATTCATAACCCTAGAACTACCAAAGCGGTTCTAGCCCATGATTGATCTAGGAACAATCATGGTGGTTGGTAGGATCTTACCCTTAGTCTTGAAAATTACAAGATAAATTAAGAAGCAAAGCAAACCCTAGATGCGGGTGCCATCGCGACTCTCTCCATCTTGAATTTTCACTTAATTCTCAATTGGCTCGATAGTCGAACCTCCGGATGGCAGTAGGGTTTTGGTGGTGAATAGATGATGAAGTGGTGTGTGTCCCTTTTATCTTGCGAAAGCTCTTCTTTTATACTCATGGAACCTCCTTACGGGCTTAGGATTGGCTTTTGCTTGAGGCACACGTCAAATTTGGTAAAAGAAATCCGGAATTTCTAAAAATAGAAGCAGCGAGAATTCGTTCGACCAAGCCTTGACTGGTCGAGCAAGGCCTCCTGGTCGAGTAAGCTTTCTGTAATTTTTTGCACATTTTACTCGACTAAGCCTCATCTGCTCGAGCAAGACGATGCTGGTCGAGCAATATCTCTTGGTCGAGCAAGCTCTCTGTAAGAATCTGCATATTTTGCTCGACTTGACCACCATGTTCGACTAAAGTGATGCTGGTCGAACAAGGCCTTGAGGTCGAACAACCTTTGAAAATCGCCTCAAAAATCGTGTCTTCCAATTCCATCCCTTTTGATCTGTTTTCCTGTACAAATATGCTCAAAAAGTCCTAGTATCCTCTGATTTGTGGCTTTTCCATAAACATACCGATTCGTCTCAATAAAAGACTCAATCGTACACAATTTCCACGCAAATCAGAGCCCAAAAGACGTGAATTTACACTCTCATCACCTATCATGAGGTTCTAAGCACAAGAAGGGTATGTCTTACCTCCCCTCATACTAACTAAGTCATCTCATGCAATCAATTAATCAATTAAACAACTAAGCATAATATTGGAATGGTCATCCTAACACTATGAATATAGAATTTAATCACACAAATCATACATAAAATGAGAATAAGTATTCATGATAGAAAATATTCATAACAATCATTTCATCAAACATGTGGTGTGCAAAATCTACATAATCTCTAACCAATCATATTACTAGCCTCACATGAGGACTAGCCGAACAAATCATTACGAATCTTATGCAATCCATGGCATGCTCCAATTGAGCCAAATAATGAAGAAATTCACAAATTAAAGGTAAGTTGGTTTCCCTTTAAAAGTAGGCTTTCTCTTCCTTCAACATGCTCCAATCTTCACTCCTAGATGAATTTCCCTTCTTATATTGGTGGATTGATGGAATGGTGGATGGATTTGAGGAGATCAAGTGGATTGGATCAATGATGGGTATGGAGATGGATGGAATAGAGTTAGTGTGTGAAAATGTGGTGTAAAATGTGTGTGGAGCTGATCCCAACTGATTCCTCCTTTATTTTACACTCAAAATAGACATTTATACCCCCTGGAAGCATCTAGAACACGTTCTAATCATAAAATTGACTTCGGGTCGAGTTCAGGTTGGTGCAGCGCAGTCTCACCGTTTCGCACATAACTTTCACATCCAAACTTCGATTTGAGTGATTATTGTGCTCACGCGATCTCTTCTTTAGCTTTCTATCCATATAGAGAACTCATGAAAATTCCAACATTTTAAGAAATAACAAGTCATGCAAAGTTACATAATCATGCTGAGTAGGAACAACTTGCGCGACGGCACCGTTTTATTCATAACTTTCTCATTTGGACTCCGATTGAGGTGTTTCTTATGGAAAAATGATCATCTCTTCTGTGGCTTTCCAATCATATATAACACTTCTAGTTTTGAGCTCCAAATAAATGCAGAAAAATTACACAAATTGGATGTTCTTTTTTTATATTTTGTTTTGGCTCGTTCTCTCTCGTTTCAACTCCTAATTGAGCTCCATTTTTTCCACATCTTCCTTATCGTGTCTAGAATCTATTTTGACCTAAAAATAATACCAAATTATTAATTCTCTAAATCTTTATAAATATCACGCAATTTAAGTCACTTAATCATGAATATCACACATTTATCATTTCAAAGTACAAATCTTCATATCTTCATATAACACCAACAAAAGATATACAAGATGAATAAAAAACCAAGAAAATACATAATAAAAATATACTAAAATCTAAGTGAAAATGAGACTGATCAAGATCTGTATTAATACTCCAAAACATAAAATCATGCAGCTTTCTGGCAATCAACTTTCTGTTGAAATTCTGGACTATCTAGTAAATATCAGAAGGTACTAACTGCAAATTTATTTATACATGCTAAATGCATATTTCGACTTAAACGGTGTACAAAAATAAAAATAAAAACTCAAATTCGATTATGAAAGAAAAAATATGGAGTAGTAATGTTTTAAATGTTAATGAATATACTTTATGTTACATGTTGTTATGATGTAGGATAATTTGATCCTTGACTATCTAAAACTTGTGGCTCGTTTGGAACTTCTGCAAAAAAAATATAAGGTACTAATTATGAATTCAAGTAATATAAGTTTAATTAATAAATTAGCTGCATTAATATGTGTTTGTGAGTGTCATATAATTCATATATAGGTTTTGATTTGTTAATAATGAACTTTTCTGCAATTTTAATAAAGTAAGTTTAAGCTAATTAATTGTAATATAGTTTATATACCCAAACAAGTGATAAATCTCACTTCCCTGAGAGAAGTGGATCTTTTACGTAGGGATGTTAAACGAGCCGAGCGAGCTCGAGTATTGTATACTCGAACTCGGCTCGAGTAGTTATCGAACCGAGCTCGAGATCGGCTCGATAAGAAAACGAGCTTATCACGAGCTCGAGCTCGAGCTCGGCTCGACTCGTTAAGCAAAATAAATTGAGCTTTTTGAGCTTTTCGAGCCTTATCGAGCCCTAATTCTATTAATTTATTATTATATTTAGTAATAATTAATATAATATAATTAAATAATAATTTATTATTATTATTATTGTCAAGCTTTAACGAGTTGAGCCGAGCTCGACTCGTTAACGAAACGAGCATAAAATGAGCTCGAACTCAAACTCGAGTAAGCACGAGCCGAGCCGAGCTTGAGCTTTAACAAGCTGAGCTGAGCCGAGTTTTTGAGCTACTCATTCAGTTTAACAGCTCTACTTTCACGTAATTACAACTTGAAAGGTATGTTAATAATATACTAGTTCAAATGCTTGATATATTTCTTGTGTTTATGAGACTTGATTTAAGATGAGAAGGGCTTTAATTATTAGGTGAATTACCAGTGGAGTTAGGTGGTCTGCCATTTCTAGAGTTCTTCTCAGTGTTCAACACTTCCATGTCTAACTCCATTCCGTCTTCAACATATCAACCTTGAAGGAACTAGAACTTTCATACAGTGACTTTTATGGCATTCTCCCTTCAAACATGGGAGATTCAATTCCCAATCTCGAATGGCTTTTCTTGAGCCAGAACAGACTCACAGGCCCAATTCCAGACTCCATAACCAATGCTTCTAAGCTCTCTGTCTTGCAAATGTTAGATCGACGGGTTTGAATGTGTTAAATATTTGGAATTTTAATTGAATCTCGTTGACATTTTAAATTTGAATCGTGTTGTGGTTGAGAAAGTAATTTGTTCGCAATCTACGGACTTCATTGTGATTGATCAGTTTAAAGGAACAAGTTGTGGAATTATTGTTCTGCACTATTCACTAATCTTTGATTTATATTGTAATGTTATAATTAGTGAGTGGAAGTGCATTTAGCTATTTCTTCCTCATTGTTCACTTTGTTATTGATTCTTGGATCATTAGTAACATATGAGTAATATGTTTTTGAAATGAATCAGATCTCGTTTTGCAAAAGAAGTTGATTTGGTTGAATAGAAGAGAAACATTCTTCATGTTGAGGTCATAGAAAAAGACTAGGTAAAAGATGAAAACTCCAAGTTCAAGAATGCAATTCTTCAAAGCTAGATACAAAGTTAGGTGGCTTATTATCTGAGGCCTCATATGAGGAGGATTTTACCGGAAAGGCCAGACAATCGACAGCTCTTAAGCTTCATGGTCTTGGTTCGAAAAGAGTTGCTTTAGATCGTCTTGGGTTATCTTTAATTTAAAACTTTGATTTTTTTGAAAATTAAGGTTCTTTTTTTTTAGTTACTCTTTTGTATTAATTGGGTTATTCTTTATAATAATTTGGGTTACTCTTTAATTTTATATTCAGATTTTAGAAAATAAAATATTGTTCTATATGGTTAACATCTTTTAGATTACTATTTTCTATTAATTATGTTACTCTTTTTAATAATTTAGGTTACTCTTTAATTTCATATTCGGATTACAGAAAATAAAACATTGTTCTATTTAGTTAACATCTTTTAGGTTATACTCTTTTCTATTAATTGGATTACTCTTTTTAATAATTTGGGTTACTCTTTAATTTTATATTCGGATTTCAAAAAATAAAATATTATTTTATTTGGTTAACATCTTTTAGGTTACTTTTTCTGTTAATTGGGTTACTCTTTAATTTTAAATTCAAATTTCAAAAAATAAAATATTATTCTATTTGATTAACATCTTTTAGGCTACTCTTTTCTATTAAATTGGGTTACTCTTTTTAATAGCTTGGGTTACTCTTTAATTTCATATTCGGTTTTCAGAAAATAAAATATTGTTTTATTTGGTTAACATCTTTTAAGTTACTATTTTCTATTAATTGAGTTACTCTTTTTAATAATTTAGGTTACTAATAAAATATTATTTTTACAGAAATTATGATTACTGAAAATAAAGAGATGCATTGTGAATAACTAAATTGTATATAATATGTATAGATCACTTTATAGATTTAATTAGATTACTCTTATTACTCTTTGTTTATTATTACAAATAATTAGATTACTCTTTAGAATAAATAGGATTACTCTTTCTTTATTATTACAGTTAATTTTTATTAACAAGAATTGTTAGAAATCTCATTACAAGAGAATCATCATAATGAATTACTAATAAAGGCATTCCATTATGCCATTCCTAGTGGCATAGAGTAAATATAAATGTAATGTTAGAACCTCATCTTCACCATTCATGAACTTTCACCAAATTAGTGCATAACATAATAATTTTCTTACAGCAAAACATAGCTGCTAAGACATGGGTCAGAGAGAATAAAAAATTCAAAGTAAATTATACTTTCAAACTTACCATTAGAATTTAGAAACGATATCATTTTCTCATTACCATGATAGTCTCAAAAAACATCTTCAATACCCAATAATCAATGACAAAATAATGAAAAATAACAATTACAGCAGATTAAAAATTAGTGTAAGAAGATAATTTGATATTGAGATCCTTCTGGCAAGTACTGTACACGTTGGCGTAGTCCTTCTCATTCGCTTTGTGTAAATTGACGATGGTGCCCGCCGGAAGGGGCTGGATTACATCATCTTCATCCTTTAAAGACACATCGTCGTCCTCGTCAGAGTAATCGGGGTGGCGAGTTGACTCGCCGATAGCCTCGCATTGTGTTCGAGGATTGCCCTGAACTCGTATTCCAATCGAGGCACGCACTGCTGGATCAAATTCTCAATTAGATCAAGACGCTCTTGTGGTTGGCTAAAGGAGCCCAATCACCGATGATGACAATTAACTAGTGCACCGAGTGTGACGGCGGGAGAGAAACTTGAGTGTCAGTCGAAGAATTCATCGGGGAGCTTCTCACGTAGCCTCTTCACCATTTTTTATTGAATTCCGAATAGAAGCAATTAGAAACTAGATCGGGTTTGGTCTGGCGCCGTCGTGGAAAGGGGAGGAGAATGCGAGTGATGAGAGAGAAAGAGGAGGGTGGATCCAGCTATGAGAGAGAAAGAGAAAGTGGAAGGAAAAATGGAAGTGATGACAGAGAAAGAGAAAGAGAAAGTGGAAACCAGCAAAATCCTTAAATATCCGGCAGAACACCAAACTCGCGAGATTTGTGATTTGGGATCCGATTCCATGAAATATTCATGGGACCGTTTGCACCCTAGTCACTCACTAATAGTTTTTATGAAAAAGTTATTTTTAGTTTAGTATTAATTAATTTTCATAATTTTTTATAGTTAAATATTTGTATAATATTATTTTATTTATCCTGTCTTTGAATTTTATTATATTTAATAATTTATCTTTAAATACATGATAAATTATAATTATTATATGCATTTATTCATTTCATTTATTAGCGGATAATATTTTTATGTTAAATTATATTTTTCTTAAAATTATTTGTTTGCATAATAACATTTAAATATGGTAATGTAATAAAAAAATTTTGGAATTTTATTTGAGTTGGCAATATAATATTAAAAATTATATTTAAATATTTTAAAATTACAGTTAAATCTATGGGCAAGTCTTGTATGAGACCGTCTCACGTAAACCTTTACGTGAGACGAATAAAAATTGATAATATCATTAATCAAAAGTGATAATAATTTAGTGACTATATCATAATAATTTATAGTATAAATAAAAAGTAACAACATTATATAACATTTTTTGTCCGTCTCGAATTTATGTGAGACAATCTCACACAAATCTTAGCCGAAATTTGTATAATGTTAAGAAATTTTTAATAGATATTAAAAAAGTTTAATATATTTTGGTAGTTAAAATTTTAACATTAAAAAATTAAAACATTTATAATTTTTTTAATTTATATAATTCTTAATATTATTTATTTAATTTAAATAGATAACGACTTATAAAATAAATTTTCATATTTTTTATGATATTAAAATTATTTTTGGATTAACTAAAATGTTTTTTCTTAAATTTTATTTATTTATTCATAATTAATACACAAAAATATTAAAAATACTTAAATTATAACTAAAATTAGGTGCACATGTTATCAACTTTTATCAATTCAAGGCCCGAATTATGGGTAAACTATCAATTAGGGGCCTGTATTATTTTTTCTATCAATCCAAGGCATGAAATATATAAAATTATCAATCCAAGGCCTGAATTTGTCAAATATTATCACCTATTTTATCAATTTAGGGCCTAAGTTCAGGCCTTGAATTGATAGTTTTACATAATTCAGACCCCTAATCGATAGTATACATAATTCAAGCTCTAAATTGATAGATTACCCATTTTTCAGGCCCTATATTGATAAAATTCCTCTTTATAATTATCCTTTTTTATTTATATTATAAACGGTTTATAATATAATTCACATTAATTTTAAGAAACAATCTCACAAAGTCTTTGACAAAATTTAATTATATACTATATATAAAAAAAATATATGACCCCGCGTGTTATGCGGGCTTCATACTAGTATATACTCCCTCCGTCCACGTTAATGTTAATGTTTGTTTTTTACACGGAGATTAAGAGATATAATATTTTAATGTGTAGTGAGGTGAGAGAAATAATATTTAATGTAAAGTGGGTAGTTGTATTAGTGTTGTGTGTGGACTTACATAAAATTTAATTATTTTGTGTGGACCAAGTTGACAAAAAAGGAAATATAAAATTATTTCTAACGCAAGACCTAACCATTTTTTATAATTAACCTCCTTTTTTGTGTAAAATATTGTCTCATGGAAATAATTTTATGAGAGAGATATAGTAAGTGATAATGGGATTCATAAAAAAATAATAATTGATTAAGAAAAAAGTAATAACCAAATTAATTAAAGAATTTTGTGAGACAAATAAAATGTGATAATATTTTTAATCAAAAGTGATACTTAATTAAGAAAAAGTGATAAACAATATCATAAAAGGATTTCATGGGACGAATAAAAAGTGATAATATTTTAATAAAAAATTATAATTAATCAAGAAAAAGTGATAAACAATCTCATAAAAGGATTTCATGAGACGAATAAAACGTGATAACATTTTAATAAAAAATGATATCTAATTAAAAAAGTGATTCATGAACATTTTTTTATTATACTAATTGTCCAATTAATTAATTATTTCAGAAATAAATTTTATGATAGATAAAGAGTGATAACATTTATATTAAAATGTGATATTTGATCATGAAAAAGTGATAATTATTTAATTAAATTATTATACAAAAAATTTTTAGACGAATAAAAGGAGATAATAACTTTATAATTAAAAAAGATTTCTAATATATAAAAAGTAATATTCATTTAATTTAATTATTTATTAATTTTCGTTAAATTACTATTATATTAAAGATTATTTAAATTAATTTCATTTAAAAAGTGAAATCAAATATTAAAAGCAAAGACTTGTGTGGGACCGTCCATATAAAGGTTTACGTGAGCCGGTCCGAAAGTGATAATTTTATACAACAAAGTGATACTAAACCAATAAAAAGTGATAATTTTATTTCATGAACAATGTATAGTATAAATGAAAAGTGATAATATTTTATAGCGAAAGTGATAATGTTTTATAGTAAAAGTGATAACTATTTTAAAATGTGTAAAATGGTCTCATGTGAGACGGTCTCACGCAAGACCTACCCAATATTAAAAAGGAAGGAAAAATAATAATATCGCATGCATTCTGTGTCCGCACATCAAATTTAAATAATAATGTTAGCGCTAGTCTCGGCGCCATTATTCAAGTTTAATATCACGTAGATTCGTAAGACGGTCTCATTCAAGATCTACCCTTAAAATATTTAAAACAATATAATATAATTAAAAAAATAATAACAATAACAAAAGTTAATCAAAACAGAATTTAGAAAATATAAAAAAAAACAAAAATTAAAAAATATATATATCACATCCATATTCAATCTTAAAATAAAATTATTTATATATCGTTAAATTTTAATGTTGGTGAAAATATATTCAAAAAAACCAAAAAATTAAAACAAATAAAATTTAGAAGAAAACGAAAGATAATAAAAAAAAATTAGAAATATATAAAATACAGTAAAAATTATAAAATTAATATATATTTTCAAAAAGGCAATGACTTGTGTGAGACCGTCTCACGTAACAGCCAGAAAGTGATAACTTTTTGTGAAGGAAAGTGATAATAAATTTATGAAAAATGATAATACTCTTTCATGAACAAATTATAGTATAAATAAAAAGTGATAACATTTTATAGCGAAAGTGATAATGATTTATAGCGAAAGTGATAACTATTTTAAAAAGTGAAAAATTGTCTCACGTGAGACGATCTCACGCAAAACTTACCCTTTTAAAAAATAAATTTATTATAAATAAACTTGAAGAAATAAGAAAATTAAAAGAAATCACAACAAAATTAATTAAATAAATTTACAAAAGCATAAAAACGAAATTAATAACGTAAAAAAAATTAAAAAATTTCATACTAATAATAATAAAAAATAGAATTAAAAACAAAAAATAAATAAATAAACTAAAAAAATTAAATAAAAACTTAATCAAAGGAGAATATAAATAATATAAAAGAAATAATAAGTAAAACATAATTAAAAAATCATAAAAATTTAATTAAAAAATTTATAAAAATAACCATGAAAAGATAAGTTAATTAAGTAAAAAAAATAAAAAGATTACAAAATTACATGCTAACAATTTCAAAAAAATAAAAATAAAAAAAACAAAAATAAATATATAAATAATTTAAAAAATATAAAAAAAAATAATAAACGGATATCTTTCTTAAAAATTTGAATTGAAGAAAGCTTTAGTTTCTCGTGACGAATAAATTATGTGTAGAACGAATGAATAAAGAGTCTTATTTATAGGTGGGAAGGGGATAAATTTTATAAATTTTGTAGGAGTAGTAAATATATGTATTTATCTTTATTATTTTTTAATTAATAGTGATTTGATAATATCATATCAAATTTTAAAATAATATATGTATTTATCAACAATAAAATTTAATTAATAATTGAAAATTTTAATTTTAATTAAAAATTAAAATAATTGATATTAATTCTGGTGACGACAGCACATCAAAATTAAACTTCATCACCAGAATTAATATCAATTATTTTAAATTTTAATTAAAATTAAAAATTTTATTATTTTAATTATTAATTAAAATTTAATGTAGATAAATAGGAATGCATATATTATTTTAAGATTTGATATGATATCATCAAATCACTATTAATT